>JACEFZ010024194.1:170000-873320 GCA_014155875.1 Cepaea nemoralis | reverse complement strand
TTTCCTATGTGCAAGTGTCGTGACCAAAGGTCTTCTGGGTCAATTATGTTCATGGCATCCATCCCTGCCACCGTTCCTGTCTACCAAACATCATTTCTCCAGGTCTGTCACTGCCACTGCTACCACTGATGTTACCATTTCTCCTCTTCTCATTACATGACCAAAGAACACCGAGTCATGTTTTTTATATTTGTATCTAATGAGCTACTTTCATAAACCTTGCCCGACACCCCTTGTAAGTTACCCTTGCAGTCCACATAAATTCGCAACATACTTCTCAGAAACCAAATGTCCGCTGCCTCTATAGTTTTCCTAATGTGTTCATTCACGCTCGTGATTCACTGCTATACAACAAAAACATGTTTTTGCATCACATTTCAGTACAATGTTGTCGACGTGTAACGATAGTGGCTTATTGATTAAGATATTTTTCATGTTGTTAAATGATGCTTTCGCTTGGAATATTCCGCTTTTAGCACCAGAAACGACAACAGTTTTGAGACCATACATCTTTCCTGTGGCAACATACGTATCTGAGTCGTGGACCATTCCCTGATCACTAAAGTCACTAAACCTTTTGAACATAATTACCACAGAAAAGTGTTTAGAATAATCGCGGACCAAGGAAAAAGAAACACGATAACATTAATGTGAGCGTGAAAGAAAACTGACAGAAAAAAAGCATCAAGTGTCATAAACTGAAACAAACAACATTGGCCATATTAAACGTGATTGTGGCTTGGCGGGAACATTGATGTCGGGTATGTTCCAGGTTGAAGAGACAGCGGTAGATCGGTACGAACATGGCCAAACATTTTGGCTATGAGGGTTCATCAGGCCGAACAATTGGCGATTGATCGAGAAACTTTTCGGTGGCCATTGATGAGGGACACGTTCTGTAAAGGACCAGATATCTGATGATGATGATGTTCTTGATAATCTGTGACACTCATCTGCCATATGTTTGCACCTAGATGTTTGAATTTAATAACTCTCTTGAGCATGTTCTCCTCTATTGCTGTAGCACACGTTGGTGTTGGCGTTGGTGTTATCTTTTTCTTTGATACAGCAATAGTTTCCGTCTAAAACCAAAAAAAAAAAATAAAAATAAATAAATATAATATTTCAGGCAAGTTCATCCCCTCCTCCCTCCTCCTTTCTTTCTCTCGCCCGTACTCTCTCTCTCTCTCTCTCTCTCTCTCTCTCTCTCTCTCTCTCTCTATCTATCTCTCTCTCTCGAGATAAAGTGAATGAAGATGGACAGAGTGAATGAATGGGGGAAATAGTGTGAGAGAGAGAGAGAGAGAGAGAGTGAGAGAGAGAGAGAGAGCAAACGAGAGAGAGAGTGAGACAGTGGGAGAGTTGATGTGTTAGTGTGTGTGTGAGCGCGCGCATGCGTATGTATGTGTGTTTTTTATGAAAGAATACAGAGAGAGAGAGAGAGAGAGAGAGAGAGAGAGAGAGAGAGAGAGAAAGAGAGACAGAGAGAGAGAGAGAGCTGAGCAGATGCATGTCATGTAACACCCATGTTATGTAACACGCGAATCCATATGTTTGTGTTTTCTCATCTGTCATATTATCAGTTGAATACTATTTGATTTTATCATGCATAATATAAACTCATGTACATTACTGTAGTTTGAGTGAGAGAGTCAATGAGTGTGAATGAGAGACAGAATGAGTGAGCTTAAGAGTGAATGTGTGTGTGTGTGTGTGTGTGTGTGTGTGTGTGTGTGTGTTTGTGGGAGCATCATTGTTTTTACTTCACACCCTGTTTATGTACATATTTTTCTCCATGTTTAACATTTTTATAAGACTGCTCACGACAATTGTCAGTGTATGTCTGTGAGTAAAGTGTGGGAGTTTGTTCATACTAGTGTCAATGCTAACGTGAGGCATTTTGTATGTGTCTAGATGTGAGGATGTGTGAGTGTGTGTGGAGGATGTGTGTGAGTGTGGGGATATGTGTGGGTGGGGGTATGCGTTTGGATGGGTTGGGGTGTGTGGGTGTTGGTGGGTAGTGATATTTGTGAGTGTTGGTGGGATGTGTGGATGAATGTGTGGGGGTGAAAGTAGGGGTGTGAGAATGAGTGTGGGGGATGTGTGTATGGGTGGAGGACATGTGTATGGGACGGGTGCGGGGCATGTGTGTTTGGGTGGGAGATATGTGTGGGTGGGTGGAGATGTGTGGATGGTTTGGGGAAGTATGTGTGGTTGTGTGGGTAGGGGATTGTGTAGGTGGATTGGGAATGTAAGGGTGGGTGGGGAGAAGTGTATGGTGTGCGGGTTTGGGATATGTGTGCGGTGTGTTGGTGGGAGATGTGTGCATGGTGTGTGGATGGGAGGTATGTTTGTGGTGGTATGGGTGAGGATATGTGTGTGTATGGGGGATAGTGTGTGGTGTGGGGGATGTGTGTAATGGGTGCGGGTAATGTGTGTATGGGTGGGGGATATGTGTGGGTGAGTAGAGTTGTGTGGTGGTTGGGAGAAGTATTTGTGGGTGGGAGATGTGTGCGTGGATGGGGAATGTGTGGGTGGGGGTGTGTGAGTAGCTTAGGGATGTGTAGGTGGGTGAGGGATGTGTATATGTCGGGGTGGGATGCGTGAGTGGGTGGAGGATGTGTGTGGGTAGGGGTATTGTGATCGAGAGATGTTTGGTTGCGGGTGGGGGTGTGTGGGTGCGTAGTGGAGGATGTGTGCGTGAGTGAGTGTGTATTGGTGGATGGGTGGGAAATGCATGTGTGGGTGGTGAGAGGTGCGTGGTGTATTGGTTGGGGATATTGTGTGGGTGGGGTATGTGTGTGTTAGTGGGAGTATGCGGGGTGGATGGGTAAGGGTATCTGTGTGGGTGTGGGTGGGGATATTGTGTGGTATGTGGGTGGGGCATATGTATGTGGTGTGTAGGTGGGGATGCATGGTGGTATGTGGGATGTGTTGGTGAGGGATATGTGTGCGGTGTGTGGGTTGGGAATATTGCATGGTAGAGGATGTATGTGATGTGCGGGTGGGGGATGTGTGTGGTGGGGGATTGGGTTAGGGCATGTGTGGGTGGGTGGAGGATGTATGTGTGGGTGGTGGGGTGTGTGTGAGTGGATTGGGGATGTATAAGTGGTTAGGGAGATGTGTGTGTGTGTCGGGGTAGGGAGATGTCAGTTGGTGGGGATGTGTGTGTATGGTTTGGGGATGTGTGAGTGGATGTGCGATGTGTGGGTTGGTGGGGGATGTGTGTGCGTGGGTGGGGAATATGTGGTCGATGGAGATGTGGCTGGGGGATGGGTGGTTGGAGGTGTGGGTGGGGAGAGGATGTGTGGGTTAGGATGTGTATGTGGGTGGGCGTGGGATGTGTGGGTTGGTGGGGGATGTTTGTGGGTGGCGAGTGTGTTTTGGTTGGGGGAACAGGTGAGGGCAGTGTGTGTGGGTGGGGGATGTGCGGGAGGGGGATGGGTTGGTTGGTGGGGTATGTATGTGTCCCTGGGTGTGTGTGTGTGGGTAGGTGGGGTTGTGTGTGTGGGTGGGGTGATGTATGGGTAGGTGGGAGATGGGCCTCATAACATGGTAATTTGTCTTGATTATGTTTACAACATTCATTTCACAATGTTTATCTTTCTTCCTATGTAAATGTATAATGCTCTTGATGAACGAAAGACGAGTGATTGGAAGGGCCGAATGTAAGACGGGCCTGCGTGCCCAATTTGTGACCCTTTTAAAATAAAGTTGATTTGATTTGATTTCTCTCTCTCTCTCTCTCTCTTTCTCTCTCTCTCTCTCTCTCTCTCTCCCCCCCCCCCCCCCCCCCCTTTTTCACACCCCCTTACTATAGGGTGTATTTTTAACGACTGTGAGGTTTTTGAAAATACTGTAGTTCCAAGTTGTGTATTCACCCTCTTTGAAGTCAGTTAGTTAGTTAGTCGACAGATCATCATCATCAAACCATTCAGTCCATAAGTGCTCGGATCCCCTCCTCAGTAAATCCCGCAGCGTGTATCGATCCACGACACCACCTCTGTGTTGGTTTATTACTCTTCTTTGGCTTCCTGCGTAGTGTTCTTGTTTGGTCACACCTATTTTATAACTTGCTGTTCTCGCAGTCTGACCATGGTTGTAGATTCCCAGTCATCGCTTCGTTCTCGTAAACGACTTACTTCTCGAGGACCATGTAGAATATCTGTCTGGCCCATGGCTCGTCCGCCTACCACAGTAGCCCTACCTGCAGGCCTGTCAGCCTGCTCATTCCCTTGTACACTCGCATGTCCTGGCACGAAAATGAAACTAATCTTTGATAACCGAGACCGCTCTAGAGACAGCAGCCACTCTCTTCGGACCCACCCCATCTCTATCCTCCTGATCATACTCATTGCGTCACTAAAGACACATGCCGGATTGAATGTCTGTGTCTCGAGCCATGTTATTGCTTTACTTACTGCCATAACTTCCATAGTCAGGCTGCTTGTGGTCAAAGCAAAAGCGCCAGACTCTTCCTTCACAATTTTCCCTCCGGCCTGAGCCGTAAAGGCCCATGAACTTCCCACTCCTCGGACGACCGACCCATCCGTGTAAATGACAGCATCATCCTCTAAAGAATTCTCGAAGATCAGAGCCTGTACTTCCGCCTCCACAGCAGCTGGATTTTCTTGTCTGCATTTCCTGTCTAGTTGGATGCACACTGAAAAGGATGTACAAAACTCTGTTGGCACTTGTACCCACTCCTCGCCAGGTTCTAAATCCTCAAGTGAACACACCTGCTGAAGAATGTCTTCGTAATGTCTTCTCATCCACGACTTTCCTCTTTTAACCTGCTGCCCTTTACCTTCTTAATCTCGCTATGCAGTGGATTGTTGGTGTTTGCGATTGACTCTGAGATAGGCAAGTGCTTGGCAAATTGTATTCTGTCCCTCATGGTTGGAAAATCAAGAAGGTAGCGCATCGCCCTGCATGCTGTATCTCTTGTACATCTAAGAATAATGCGCATAGCTTCATTCTGATATCCTTTCATCCTTTCCATCTGCTTATGGCTGAGAGTTAGGATCGCCATCGTATACTCCAAAACAGAAAGGACCAGACCCTCGTAAAGAAGACATAGATGGCGCTGCTAAAAGTTTGCCGCCGCCATTACCCGCATCGCAGCCAAACCCCGTTTGGCCTTTGTTATCACCTGGTCTACGTGCTCAGTAGGGCCTATAAGCTAGGCTTCGATCAAATCGTATCCCCAAGTAATTCATTGCCTGCGTTCTTTCCACCGTCTCTGAACCCAGATTTACAGTTGGCGTTGGGATGTTGACAATATGGTTATTCAGAAAGAATCATGTCACTGTTGCCTTTTTGGGGTTGACCATTGCCCCAGCTTCAACACACCAAGTGCGTATGTGACTGAGTTCGGTTTGTAGTTCCACAGCAACCTGATCTCTATCCTTACCCTGACGATACACTAAAACATCGTCTGCATACGACAATGTCCTCCCCGGTCCTATAATTTCCTCGCGGGTGATTCTCACAGTGTAGGCGTTAAACAGCACCGGAGATAATGGTTATCCCTGTGGTAGGCGAGGATATATTGTTGTTGGTTCCGATGTCCAACTGCCACATGTAAAAAACAAGTCATGCAACATTAAAGGTAAATACAAAACCTGGAACAACAATATTTTCAAAAACCCCAATGTCAAAATACACAATGTATAATGACCAACAATGATTATGACAGTGACGATGCAAATGCCATTCTTTGATCAACTATCTCTATAAAATACATTGGACAGCCAAAATGACGCTAACTCTACATGTTTTAAAAGAGGCTAAAACTACTAAGAGTAAGACCTAAAGACGATTTATCACAAATATCAGAAAAGGGCGTCATCATTGTTCGGCCACAGAGAACAACTGCAAAATATGACAACTGGAAAGATTTGTAAAAAGAGAGATAGAGGGAGACGGCGACAGAAAATTCTTGATAGTCTTTTGTCATAGCACGGAAAGGTGTCAATAGATGAACTGAATCTTGCTGTTTATCGCAAGATGTGGAGAAGCAAGATCACCCACGCTGGTCAGCAAGGCACTTGATGATGACAACTTTGACGATAATCAAGAATGATGTCCCCTGTACCATTCTAACATGGCTTCCTAACTCCGGGTAAACAATGTCGCACTGTAATGGCAATAGAGAGGTTTCCAACTGAAGTGATGTGTTCACATGATTGTAATAAAGCTGACCACATTTTGTAATAAATGGTGGGAAATCTCTTATATCAACGGGTGACTGTAAGTTTTCAATGAGCAACTTTATGTCAAGAGCTAATGTACTTATTTATTTACTTATCAAATTAATAATTTAATAAAAATTATTGGCACTCTTCCGAATTGCGGTCCCAAATAGTTCCGCAGTGAATACGTGATTTGGTATATCTTACAGAGCCTCAATGGGTCAAAGGTAATGGGTCAAAGGCAATGGGTCAAAGGCAAGTCTACGTGATGTCATCGGGACTGACTACATGACATATTTTTGTTAAACTTTCGTCGTGTTCTCAGTGGCATAGCGGTAAGTATCTCCGCCTGTAACGCAGGAGACCGTGGTTCGATTCCCCACCGGCGAAATGTGGTAATTTTTTTTTTCAATTTTCATAAATTAATTAAGCGAAAGCGACAAGATAACTATGTACAAAGACAGTTATTCGGCATATTGACAAAATTAGCTAACTTTTGATTGCCTTTTTTTAATATCAATTTTATTTTGTATTGTTAGAAGATTTTACTCAATGAAGAGATCCTTTGTATCGTTTTGTTTACGTTACTTTATTTTTTTGTCTCTGTGGGAGTCTCTGTGGCGAAGTGATCAAGCCGTTTGACTCGTGCTTCGAAGGTTGTGGGTTCGATTCCGGGCCGCGCCCTTCGGTTTACGAGTTAAATGATTCAGAGACTCCTGTGGGTCGTCGCTAAAAAAAGCTACGGCGTTCGTGCTTTGTGCGACGCTTTCCGCGCTGCGGGAAGAGACCGAGCCATATGGGATAAACCCGGTGCAATGAAGTCGACCTTGTCGACTTTTAAGCGACTTTTTTTTAAAGCCTTTTAAACGCTTATTTTGCTGATGATATTCGCTCGACACCACCGCACCAGTCCATCCAACATCATTTCTGTTAGCCTCGATCGTTGGGCGGCGCTTACCAAACCCGACACCCCACATTGTGCCAACGGCTTCGGGCGGAAGAGCGCAATTGGGAGGGTACAAGCCTTACCCTGGTGCGAGGAAATGCAAGCTAAAGACAAAATGTCATGGCAGGGCAGACCAGGCCCTAAGCCTTGGTTGGCAGCTGGTCTAGGATCGTAGCTCCGACAGGCGGACAGTTAGAGCATTGCTTTGCTGATCCGGCAGCTTCTGCAGCTTGTCTTGTTCCAGATGTAGGGGTGTTACCTTTCCTCTGGAGTGAACTAGGCAGGCCGAGAGATGGATCATGCTGCATGGGCAACACATGATCTCTATATTTTAGCCCAGGCGTTGTGCTATGGAACGTGTTCACATGCAGCCACTGTGAACGGACATTTGCAGCGCAAATTGGCCTTATCAGTCACATGCGATACAGCCTTAGGTAAAAGTTATTATGCCTTTTTAAAGCACAAACTATCGTCTGTCAAGACGGTAAGGTGCCAATGAGATTATATATATATATATATATATATATATATATATATATATATATATATATATATATATATATATATATATATATATATATATATATATATGTTGTTTGTCCATCAAGAATGATGATGACCATTCATTTCATCCAGTGGGGTTGAAGGTGTGGAGCCGTGGGTTCTAAGATGGCTGATAAGGCCTATTTTGGCTCGAAATGTTCTTTGACAATGTGGGCAAAGAATGCTTGACGTCTCTGGAGGAGGATTTCCTGCAGTGGTTTTTCTGTCCTGCCTTTTCTTCACAGCTCTTGCAGTCCTGGTTGCCTCACATATGACTGCACCTTTGCGCAATGATGCACGCCACGAATTTCGGTCTCTGGCTGCAGCCTCCCAGGTGTCATGATGAATTCCAAAAGCATTCAGTGAAATTTTCAGAGTGTCTTTAAAACGTTTCCTCTGGCCACCTTGGGAGCGTTTACCACAACGCAGTTCGCTGTAAAAAATTCGTTTAGGGAGCCTGTGATCTGGCATGCGAGTCAAGTGACCAGCCCAGCGAATCTGATTCTTCATCAGTAGAGTGTGGATACTGGGCATGGATGCTCTTTCTAGGACTTCAGTGTCTGGAATCTTGTCTTGCCATTTAATCTTCAGTAGCTTCCTTAGGCAGACTGTGTGGAAGTGGTTTAATTTCCTAGCGTGTCGCTGATAAACAGTCCAGGTTTCACAAGCATATAGCAGTGTGGATAATACAACTGCTTTGTAGACTTTTAGCTTTGTTTGCAGGCTTATTCCAGTTCTGTCCCATACATTCTTGTACAGTCTGCCAAAGGCTGCACTGGCCTTGGAGATTCTTGCATTCACTTCGTCATCGATTGTGGCAGCTTGTGACACGGAGCTGCCAAGATAGGTGAATTTGTCCACAACACTTAGTCTATGATCATTCACTTTGATATTCGGCACAGTGTGATTATTCCCTGGAGCTGGCTGGTACATAACTACAGTCTTCTCCAAGTTGATATTGAGCCCAAAGTTGGCACAGGCATGTGAGAAAGCTGAAACATTATGTTGCATGTCCGCCTCTGAGTTGGCGTATAGAGCGCAATCATCAGCAAACAGGAGCTCTCTGACGGTGCCGCTGTTAATTTTGGTTTTAGCTTTCAGCCTTCTGAGATTGAATAACTTTCCATCCATACGGTAGTTGATGTCTATTCCAATGTCGTCGTTCTCGAAGGCATTCATCAACATGGCTGAAAACATGAGGCTGAACAGTGTTGGTGCCAGGACACATCCTTGCTTCACTCCATTGGTGACAGGAAAGGGTTCAGACAGTTCACCATTTTCCTGTACTCTTGCCTGCATGCCGTCATGAAATAGCCGCACTATTTGGACAAACTTTCGTGGACAGCCATATTTTGCCATAATCTTCCACAGTCCTTCTCTGCTGACTGTATCAAAAGCCTTGGTAAGGTCAATGAAAGTGGAGAACATTTCGCAGTTCTGTTCCTGACATTTCTCTTGCAGCTGCCTTGCAGCGAAAATCATGTCAACAGTTCCACGTTCTTTTCTGAAGCCACATTGACTCTCAGGAAGAAGACCTTGATCGAGATGGGCTGTGAGGCGATTGAGAAGAATTCTGGCGAGTATCTTCCCTGCAATTGAAAGCAAGGAGATGCCTCGGTGGTTGTCACAGGATTGGCGGTTTCCTTTACGTTTGTAAAGGTGGACTATTGACGCGTCCTTAAAATCTTGTGGCATGGTCTCGTTCATCCATATGTTTGTGAAGACTTGGTGAAGCTGCTCTGTTAGGACCGGCCCACCTGCCTTGTATATCTCTGCTGGGATGGAGTCAGGACCAGGTGCCTTGCCGCTGGAGAGTTGCTGGATGGCTTTGTTTATTTCCACTATGGTTGGCAGGTCATCAAGAGTCTCATTGGTGGGAACTTGAGGAAGGCAGTTGATGGTTTCATCATCGAAGAAGGAAGTTGCATTTAAGATTTTGCTGAAATGCTCTGCCCAGCGTTGGAGGATTTCTTTCTTATCGGTGACCAATGTTCCCCCATCTGCACTGAGGAGGGGAACTATGCCTGGTGATGAAGGACCATAGACCGCTTTCAGTGAGTCATAGAAGTTTTTCATATCGTGTCTGTCAGCAAAGCCCTGAATTTCATCAGCTTTGCTGCTCAGCCAGGAGTCCCGCATGTGCCGAAGTTTCTGCTGCACTACTCTCTGAATGTTCTTGAAAGCATCTTTTTTTGATGTTGACTTTGGGTCATTCAAATGTGCCTTGAGGAGAAGATGTTTCTCGGCCAGCAATTGGTTGATGTCTTCGGAATTTTCATCAAACCAGTCTTTATGCTTTCGGGGGGCTGGACCCAGGATTTCCATAGCAGTGTTGTAAATTGTGTCCTTTAGGGCTCTCCATTCTGTTTCTGTATCCTGTTTAGCTTCAGCATTGGGCTTGAGGCGGTCTTCCAGCATATTTTCAAACGACTGCTGCATTTTCTTGCTGTTTAGGCGGGTGACATTTAGCTTTGTTTGCATTTTCGCCCCTTGAGGACGCCGTGGTGGCCTGATGTGGATGTTCATTTTCGAGACAATGAGACGATGGTCTGTCCAACATTCGGCACCACACATGGATTTTGTCACTCGAACGTCTTGTCTGTCACTCCTCCTGACGATGACATAGTCAATGAGGTGCCAGTGTTTCGAGCGAGGGTGCATCCACGATGTCCTATTTCTCATGGGGAGACGGAAAATTGTGTTCGTAATCAGGAGATCATGTTCGGCACATGTCTGAAGGAGGCGGAGTCCATTGCTGTTACAATTTCCGACTCCATGCTTTCCAATAATGCCACTCCAAGAGGTGGTGTCCGTGCCTACTCTGGCATTGAAATCCCCAAGGAGTATAAGTTTGTCTCCTTTGGGAACAGATGTTAATACATTGTGCAGGTCCTCATAGAACTTGTTCTTGACATCATCTTTGTTGGTCATAGTTGGTGCGTAGACACTCACAATGGTTGCGTGCTTCCTTCCATTCAGCAGAGGCAACTTCATGGTCATGAGCCTGTCGTTTATAGCCTTTGGAAATCCAGCTAATTTGCCGACCAGGGCCGACTTAATGGCAAATCCCACACCGGATTGGCGTCTTTCCTCGCTTTTCCTTCCACTCCAGAAAAATGTGTAGCCGGCACCAATTTCACAGATTTGGCCTTCTTCTGCAAGTCGTGTCTCGCTCAAGGCTGCAATGTCGATGTTGTACCTGCCCAGCTCTCTCCCAATCAGTGCTGTTCGTCTCTCTGGACCCGACGCGCCGTCTCTGTCAAGTAGGGTGCGTACATTCCAAGTTCCAATTGTTAAGGGAATATGGTTTACTCTTTTAGCTTTGCTTGTTTTATCTTTCTTTGTATGTCGACCGCAGTTAGGGTACCCACCAACCGCGGCTAGCTGGTTAGGTAGTGATGAAGCAGACAATGTTTAGGGCACCTTTTCTAGCCCCTCCCTCATGCTATGGAGGTGAGCAGTGTGTTCCTATAGAGGGCTGC
Source organism: Cepaea nemoralis (assembly GCA_014155875.1). Classification (NCBI taxonomy): domain Eukaryota; kingdom Metazoa; phylum Mollusca; class Gastropoda; order Stylommatophora; family Helicidae; genus Cepaea; species Cepaea nemoralis. The sequence continues at coordinate 862,155 of JACEFZ010024194.1, read as the reverse complement.
TCAGTCGCTCAGGGGGCTGCCGAATCCCACTGCTGCTCCGGTCAGTAGAAGACGACCATATGGCCTGAGCCGCCTGTGTGCAGGTCTGCGACTACGGCTGCCAGCGTACCCACGCCTGCCGCTTTGCCGCTCGCCCATCGCCACAGGGCTTGAAGGTGATATGTGACGTTGGATGAAGAATGACTTGCGCGATGACTTGGATTAAAGTGAGGAAGAGTTGCGCAATTCGTCGACCTCACTCTCTCGCCTGAGTCCATCTGAGTCCAGTGGCAAGACAAGTCGAGACGATTGGAGACGAATACAGGTGCAGTGGATGACCAGGGCGCTCTATGTGCCTTGCCGTGCTCATTACGTTCCACAACGCTTTGCAGGTAAACGCCGTCTTGCCCGTTGAATCAGGAATGATTTCTTCCGCGCAGTCTGCCGAATCCTGTCTTCACATGCTGGGTAGGCATACCCTAGTTTACCTCTTGGTTTGACACCAAATCGGATACCCATGCCTGGTTTAGCCAGCCTCTCACAGCTGTTGCCCGGGGGGTGGCCGCTGTCGCATGCTGACAGCTACTAGGAGCCACAGGCACGAGCTGGGTGTCAGACTTGGACCAGTGGGGGATGGGTCCTGAAAGGACATGAGAGCCATCCTTACCAAAGGTGCTACCAATGCCTGACTTATATATATATATATACTAGCTGACCCGGCCCGGCTTCGCCCAGACCCTGGCGGAGATATGTCTGTCTGTCTGTCTGTCTGTCTGACCCGGCCCGGCTTCTCCCAGACCCTGGTGGGAGCATCTCATTTAATTCATATAAGTAGTCATATAAGTTCCCGTTCAAGACTATCTATCTGTCTGTCTGTCTGTCTGCCTGTCTGTCTAATCATTTATTGGTTGCAGTTAGAACAACCTTAGGTAAACGAAGACCAACTTACAAAAAGTATTAGAAAGAGCACTTGAAAGATCTTTACATCTTCCCCCAACAATTAACTTGGGTAAATGGAGCGGCGGCAGCAGCAGCAGTAGAAGAAGAAAAAGGAGGAGTAGAGGAAGGAGGAGGAAGAGGGAGGTGGAGGAGGGAGGAGGAGGGAGGAGGAGGAGGAGACGGGAGGAGGGAGGACGATGAGGGAGGAGGAACGAACGAACGAACGAACAAACTTTATTTTAAAAGGGTAACAAATTGGGCACGCAGGCCCGTCTTACATTCGGCCCTTTCAATCACTCATCTTTCATTCATCAAATGTGCATGTTACATTAACATAGGGGAAAAAACATTGTCAAATGGAGTTTGTAAGCATAAACAATGCATATTACGCATGATACATTCACATGAGAAAAAAAAACATTATCAAATGAAAGTTGTAACCATAAACAGTGCATATTGCCATGTTGTGAGACACATCCCCCATCCACCCTCATATCCCGCAGCCACCAACACATCCCCGACCCACCAAACCTCCCCCACCTACCCACACATACCTCCACACACTCACATAGAACCAGGCGAATATACATGCCGCCACATATCCACTGATCCCCCACCCACACACATTTCCCCAAGAAGAAGAAGAAGAAGAAGAAGAAGAAGAAGAAGAAGAAGAAGAAGAAGAAGAAGAAGAAGAAGAGAGAAGAAGAAGAAGAAGAAGAAGAAGAAGAAGAAGAAGAAGAAGAAGAAGAAGAAGAAACCACACACACATACCCACACATCCTGCACCTATCCACACACATATCCCGCACTCTCACAATTTTCCCCACCCACCCACCCACACACACATCAGCCAACCTACACCCACCCACCCAATATTTGCCATCTCTCAACTACACATCCCCACCTATACACACATCCCCACCCATAAACACATCTCCCCACCTGCCCACACATATCCCCCACCCATAACCCAAAATCACACACCTCCCACCCACACACACCCCGCCACCCACATATACCCCACAAACACACATCTGCCGCTCACACACATCTTCTCACAATTACACACCTCCCCCACCCATACACTCATCTCTCACACACATCCACCCACTCACGTACACATCCATCAACCACTCACACACACACATCACCCACGTGCCCATCAACACATGCATCTCTCGTCTACCCTCCCACCCACACATACCCCAACCACCCAGCCAAACACACATCCCCCATCCTCGCATGCATCCTTCAATCACCTGCACATCCCACATATCCCCCACATCTCCCCTCCCACACAAAACTCCACCCATAAACACATTCCCCCCACACACACATCCCCCACATACATTCCCCATACACATCTCCCCACCCACTCACACATCCTCCACCTACAAACATCCTCACCACCCACACATACATCCTGCACCTACTCACATTTACCCCATCCACACTCACACACTCCCACCCACACAGACATATCCCATTCACAGACACCCCTCACACTGATTACACACCCATCCCTCAACCCACACAATCTCCTACACACCCATTCACCCACCCAAACACACACTCCCTACCCACACCCCTCCCAACCCACCAACACCCACATACTTCCAACTATCCTCTCAAATATCCCCCCCCCCCCCCCCACACACACACATATCCCTCACATACACATACATCCAACACCGACTACAAATCCCTTCACACATCCACACATCACCCATTAACCCATACACATCCCCCACATACAACCCCTCCACACATACATTCCCCACATCCCCACACACACCCATATCCCTCACATACACACTCATACACACATCCTCACATCTAGACACATACATGATGCCTCACATGATCACTGAAACTAATAAGAACAAACTCCCACACTTTACACACAATTGAGACAATGACGATTGTCGTGAGAATTCTCGCAATTGCAAGAAGTGGAGAAATAATTTTACATATACATTATGTAGCGTAAACTTTAGTGATGCAATTGAACTCTCTCTCTCTCTCTCTCTCTCTCTCTCTCTCTCTCTCTCTCTCTCTCTCTCTCTCTCTCTTGCTCTCTCTCTCTCTCTCTCTCTCTCTCTCACACATGTACATACACACATTCACATACAAAATACACACGCAAATACACACATATACCCACGCACATACACACACCTACACACATCCATATACTTACGCACACGTACTCACATAACACCCGAAGATACACTCCCTCGCATACACTGCATGCATGCACACTTACACACACAATGTGGTGGATGGGTGGAGGCATGTATGTGTATCTGGGTTGTGTGTGTGGTTGGGTGGGGGAGTTGGGGTGAATGGGGGATGTGTGGGTGGGTGGTGGATGTGTCTCATAACATGGTAATATGTATTGTTTATGTTTACAAAATTCATTTGACAATGTTCTCTAGTTATATTTGGTCTCTGACTCAGATCCCTGGGTTCAACTCCATACTTGTAGGTCAGCATGGCCGAATGGATAAGAACACGTGTTCTTAAACATCCGGTGTGCTGATGCCGAGGTAAGGGGCTCAACCCCTACACCGGGCAGTTTGACCAAAATGCTGACCTATCGTCCTTGCTTGGAGATGTAAATTACAAGCACCTCTGAAGTCAGAGTGCATTCACTTGATGGCAAGGGACACTGTTAATAGGGGAAGCTAATCCACATGCAAAGTTCATTCCAGCATTACTTGAAATAGTGTGTATGGACTACGCTTGAGTTCAAAGTTCAGTCCAATGCATGAATATGTATTGTGTATGGCACTACACTTGAGTTCAAAGTTCAGTCCAATGCATGAATATGTATTGTGTATGGACTACGCTTGAGTTCAAAGTTCAGTCCAATGCATGAATATGTATTGTGTATGGACTACAGCTTGAGTTCAAAGTTCAGTCCAATGCATGAATATGTATTGCGTATAGACTACGCTTGAGTTCAAAGCAAGGGAGCGCAAATAAAAATCATGCTTCAGAGAATGTTCATTCAGACCCATAGCAGCCTGGTGACATGCTAATCAATCAGACCCACAGCAGCCTGGTGACAATGATAATGATCAATCAGACCCACAGCAGCCTGCTGACAATGATAATGATCAATCAGACCCACAGCAGCCTGGTGACAATGATAATGATCAATCAGACCCACAGCAGCCTGCTGACAATGATAATGATCAATCAACCCTACAGCAGCCTGCATCAATATATGAAATTATATCTCGAAATTGTGGCACAAAAGTTGTAAATATTGTCCGAAAACATGTACTTTGTGACTGTGGCGCCACTGAAATTCTGCTAAATAAGTGTTAAACACTGTACGACTAGTGCCACCTTGGTATCTTTGTTTCCTTTTTACTTGCATCCACAACCCTTCAATTGTTTGGGTGTGAATGTCACTGTGTACAGGGTCAACAACTGCATGATCGTAGATGCCATGGTTTAGTTGACCTACGTTGTTGTAGCCTCGCCAGGCATCAGTGACAATGGTCGTTCCTGGTAAGACGTGATCACTTATAATGCGTTCCAGTGTTGTCGCATCTCGCCTTTCCACAACTTCCAACCAGCAACGACCACCACTACCACGTTCAACCAGGCCAACTACCCATTGACCACGACGAAAGTGACCACGGCGGTACTTTCGGTGGAAAAAGTAGCTCTCGTCAGCTTCAACGACCACTGACTGTCCCTGAGCATCAAATCCTCCCAACAATGGATTGTTACGCAGCATCCAGTTGTAACACTCTACCCGAGCTGATGGTCTGCCTGGCATTATAATATTTCTTTACATCAAGTAGAAACAAGTGTATTGAAAGCCTCTGTATCAGTATCGGTATCTCCGTATTTATTTATATGTAACTAAGGAAGTAGTCAAAACGGAAGTAATCACACAATGAGGTCCTGTAAGGGATTCTTATTCACTACATTCACTGCGGAACTATTTGGGACCGGAATTCGGAAGAGTGCCAAATTATTAAATATATCGTTTGTTTATAATATTAATAAAATTTAATGCCAAGTAGTATTGTAGTAACTCAGTAAACTTTTAATTTTATTATTTCATAACCCCAGTAAAATTGCCAGTAAACTGAGTGCCGGCCAAAGGGGGTGATATGCAAAATTACCAGATACAGACAATTCTTGTTATGAAACAGACCTTGTATCAAACATGCTTTGATACCTATTATTTAAACAATAACTAGGAAAAACTGCAGCATGATTTCGTACAGTTGGATACAGCTTGACAAGACGAATACAACGGTATCTCAATGAAGACTACGTTAATTCTAAGCGGAGTTATTAATATTTTTGTGTCGTGATCCACAATCAGGAAGTGCAAAGGGATCTTACGAAATGAGGGAGTTTTTATCGTTGCTCAGTAAATTGGAATCTGAGAAATTCTGCCTTCTATTACTGTGGCTTGTTTATTTTTAAACGGACAACGATAGTACCATACATCATTGCGTCCAGGGTGGCAAACCTAACTTGACATATTATCTATTTTTCAATAGGATTTGCCATGACCTAATTAACAATTAAAAATGGCCGCCAATTGTTTATTATTCATTAAAAGTCTGTCGCATTGCTAACAAACCTGGTAACATGTATATTTTATTATGTGTTTTGGTAACAGGAAAGTAAAGGGCACATTCCTCTTTCGACAGAATCTCGAGAGGATTGACTTCATTGCACCAGGTTTTATTTCCATATGGCTCAGTCTCTTCCCGCAGGGCGGCCTGCCGAAAGGATCGCACAAAGCATGAGAGCCTCCGTGTCTCCGAGAAAAATGCACTTGACTTTTAAGACTGTTCGATAGGATGTGCTGTGACCTAATTAACAGTTAAAAATAGCTGCCCATTTATATTAATTAAATGTCATGTGAAATGTTCGTCATTAGTGAAAGAACAATTCATGAAAATAAACTGACATTGTCTTAATGTACCCACTGCATTGCAACGGCTTTCTTTTGTTGATTACATATTATGCATTAATGTAAGTAAATAAGTTTGTAACTGCTGCATAAATTAAGCAGCAATTAATTAATTATTAAAATAAAAATAATAAAAAATACAAATAATAATTAATTTAATATTCGCTAATCATTTATTGATAATTCTACTTCTGCTCTATGATTACACTGTTCTGTATCTAAAAGTAAGCAATTAATAATTAAATACTAATATTTTAATAATTATGTACTGGTGCGCTGCTACGGAAAAAAGTACTCCTTACAGGTTTACAGACGGGTCTGAAAACTGGCTTTAAAAATTATTTTCAGTCATGTCAGAGGGTGACAGATTATACATGTACACAGATAAGTTACTGCTACAAATGAAGCTTGTATTATGTTTAATTTTAGTAGTTAAATTGCCAGTTTTAATTATAAAATAAAAAGGAGTCCGCTCCGCTATACTACGCAATGCTAACGGCATGAGTACGCCATTTTGAATTTTGCGACATTGATATCTCATTGTTATGCTAAAGTTAGTTTTTGTTTTTTGAAAAAAAAGTAAGAAACAGTAATTGTTGAAACTCTTCAAATATATGTAAAATTGAATGGAGAATTCAAAAATGCAATAAAAAGTCTAGGCTTATTTAAACTATGTACGTTATATGAAAAATTAGCTTACCAGGCATCAAATAACGAAAATAACTCCACGGATAAATAACTTGTAGTGACAAATGCTTGCAGTCTAGCAGAGACGTCACTTCTGCAATTATTAGAATTGTTTTCCGTGAAGTTTGACCCGTTATGTCCGAATACATCCAATCAGAAGCAAGCATGGGTACTCCCAGGCATAGAACCGGATGTCACAAGAAATTTTATGCTAATTAGATCATACTGTACCCCTCCCATTTCACGATATGCCGACAACTGACATTGCTAATAATTATACAGTGTTACTATCTATGAGCCGGTCTCCCTGGCCTAGAGTTTGTGACTTTCTCTGTAATCCCGTATATCCACGTGAGGAACGTAACTTGCGTGAGAATCGGTAGCTGTTCTCGCTGTATTGGTGACTTGTGAGGTATGTGAGCAGGCCGCTCAGAAAGCAATGGCAAACTACTGAGTGTAATCTTGCCAAGAAATCAACAATCAGCTGAAAGATGCTGATGTTGGCAGCGATGTCCTGTAAAGGATATGCGAACCAAAAAAACAAAAAACAAACTATCTATCAGTGATCATTTAAGAGTCTCCATTGTCAACAGGCAATAGTATCAGAGTATTTTTTGTTAATCAATTATCTTTATTCTTTGCTTTGTTTTTTAAACTCAGTAGCAAGTATAAAAATAACACACTGAACATCTGCGGTTATAATAATAAAGAGAACTGATAAAGACAAGGGAAAAGAACACACACACACACATAGGCACGCACACATGCACACACTTGTGTATGGTGCTTCTGTTCTTTATCTGTTTTGCACATATTCATTGGATGTCACTTGCCAGTCTAGATGTTTACAAATAATATTTTTGAATTATCTTAAATGTCTGTATGTATGTGGCGCTGTGACAGCACCGTTCCCAGAATGCTTGTCTGTTGATCATATATTCAAGTCCAAATTGAGATCCATTGAAGTCGATGAATTGAGCCCCGGGTTCTAAGATCTACCCAGCCTAAAATGGCTACCAGGAAATATTCTGGAAAGTAAAGATTGTTGGTGTGACCTTGACCACATCACCAATCGAATGCCGATTGGTCAATACAAAACATAGGGCTAGCACCATGTACCCAGTATGCCTTATGGCATGACAGGGTCATGTACTTATTGACTTCCTGTATAAATGTGTGTCACTGTTTTGTTGTTTAATTAGACTTCCTGCATTGAACATTTGAATCAGAAATATTCAATGTGAGATATGCATATGAACAAAGAGAAGTAAATTAACAGGTACTGATGAGCACTCTTACAAGACAAGGAAAGAAAGTAATAATCAGAGATCAAACACACACATAAAACCCAGAAAAAATTAAATGTCCAGGCATGTGCTTGCAAACATGTCATCACCAAATGCTAACACTGCCATGCTAAAGAAACAAGCACATTTTAACGAATAACCAGCTAGACTGCCTTTTCTGTTGTCTTGTGTAATTTTTTTTATTGGCACCTTTCCGTCTTGACAGACGATAGTTTGGTACATTGTGCTTCAAAAAGGCTTAATAACTACGATCCATGGCGGTGGCGAGTGTGGCTGGTAAGGCCAATTCTTGTTGCAAATGTTTGCCCACAGTAGGTGCATGTGAAAACATGGTCATTTCCACCATTTTGCACCATCTTACATCTCTCATGCTCTGTGTGTGCTTTATCTGCAATCATTTTCTCCTTTGTCTTTATTCCATTTCTGATAGTTGCCCTCCATGCAACACGTTCAGCGGTGACGTGCTCCCAATGTGCATTATCAATGCCTGTATCAATCATGTCCCGCTTACACACATCTTTGTATCGTAGTAGAGGTCGACCCTGAGATCTCCTACCCATCTGTAATTCACCAAAAAAGATGTCCTTTGGTATTCTACCATCATCCATCCTCCTAACGTGTCCTATCCATCTAAGTCTACGAAGACTGAGCATGGAATACACCGTCACACAACCTGATCTTTCCAATACTTCAGTATTTGTGATTTTGTCTTGCCACTTAATACCAAGTATTCTTCGCAGACACCGCATATGAAAGCTGTTTAAACGTTTCTCTTGGCGTGAGTAAGTTGTCCAGGTTTCACTGCCATAAAGAAGAGTAGTAAGGACACAGGCTTGGTAGACGAGGACTTTTGTTTTGGCAGTAAGCTTCCTGTTCTCCCAGACTCTTTTTGCTAACATGTTCATTGTTGTTGCTGCCTTGCCAATCCTGATGTTGATTTCCTGATCGAGGGATAATTTGCTATTTACCTCTGATCCTAGATATGTAAAATGGTCTACTATCTCCAGTTCGGCGTCGTCAATAAAGATTGATGGTACCCCATGTGCACCTTGTGACATAATCTGTGTCTTCTTTTTGTTAATTGTTAAACCAACTTCAGAACAAGCATTGGAGAATGCAGATAGTAGATGTTGTAATTCTTCCTCAGAGCATTTGTCAGCCTCTCTGTTTATGACTACTTATGTTTTCTCAATGGTCTGAAGGATTCACCAGAGGTTGACATGAACAATGAACACAAAATATAAAACGTCTGCTGAAGCACTTCCGCCCTCACTGGGAAGACATGTAGGAGTTCTTCCTCTTGGTCCCAGATCAGCGGGACCTCTAGCAAGCAGGAGAGCAAACAGGTTAGTGTATCTAGTTGCTGTAAAATGCCAATCATGCACATAACATGGTACAAGTAAAGATTCACTTTACATGCATTGAGGTGGAATTGTACAGGGAAATCAGGCGATTAACGAGCGAACTCAGACCATCATTCTTCTTCTTCTTCTTCTTCTTCTTCTTCTTCTTCTTCTTCTTCAGCGTTCCGAGCCACTGAGATTCTTTGCTGCAGATACAATCCGTCTCCATTCGTCTCTATGGTTGACCTTCTCTTGCCAGTCGTTGATTCCAAGTGCTTGTAGGTCTGTATATATATTATCTCTCTACCGTCTTCTTGGTCTACCTCGGGGTCCACGGTCATTTATTTCCTGAGTGTAAGCGAGTTTTGTTTCCCTATTATCTTCCATTCTTTCTATATGCCACAGCCATTGTAGTCTATTAGTCTTCATGATACCAGTGATTAGCGGGGACTTAAACAGATCATAAATGTCTTTGTTACTTCTTCTTTTCCACTCTCCACTTTGTGTATCCCTAATGGCTCCAAAGATGCGTCTTAAAACTTTGTTCTCAAAGGTTTGTAGCAAGGCTTCATCTCCTTTCGTTGTACAAAATCATCAGACCATCATTATATGTAATAAATCATAATAATGTTAAGACTTTAGCTTTAAAGATATGTGAGAAAGGTGGAAAGAGTTCACTGGAGAAAAGTTTATGAAGTTATGATAGACACCTCAGATAATATACATGAAAGCAAAGAGAAAGTACAAAAGCTTTTTTTTAAAGTAAGTACAATCATCAGTACAAAGATTGGGAATTCACCATGTTGTGAATACATAGCAGCAGAACTAATCCACGCAGGAGAAACAAGTGTCATATCTATCAGGGACTATGAATGATCTGAAAGAAAGCTGTTTGGCAGAAAACATGGAAGACAATAATTTCTTTCCCAAAAATGGTAAATTATAAACTGTGCACCAATTATCATATTATCACACTAATAAATCAAGCTGGTAAAATTTTCCTGCAAATTATGTAAAGGAATGAAAGTTATTTAGAACATGAATTGCAAGAAGTATGGGCCAAAGATTTCCGACATGACAGAGGAACCAGGGACCATATATTGAATATGAGAACCATCTTTGAGAAATGCAGAGAGTACTTACTTGTTTCATAGACTATAGTAAGGTACCGTCGACCTGCTACTGAGTTGAGTGTGTGGAGTGAAACTGTGAGCTGTGGATGTCACATCAAGTGACTTTACATCTGTCCTTGGTTCTTTGTGTTTTCAACTGTAAGTTTGAAAAAATGTCGGCCATTGGTTGCTGAACTAACTGAGTTTACCTTATGCAGAAATGTGTGGCTGCTGGTTTTATAGTGACTGCAGCTTCCATCAACGATGAAATGTATCTTTCATGGTAGACATTTGTGTTGGCATTCTGGCAGTGGCATTATGCATAGTATACCTGTGCGGGCTGTTGGTTTGTCGAGACTCCTGCCTGTTCCACTTTTCACATGGGGCAGTGAGGAGGAGTTTGTGTGATATTCACTGGCATAGGAATGTAGCATTATGGGGCAACCCTTTGCCGTGAAGTTGGAACCATGACTAACTGACTAACTAACTACAGTAAGGTCTTCTACTGTGCCCAACATCAGAAATTGTATGATATTGTGAGAGATATGAGGCTTTCGGTACATTTGGTCCACTTAATTGAGTTATTATATCATGAACCATATGCAACCTCAACATGATTAACTGATGGTTCATTGCTTTCAGAAACCTCGAACCTGAATATGATTAATTGATGGTTCATTGCTTTCAGAAACCTCAAACCTCAACATGATTAATTGATGGTTCATTGCTTTCAGAAACCTCAAACCTCAACATGATTAATTGATGGTTCATTGCTTTCAGAAACCTCAAACCTCAACATGATTAATTGATGGTTCATTGCTTTCAGAAACCTCAAACCTCAACATGATTAAAAAGTTATCATTACGTTCCTTGTCAGCTACTGTGGGTAATCATGTTTCTGTACTTATCCTGATCTCCAGCATGTTTTAAAACATATTTTTAGAAAAAATAAATAACAAGCAAGTAATCATGGTGACATATTATATAATGCACTTATCTGCCAATACAATGGTCTTGGTTCAATCCCCAGCTTAGGCAGCGTTATTTTTTTCTGACCATTATGGCTATGGAGTTTACCCAGCCCCATAAACATGGATACCAGACAATATTCTGAATGAAAGGAAAGGCAATGCGGAAGGGACCTCCCACCCTACCTGATATGTCATGGCCTAGAATATCTCAAGGCCTACCACTCATACCCTACCTGATATGTCATGGCCTAGAATATGTCAAGGCCTACCACTCATACCCTACCTGATATGTCAAGGCCTACCACTCACACCCTACCTGATATGTCATGGCCTAGAATATGTCAAGGCCTACCACTCACACCCTACCTGATATGTCATGGCCTAGAATATGTCAAGGCCTACCACTCACACCCTACCTGATATGTTATGGCCTAGAATATGTCAAGGCCTACCACTCACACCCTACCTGATATGTCATGGCCTAGAATATGTCAAGGCCTACCACTCATACCCTACCTGATATATCATGGCCTAGAATATGTCAAGGCCTACCACTCATACCCTACCTGATATGTCAAGGCCTACCACTCACACCCTACCTGATATGTCATGGCCTAGAATATGTCAAGGCCTACCACTCACACCCTACCTGATATGTGATAGCCTAGAATATGTCGAGGCCTACCACTCACACCCTACCTGATATGTCACGGCCTAGAATATGTCAAGGCCTACCACTCATACCCTACCTGATATGTCATGGCCTAGAATATGTCAAGGCCTACCACTCATACCCTACCTGATATGTCAAGGCCTACCACTCACACCCTACCTGTGGGGCTGGTCTGGTTCGCTAGATCAGTTCCGCGTCTAGCGTTCGTTGTCTCGGATGGCTGTGTGAGGTGCACCGAAATGGGATCTTCCCAGCCAACGTGAGTTAGCGAGGCAGGCGTTTCAAGAATGTAACCGCATCGTGCAGCCAGGGTCGTGGTTTGAGCGGGCAAAATAGCAAAATTTGTACGACAGTTCGACAAAGTCTCGATAAGCGCCCACTCTCTCTCGATGAGTAGTGGGCCTGCAGTCAGTAAGCTGGTATAGCTTTTTTTTCGGTTAGTCCTGCCGGCGTAGCTTGAAAGCTCGTCGGTAGGCGTCCAGTGGTTTTGCATGTATCACCTTGTACCGGGAGGGCGCGCTTTAGCGATGCTACTCTTGGCTTGCGTGTGCGTGAATAGTCCGTCTGTCCGATAGATATCTGGTTGATCCTGCCAGTAGTCATATGCTTGTCTCAAAGATTAAGCCATGCATGTCTAAGTTCACATTGTCTCACGGTGAAACCGCGAATGGCTCATTAAATCAGTCGAGGTTCCTTAGATGACACGATCCTACTTGGATAACTGTGGCAATTCTAGAGCTAATACATGCTTACCAAGCTCCGACCCTCGCGGAAAGAGCGCTTTTATTAGTTCAAAACATATCGTCGTTGCCCTTCGCGGGGCGCGGCGTTCCCACTGGTGACTCTGGATAACTTTGTGCTGATCGCATGGCCTTACGTGCCGGCGACGCATCTTTCAAATGTCTGCCCTATCAAATGTCGATGGTACGTGACATGCCTACCATGTTTGTAACGGGTAACGGGGAATCAGGGTTCGATTCCGGAGAGGGAGCATGAGAAACGGCTACCGCATCCAAGGAAGGCAGCAGGCGCGCAACTTACTCACTCCCGGCACGGGGAGGTAGTGACGAAAAATAACAATACGGGACTCTATCGAGGCCCCGTAATTGGAATGAGTACACTTTAAACCCTTTAACAGCGAACCCATTACGTGGTCCGAAGTCAAAAGCAAAGCTTACCGAGTGGATGACGCCCACAGTCTGACCGATCCTGGTGTGTGCTTGGGCGGCCAGTGGCAATCAAGATACCCAACACATGGAAGTGAGGAACTAAAGCAGCCATGAGCAGGACGTGGCAACTCCTCGGGTGTGCCCAGTCTCAGAGCAATATGTGCCGGCTCTGCAAGTATGGGAGCCTCCTTGGATAGCGAGAGAATGCCCATGATCTGCCCCTGCCTTCCCTTGAGGGTTGACCATGATGTCGTTGACCGTTCGTTCTGTCTTGACCAGCTGAGATGTGGGCGGCATCACAACAATAAGTCTAACATGCCTCGAAACCCGAGGAAGGCTAACCTCATTAAAAAATGCCCGCCGAAGCCGGAAGTGCTGGCCTACGGGTGGCAAAATAAAAACTGGCACTACGCATTTACGTCCGAGTGAAATGTCTCGTCCGAATGTCTCTCGTGCTAGGAACAACTCTGACTACCTAGTTTCTGATTGCTGCTCTTGCTCGGAACAGTTCTGACTAGGTAGTTTTCCAAATGTCCGCCGTGCCTGGAACAGCTCTGAAGGGCGCACGGACAAGCACATGTCCGAAAACTCGCTGAGTGGATACCATCTGCAGACTTGTCTGGTTTGTGCAGGAACGGCCCAGGGCGAACAAAATGCCCAATATATTGAAGTGAGGAATCAAAGCAGCCATGAGCAGGACGTGACGATTCCCTCGGTAAGCCCAGCATCAGGGCGCTATGTGTCGGCCCTGCAACCATGGAAGCAACCTTGGATGGCGGAAAATGCTATGGACTGTCCCTGCCTTCCTTTGAGGGATGACCGTTGTCTTCGACCGTTCCAACTTGGCCAGCGGTGTAGCAAATGGCAACGCAAAAGTGAGAGTCTCCCAGGAATGCTACCTGGTCAAAAAAGCACGCTAAAGTCGATGTGTCGGCCTACGGGTTTCGGCCCAAGGGCGCATAACAGACACACCGCAATCACATCTGAAAAAAACACTCCGGATGAACGAAAAGAAGAAGAAGAAGACACCCTACCTGATATGTCATGGCCTAGAATATGTCAAGGCCTACCACTCACACCCTACCTGATATGTCATGGCCTAGAATATGTCAAGCCCAACCACTCACACCCTACCTGATATGTCATGGCCTAGAATATGTCGAGGCCTACCACTCACACCCTACCTGATATGTCATGGCCTAGAATATGTCAAGGCCTACCACTCATACCCTACCTGATATATCATGGCCTAGAATATGTCAAGGCCTACCACTCATACCCTACCTGATATGTCAAGGCCTACCACTCACACCCTACCTGATATGTCATGGCCTAGAATATGTCAAGGCCTACCACTCACACCCTACCTGATATGTGATAGCCTAGAATATGTTGAGGCCTACCACTCACACCGTACCTGATATGTCACGGCCTAGAATATGTCAAGGCCTACCACTCACATCCTACCTGATATGTCATGGCCTAGAATATGTCAAGGCCTATCACTCACATCGCAATGACAATATCTGCTAAGGGACCACATTTTATAAAAAACCAACGCCAGTCAAGCTCAGTCCTTGATTTTAGTGTCGAAAATGATAGAACTGCCTGAACAGAGTTTAGATTGATGAAAAGAGACTGGCTGGAGTGTATGTAGTCATCATGTCTTTTCATGTTCTCACCATCTCATCATCGCCATCATCTTCATATATTTCAGCTCTTGGGCTGGTCATGAAGTTTCCTGATCAATCAATTCCATTGTTGTCTATTTGTCTGTCTTGTGCTGTTCTCTTTAACTCTGTTTCTGTGTGCACTATTAGATCTGTGCATGCCCATTAAAAACTGTTGTCCTTGGTCTCCCCTTCTACTTTTCTGCAGTATTTTGCCTTCTAATTGCTCTTTTTTACATAGAGAAGTACAGAAAGAGTGCTACAGAGAATTACAGAGACAAATGCTACAGAAAATTATAGAGACAAATACTACAGAGAATGCTATACAGAATTACAGAGAATGCTGCAGAGAATTACAGAGACAAATGTACACGAGTGTACGATTTGCCCATGAGGGAATAAGAGACTAGCACACGCAGCTACAGAGTGCATGACGACTACAGGAGCGCATGAGAGTTCAGGTAATGCTACGTGAATGCTACAGGTTAGAGACATGCTCGAGGGATCAGAGACAGTCGAGAGTTCTGACTGTAAGAGATGAGCAATGCTCAGAGCTGACAGATGACATGCCCATGAGAATCTGAAACTGCTACAGAGATGCGACTGCTAAGAGAATTAGTGACATGCCTAGGGATTAGAAACAAATGTGACAGATCGATCAGAAAGAATGCAGGTGAGACAGGCAAATGCTACGAGAATTGACACTGCAAATGCTACGAGAATTACTGAACATGCTACAGTTTACAGAGACATGTACGAGAATGTCGATAATGCTACGTTACGAGACACATGCTACAGAGAAATACAGAGACAAATGCTTTAGAGAATTACAGAAACAAATGCTATGAGAATTACAGAAAGAATGCTGTAGAGAATTACAGAGACTAATGCTACAGAGAATTACAGAGACAAATGCTACAGAGAATTACAGAGACAAATGCTACTGAGAATTACAGAGATAAATGCTTTAGAGAATTACAGAGAAAAATGCTACAGAGAATTACACAGACAAATGCTACAGAGAATTACAGAGACAAATGCTTTAGAGAATTACAGAGACAAATGCTACAGAGAATTACAGAGACAAATGCTACAGAGAATTACAGAGACAAATGCGACAGAGAATTACAGAGACAAATGCTACAGAGAATTACATCGACAAATGCTACAGAGAATTACAGTGACAAATACTACAGAGAATTACAGAGACAAATGCTACAGAGAATTACAGAGACAAATGCTACAGAGAATGATACAGAAATAATGCTACAGAGAATTACAGAGATAAATGCTACAGAGAATTACAGAGACAAATGCTACAGAGAATTACAGAGACAAATGCTATGAGAATTACAGAGACAAATGCTACAGAGAATTACAGAGACATATGCTACAGAGAATTACAGAGACAAATGCTACAGAGAATTACAGAGACAAATGCTACAGAGAATTACAGAGACAAATGCTACAGAGAATTACAGAGACAAATGCTTTAGAGAATTACAGAGACAAATGCTACAGAGAATTACAGAGACATATGCTACAGAGAATTACAGAGACAAATGCTACAGAGAATTACAGAGACAAATGCTACAGAGAATTACAGAGACATATGCTACAGAGAATTACAGAGACAAATGCTACAGAGAATTACAGAGACATATGCTACTGAGAATTACAGAGACAAATGCTACAGAGAATTACAGAGACATATGCTACTGAGAATTACAGAGACAAATGCTACAGAGAATTACAGAACAGCTACCTTCATAAGTCACACAAGCAGAATTTGATTAAAAATACTCACTGGAAGACTTTATACGAAAATATAAGAAACATATAGTACAAGTTGGCTTTAGATAAAATAGAGGAACATGTGACTATATATTTAACAAGGGGTAAATTATATTTAAAAATGCAGACAGCACAATGGTTTTACTTTATAGACTGTGTAAAGGCATTTAACGTGTAGTGCATGAACAATTATGGAATACGAAGGAAAGTAATTAAGTAACAGGAATTTTACTTATAACATTTTTACAATAATGCAAACTATAAATTTTGTGTGTTATTTTTCAACATAGTCCCCCTGCCTGGCAACACACCTGGTCTGCTGATCGATTGACTGGTGTGGTTTTGGGATCTTTTGTATTGCATTTTGAAATCTTTCAACTCATCTGTACACTCTCCCCTGCCTCAAACAACTGTCTGAAGATTTCACAAGGTTTCACAAAAAAGTAACAGCACCTCATTGTTCTTCAATGGTGCAAGTCGATAGTGGGGCAGCCATTTTGAAACTACTATTGTGCATGCATAAACTGCTAATTCAATCGCTCTACAGTGAACAAAAGGCAGCCATCAGAATATATGTTACATTGCTTTGATATAGAAAAGGGAGGCCGTTTGGGTAGCATTTTGTCTCCTTGTCTGGTTAACTTATCACTAAAGACTGAGAATGTTAGAGAAAATATTGATAAGGAACAGTATGATCCTTGTGCAATCTTAGGAATATAAATGCCTAAACTTTGATAAATTTATAGCACAGTGTTACTGTCAATAACACAGATGAAAAATGAGAAACTGAAGTCAGTATAAAGTGAAAACAAAATGTATATCTCAGTGCAACAAAAACAAAAGTAATGACAACAGTTAAAACAAATGTGTTGACAGATATGTTTATCAATGATGTGAAATTACAGAAAGTGAGCAGCTGTAGGTATCTAGGTTCTCTGCTGAGGGACAATGAAATTGTGATGACAGAAGTTAATAGAAGAACAAACATTGTTCTTTTAAAATCTAAAGCAAAGGAAACCTTTATGTATGGTAACAGATAAAATAACTTGTGAGAGAACTAAGAGCACGCATATTATTTCCTGTGACACATATGGGTGTGCCAGAGTGTTACTAGGGGTTATGTTGTAGGCACACTGACAACTTCAGAATAAACACATCCACTAGCACAACGAATAGCAGTTCCAAAAGCCGACCGAACGAATAAATGACTTTATTCATAGCACCATTAATTAATTACTATCTAGCATAATTCAACAACTTACAGTTTTTAATGCGTCATTACCGGGCCCTCAATCCAGCGAGCGACAAGGCTCACCCAGTTTTCTGTACTGCCGTCTGTTTACAAGCCTGGTGTGTACTGGCCATCGCTCTTGCTGTAACACGGATTCTACAGCGCTTAAACGCTATCTATGCCGCTTGACTCGAAGGTTTCCTATTCACCTTTGAATCGCTGTCCACATCTTCATATGATCTTGCTGGTCTTGTCGATTTCCACGATGTGTACGTGCCTGTGTTCTCGGCCCAACTGCCTTCTCGACTGTCCGCCAACTGTCTTCAAACCACATCATGTGACCTCCGTCCTGCCGCTCGATTGGCTACTATCTTTAGCCCGTTACCGGTGTCTTTTCCTTATAACTCTCCGTGATTATTTATCACTCTTAATGTCTCAACAATCTATGTTGCTGTTACTCAGGTCTTAAGTAATCTGACTCATGGCAGGTGTTAAACTTGGACGTTGAACAAATTAGCTGAAAAGCACATATATATATATATATATATATATATATATATATATATATATATATATATATATATATATATATATATATATATATATATATATATATATCTGTTCGTTATCTTTTTGTCCAATGAATTTTCGGTACTCTTGTGTGACACTTTATGTATATGGCAAGAACTCAATGTTGAAGCAGATTGGCTAGTAAAATAAATACCAGTGAGGAAACATAAATATTTTGGGCATGTAAAATTACATGAATGTATGAAAAAGATAACTATGGAAGGAGGTGAACAGGGAAGCAAAGAAGAGGAAAACCACACATTATATGGAATCAAGATGCGACAGTTAATTTACATATGACAGCAACAGGATCAGAAAGTTAGTTTCACATCTTTCACAAAATGTTGCAATCAACCCCAGCATTTATTTGCTGTTTGTATGTTACTGGACAATTCAATGTTCAGTAGTTTGCCATTGCTTTCTGAATGTCTGACACCAGCAGTAGAAGATAAGGTGAAGGATAGCCAGTGACCATGTATTTTTTGCACAATTTCATGTGTTTTATATCTTCCACTAGCATTGAGAGACGGATACTCAAGAGAACATTATCAACAGGCGGGTCTATTGCTCCCACAAGTGCCAGTAAAACCAGACCAGCAGCAGCTAGTGCTAATGTAGTGAGGCTGTCTGGAAGGAGACGATCACAAACTGAAAATGGAGACTCACAGCAGAGTATCAAATTCATAGATAGTGGAGATACAGCTACAAGATCTAAAAGCTCAACACAAAGAAAGAAAGGACTTACCACAGATGATATAGTAAGTTTACCAGAGTTTTCATATTTTGTTAGTTAAAAATAAATTTTCTGTTTACATGTCAAAAATTTGGTATCTGATATTATTTTTCACATTTCCTTTTATATGCCATTTGACTGTATTGTCCAAAGGCAAATGACACGTGCAAGGATGTGTGGTCAGGATTAGACTAGACTTGATTTGTCAGTCTCATAGTTACATTTATCAGTAGCTAATATCTCTAGCTTATTCAACATATGGTAAAATATGTGTAGTCTGGTAGGGAGGGACTATGAGAGGATAAATTTGCCATGTTTACAACCAGTGTGTCACTGGGACGTTTAGCAACATCTACAAAGTGCAACATTTGCAACAGGAGACAAAGCATTCATGGGTTTGTCTGAAATGTTTCATGTAGATTCTTGAATCAATGACTCAGTCAATCAGTCAATCGATCAGTAAGCTTTTCTTTCTAATGCTCTGGATGAAGTGCTTCACCCTTGTTTCCATGGCTCCTTCTTATGTTTCTTACATTAAAGGATGAAACTGTGTTAATTTAATTTTGTTTACCTGCAATCTTACCTGGAGCCGTGGTGGAGTACAACACTCTACATTGTCATCATATTTTAAACAGTGCAGGATGTGTTGGCTTGACAGTGTATATCCTAGAGTAGACAGCATATATCCTAGAGTAGACAGCATATATCCTAGAGTAGACAGCATATATCCTAGAGTAGACAGCATATTACCATGGGCATGCTGTATGGGTAGCAGGAGAAAGGTCAAAGAAATATAAGACAGCATCAACAACATGTCAAGGATGTGTGCTTTCAAGACATGAAAGCATTAGATACAGAAACAACAACCTGGGAGCAGACCGTACAAACTGTGTTGACTAGAGAGGCACCCTTAGACACCATCTAGAAATGGGCAAAAAGAAACTACTACAACTAAATGAGGAGAAAAGTGTCCATTGGAATAGACGCCAGAATATGTGGCAGCGAGTTTCATGTACAAAGGACACTTCAACCTGCCATAGTCTACAGAAGAAGAATCTTACGTGAGTGCACGAACACAGCAGGATCAGTGATTATCTAAATGTTTGTATAGCAGGAACACACATGCTCTAAATATTCTTTTTTGTGGCCAACTTTTCTAAGTTTGAAATTTTGACTGGGCACTGCCTGTTTGACCAGCTGGTTTTGGTTTAGATTTCTTAACAATTGCAGCATGCACAGGGGTCCTCAGAGTTTTGTGCCCTTGATGAAGAATACTAAACATTCAGTGAACTACCCCAGCCCTAGTTGAAGAAGACTAGACATTCAGTGAACTACCCCAGCCCTAGTTGAAGAAGACTAGACATTCAGTGAACTACCTCAACATCAGGAGGTAGCCATCCCTCTCTGTAATGAATGAATGCCATCCATCTCTTATTATTTTGTAAATGTCCACATAGTCAACACCCTGAAACAAACCAGTCTACCTGAGCCAGAAGTTTACCTCATAACCTCTGAGCCACTTTGCTCCCAGGAGTTCATTGTATTAATAAAATATTTCTTGTAGCTTGAAGGTTGACATATTTGTTAGGGTTGCAGTTAGCAGTGTATATTGACATCTGCTTCTTGGCACTATCCAGCTAAAGTTGTGCCTGGAAGAAGACCCAAGCAAAGTTTTTGACATTGACCTTCATGGCAAGGCAGTAACCTCAACCCCTGACCTGGAGAAGTTTCACAAGCTGCGAATATTGGATTTATCCGGGAATTATATCCAGACAATCTCAGGCCTGGGATCAAATAAGGTTTGTGGTTGTCTACTCTGACTCTTTCTCTATCTCTCTCTCTTTTTGCGTCTCTTTCTCTCTCTCCCTATCTCTCTTTCTTTCTCCTTTGCTCGTTCTCTCTGTCTGTATGTTACACACATGCACGCACCCACACACAGAGAGGGAGAGACAAGTCACGGTAGTGCAATTGGCCCAGTGGTCAAGAGTTCAAATCCCCATCTCTTGCAGTGATTTTAAAACAATGTGTCTGTGCTCCCAAGTCAACCTAGCCAAATGGTTATATACAAATTTGGGGTTTGCACCAATCTGCCTTCAAGCAGATAAAAGGGTTATATACAAATTTGAGGTTTGCACGAATCTGCCTTCAAGCGGTTAAAAGGGTTATATACAAATTTGGGGTTAGCAGCAATCTGCCTTCAAGCGGGTAAAAGGGTTATATACAAATTTGAGGTTAGCACCAATCTGCCTTCAAGCGGGTAAAAGGGTTAATACAAATTTGAGGTTTGCATGAATCTGCCTTCAAGCGGGTAAAAGGGTTATATACAAATTTGGGGTTAGCAGCAATCTGCCTTCAAGCGGGTAAAAGGGTTATATACAAATTTGAGGTTAGCACCAATCTGCCTTCAAGCAGGTAAAAGGGCTCATTACTTTGCTTTACTGATATATGAGTATCCATCTGTTTGTCCATGTGCACACGCAGCGTGCATGTGTGCAGTTGTCATATTATACATAATTGTACATAGTTATACATTTGTCATTACTATTTCAGGATCTCAGGGAGCTGAAGATATACGATAATGATATCACAAGAATTGATGGACTAGAAAAGTAAGTGCAGCTTTACTTGTGTTTTTGTGAATGGTAGCTAATATCACATTTTAGAGCAGGAAAAACCCCTGATCTACCGAACTTATCTGGGGAAATGGTGCTGAAATTAATGCTGAATGTTTGTTAAATCTAGCATAACCTAGGGGATTTTGTCTTCTACATTGTCATGAATGTGAAAGCAATTTAAAAGTTTATACTTGAGTCGGACTGAAATCATAGCTAAGCAAGATTTTAAACATTTTTATCAATTATTATTCATTCATGTACTGCATAATTATCCATCCTTTACTTCCGCAGTCTGTTTTATCAGAGTGTGTTAAATCAAGAACTCAATGTACAGCAATTTCTGTTCATGCTCACATTGTGTGTTTTTAATTTTTACACTGTGCTCATGAATTATAGTTTGTGAATTCACCATCATCATCATGTGCTGTGTTAATTCTGCTGCTGACATTCCCCAATGCTGCCATCTTAGACCATCAAGCATGACTTCTCTCGGTCTGTCTGTATCTCTTCTATATTGATCTTTCTTGTCACAACAGTGTTCATCAGTGCCTGTTTTCTTGTTATAAGACCAAAGAACACTGATGATCTCTTTCTTATAGTTGTATAAATGTTCTACTTTCATTAGCCTCTTCCAGACAGTTGTTGTTAGTTATTCTGGCCATTCAAGATATTCACAACATTCATCTCCGTTGCCACATCTCCGTTGCCACCAAGCTCTTTCTAATTTGTTTGTGCACATTCCAATGTTTACCATCATATAACAGAACAGATTTTATATTTCAATACCCTCTTCTGACATTAAATGAAAGAGTTTAACTATTTGTAAACTTACTGTACCTTAAATATATGTTTGAAATGTGTGTAGCATTGCACACAGCATTGGATACATTTTTAATTCAGCCAAGCTCTATATGCGTGTGCATACACTCACATACGTATGCACACACATATATGTAAGAAACAAAAGAAATTGGGCTTCTTTGTACATTTGGCTTACTAACAGTGGTGATGTGACTGATCATGACCAGCCTAGTGCCTGTTGGAGAACTGGCACTAGGCTATCTAGGTCAGTAGTCAGTTATTTGCTGGCTCATTTTACTTCCCATAAATTTTTCTAGTACTAATTTTAACCTGGATTGACCTAGGAGCCCAGGTCTATTAAAATATCCCAGCCTGAAATTCAAGTTGAATACATGACCTCAGGAATGGTTGACAGGCATGCTAGCCAGTATGGTTCCCTTTTGACGAAAAGATAACTGGTGAGGTCACTTGGTATCCACATAACATTGATGGCTTTAGCAGAAGACAGCTGGTTTAATGTTTCAATTTCAAACAGATTATACTAGAAGCAGTAGGTATTTACACTGTTTACTTCCCAACATGCATCCTGCATATACATAACTTTCATCCTCATGAAAAAAGTCGCCTTCTCTTTAAATGCCCTGCTCTCTCACGTACTAGGGACAGCTGCTATTCCTTTTCACCCTTGAAACAACTTCAGAGAATCTGCATCTTCATAAGAATAACATTTTGCTGACAGGAGTAAAGAACTCAGCAGTATTTGGACAACAACAGCAACAACAGCAACAGCAACATCAACAACAACAACAACAACAACAACAACAGCCTTACAGCCTATGGGATTGTCTGTATGTTTACTTTTGTCTTCATCCACAGCTTGAAAGAACTCTGTTTCCTGCAGCTGCAGCATAATAAAATTAGCACAGTTGGTAAGTCATCTGTGTTCATGTTGTTTTCTTCTTTGTCTTTGTTAAGGTTTAAAAAAAGTCAAGGACCCATTTTACACACCTTGATGTATATTGAACATATGGTGCTGGCCCCACATTTGTATAGAGCAGTCTGCACTCGAGGTGTGGCATGGTCAGAAACTCCTTATTTGTATAGAGCAGTCTGCACTCGAGGTGTGGCATGGTCAGAAACCCCACATTTGTATGGAGCAGTCTCGAGGTGTGGTGTGGTCAGAAGCTTCCCAAGAACTTCCTGGTAGCCATTTTTAGGCTGGGTCGACCTTTGGGGAACAAGGTCATTTAAAATATCCACCTCAGTGCCAATTTAAACCAATGACCACTGGACTGGCAGGCAAGCATGCTAACCACCTGCTACTCAAACTACCTGCTACTCAGGCTACCTTTTGTTAACGTGCTGATTGTTAAATTGTAAGATTTGAACTCTTTGGTGCAATTTTGTTGTATACTTGAGGGACAGTTTCTAGTAACTTCTGTTTCAAGCAGAGGAAATAAAATTTCACATATTCCAATGTGAAAATGTGATGTCACACATTCAAGATGATGATTTTAATTTAACTTTTGACTTGATGTTCTTGTTGTCTGGTCAAGGTTGCCGAGTCACATTCATCACTTGATTCGCTTAATCGTCCTACCTCTCTGAGAGCATTCACTATATCAGTCTGGTCCATGGCTCGTCACTTTTCAAACTTGCCTGGCTGGCAAGCCTGTCAGCATGTCCATTTCCTCTGACACCAGCATGGACTGGCATACGTCTGAAGCTGACTTTTGTCAACCTTGACCTCCTCTGAGACTCAAATCACTGTCTTCAGGCTTCATTGCTAAAATAAAACATTAGGAACAAGCAGTTTTATTATAATCAGTAGTTAGACAAAAACTGTCTACATAAAACAGCACACTATAAACTAATTAATATAATAAAACAGTGCACAATAAACATTAATATAATACAAAAGTACACACACAAAAGCCAAGTACTTGAATAAAATATTTTGTAACAAACTAATTTTCTATTATAAAACATGGCACAATTACTACCATAACATTGCACAACCTACTAATTACTATATTAAAGCATTCACACAAATTACCAAATGAAAATATTTCTTGTTTCTGACCATTGTTGTTTGTTTGTTGCTATAGGGCGAGGATTGTGTAACCTGAAGAAGCTGCAGTGTCTGCGTCTGGACAGTAATCAAATAAGCAAGCTTGAAATACCTGAACTTGTGAGCTGTTCTAACATCACATCGCTTGACTTGAGCCACAACCGGCTGGAATCTCTAGCGGTGAGTTTTGTGCATGCATATAAAATAACAATGATAATCCCGTCACATATTTGTCTTCCTCATTCATTACTGTCTCTCATAGCTTTGTTTTGTTTTGTTTGTTTTGGGCACCTGGGTCTAGCAATGGCTAGAACACTTGCCATTGGTCATTTGCTTGAATCCCCATTGAGACAGAGCTTTTTACAAATGGACCCGTGCTCTCAGAGTGACTCAGCTAAAGATAGGTATAAGAAAATGTGGGAAGTACAGGCAGCCATCATGATTCTCGCAGCATCACCCTTTCAATGTCACTTGGTTTATCACAACATGGGGCTAGCACCATATACACAATAGTATCTCATCAATATTTTCTAGCTGGTTTTTAGGATGTCTTTCCCCACATCACGCATCTCTGTCTCTAATTCTCTTTTTCTGATGTCTTTTAGCCTCTCTATATTTAATTTATTATGTGCATTTCAGAACAGGGGATGTCTAGTTAGCTATTCACTCCTGTTTTCTTTGTTTGCGCCGTTGGCAACCTCTTTTCCTTACCTCCTGTTTCACTGAAATATGTCATGTTTCTTCTAATAGCGCCATGTTGGTGTCATGTATAGCATTTCCATTTCTCTGTTTGGATCAACATTCTAACTTTTTCAGATTTTTCTGGAAAGAAAAGGTAACAAACGAGCTGTCTGATTATGTTGTGAGTTGGTGTATGTGAAGGCATGCTATTTCATGACACTGTCTGATGGCACTATTACAGGCTGAGTGAGTTAATTATCCATCAATAATGTCAAGGATGTTGGATAGTCATGATATTACTAGCACTAGAGATAAGGATGTTGACTGGGTAAACAGCAATACATGTGTGATCATTTTTCTCTAGCCACTGAGTTACTTGCCCAATCTTGGGGAGCTCTATGCATCTGGAAACAGAATAAAGACAACTGGTGATTTAACAAAGTGTAAGAAATTACAGGAAGTTGACCTCTCCAGGAATCAAATTTCTGACCTTTCAGGTTTTGCCAACCTGCCAAACCTACAGGTATGATTTTGTTCCTCTATTTGTTCCCAGCTTTTAAAGTGAGTGAGGTCACATTGTTCTTTAACATACATAACATGATCAGTTTCTAAATAAACTTTTTAAATGTCCTTTGCAGGATCATGATGTTGTAATTAACCCTATCCCTCATTGACTGTTTGTGATTTACTAGCCAATTTTGCATTCAATAGTTTGCCATAGCTTTCTGAATGAGAAGTCAACATTTATAACCATTATGTGGTAGATTAAGCTAAGAATATTATTATCTGATATTTGTGTGGTTTTTATTATTCTGTAATGTACAGTTATAGAAGATACCATCACAAATCTACACTTATTCTATGCCATTGATATCAGCTGTGAGTGGAGACAAGCAATACTACATGTACTTACAGCCAGACTTAACACAACCTGTATTAATATAACATGGTAAATAAAGCTGGAAAAGATCAAAACAAGTTCGGATATTAATTAACAAATGACAAGATCAATAAAATTCTCATTCTGGGCAGGAAGCTACTTTATGATAAAGGTGTGGTTGAAGGTCTGTAGAATCGGGAGGTGAATGCGGCTGAACAGGAAAAAAGTATCCACACCTGGATACAAGGCTCAGAAGCAAGTGATTGGAGGGTCAGAGGGATACTCAAATCGCAGAGGACAAGCCAGTCAGACTTTAAGTAAAATTGCTAACTGGAATAATCAGCATGTGAGCACTTTGATGGCTTTGGAAGCGGGGTGGAGGCTGGAGGCAGTGGCACAGCTCAAGCACCTGCGGTCTATCATAAATTATGCAGGCACAAAAGCAGAGGTGGGATTAAGAATTACACAAACAAAAGTAGTTCTAACCTGATTGAAAGTAATGTGGACAGATATCATTGAAACAAATTCTAAGTATTGAAACCAATATGGGCAGGCCATATTACTGACAAACGATGTCGGATAATTGCAAACAATTGTCATCTATTTATGGCTGAGTGTATGTTAAACATGGTCATTAAATGCTCAACTAGCATAGAACTTCAAGCAATGGAGAAGAGCTGCCTCGGACACTTCGTCAAACTAGCATATAAGGATCATATCTGAAATGTCAGTGTGCAAAACATTATACAATGTTTAGGCCGAAAGAAGATGTCTGTATAACATTCCTTTACAAAATGTAATGATTGTAGACAGTGCATTTATATTCAAGTGTTGTATTCATCTATCACTGTTAATTTTTGTTTGTTGTTTGCTGATGAAAGCTTGTTTTTTTAGTTACAACACCCATAAAGTCCATTGTGAATGTGATCTTTTAAAGGTGTCCTCTTACATTGTTTATTCTTTATTAAGTGCATTCTCACAGTTTGCAATTAATCTTGCTTTATTTATCCTTTATAACATGTATGCCTTAATTTCCTTCATGCTCCCTTAATTTCTGTAAAAAAAAAAACAAAAACTTGCATACATGCTAGCGCGCACGCACACACGCACACACACACACAGATACACACATGTACACACTCTTTCTCTCTCTCTCTCTCTTTCTCTCCCCCTCCCCCAACCCCAGTTACCAATTATGAGAAACTAAGGAAAGCCATGTTTAATTCATGCAGTAGTGTTAGAAAGATTCATGCCTCACTTGGATATTGTTTCTAGTCCTAACATTGAAATTAAAGATGCTTGTTTATAAAAACATGTAGCGAGGCTGGGGTGGTGTAATAATTAGTGTACTTTTATACCAGTACAGTGATTCTGAGTTTTATTTCCGGTATGGCCAAGTTGAATTCCTTCTTCCCAATAATGTTCTGGGCTTGGCTGAGCCTCATAAAATGGTTAGCAGAGATCTAGGGCAGTAAAAGGCAGCTGGCATAATACTGATGATATTTGTGTGCTGGATGCCGAAGAGTCATGGATTTGCAAGCAATATGGATTTGTGTGCTGGAGGCAGAAGAGTCATGGATTTGTAAGCAATATGGATTGAACTTAAATGTTGACTTCTTGTTCAGAAAGCAGTGGCAAACTACTGAATGTACAGGTGCCTAAAAAATCAACATGGGGTTGATTGCAGCATCCTGCAAAGGACATGCAATATTTAAAAAAAAATTAGTCCTGGTTTTAAGAATCGCCATGCTAGCATTCCGGGCAAACCTATAGAAGATTCATCTTTTTCAGCAAGTGTAAGGTGCAGTTGTTGATCACTCCTGTAACACACTGGTTTTAAACATGTCTGATTCTTTCCCTCATACACCCCTCTGTGCTGAAATTGTGCATATTGTGCATGGATAGTTCACAAGTATACTCAGATTGAATGAGTTCCTTGCCTGCCAGAAAAAGACTTAAGTTACTACTTGTCTCCAATGCTTCACATTGTACTAGAGTAAACAACAACAGCACCAATATCATTGGGTCACCAAAAGTTTGCACCTAATCCCATATGCCTGATAGGCCTGTCTCTTCTTTTCTTCTTCTTGTGACCTTTATTCCCCGATGGAACATAACCCTCAACCAACTCTCTCCACAGCATCCTATATTTTGCTATATCATGCATCTCCATTGTTCTCATCTCATCTCATCTGATTCCTCTTATACCTTGCAGTGTCGAGGTGAAGTATGAACAGTTTATGGGCTTCATGTATCGAGACCTCCATTATTGTCATCCTCATATTATTCATTTATTTCTGTAATTATGTTTTTCCATGTGTTTTAGGTCGTCCTCTATTTCGTTTTCCCTGTGGATTCCAACAAAGAACTTTCTTGTAATACTGTTCTCAGGTTATGCCTTAATGGCTTAATAGCATGTAAATGGTGTTACTATAATGTTTGTATGGAGCCTCAGTAGCAGACTGGTTAGTGTGTTTGCCTGCAAAGCCAGTGATCCAGGTTCAATCCCCAGCGATGGCAGGATGTTTTCTTCTGGCCAGTGTGGCTCATTGGTGAACCCAGCATAAACAATGAGGTAGCTGGACAATTTTCATAATTTTCTTGGAAGGAAAGGGTGATTGAGAAGGGGTCTGGCCATGTCACCTCGTTATGCCAGGGTCTAGAATATGTGAAAGTCTAATGTTTTATACATTATATGCCAAAAGTAGTTTATCAAGAAGTAATTGAAATTTTAAAATGCAACTTGCCTTCAAATCTGATTTACCATATGCAATTTGAAACATGTAGTGGTATAAATGCTGGTCTCCCTGGTCTAGGAATTACATGACTTTCTCCATAATCCCATATACTCTCGTGAGTAACGTGATGTGCGCGAGAATCGGTAGCGGTTCTCTCCGCAACTGTAACTTATGGGGTATGTGAGCTGGTTGCTCAGAAAGCAATGACAAACTACTGAGCGTAATCTTGCCAAGAAATCAACAATTAGCTGAAAGATGCTGATGTTGACAGCGATGTCCTGTAAAGGATATTCGAACAAAAACAACCCAAAAAATGGTATAAACATGGCAGATTCCAGGTTCCATGGAAGTCACATTTCAGTGGCACTGAACTGCCTTTCATGTTTACATATGTGTTTGTATGCTTGGGTGTTCTTGTATAATTTACTATTTTATTTCTTATTATTCTATTTCAGATACTGGATGTTTCCTATAACCGGATAAAAACTTTGAATTCTATAATAAAATTAAGGTATAACTATCTTTTAGTTTGAATAAATAAATGCAGGAGAGGTACTTTCATATTCACACAGACTATTTGATTGGATTAAAAAATTCATTAATTGGATTCCTAAGCTGCCATCATAACACTTTCAATTGTTCATTGCTGTTCTAGATTCTGCAGAAGTCACATTAGGAAAATCTCAGTGCATGAACTCTCTAGTACCTTCAAGGATCCTTAAAAAGTCGCTTAAAAGTCGACAGGATCAACTTCATTGCACCAGGTTTTTATCCCTGTATGGCTCTAAGGCTTGAAGGATCCTAATGTTTGTATACCAGAATCACATATGTAATTATTTATTCTATTGTGGGTCGGTTTCTTAATTTTGAATTTAACCTGGACACTATCCGGTGGCACAGGTCGTTTCCAACTGCCATAGAAATTTTAGCATGTGCATCTTGTTAATGGGACTCTGCACCCCCTCCCCCCACCCTCTCCCCTTATCTAAATAGACTAGGTATACCATGCACTTTGCTGGTATTGGGGGTTTGGGGGGGGGGGGGGGAGAGAGTTGATAGTCTTATGCTCCTTAGCTAGAAAAATTGTGATATCACTTACGACAGGTTGCTACAAGTTGTCATAAAAGTTGACAAATCCAAACTTTTGGAATTTGGTATTACTTGTGGCAGTAGCAGAGAAGATGCCAGGAGGAAACGATGTCAGTGAATTCACAATCAGTGCATTATATATTACTAAGCAGCATTTCACACCGACATCTACTGGAGGCGACAGACCATTTATCAGTGTGTCTTGAGTGTTACGAGATTGATTCTAAGTAATCAGTCAATCTGGAGACGACATTATGTACAGTGAAATATTTTTTACATCTGTCCAAGGTGTTGTGGCGTGAACTGCATACTCGAAAATGGTGTAGCTGGCTAGATAACATCTAGAAATGGAACGACAACATCTAGAAATATCTGCATGTATGGTGGCTGGTGTGTCGCAGAAGCGACCGTTTTTTCTTGCCTTATGCAGAAATGTGTGGCTGCTGGTTTTCTGGCAACGGCATTATGTACAGTGAGACGTTTCTTTACATCTGTTCGAGGTTGTTTTATTGCATGAACTACATTTCAGAGACCAAATGACGTGGCTAGCTATAAAACATCTAGAAACGGAACAACAACATCTAGAAATACTGAGACTTTATAGGCGAAAGTTATAGGAAAGTAACTGTCAATTCCATCAAGGATGATGTTTCGTAGAGCACTTTTGTGGTGATGATATGGTGACGGCATTATGCACAGTGTGCCTGAGCAAGCTGTTGTTTGTCGAGACTCCTGTCTTTTCCACTTTTCAAATGGGGCATTGGGGAGCATTTTATGTGATATTCACTGGCGCGAGAGTGGAGCATAATGGGGACAACCCTTTATTGTGATGTTGGAACCGCGACTAATAACTAATGACTAATCAGTCAATCAATCAGTCTCTGTGAGATGCTGAATGACCTTACTCAAACAAACCACTAGTGCGTATATGTATGTGTCTGGTTGCATACTAGTGAGCATGCATGTGTATGCATTTTTTTTTACTTCCGTCCTTGACTTGGGGATGTAAATTACAAGTACCTCTGAAGTTGGAGTGGGTTCGCCTGATGGCGACGGACACTGGTAATGAGGAAAGCTAATTCACATGCAAAATTCAGTCTAGTGCCACTAGAAGTAGTGTGTATGGACTACGCTTGAGTACAAAGCGAGCGAGCACAAAAAACAAATGTGTATTTGCATGTAAGTGTGTGTGTATTTATTTCTAAATATACTTGACTGTAAAACCTCATTCCTGTAAACCATAGAGTATAAGTGGAAATAGAAAGTAAAAGTGGAAATAGAAAGTAGAAGTGGAAATAGAGAGTAGAAGTGGAAATAGAAAGTAGAAGTGGAAATAGAAAGTAAAAGTGGAAATAGAAAGTAGAAGTGGAAATAGAAAGCAGAAGTGGAAATGTAGAGCAGAAGTGGAAATAGAGTATGGAAGTGGAAATAGAGATCAGAAGTGGAAATAGAGAGGAGAAGTGGAAATAGAGAGGAGAATAAGAAATAGAGAGTAGAAATGGAAATAGAGAGTAGACATGGAAATAGAGAGTATAAGGAAAAAAGAGAGTAGAAGTGGAAATAGAGAGTTGTTGTTGTTGTTGTCTTCCACTCATACCTTTAGGCATCATGGGGAAAGATGATTGAAGTTCTGGCACCTGCTTTCATCCAATTTCCTCCAAGAATCATGAGCAGAATTTTAAGATCAAGTAAATTCCCTACCGGTTTGCTAGACCATTCGTAGGTTCCTTACCTTCTTAACTCTTGAATATTTGCTGCTACCACCATGTCACATCCGCTGGTCGCCTGTTGGCAAGCTTCAGCTGTGCCAGACAGGACTGACCGACTGACATTGAAACTTGCCCTCAAAGTGTACTCGTGTGCCCTCTTTAAAATGTACTCATTCCAATTACGGGGCCTCAATAGAGCCCCGTATTGTTATTTTTCATCACTACCTCCTCGTGCCGTGAGTGGGTAATAGAGAGTAGAAGTGGAAATAGAAAGTAGAAGTGGAAATAGAGAGTAGAAGAGACCAAAGACCATACAAACAAATGTGATCACGTGCAACTGAGTGCTGAAGCTCTGCAAGATATTGGAGAAATATTTCTGTAATTGGAAGGCTTGCTATGGATGAGAGGGCCAGTGTAGTGCCAGTGGCCATTAATTTTCCATAGAATTTGCTACTACTCATTTTATGAGGCCTGTTAAACCCCAGAGCTGTATTGACTGAACAACATGCCTCTGCCACTGAACTTTGACCACTAGGTAGTTAGCCAGTGCACTAAACCATCAGGCCACCATCGTATTAATAGTGATAGTTTTATCTTACTGTTTACCAGATCTCTAGAGGAGCTAAACATTAACTCTAATGATGTGGAGGAACTCTCCAATATTGCCGGCTTGTGCCCAAGCCTTCAGGTGTTGCTTGCCTGTGACAACAAGATCTCCAGCTGGGATGAAATTGTATGTTATCTTGTTTATCATTTAAATTGTATGTCATATTGTTTATCATTTAAGTTGTTTATGATCTTGTGTAGCATTTCAATTGTATGTGATCTCATTTGTCATTTTTCATGTACATTATTTATAATTTAAGTTGGATGTGATCATGTGTATTATTTCAGTAATGGCAGTATCCAGTCATCTGTAGATGTTTTTGTTGGTAGTTATAGTGATGATTGTGATGGTGTGGTTGTCTCTATCCCAAAAGAATTGACTTGAAATGTAGATGCCATATAGCTTACCGTATTGAGACTTTCTTACACATGTATTAGTAGGCTGAGTTGGCAACTGTGAGAAGTAAGTGAACTATGCCCTCTCTGGTGTTTGTAAGTCTACAACTTTTGAAGACTACTGACTCTGGCATGTGTTTGCTGAAAGCTGGTTCAAACAGTGTCATCAAACAGGTTTCTCATGTAGCAGGCCCTTCACAGAACGTCGCTCTCATCATGGCATGTTAAAGGTCTCTCAATCTCTTGCCATTTCTTCTGCCACATGCACCCTCATGCCAAAGCTGCCTGCAATGTTCTGTGCCATGTTTGTTCTAGTCGATCTCTGTCTCTTCTACCAGAAACCATGCCTTCCATACTGTTCTTTTCAAGCCACTTTGATGTTTAATATGGTCAGATTATTTCAGTTCCTGTAACAAAATACTGTTTATGAGACAGTTTTCTCCAGTGTTAAGATTTTGTCACATGTCAGTATTTCTCTTCTGTTTGATCCATGATTCTTCTTCTTCTTCATCAGCTTTCCAAGCCATTGAGATTCTTTGCTGCAAATACAATCCGTCTCCATTCGTCTCTCTGGTGGAGTCGTTGATTCCAAGTGCTTGTAGGTCTGTACATGTATTATCTCTCCACCGTCTTCTTGGTCTACGGTCATTTATTTCCTGAGTGTAAGCGAGTTTTGTTTCCCTATTATCTTCCATTCTTTCTATATGCCCCAGCCATTGTAGTCTATTAGCCTTCATGATACCAGTGATTAGTGGGGACTTAAACAGATCATAAATGTCTTTGTTACTTCTTCTTTTCCACTCTCCACTTTGTGTATCCCTAATGGGTCCAAAGATGCGTCTTAAAACTTTGTTCTCAAAGGTTTGTAACAAGGCTTCGTCTCCTTTCGTTGTACTCCAGGTTTCAGAGCCACACAGCACAACTGGTCTGATCAGTGTTTTGTATATTGTGATTTTGGTGTTACGAGATAGCGCCTTTGATTTTAGTAGATGTTGTAGTGCATAGTATATCTTATTTCCAGAGTTGATTCTAGTTTGTATTTCTTCCCTTATGATGTTGGAGCAGTTGAAGATTGTACCCAGGTGTTTGTATGTTTCCGTTCTTTTAATGGTCATATTATCTATTTGTATGTGGCCAGAGTTATTAGCCATTCCGTCTCTTGAAATTACCATATATTCTGTCTTATCTTGGTTGATAACCAGCCCCATCTGTTGGGCTTTTTCCTTTAAGTGAGTCAATATTTCCAATGTCTTTTGTTCACTTTGCCCTATAATATCTATATCATCTGCATAACCAAGCAGCTTGGATGTTCCTCCAATATCACATTCCCCCTTTATCTTCCTGACAACTTTCTCTAGAGCCAGATTGAAGAGTAGCGGCGATAGTGCATCACCCTGTTTCAAGCCAGATGTTATTTGGAAGGGGTCTGATTTCCTGCCTTTATATGTTACTATATTATAAGTATCTTCCATGCATAGTCTGGTCATGTTGATTAACTTCCTTGGTATTCCAAATTCCTGCATAGCATTCCATAGACTATTCCTATGGACACTATCATAAGCCTTTTTAAAATCCACAAAAATGTTATGGAGATCTCTTCTATATTCCCAATGTTTCTCGGCTATTTGTCGTAAGATAAATATGTGATCTATTGTTGATCTGTTTTGTCTAAAACCCGCCTGGTAGTCACCTAATATGTCTTCTGAATATGGTTTTAGTCTATTTAGTAATACTGCGGATAGTATCTTATAGCTTGTGGACAGTAGTGATATTCCTCTATAATTTCCACATTGGAACTTGTCTCCTTTCTTAAAGATAGGTATCAATAATGACTCTTTCCAGTCATGGGGTAATTCTTCTGTCCTCCAGATTTTTATTATTAGTTCGTATAGCTTTAGATGTAATGCATCGCCACCTGCCTTTATAAATTCAGCAGCAATTCCATCAGTCCCAGTTGCCTTATTGTTTTTAAGTTCGCATGTTAGAACCTCTTCCTGTGGGAAAATGTTACTTGGAGCTTCACAATTTAGTAATTCAATAAAATATTCTTTCCATGTGTTGCACATTTCCTCATTGGTATTTATCATATTCCCATTTTTGTCTTTTAAACCATATGTGTTTTGTTGGTGCCTTCGTTTCATTGACTTCAGTTCTTTAAACAATTTTCTGGATTCATTTTTCTGGTGATTAGTTTCCATATCTTTGATTATATTACTCATATATTCTCGCTTCTGCTGTCTGACTATTTTTGTAGCCTCTTTACATTCATTTCTATAATGCTCTTCCTTTTGGATGTTATTGATGTCATTTAACCATACATGTCTGGCATTCGTCTTCCTAATGACTGCTTCTTCACATTTTTGATTGAACCATCTGTTCTTTCTATGCATGGTTAACACACCGAGACATTCTTCTGCGGTAGATTGAATTGTATTCTTGATGTTCAACCAAGTTTGGTCAACGCTTTCCTCCGAAGGGTTTGGCAGAGTTTCAAGTTTACATTTTATTTCATCTGTAAATTTCTCTTTGACTGTAATGTCTTGTAGTTTTTCTCTGTTATATGTTGGGTGTAATCTTTGTAATTTAGTATAGAAAGCTCTCTTAAGTTTTATTTTAAATTTTGCTCCAACGAGGAAGTGATCACTGTGACACTCAGCTCCTCTATAACTTCTGACTTGCTGTATGTTTGATGCATTTCTGTTGTTAATTAAAATGTGATCTATTTTATTATAGATTCTCTTGTCATATGACTTCCAAGTTTGTTTGTGTATATCCTTTCTTTGTAGTCTGGTACTGCTAATCTGCAGTCCTTTGGCTTCTGCCAGGTTGATGACTCTCCATCCATTATCATTTGAAGTTGTATGTAGGCTTTCCATACCGGCCACTTTTTTATTAGTTTGCTCTCTACCTATTTTTGCATTGAAGTCTCCCAGCAAATCAGGATGTCCTGTTTGGGGGTTTCTTCTATGACATCTTCCAGATCATTATAAAAGTCTTCTTTAATATCATCTTCTTTCTCTTCAGTAGGTGCATGTACCTTAATCATTGTTATATTTTTCCATTTACCTTTTATTCGTAATTTACTAATCCTGTCATTAAAAGCTTTAAAGTTTAAAACGTTCCCCCATAACTCTTCTTTGATGACAAATCCTGTTCCTATTTCATGTTTATTTTGGGTGTTTCCTCCATATATTATAATCATTCCATTTTGCTCTAAAGTACCCTCTCCTGGCCACCTTATTTCTTGAATTGCTGTTATATCCATTTGATATTCAATCAGCTCCCGGGTTAGTTCTTCGGCCGCTCCAGCTCAATATAGTGTCCGTACATTCCATGTTCCAAATCTCAAAAGTCTTTTAACGTTCCATGGTCGTTGTCCAGATAAGTCAGTCCGATATCGAGGCTCATGTATTTGTTTCGTAACAAAGAAAGGTTTTTACAAAGGTGGGGATGTTAACCCCACGCTTCAACCCCCAACCTGGAGGACCAAGGTGTTTCTCTTTGTCTGTTCTCTACCCTTTGACCTGTCCGGCTTGGGAGGCCCTGCTGATAGCTACGCTACCGCCGGCATAGCTCTCAGGGTCATTGAGAAACTCAAGCTCCCCCACCACGACAAGGTGGAAACACCATCGGGATAGTGTTTGATCCATGATGCTTTAATAAATGTTTTGCAAAATGTCATGTTAAAAAAAAAAAAGCAGGAAATTTCTTCTTGAGTGAATGTGAAATGGTCCATGGCTCACATCCATATGTTGCCATAGGTCAGATGCATGATCTCACATGTATTACTTGTATGTGTGTGGTGGTGTTGTGTCACAGCTCTTACTGCTGCTTAAAAGTCGTAAAGTCTGAAAAGTCAAGAGGATTGACTTCAATGCACCATGTTTTATTCCATATGGCTCAGTCTCTTTCCACAGGGCAACCTGCCGAAAGCATCGCACAAAGCACAAACTCCGTAGCTCCAGTAACCACCCCCAGGAGTCTCCAAGAAAAATTCATTTGTGAACCGATAGACGTAGCCAGGAATCGAACCCACAACCTTCTGAGCATGAGGCAGACGGCTTGACCACTTTGCCAAGGAGACTTTCTGACTTCTTTTACAGTGCTGATTGCTGCTAGTTATGGAGCCACGGTGCTCAAAGTTTATGACATAATCATTTGTTCAATGTTGTCTGACATGTGGTTTTTGTGTGTGTGGACATTATCTGTGTGTTTGTTTAATATTCAGAAAAAGGTTGTGATCTTTGCTGACTCAGTAAATGTGAAGACTTGCCTGTGTGTTTATAATCCATTTGGTTCAACATCATCATCATAATGTGCCATGCCGATAAGCGTGAGCGGTCATGTTTCACAATCTCACATGATAACCAGAGTCGTGGATCAGCTCTGTGTTCTTGTCTCAACTGTGCCATGTGGCCAAGCCACACAAATATTTGCTTCTCTGCTTCCCCTTGTTCTTTTCCCTCAATCTTGCCAGTTGTCACCAAGTTCTCCAATTTATTTATTCTCATAACATGTTGAAAAAATTGTGAACTGTCAAAATTAAATTTCTATAATCAGTTTACAGTTTTCATTTGTTTCTTGTAGGACTTTCTCATTAGTTTTTCTGTCTGTCCATGGTATTCTTTGCATTTTCCTCAGAAACCACATTTCCACAGCCATCAGATGTTTTTCAGCTTGTCTGCTCATTTTTCACGTTTCACAACCACACAAAAGTACAGATTCTGTGTAGCACTTCAACACTCTTTTTCTCGTTGCAATTGACATCTTTTTATTGGTCAGTATGTTTTCCATCTTGCAAAAGGCTGCGTTTGCCATATTGATTCTTGTTTTAATCTTGGTTTATCACACCAGCAGTTTAATCTTTACATAAATATACTTTGATGCTGCCACTGATTTGAAGCCTCTAAATTTATAGAATTCTACTATTTCTTGCTTCAGTGCTGTTTGTCGAGTTGCTTGGAGCTGGTAGAGCTGTATGTGGAACACAATCCCTTTACCTTGGATGATGGGGAGATGCCTGACTACCATCACATTATAACTCAGGCACTGCCAGGGCTAGAGATCATTGATGGGGTAAGCTAAGGACACACACTATGCATTTCAATTTTCTTCATGATTAACCTCCCCTGTTTACTAATTTGGGAAAACAATAATAAATTCAAACATAATTTAAGTTGCAATTTTTTTTTTAAAACCATATCAGGCCTTAGTTGCTTTTCAATCATAAGAAAACAAAAACAAAAATGGATAGCCGTTGGTCAGTCTAAATATAGACTAATGGAAGTGGGAATCAGCCATGCTTATACCATTACTTGCTTCAAATTGTGTATTTTGTCTTGAAGGCAAGTTGCATTTTAAACTTTCAGTTACTTCTTGGTAAACTAATGTTGGTATATAATATATAAAATATTAGCTATCCTTTATTTATTCAAATATGAATTTATTTTCTTCAGTCATTTATAGTGTACTGTAATAAATTGATTATTTTTTTCAAGATGCCATTTTGTCCATTTGCTTTGTATGGAAAGGCAGTTGTGACTTAAAAATTACTTCATAGCATATATGGGAAGTTATAGCTTTATATGAATTAATTTTGAGCTGGGCTTTGTGAACATCAGTGCAATGCAAATATTTAAAAAACCAATTTATTTTATCATCAGTAAGGCAAACATGTTCAGTATAATTGTTACTTCAGGTGTTTCATTATTCCTTGGATTCTAGCACTCTAAAAACAATCTGCATGAGGCTGAAGTAGTTTGGAGGTTATAATGTCCATGCTATAATGGTTATAAGTCTGGAGGTGCTCATGCAAAACTGGTTTGATTCACTGCATGGACTCTGTAGATGTTTACAAAATAAGAGAAGGATATTATACTCCTCTCCTGATCTTGGGGACATGAGGATTCTTGTACAAGAGCAAAAAACTTGGAGGACCCATCTGCATATTGCACACATTAGAAATCCATCGGCAGTACAATCCGAATAGGTCACTACCCAGACTAAATTTTAAAATTAGAACACCTACCCACAAATGCATATTTATAGAATGTGTGATATTGGTTTACACATATATGGATCCTCCCCATTGCCAGGAAATCCATGTGCTTGTATAAAATTCCCTGCATGTGAAGTGTGTGAGGAGACTAGAGCACTTAAGGAGATATACGTGTTTAGTAAAATAAAATATACACCCAAAAACTTAATGAAAAGCAACTTTAAATATTGATGACTCCCCATACGCAGTGAGTCTCTTGGTGACATCATATCTGACATACCTTTCAAAACTCCATCTGCTCCAGCAGCTTTTAAATTTGACTTATAAACAATCTACATTATACAGATGACACAATATTTATATCTGAAAACATAAATAAGCTACAACTGTTGTAATAGAGAATGCAAAAAAGGGACTTTCCTTGAATATCAAGACAACAGAAAGAATGGTTAAATCAAAGAAAAAGAGGACACTAAATTGTGATATTTTAGTAGAAGGGAAAATACTTAACCATGTTAATAAATACACATATATGGAGGTAATCACAACATCAGACATGTGTGACAATGATTACGGGCAGAGTAGGCCAAACAAAAGCTGTATTTCAAAAGATCTTTTGAAATATAAATATCTTTTGAAACAGTATTTTATGCAAGTAAGTCACTTTCATTGAATGTCATAAACAGTACTGAAATGTTATATAGAACATGAACACAAACAAACAAATTAGGAAAAGCTTGGAGGGAACATGATGATTATGATGTCTGGAGTGGTAAGGTGATGACTGTTTCAAACTGCAAAAAGTGCTCTGTTTTCTCAGGTCATACTGAAAAAATCTGATGTCAAACAAGATAGTATTCCTGTGATGAGACCAATGTCCGCCTCAAGCAGTAAGTCATGAGGGTCATAATTATTTAAATAGATTCTCTATTCTAAAGATTGGGGGGGGGGGGGGGGGGGGGGGGGGGGGGGGGGGGGGGGGGGGGGGGGTGGGGGTCATGGCTGAAAGGCCTCAAAGTTACAGAGGTTGAATCCCAGTGCTGGGCATTTTTACAAGAACCATTGATGTTTAACATCGCAGATTCTCCCTGATATCTTGGGTAGTGAGTGGGATACCTGGCCTGCTCAAATAGTGACGGGAAACAGGCAACCCCGTGTGCAAGTTGTACAATGGCAGTTGGAAATTGCAAAGAGTAGGCTGCAAAACCACTGCCGTGGCAAAAATGTTAGACAAAAAACCTGCCAGTGTGTAAATGGAGCCCACTACCTGGGGCAGAATATGTCTAGAGCAGTAAACCCTACACAACTGCGTGCTGAAGTCAGCCTCCTGACCGAGAGGAGCATAATGTGGTATGATGCACTCCCTTCCAAAGAGGAGTGAGGAAGATGATGGATCTTGACACCACAGCGTGGATGAGACAAGTGTTTGAATGAGTGATTCACATAATTTTGTAATTTTCTGTCCCAGCAATTGATGCTTTAGTTTCTTCTATCTCAAACAGCTGTTAATTTAGTTCTGTCTATCTCAAACAGCTGTTACTTTAGTAATTCTATCCCAGGCAACTGTTAGTTTAGTTATTCTATCCCAGGCAACTGTTAGTTTAGTTATTCTATCCCAAGCAGTTTTTACTTTAGCTCTTCTATCCCAGGCACATGATACTTTAGTTTATTCTATCTCAAGTGGCTGTTACCTTAACTCTTTCTATCCCAAGAAACTGTTACTTCAACTCTTTCTATCCCAAGAAACTGTTACCTTAACTCTTTCTATCCCAAGAAACTATTACTTCAACTCTTTCTATCCCAAGCAACTTACCATTCTCTTTCTATCCCAAGAAACTGTTACTTCAACTCTTTCTATCCCAAGAAACTGTTACTTCAACTCTTTCTATCCCAAGCATCTTATCACTTCAACTCTTTATATCCCAAGAAACTGTTACTTCAACTCTTTCTATCCCAAGAAACTGTTACTTCAACTCTTTCTATCCCAAGAAACTGTTACTTCAACTCTTTCTATCCCAAGCAACTTATTACTTTAACTCTTTCTGTACCAAACAGCTGTTACTTTAATGCTTTTTGTCCAAAGCAGCTGTTACTTTATTTCTATATAAAAAAGCTGTTACTTTAGCTCTTCCTATCACAAGCAGCTGTAACTTTTCAATAATAAATCCTTTGACTGAAGGAGTTAAAAATACAAATTAAAAACTCTATAGATAATAAAAATGTGCAGTGACAAGTGGATAGAACGAGCTAACAACTAACTGGATGTGATGGCAATCAAGAAAAATATGTAACCCACGTCATCACTTGTACAAGTGCGGTAATTTGCTGGGTACTACAGGAGTTTCTTTATTTGCATACTTTTAGTCATGGAGCCAGTTTTAGTAGCTTTTTACTTTTTCCAAACTATTTGTTTCATTATGTTCTAGTTGTAATTTTTGTATATTCCCTTTCTGTGTAAGTCTAGCATGAATGTATGTTTGAAAATAAAAAGCATGGAAATAAAAATCGGTTAAATGTTAACAGTAAATGTACACTCATAAAGAGGTGGAAAAAAAAGTTAGTTGCATATCATTTACAGGATGTCACAGTCAACACCAGCATTTTTCGCTGTTGTGATCTCTTGGCTTGTTTACGTTCAGTAGTTTGCTATTGCTTTCTGAACGACTGGCACCCATACCATTTTGTAAAAGACCAACGCAAGGCAGTCTGCTGCCAAATCACCCACAGCTGTGTTTTGAGCGTGGTATGTAGGATTACGAACTGCGTCCATAACCCCTTCGCCATGGTGCCGGCAAAGAAATGAAAAACTCAGAATAAAACTTGAAAAACATCACATTCCTTCAAATTAATATAATATATACCACATTATGTCCTTGGAATTATACATATATGGTTTATCTAATTGTTGAGATGAGTGTCTGGTGCGATATTACAAGTTCTGATTACCTTCATTTTCCAGTGATCACTGTGCGCCAGCTGGACTCTCAGCTGAAAGCAGCATCAGATGAACAGGGTACCTTGCTGGAATCTATTACTGAAAGGTATTCCGTTGATATCATTGTGGTAAACAAATTATGTTTATCCCCTTACTGCTGCAGCAAATGATTTCTTCCAGTAATACATCAAGTCTTCTCTGTCTGCAAATTATTTCTTCCAGTAATACATC
This sequence comes from Cepaea nemoralis, assembly GCA_014155875.1. Classification (NCBI taxonomy): domain Eukaryota; kingdom Metazoa; phylum Mollusca; class Gastropoda; order Stylommatophora; family Helicidae; genus Cepaea; species Cepaea nemoralis. The sequence goes on along the minus strand of JACEFZ010024194.1, from coordinate 820,270 downwards.
AAATCTTCACTTTCAGCAAATTATTGTTCCAACAGATGTACAGTATAACAAATAAACAAAGTTGAGAATTGAAACAATAAATAGAAACTCTACTTACTATACCTATATATAGTTTGTAGTCTGTTTCTCCACGGGATCTATCCCTGCCTATTTGTTATATTTTTTATAGCCCTGGTAGTGCCAGCAAAATTAGGAATGGAAAATAATGTATGTGTGCTCACATGCGTGTGCTTTTACGTGCATCTCTGTGTGTTTATACCCCCATTTAATCTTCTTCTTCATGTGATGTTATTAATTTCTAGCGAATTAATTAATTAAAAAGAGTAAAGAACAAAACACTTGCCAGTTTGTAGAAATTTAGACAAATAAATAGTAGTGGATATTGTTTATTAACAAGAGGATGTTTAAATGATTAATTCTGACCTCCGGTCATAAAGGCGGGTGCATTAGTCTAGTTTTAGGGAGCTATGCTGATAATGTTATGAGTGAGGATTGGCAAGGGTTATGTTTTTTTTTCTGTCATAAATGCTTGAAAATACATGCCCCAAAAACTCTCCTCTCAGGCGGTAAGAGTTAATCACAGAAGATGACTTTTGCTTGTCTTGTTGAAGGTTTGATGCGCTTAGGATGTTGATGGACAATTTACCTTCTGAATTACCAAGATCTCAGACTACAGATTCTGCTGACACTTCAACAAGCAGTAGATGCAATAGGTGGGTAAGGAAACCATACATTGCTAATCAGTGATGTATAGATATTCACTCATTTATTATGTCATTATGTCAACAATTTTCATGGCTTATTGTGGGGTCAATAGTTTTCACCAGAAGCATGATTAGTTTTCACTCTAATATGCCAACCAAGTTAACTGATTCTGAATGTACCATCTAGTCTTAGAATCACTAGCCACTTATGTTTGCCATAAAGTCTACTGTTAGATTCAAGTTAGTTTCTTTGCTGGTTTTCATTCCACTTTTACATATTTTCGAAAATTAAACATGGAACAGAAGTTAACTTTAAAACATGCTAAGATGTAGATGTCACTAAAATTGATAGACTATTGATTAAATATTGGTATATTTGTACTGATACAGTGGTAAAATACAGTGGAGGAGTGGCTGGCTGAGTGGCTAGAATGCCAGATTCTCCTTCAGGAGACCCGGGTTCGAATCCTCGGCAAGGTGTGGAGTTTTTTTCTGTCGGGGGCTAAAAGAAAATGCTAACCTGCACAGTCCTTGGGGACTGCACTAGCCAGGCGGCCTTAATTCCTCAGACTTAAGAACCCCCCCCCCCCCCCCCCCCCCCCCATACATCATGAAATACTATATTGCCAGTAAATGACAGTTGATATGACAGTGGTAAAAATGCTTAAATTTGAATAGTGTAATAATGACAGCTTAAGATTGTCTTCTTGTTGAGGAAATCTTTAGCGATAGGAAAAATTTGTGAAAGTAATTTTAATGGTAATTTGGTTGAAATACATTTCAAATGATTTCACAACTTTAAATGGTGATAACTAGTCTGCAAGCTATCAGAAAGATACGACGCTAGCCTTCCACTTCCTTTGTGTTCATAGCACAAGCTGGCAGTTGTAGATAGTGTAGTCTTGGGACTAGCAAGGCACCACTGTGAACCTGGATTGTTCAACTTGTAATTTCTTGGTGGTTTACTCAATGGGTAGCTAATGTGTAGTCCATACACTTGCTACTACTTCTGGTGCACTGGACTGAATTTTGTGCGTGGATTAGCTTATCCTATTACCAGTGTCCCTTCCCATCAGGCGAACTCACTCTGACTTCAGAGGTACTTGTAATTTATGTCCCCAAGTCAAGGATAGGAAGTCAACATTTTAGTCCAGCTGAGCAGAGATGGGGTTGAACCCGACACCTCAGCATCAACAAACCGGAAGTTTAAAAGTGAGCACTCTATCTATTCAGCCATGCTGACCTCCACAGTCTGCCTCTTGTGATACCCTCAGAAACGTGACACATCTTGAGGGAATGCCATAGCATCCATGGGACATTGACTCATATGCATTGGCTCATTCTAGCAAAGAGTATAACATGGGATTTTGACTTCTCTGCCCTCGTTTTGTGGATAACTTCACAGGTCATGGTGGCTTGCTCAACCTGGGCATGGATTCACCTGTTTGCACTGTTTTGTTAACATTATTTTTAATCTCTATTAACCCTTTACCGGGCGTAGCGGCCAAACGCGTCTTTACCCATGAACGGCAAAGCATACGAAAACACCCGTGAATACTAAGCATTTTAAAAACGTGATTTCGCGGCTTTCCAAGACTTCTGATTGTCTACTTTCAGTTTCACAGATACCTTGATGAAGTGGCCACCATTTACAAGCGTGTACTTTGAATTTGAACGGATTTTAAGAATAGTTTTTGGGGGTTTTACGCTTTGTATTTCAAAATGGATTTTGATGATTCTTCAAGTAATAGCAGAGATTTCACTGGGTTCAATTTAAGTGATACTGAAGTGCACGAAGATGACTATGAATTGCAGCTAGATATCAGTGATACCAGCATGGGCACACTTTGGATCTATCGGACTTGGAAGAAAATGATTCTGATTCTGAGTGTTTTTAAATAGTGTATAAAACTGACAATCACAAAGAATATGTTATATTTTGTAAATACTTGTGTTCATGTGTGGATTGCCAGCAACATTCATGTGAGTGAAATAATCTGCATGCTTTTTTGTTTCATTTTGTTTTTTATTTTACTAAAATCTGTTGCAGGCAGTGGAGGTACCTTCAGTTTCATGCAGGCAGTGGAGGTACCTTCAGTTTCATGCAGGCAGTGGAGGTACCTTCAGTTTCATGCAGGCAGTGGAGGTACCTTCAGTTTCATGCAGGCAGTGGAGGTACCTCCAGTTTCATGCAGGCAGTGGAGGTACCTTCAGTTTCATGCAGGCAGTGGAGGTTCCTCCAGTTTCATTCAGGCAGTGGAGGTACCTTCAGTTTCATGCAGGCAGTGGAGGTACCTTCAGTTTCATGCAGGCAGTGGAGGTACCTTCAGTTTCATGCAGGCAGTGGAGGTTCCTCCAGTTTCATGCAGGCAGTGGAGGTACCTTCAGTTTCATGCAGGCAGTGGAGGTACCTTCAGTTTCATGCAGGCAGTGGAGGTACCTTCAGTTTCATGCAGGCAGTGGAGGTACCTTCAGTTTCATGCAGGCAGTGGAGGTACCTTCAGTTTCATGCAGGCAGTGGAGGTACCTTCAGTTTCATGCAGGCAGTGGAGGTACCTCCAGTTTCATGCAGGCAGTGGAGGTACCTTCAGTTTCATGCAGGCAGTGGAGGTTCCTCCAGTTTCATGCAGGCAGTGGAGGTATCTTCAGTTTCATGCAGGCAGTGGAGGTACCTTCAGTTTCATGCAGGCAGTGGAGGTTCCTCCAGTTTCATGCAGGCAGTGGAGGTTCCTCCAGTTTCATGCAGGCAGTGGAGGTACCTTCAGTTTCATGCAGGCAGTGGAGGTACCTTCAGTTTCATGCAGGCAGTGGAGGTACCTTCAGTTTCATGCAGGCAGTGGAGGTACCTTCAGTTTATGCAGGCAGTGGAGGTACCTTCAGTTTCATGCAGGCAGTGGAGGTACCTTCAGTTTCATGCAGGCAGTGGAGGTACCTTCAGTTTCATGCAGGCAGTGGAGGTACCTTCAGTTTCATGCAGGCAGTGGAGGTACCTTCAGTTTCATGCAGGCAGTGGAGGTACCTTCAGTTTCATGCAGGCAGTGGAGGTACCTCCAGTTTCATACAGGCAGTGGAGGTACCTTCAGTTTCATGCAGGCAGTGGAGGTACCTTCAGTTTCATGCAGGCAGTGGAGGTTCACAATCTTTTTGCAACCTCCCTAATTTCTCTTCCAGCAGCCTATGCTTGAATTCAGTTTCCAACACTTGGTATAATTTGTGGCTAAGGGCTTGCGAACGCAGTTTGTGAGCCCATATACCCGGTTTTTTCGAGAAAGGTATTGGAGCCGGTCATTCAGAAAGTAATGGCAAACTACTGAATGTAAAATTTGTTCAGGAATCACGAACAGCGAAAATGCTGGGGTTGACTGCTACGTCCTGTGAAGGACATGCAACTTAATTTAATTTCTTCCCCATGCTGCCTTATTTCTGGTGGGCAGAACCATTATCTTTGTTCTTAGGCCATCAGTGGGGTGTCCAAGATAGTCAGCTTGAATATTCTCAGGTCTGTGGAGGTGACCCTGACTGAGAGCTTCTGCTGACCTATCTGTTAAGACAGTACGTCGTTGATCATCCTATGAGGCACTGGTGAACTCTTGTTGTGTTGCATGAATTCTCATTCTTCTCTGTGTGGAGAAGTTATAACTATTTGTGATGTTCAGTGTTTCAGAAATAATTTCAACAAAGCTGTAGGTGGTCACAGTAAAATAAAAGTTACAGTAATAACTATCTGTAATGTTCAGTATGTCAGAAATAATGTGAACAGAGCTAGTCACAGTAAAAGTTACAGTAATAACTATCAGTAATGTTCAGTGTGTTAGAAATCATGTGAACAGAGCTGGTCACAGTAAAATAAAAGTTAAAATAATAACTATCTGTAATGTTCAGTGTGTTAGAAATAACGTGAACAGAGCTGGTCATAGTGAAACAGATAAAGTTAAAAATTTAACAGACTTAATTGGTAAATATAATGATTGGTTAGGCAGAGGCAGTTCATAAATCAGATATGAAAAGCTTTGATTCAGATTTCCTCAAATGCAAATGTAAGATTAATCTGAGTCTACAACTTTTGTTTCATCTTATATTCTTGCATAGTTGTATTTCAACAGTCGTTCAAGACTCAAGGAAGCCAAAGATTTTGCTGCAATGAACTTCCATGACAATGAAGGAGAAGAGACAGTGTGACCATTTGTATATATTTATAAGTGGCTTTTTAAAATTGTGGTGTTTCTTTTCTAAATATTTATTAAAACTTACTTAATATTCACTTCCAAAGCTGGAGGCCATGCCTTATTGGAAGTTCATGAGTATGATGATGCTGTTTCCAAGTTACTGTCCTGTTGATTTCTTAAATAAACTATTTCCTGATGATTATTATGTCTAATATTAAATACATCTCAATAATTGATGCAACTTGAGTTAAGTTAATTGATTTTCAGAGTTATAGGCCTTGATATAAACTAGGTGAAGGCATATCAAAGTGTGGTGAGCAATTTCCTTCTTTACAGCTATTCCTTCCTTCAGCGATTCCTTCCTTCAGCTATTCCTTCGTTCATCTATTCCTTCCTTCAGCTATTCCTTCCTTCAGCTATTCCTTCCTTCAGCTATTCCTTCCTGCAGCTATTCCTTCATTCAGCTATTCCTTCGTTCAGCTATTCCTTCCTTCAGCTATTCCTTCCTGCAGCTATTCCTTCCTGCAGCTATTCCTTCCTGCAGCTATTCCTTCCTGCAGCTATTCCTTCCTTCAGCTATTCCTTCCTTCAGCTATTCCTTCCTTCAGCTATTCCTTCATTCATCTATTCCTTCCTGCAACTATTCCTTCCTGCAGCTATTCCTTTGTTCATCTATTCCTTCCTTCAGCTATTCCTTCCTTCAGCTATTCCTTTCCAGACAATATGAGAAGATTCTGAAAATTATTTGGTGCTTAATATACAAAACTAGATTGACCCCCAAGTTGTAGTGGTGAGAAACAAATGCTTGCACAAAGGAGGAGTGTGCTGGGACCTCCTGTTGACCAGAAAATAGACTAGCCACTATCACAACACAGAAAATTGACATGTCTGGACTGTGATGCCAAGCATGGTTGCACATTCTGTCAGGACAGGTTTTGTTACAGAAACACCCCAGTTTGAACTGACCCATTCTTTCCATCTGTAACAGAATTTAGTGTCTCCAACTTTGACAATCATCATATTATCATCATCATGTGCCCATTCAGCTGGTTTAGGCATTCATGGCTCTCCACAGACCTTGGTCTTTGGTGTTCTGGATAAACTCTGTGATGATATTCCATCATGCCACCATCTCAGTCCATCAAGTATTATTTCTGTTGGTCTGCCTCTGTTCCCATTGATCCCTCCAGTTATCATGATGTTCTCCAGTGCCTCTCTTCTTATTAAATGACCAAAGAAAGCTGTTTGTATCTTTCTTATTGTTGTATATAACGTTCTAGTTTCATTAGCCTCTTCCAGACAATTGTTGTTAGTTACTCTGACATTCTAAGGTATTCACAACATTTGTCTCAGGAATCACTTCTCTAGTGCTTCTGATTTCTTCCTAATTTGTTCATTTATGTTCCAAGATTCACTGCCATACAGCAAAACAGGTTCTGCATAACATTTCAGCACTCTCTTACATTCAGTGATAGTGACTTATTGTGTAAAATATTGTTCATTTTCTGAAATGCAGCTTTAAGTGGCCCTATTCTTACCTTCATGTCTGTTGTGCATCTTCCATCTGATGTTATAATAGCCCCTCAGTGTTTACATTGGTAAACTTCATTAAGCATTTTCCTTTCTAGTGTTATACCTATTGTGAAAACATTGTCTGTTGTGCTTTAATACTGAATCCAGTCTTTTTTATATACATAAATAAGACGTTTTATCATAAGATGAACAGAATTTTATATCCTCATTTGTTATTTTAATTTGAGGAATGTATCATTAATAATTTTCTAATAAGAAGTCTTGTTGGAACACGTTGAGCTGTCTTGCATTTCCATCCTTGAATGTTTGCTGCCGGATGCAAGATACGTGACAGTATTAAAGGGTAAACATAGATACCAGCATTGGGGTGTCAAGTATTTCGCTTTCACATATTCTTGTACTGAGTGATCTTGTAACATGTCAGCTCTCAAAACCTTAGTGTTTCAAAAATAAAGTCTTAAAAGTCGAGAGGATCGACTTCATTGCACTGGGTTCCCACATGGTTTGGTCTCTTTATGCAGGGCGGTCTGCCGAAAGTGTCGCAAAAAGCACAAACTCCATAGCTCCAGCGATGACCCCCAGGAGTCTCTGAGAAAAATGCACTCGTGAACCGAAAGACGTAACTCAGAATCGAACCCACAACCTTTGGAGCACGAGGCAGACAGCTTGACCACTTTGCCACGGAGACTCCCTCAGTGTTTGTTTTCATCTGACTTCAATATTCTCGGCATTCTGTTTTTTTTCTTTGGCAAATTCTTATTCCAACTGAAGATGATCCTTTCGCCTTCATTTTTTTTTTCAGTTGACACATTAAATCTGTCCTTTATCATTTACTTTATTTGAACTTAGGCTTCTTGTTGGGTAATTCAGAACTCCATTGTGCTGAGTTGTTGACCTGTTTGCAAGCTGGTGAAATGGGTAATGGGTGCGTCCATCCTGTCGATAGACAATACGCTAATGGTGAACAAACTGGTGTGCTCTCCATGGCAGGGTCTGCAAGATGTGTTCTAGTCATTGCCCACAGTCATGGGGAATTGCTGTAACTCTGAATAAACTACCATCTTTTAGACTATGCACGGGACATTGTTGACTACGAGCATACTTCAACCTGCAATATACCTCTATTACACATGTGAGATAGGTCCATAAATATGAGAGCACATCTCTCCGATTTGTACCCTTGACAGAAACATTGACTCTAGTACAGGCCACACTTAAAACTAACATCTAGGATTCAGAATCTATAATGGACACTACAATTTCATTAAGAAAATAGATGTTGAAGTCTAAAGCTAGAAACTCTGGACAGAAAAGGAGGAGGGAAAAATGTCACAGAAGAAAGAGACAAAAAGAAATGGCAGCAGATGAGTCAGAAGGAAAGAAAGAAGCTGGGACACTCCGGCAATCAATTTGAAATATCTCTGGGTTGTTTTGTGTGATTTTACTAACAGTGAAGAAATCTGTCCAATGGTGACAAGTCTTATAGTTAAAAGTTAGTTGCATGTCCTGTACAGGATATTGCAGTTGATCCCAACATTTATTTTGTGATTTATAATGTTAGTTCAGTAGTTTGCCTATGTAGAAGCTTATACAACAACAGTGAATACATAGTGAGAGCAACTGGAGGACACTCAGAACCCTTCAACATAAGATCCGGAGTACGACAAGGTTGTGTCCTGTCCCTCTCTTGTTTATAACATATATAGACAACATATGTAAAGAAACCAGCCAAGCAGAGACCGCAAGAATACCGCATGACGAGAACACAGAAGAAGAACCATCTGCAAACCTAACCTATTAGAGAACTCCTGTTTGTGGACGACCAATCACTAATAGCAAAATCAGAAGCTGAATTACAAGATCACATGAATAGTCTAAACGAAATGTATAGGGAACACAACATGAAAATTAGCACAAGTAAAACAGAGGTACTGACTATAACTAAAGAAGAAAAAAGCAACAACGATTTACCTAAACGAACATCCCTTGAAACAAGTAAAGAGTTTCAAGTACCTAGGAAGTATAATATCATCAAATGGTAAATCAGAAGACGAGATCGAAAATAGATGCAACAAGGCAAACCAACTCATTGGACAAATGGCACCAATACTAAAGAACAAACATGTATCAATAACTACTAAGAAAGCACTTTACAACACAATCTTCCCGGCACTCTTCTGATTGACGGGTCTAAATAGTTCCGCAGTGAATACGTTAGGGTTACGGGTTAGGGTCAGTATTAGTTTAACACTAACCCTAACCCTTAACCCCTAACTTATTCACTGCGGAACTATTTAGACCCGTCAATCGGAAGAGTGCTCAATCTTCCTACCAACTCTATGTTGCCAATGCCAAGCCTGGACAATAACAGAAAATGAGAAAAGAAAAATCACAACAGAAATCAGATTCCTGAGAAGAATACTCAATGTATCAAGAAGAGATAAGATCAGAAATTAAGAAATCTATGACTGTGAGAACAACTTCGAGTACTATATAGATGACGGTAAAATCGTCCCATGGCTGACCACGGAGGAAGAAAATTTTAGGCAGCAGTTTTGCAAACACGACAGTGAAAACAGGCACAAGGAGGAAAATGAAAACGTCGAGAAAAAAAAGGAGACTGCCAACGAGCCCTTTCTGACGTAACTAGGGGTATTGAGATGCGGCTACGTTGACACTCTTTATGAATTACACACTGACACACCGTGAACATAACTCGTTACCACAGAGTGATAGAATGGCATCATGTATTGTTTCTATGCGACACAACCACTGGTATATTCAATGTTACATGTACACCCACGACATTAGTTTACACACCTATTGTAGTACGTCCTGCTATCCAGGCTATCTAATCAACTACAATGGTCTACACATACACTCTTCTAAACCCTACTTACAGTCCGTTAAACATGGTCCGCATGGCGCCTACATTCACAGGCCGGCAACCTCTACACACGGCACACCACTCGACTCCGTGCTGTAGAGTGAATATGTCCACCCGCCTGGTCGCGGCAACGCTGTTCTCAGCCATCGGTACACGCTTGAAATATCTAGCGCCCACTCAGTTACTTGCCGTCGATGTCTCTCGACATTTCATTCCGCCAGTCGAGATTAAGTTCCCGGCTCCTGGTCGTACGATGTGTGTACCTAATCGTCTCCAGCTCTCCGACTGCCGTCTTTGTTTCACTTTCTCGACCTTTCCTATCACGTGGCCTAATCCTCGCAATCCTATTGGTCCCTTACGAATAACCGATCTCCGGTGTCTTTATTTCCTCTGACCATCCATGACAATTTATCCTACCGTTGTTCTATAGTAATCTACTCAACCAGACTTTACTTAACCAGACTCATGGCAGAGACAAAAATACCAAATAAAAAGTCCTTTTAAGGACTGCAATCAGTCAAGCCAGGAGCAAGCGCCAACAAAGAAAACAAGAGGAAACAGGCACAAAGGACAGCCGCCGACCGATCCCTCAGCTGGAGTGGGATTACGAAAAGTCCTTATAAGGACTGCAGCCAGACGAGCCAGAAGCCTACTCAAACAAAGAAAATCACAAGAACAGACGAGCACAAAGGACAGCCGCCGACCGATCCCACCGCTGACGTCACAGACACAAACGCTACATAACCAGTCCGAGATAGGACTCACAAGACAAGAATTAGGGTGAATAAACCCACAAAAACCACGGACCTCAACAATAACCACAGTTCATGAAGCAGGTTAGACGAGGCCGAATTTGGAATTTTTGTTTTTGAATCAACCAACCAACCTTGGAAACACCTCTGCGTCCCTATCACATAGATAACATCATATAGAAGATGTATCACAGAGATCACATCAGATGGAAGATGTATCACAGAGATCACATCAAATGGAAGATGTATCACAGAGCTCACATCAGATGGAAGATGTATCCCTGAGATAAGATTAGATGGAAGATGTATCACAGAGATCACATCAGATAGAAGAATTATCACAGAGATCAGATCAGATGGAAAGATATATCACAGAGATAAGATTAGAAGGAAGATGTATCACAGAGATCACATCAGATAGAAGAATTGCATTATTGTCGGAGACTTTAATAGCCGTTCAGAAAGATGGGGATACCCAGATACTGACAAAAGAGGAGATGAAGTGGAGGACTGGGAAATAGACTCAAATCTCCATCTACTCAACAAAGCGGATGACACACCGAGCTTCTACTCCAGAAGATGGATTACCACTTCTACTCCAGACTTAGCTTTCTGCACAGGAGACATCCTCCACAAAATCGACCGCCATGTGCTGGACAAATTAGCAGGTAGTGACCACAGACCAATCAAGCTTGTAATGAATATGGAGTATGTTCCACAGGAGCAAAAGCCCTTGCCCCGCTGGAATTACAAACGAGCAGATTGGGACAGATTTGCCACACTAACAGACAAATATTGTGAAAACATAAATACACGATATGGCAACATGAAGCAAATGGTGGAAAGTCTAAACAGAGCGATAATACAGGCAGCCACTGAGTCCATTCCAAGAGGACCTAGGAAAAATTACAAACCATACTGGACTGAAGAACTACAAAGTTTTGAGGACAAAGTTGAAGATGCCAGGAAGACAGCAGAGAGAGAACAAACAATTGAAGCGAACATCTCTCTCAAAGCCATCTCAGCAAAATATAAAAGAACAGTAAATCAAACAACAAGAGATTGTTGGGGGGAAAAAACAGAAAACCTGAATTTTGACAGGGATGGAAACAAACTATGGAAACTAGTGAAAGCCATGAACAATGAAGGACCTAGAAACAAACAAATAACAATTAAACAAGGAAATGCGTTGCTTACAGGAAAAAAAGGCTGCAAATGCACTAATGGAACACTATGCCAGTGCAAACCACATTGATATTACAACCGAACAGAAGAAAGCAATCAAAGATAAACAGATACATCATAGTAATACAGAGACAGCAGCAGAATATATGATGGCAAATCTAACAATGGAAGAAATGGAACAGGCAATGAATACCCTAAAAAAGAAGAAATCACCAGGAAGGATGGAATCACAAATGAAATGCTAATAGGACTAGGGACAAAGGCAAAACAGAAACTACTAGCAGTCCTAAATTAGCTGGAAGAGGGGAATAGTTCCACAGGCATGGAAGGAAGCTATACTAATACCAGTCCCAAAGAAAGGAAAAGACCTGGAAGAACCAAATGGCTATCGACCTATCAGTCTACTTAGCTGTGTAGGAAAATTAATGGAACGCATTATCAATGGCAGGCTAACATGGCATCTGGAAGAAAACAAACTCTTAACACCACACCAAGCAGAATTCAGAAAGTACAGATCCACTGAAGATCAAATAACCTATATAGCTCAGGAAATAGAGGATGCCTTCCAAGAGAAAACGCACACACTAGAGGTCTGGATAGATTTAGAAAAAGAATTTGATAAAGTATGGAAGGAAGGACTGAAAGTAAAACTGCAAAAAATGCATGTTTGTGGGAAAATGTACAAATGGGTCAGCCACTACCTTGAGAACAGAACTGCCAGGACAAAAGTACAAGGACAAACCAGCAAAATGATGCTGTTGGAGCAAGGTGTCCCCCAAGGAGGAGTTCTTTCACCAACATTATTCCTAGCATATATAAACGACATCACAGACAATTTTCCAGCCAGAGTACACACATCATCCTTTGCAGATGACCTAGCCATATGGACATCTGAAGAATATATTAGTACAGCTAACAGCAAAATACAGCAAGCCCTATTAGCACTAGAGGACTGGTCAAAATCATGGCTAGGAAGAAGGAAGTGAGGAGAAAACAACATGCACAGTGTGTTCTCCCTCTCAAATAAAACTCAGCAACCTAAGCTGGTATTGAATGGAAAAATATTGCGCCATGAAGAAAATCCAAACTATCTCGAAGTCACCTTTGATCGTCGCCTGACATGGAAAACACAGGTTGAGAAAAATCGAACAAGAGCAAGGCAAAGAATGGCAATCATGAAAAAGCTTGCTGGTGCAACGTGGGGAGCAGATGAGAAAGTTCTCAAGAAGCTATATACTGGACGGGTGAGGCCAGTACTGGAATATGGCATTGCAGCTTGGGCAGCAGCAGCTAAGTCAAACTTTAACCAAATAAGTAGAGTCCAAAACCAAGGAATGCGAATCATAACTGGAAGCCTGAAGACAACGCCTATTAATGAACTAGAAAAGATCACTTGTTTACAACCAATGCAGGACAGAAGAGATAGCAGAGCCCAGCAACAAGCAGAAAAATTTAGAAGATTGACAGACCACCCTATGTATAACAGGTGTAATGGTTTTGGAAAAGGAAGACTAAAGCGTAGCAACTTTGTAGAAACTGAAAAACGAAAGATTAGGGCAGATCCCATACTTAACATATCAACAGTCAAGCCCATTTACTAATGCACACAACTTCCCAGCTTGGAGACAGCAGCAACTGCCTGAGATGATAGAAAACATTCCTGGTATTGAGAAAAAGAACACTCAGCATGAAACCGAAAGAAGAGAAATAACCCTAAACTACATAAAAGAACATTACCCAAGCAGCAATTGGACCCATGCATATACAGATGGATCAGCCAAAAATTCAATAGAGAATGGAGGAGGAGGAATTCTCCTAAATTTAAAAAATGGAGTGAAAAAAACACATTCAATGGCAACTGGAAAATTTTCAAGTAACTTCAACGCGGAGGTAGAGGCTTTGAAAACTGCAGCAGAAATGCTCCTGATGGAGGAAAATAAAGAGAAGCAAATAGCTATCTTCACAGATGCAAAGTCAGCTGTCTCAATACTGAAGAGCAATAACAGCACAGAACTAACTGACCTAAGAGCAACACTCCATGGTCTATGCCAGAAATCCAAAAAAGTTGTAATACAGTGGATCCCATCACATTGCAGAATACCTGGAAACGAAGAGGCTGACAGACTGGCAAAAGAGGGCGGACGACTACCACAGCCTGACATAGACATAACCTATAATGAGGCAAAGAGGTTGATAAAAAGCACTTATAGAACCAAATGGGAATCACAGCATCCAGGCCATCAGAAGGATGATGCATATTACAAACTCGACCGAAGAGAACAAGTAGCAATCTTCAGACTCCGCACAGGACATAACAGGCTGAAATACCACTTGTTCAATAAACTAAAGATAGGAGATACCGATGAATGTAATTGTCGAACTGGAAAAATGACAGCAAAACATTTGCTGCAGGATTGCCCAATATATGCAGAACAGAGAAAGATATTTTGGCCCACACCTGCTTCATTTGAGGACAAGCTCTATGGAGATATCAACAAGCTCAAGTTGACCGCAGCTTACTTTAACTACATACAGGTTGACATTTAAAGGTGTATGAAGAAGTATTCAGACTGCCACACTTCATACCACAGGTATGTAGGTTACAAAAGCCTCCCAGAGGCATGAAATGGAATATTGCTCGGATAGCAAATCCATTACGTGGAAAGTCCGAATCAAAAGCTCACTGCCCCTCTGCTGTGTGTCCACCGTGACGAGGTAGAGGGGCTTGTGCGTCCCAATGACCCCAAGAGCTATGCCGACGGTAGCACAGCTACTGGTAGGGCCACCCATGTCGGACAGGTCAAGGGAGAGGGACCAGACGAAGAGACACACAAACCTGCTGCCTTGTAGGTAGACTGGGGACAGTCAAAGGCTAGGGAAAGCATCCCCGAATACATGCTTGTCGAAATCGGATGTACTGAGCCACAGGCTTGACAAAGCAGTGCAACGTAACTTAATTCATGATGTCACAAATCAAAATTAATCGATATGGTGCTAATCCCGTGAAGTCCCATCAGGCGGCGATAGTGCCGGGCCCCCTGCCTCGAGGGGGTCCACCCATGACTACTGGTGGTCACCTTCCCCTGTGCTGTGGAGTCAAGGCACAGAGGAGTAGGTTAAGAGCTATTGACCAAATACCCCGGACACTCAACATACTACAGTGGAATGCCGAAGGAGTTTACAAGAAGAAAGACTCCCTAACACAGCGTCTACATAAAGATAGAATAGATGTGGCATGCATTCAAGAGACACACCTCAACGCCAATCACAAATTCTCAGTCAGAGGATATCAGGCCACACGTTTCGACCGCGAAGGACACAAAGGAGGAGTTCTAATACTTACACGAAATACAATACCTTGCAGCGAAGTATCTGTGATCTCTGACAACCAAACGGAAATTATAGGTGTTGATATAATGATAAAGGACGTGAAAATAAGAATCTACAATCTGTATAGCCCAGCAGATAAGGACCTTACACTCTCAAACATGAAAATAACTGACACAAACTGCATTATTGTCGGAGACTTTAATAGCCGTTCAGAAAGATGGGGATACCCAGATACTGACAAAAGAGGAGATGAATTGGAGGACTGGGAAATAGACTCAAATCTCCATCTACTCAACAAAGCGGATGACACACCGAGCTTCTACTCCAGAAGATGGCTTACCACTTCTACTCCAGACCTAGCTTTCTGCACAGGAGACATCCTCCACAAAATCGATCGCCATGTGCTGGACCAATTAGCAGGTAGTGACCACAGACCAATCAAGCTTGTAATGAATATGGAGTATGTTCCACAGGAGCAAAAGCCCTTGCCCCGATGGAATTACAAACGAGCAGATTGGGACAGATTTGCCATACTAACAGACAAATATTGTGAAAACACAAATACACGTTATGGCAACATAAAGCAAATGGTGGAAAGTCTAAACAGAGCGATAATACAGGCAGCCACTGAGTCCATTCCTAGAGGAGCGAGGAAAAATTACAAACCATACTGGACTGAAGAACTACAAAGTTTGGAGGACGAAGTTGAAGATGCCAGGAAGACAGCAGAGAGAGAACAGTCAATTGAAGCGAATATCTCTCTCAAAGCCATCTCAGCAAAATATAAAAGAACAGTAAATCAAACAACAAGAGATTGTTGGAGGGAAAAAACAGAAAACCTGAATTTTGACAGGGATGGAAACAAACTATGGAAACTAGTGAAAGCCATGAACAATGAAGGACCTAGAAACAAACAAATAACAATTAAACAAGGAAATGCCTTGCTTACAGGAAAAAAGGCTGCAAATGCACTAATGGAACACTATGCAAATGCAAATCACATTGATATTACAACCGAACAGAAGAAAGCAATCAAAGACAAACAGATACATCATAGAAATACAGAGACAGCAGCAGAATATATGATGGCAAATCTAACAATGGAAGAAATGGAACAGGCAATGAATACCCTAAAAAAGAAGAAATCACCAGGAAAGGATGGAATCACAAATGAAATGCTAATAGGACTAGGCACCAAGGCAAAGAAGAAACTACTAGCAGTCCTAAATAACAGCTGGAAGAGAGGAATAGTCCCACAGGCATGGAAGGAAGCTATACTAATACCAGTCCCAAAGAAAGGAAAAGACCTGGAAGAACCAAATGGCTATCGACCTATCAGTCTACTTAGCTGTGTAGGAAAATTAATGGAACGCATTATCAATGGCAGGCTAACATGGCATCTGGAAGAAAACAAACTCTTAACACCACACCAAGCAGGATTCAGAAAGTACAGATCCACTGAAGATCAAATAACCTATATAGCTCAGGAAATAGAGGATGCCTTCCAAGAGAAAAAGCACACACTAGCAGTCTGGATAGATTTAGAAAAAGCATTTGATAAAGTATGGAAGGAAGGACTGAAAGTAAAACTGCAAAACATGCATGTTTGTGGAAAAATGTATAAATGGATCAGCCACTACCTTGAGAACAGAACTGCCAGGACAAAAGTACAAGGACAAACAAGCAAAATGATGCTGCTGGAGCAAGGTGTCCCCCAAGGAGGAGTTCTTTCACCAACATTATTCCTAGCATATATAAATGACATCACAGAAAAGTTTCCAGCCAGAGTACACACATCCTCCTTTGCAGATGACCTAGCCATATGGACATCTGAAGAATATATTAGTACAGCTAACAGCAGAATACAGCAAGCCTTATTAGCGCTAGAGGACTGGTCAAAATCATGGCTAGTGAAGATAAGTGAGGAGAAAACAACATGCACAGTGTTCTCCCTCTCAAATAAAACTCAGCAACCTAAGCTGGTATTGAATGGAAAAATATTGCGCCATGAAGAAAATCCAAACTATCTAGGAGTCACCTTTGATCGTCGCCTGACATGGAAAACACAGGTTGAGAAAAATCGAACAAGAGCAAGGCAGAGAATGGCAATCATGAAAAAGCTTGCTGGTACAACGTGGGGAGCAGATGAGAAAGTTCTCAAGAAGTTATATACTGGACGGGTGAGGCCAGTACTGGAATATGGCATTGCAGCTTGGACAACAGCAGCTAAGTCAAACTTTAACAAAATAAGTAGAGTCCAAAACCAAGGAATGCGAATCATAACTGGAAGCCTGAAGACAACGCCTATTAATGAACTAGAAAAGATCACTTGTTTACAACCAATGCAGGATAGAAGAGATAGCAGAGCCCAGCAACAAGCAGAAAAATTTAGAAGATTGACAGACCACCCTATGTACAACAGATTTAATGGTTTTGGAAAGGGAAGACTGAAGCGTAGCAACTTTGTAGAAACTGCAAAACGAAGGATTAGGGCAGATCCTATACTAAACATATCAACAGTCAAGCCCATACACAATGCACACAAGTTCCCAGCTTGGAGACAGCAGCAACTGCCTGAGATGATAGAAAACATTCCTGGTATTGAGAAAAAGAACACTCAGCATGAAACCGAAAGAAGAGAAATAACCCTAAACTACATAAAAGAACATTACCCAAGCAGGAATTGGACCCATGCATATACAGATGGATCAGCCAAAAATTCAATAGAGAATGGAGGAGGAGGAATTCTCCTAAATTTAAAAAATGGAGTGAAAAAAACACATTCAATGGCAACTGGAAAATTTTCAAGTAACTTCAAAGCGGAGGTAGAGGCTCTGAAAACTGCAGCAGAAATGCTCCTGATGGAGGAAAATAAAGAGAAGCAAATAGCTATCTTCACAGATGCAAAGTCAGCTGTCTCAATACTGAAGAGCAATAACAGCACAGAACTAACTGACCTAAGAGCAGCACTCCATGGTCTATGCCAGAAATCCAAAAAAGTTGTAATACAGTGGATCCCATCACATTGCAGTATACCTGGAAACGAAGAGGCTGACAGACTGGCAAAAGAGGGCGGACGACTACCACAGCCTGACATAGACATAACCTATAATGAGGCAAAGAGGTTGATAAAAAGCACTTATAGAACCAAATGGGAATCAGAGCATCCAGGCCATCAGAAGGATGATGCATATTACAAACTCGACCGAAGAGAACAAGTAGCAATCTTCAGACTCCGCACAGGACATAACAGGCTGAAATACCACTTGTTCAATAAACTAAAGATAGGAGATACCGATGAATGTAATTGTAGAACTGGAAAAATGACAGCAAAACATTTGCTGCAGGATTGCCCAACGTATGCAGAACAGAGAAAGATATTTTGGCCCACACCTGCTTCATTTGAGGACAAGCTCTATGGAGATATCAACAAGCTAAAGTTGACCGCAGCTTACTTAAACTACATACAGGTTGACATTTAAAGGTGCATGAAGATCCAGAGGCATGAAATGGAATATTGCTTGGATAGCAAATCCATTATGTGGAAAGTCCAAATAGAAAGCTCGCTGTGTGGGCTTCATAAAAGGTGGAAAAGTGTCCTAGTGGCACCAAATGGAATATTGCTTGGATAGCAAATCCATTACGTGGAAAGTCCGAATCAAAAGCCCATTGTGTGGGCTTCATAAAAGGTGGAAAAGTGTCCTAGTGGCATGAAATGGAATATTGCTTGGATAGCAAATCCATTACGTGGAAAGTCCGAATCAAAAGCCCACTGTGTGAGCTTCATAAAAAGGTGGAAAAGTGTCCTAGTGGCACGAAATGGAATATTGCTTGGATAGCAAATCCATTACATGGAAAGTCCGAATCGAAAGCTCACTGTGTGGATGTCATCTGCAGACTGCATACTTCTGGTTTCCGGAAGAACAGCCTATGGTGAACGGAAGGCCCAATATACGGAAGTGAGGCTAAGCAGCCATGTGCAGGACGTGACGATTCCTTGGGTGAGCCCAGTATCAGAGCGCTATGTATCGGCTCTGCAAGTATGGAAGCCTCCTTGGATGGCGGGGAATGCCCATGGTCTGCCCCTGCCTTCCCTTGAGGGCTGACCAGGATCTTTGGCTGTTCTATATGGGCCAGCTAGGATGGGGGATAACACCACAACAGTGAGAGTCAAACGTCCTAAGAAACCCCCGGGAAGGTTAACCCGGTCAACAAATGCCCGCAGAAGTCGGATGTGTCGGCCTAACGGCGCAAGAACGCAGTTCTGCTGTAAACAGGCACAACGCAATCACATCCGAAAAAAAACAACTCCGGATGAACGAAGAAGAAGAAGAAGATAGAAGAATTATCAAAGATATCAGATCAGATAGAAGATATATCACAGAGATAAGATTAGATGGAAGATGTGTCACAGAGATCACATCAAGTGGAAGATGTATCACAGAGATAACGTCAGATGGAAGATGTATCACAGAGATAACATCAAGTGGAAGATGTTTCACAGAGTTCACATAGCCCTTATCAGATGGAAGATTTATCACAGAGCTTATATCAGATTGAAGAAGTAAAAATGAGATCACATGAGATAGAAGATGTATTACAGAGCTTACATCAGATGGAAGATGTATCACAGAGCTTACATCAGATGGAAAATGTATAAATGAGATCGCATCAGATAGAAGATGTATATTACATGTTACAACTTGTGAAATCTTGAGGTACCAGAAATGATTTAATTTCAACAGTACGATAACCTGCTCCAAACAAAACTCCAAGTAATACAAAGAATGGTGAAAATTATGAGTTTTAACTCATTGGACTGTTGAAGGTGAAGTCAAGGTTATGTTGCAAATTCCATAGTTATTGAGTCGAGATCCTCAATATTCTCTACAGTTACTTCACTTAAATGAAAGCATTGATGAAAATTATCTCAAGTAAAAATTTGCTATGCTCAATTTAAACTGACAGTTGTTGAAATGCCACGTAACAAATAAGAGAGTGGATAGCGTCAGGTTTAAATCCAATTGTTGTTGAATGAATCATTTTTACGCTGAAACGTATGAAAATGCCAGATTGCTGTTGGAAAGTAATTTTTGCTGAAACCATGAGCAGTTGTCGGTTGCGTGAAGGTGACCTTGATTGACGGAAATTAAAGTCCAACGCATACAGTTAATCGAGCAAATAATCAAGCAGTCTTATAGCGAGCGTTATATCGAGCACAATCAACGTCAGGAAAATAACTGGAAAGAACTGACTTCGACTTCGATTGAATTAAGAAATCTAAAGGCTCTTCTTTGTTCTGCTCATTTCAACGGTGTCGATTAGAGTCCTTTGTTTTGTGGTGTTAGTATTTCTGCATCAGGATTTCATTTAAATTCTTTTATTAGGATTCGGGATTGCAACGGAAAATTTTCTTCGTCAGGATCTTCGATTGGAGTATTTAGTTAGTATAGTTAGATAATAGGTAATATTAGAGTAATTACTTGAACAGATTGTGTATTTGAAATTAATATTGTTTGAAATATTTGTATATTGCTTGATAATTTCCAGTACAGATTTTAGGATGCAACCCCAAGATTTTTCACAGGTACTGACTGGAGTTGGCGGGGCAATAGCAAGGTTGGATGCAGTGTTAAGACAACAAAATGTAAGCAGTGATGTTGAAAGATTTAGTGGTCAGGCAAACCAGTTTAAGAAATGGGTCATTTCTATTGAGAAACATGCGTATTTAGTAAACGCTACAGATGAGGAGAAAAAGAATTTGGCATACAGAACAAGTACAAGTCCAGTTTCTGACCACATAAGAAGAAAACTAGAAGCAGCAGGAGGTGAAACCTGGGAAGAATTTAAGGATGATCTCGCAAGAAAATATGCTGAAATTACTGATCCACAACACGCATTTTCAGTATTGAGACAGACTAGACAAAACAGTACAGAAAGTGTTCAGCTATACAGTGACAGGTTAATTAATTTAGCTGAAGAGTCATTTTTAGGACAGAATGTACGAGCTGAAGAAGTAGAACGGATGTTAGTAGGGATTTTTGTTGATGGGATTAGGTCAGATGGATTGAAATTTAAATTATTAAGAGAGAATCCTGCAAGATTGTCACAAGCGGTAGATATCGCTATACAAGAGGAAAGCTTGAGGAGAAGGTTTAGATTAAGAGTAGGACGAGAGTTAGGTAGTAGTTCGGAAGATAGAATTGAAGAACCTATGGAAATAGGACAGTATAGACATAGAAGAAGAGGGAACGTAAAAATGGATGAATTGATCCATCCATTCAGAAGAAATACAGCACAAATACATTCACTAGATAAAATGAGAAAGTCTGTAAGAGAAACGGTAGGTAATACAAATAACACAAATATGGTTTGTTGGAGTTGTGGTCAGAGGGGACACGCTTTTGGATTTTGTAGTAACAGATGTGCTCAGTTTAATACACAGAATAGAAGTGTGAATAGTAGAACAAATGGGAGTTTTCGAGAAATGCAAAGAAGACGTGGAGTTAATCAAACTAGCGCAGAAATTATGACACTGGTAAGAAATTATAGAAGACAACGTAGTCGAGGTTTCCAATCGAATGGCCAGTATGATACCATTACGCCAAGGCCACATCAAAGCTCAACCTGCTTTAGAAAACAACCGCTTTATAACAACGACAGAAACTGTCACAGATGGAATGTAAACGACGTGACGAGAACACGAAGGTATGAAGAGAGACAACATGGCAAGCCAGAGGACAATAGTTGGCAGAGACAGAATTTTTATAAGAAAAAATGGAACTGGCCATCTAATAGTGAGGAGCAGAAAACATTACGAAATCAATGGTTTGAAATCAGAAGATTGAGATATGCACTCGCAAAGTCAAACAAAGGAGAAAATCAGCATCAGACTAATAGAACCTTAGCTGATGATCGACAGGTATTTTCAATTTTAAGGGGTAGACAGGAAAGAGAGACACAGACGCAGATGATTGAAGTGGTAGAACGGAACACACAGACACAAGTTGATACTAGTAGGAAAGAAAACCCAGATACAACCAAACAACAAGATAACGAAGGGAAGTCAAACCGAGTTGGTAGAAACTCAATCAAAGCCAACTGACTTGAAAGTGACGAAGAGAAACACCATTGCATTAAAGAGAGACACAGGTACAGAAGTTAGACAACCCAAGACAGAAGACAGCAGAAAGAAAATTAGAAAGAGTGTTAGGGCTAGAAATAGAAAAAACTTTGCTCATGTATAATCATAGATGTGGAACCGAGGAATCTTATGAATCAGAATCTTCAGACCTCACAGATTTTGATATAGAATGTACACCAGACAGAGTTTTAAAAGGAATGAATAGGAACGATCCTGACTCGAAGCGAGATGTTTCCTCGTGCGGTATGGTTAGTGGTAGACAAGCAGGCAAATTTTTAGTTAGTGACTCTTCGGAACAAGATAACAGTATATATGGCAGAAAAGTAGCAAAAGCCAGGAGACGAATTCCAAGGATGGGAGTAAATGATACAAAAGATGTTTATCTATTGGAAAGTGGAACACAAAAACAACAAAAGACTGAAGCAGAGTTGCACACTAGAAAGTCTCATGAAGGCATTAAGACCATGGTTATATGGAAATAACAAATACGTGTAACTGAGCTTGGAATAATTCAGATTCGATGAGAGTTGTAAGGGTCCAGTGTCATATACTATTAAGAATCAAATTTCAGGGCATGTTGCACGTTCACATGTAGAGCACTTAAGGCGGGATAATGAGGAAAGGGATGCAGAGAATAGTAATAATAATTATTGTTCCGAAGAAATATTGTCAGGTGGACAGATTGTCAGACAATCGGTATATCCAATACCTATAGAGAATGGGAAACAAGTGACAACAGCATCTACTACAGCTGAACAAGAAGAAACGGTACCAAAAACAGTCATGACAGAGGAAAATAACATGTATGACGATTATATTAGTGAAGAATCAGTCAAGGAAAATATAGAACCACCATTTATGAATACAAGACAGGCAGTAAAAAGAAAGTTGGATAGACAGAAAGAAAAAGAAATTAAGAGGCAAAGGAAACTTAGAGTGAATTCTTCAAGTGGTGAAGATATGCCGCTATTTGAAAATTTGTTGAGACGGCAAGACAGGAAAATTAGATTGGATTTAGAAAGGAAGAAATTAGCGGTTGCTAGTAATGGTTATACAGATGGGGAACAAGAGATGGATGAAAAGTCAGAAACTGATGAAGAAGCTGATATGAAAGATGTTAGCTCTCCTCGGGAGGATAGCGACATTGATGTAGATATTGCACTTATCGAAAAAAATTTGAAGTTATTAAGAAAATGGAGAAGAGGTAGATAAATAGCGTGGTGGAATATTCTGCAGATGGCAGATAGAAGAAGAAGTTAGACACGATATTTTTGTGTTTACAAGGAAGGTATTATTATTGGTATATGTTTTATGATCAGGTTGGTTTTTAAGTTATATATGTTTGATTAATGTGTGGGGATAAAAATGATGTCAAAGAATGAGGGGATTGATATGGTTTAGTCAATTGTTTGAACTTCAATTGCGCTTTATGAAATGAATAAGTTGACTTAGCTGCTTATGTTTACAAAACTTTGGTTTTATTGAGTTAACCTGAGTGTGTTTAAATGATTATTAGTTTGACGTTCAGTTAGAAGAAATATGAAGTGTTGTTTTTTTTTGGAAACAGATGACTTAAAGTAGTTGAGTCGTTCGCAATGTAAATGATTGGGTTAAAAATAGGAGCTGGGTTGAACAGCGTTAAATGGGAGAATATGGGGGAAATGCCAGGCTTGAGTTTTGGCAGTAAGAAGACTGTAAGATAGACAGTATTTGGAAGTGTATTATTTTGAAGGAATGGTAAACTTTGAACTTGACGAGGTGAATAATACAAAAGCTGGTAGTTTTGGATTAACATATTTTTTTGATAATAACAATTATTATTGACGGAAACTGAAGATAAATTTTGAAACTTTATTTTTATAAAGTTTTGAGAATGTATGGGAAGAGAAAGGTGATTACTTCTTACTTTCTTACTTTTTCCTTACTTTTATTATTTTTAGGTGCGCACCTACCAAATCTAA
This sequence comes from Cepaea nemoralis, assembly GCA_014155875.1. Lineage (NCBI taxonomy): Eukaryota > Metazoa > Mollusca > Gastropoda > Stylommatophora > Helicidae > Cepaea > Cepaea nemoralis. Next base: position 796,608 of record JACEFZ010024194.1, on the reverse strand, counting down.
CTACCCCATCTAACTATTTTTTTCTGTCTATCCTAGAATAGTGAGAATGTGAGAATGTGAATAAGGGAGAATTAAAGGATAAGGGGAATATCTTCAGTTTTGTCAATCATAATTTAGATGGTTAAATTTTAAAAGCGGTTCGCTTATGGAGAGTTTTGTAGGGAGTTTTCTAGAGAACTTTATGGAGAGTTTTGTAGCGAGTTTTCTAGAGAATTGTATAGAGAGTTTTGTAGCGAGTTTTCTGGAGAACTTTATAACGAGTTTTGTAGAGAGTTTCGGTATTATTGTCTCTGGTTAGCATTTGGCTATGATGAGATAGGAGAATGAGAATTGAGTTAAGAATTATATGGAATTGTTGTATAGAGATGTAGAGTTAAGGGGTTAAGAGTTGGGGTTGAGATTTTTTCAGGGAAAAATTCTCCTTGAAGAAGGGGAGGTATTGTAACAGAGTAGCTTAGGAGTAAAGAGTTAAGGAATGCTGCGCATTCCTTGACTAGTGGGAAAACCATAGCAAGTGAACGTGTGTGCACGAATGAAGAAGTGTATCTAGGCTGGGACACACGTCACTTGGGGGCCAGCTAGCAAGAAAGGAGGAACATGTAAACATCGGGATTTGAGCTTACCATCATTATGCGGTAGTTGAACGATTCGACTAATAAAGAATGTTCTAAACAACGGAGTCTTGTGTGCTGTACGATCACGTGCCTACTAACCTGTATGTAACACTGTAATAGAGCCCAGTATCAGAGCGCTATGTATCGGCTCTGCAAGTATGGAAGCCTCCTTGGATGGCGGGGAATGCCCATGGTCTGCCCCTGCCTTCCCTTGAGGGCTGACCAGGATCTCTGGCTGTTCTATATGGGCCAGCTAGGATGGGGGATAACACCACAACAGTGAGAGTCAAACGTCCTAAGAAACCCCCGGGAAGGTTAACCCGGTCAACAAATGCCCGCAGAAGTCGGATGTGTCGGCCTAACGGCGCAAGAACGCAGCTCTGCTGTAAACAGGCACAACGCAATCACATCCGAAAAAAAAACTCCGGGTGAACGAAGAAGAAGAAGAAGAAATCAATTAAATGTAAAATAATTACATTCACAGTAGAATAAGTAATTAAGTAATATTAAGTTCCATAAGTTCAAGATGAAACATAATACATAAGCACATAATGCTAATTTAGTAATTTTAATTGTTAGTTTTCAGTTTCAGTTTTTAGTTTTCACATTGTTTTCAGTTGGCAAATTATCAGCTCAGTTACAACTCACAACAACAGTACATTGAACAGATTGAATTTATTGAAATACATTCATTTAGTAATTTCACTATTTCAGTCAGTCTTCATTATGGCTGTGAAGTTGAACTCTCAGAATCAAGAAGAGACGAGTTGTATTTCAGGAAAATCGTCTCCGCATTTTCTGGTAAAAGGCTACTACGGTGGTCAGTGATAATGTCTCCTGCAGTACTGAACAGCCTTTCCGATGGCACACTTGTAGGTGGTGGTGCAAGAAATACCTGCGCCAGTCTAGCCATGCTTGGAAATCTTCACTTATTGGCATGCCACCATGAAACTGGATCTGACTGTCGAGTTTGAAGTGGCTCTGACAGGTACTGTGTCACCTCAGTGTTAATGCTGTTGCCTTCGGCACTTGCAGAACGATCTGCGGTGGGATTTTCCTCGACAATTGTGTCAAAACAGCTCCATAGGCTGGACTCGTACTGTGTGGCAGTGCTCACAGAAGTCAAAACACTAGTACTACTACTACTAATAGTAGCTGATGGATCCTGTGGACTGACTGTGTTTGCTGAATCAATAATGGAGTTAGCTGCTAACAGCAGATGGGCTCGTGCATCACTTCTACCACGTTCGGAGAAGAAGCACAGCTTGAATCGAGGATCCAGTAGTGTGGCACAGGTGTAATTACTGTTGGATTCAATGTCCGCAAATCTGCTGCTAACAGCTTCAAGCAGGGCTGCTTTCATAGTTTTGATCCCAGCATCACTACCTTCTTTCTGGAGGAAAGCCATGAGTGTTTTCACTAATGGGATCACAACTGATATTGATGCCTGAGCTGCACTTATTTCACGTGTGATTTCTTCAAATGGTGCCAAAGTAGCTACCACATTCTCCGTGACTGCCCACTGTTGTGCCGTTAGCCCAGTTACCAAATCAATTTCAAAATTTTCGACACAGTACAGGCTGATGCTGCGCCATTGTTCTAACAGACGTCGTAACATATAGAACGTTGAGTTCCATCGTGTTATCACGTCCTGGATAAGCTGATGTTGTGGTAGGTTTAATTCATTTTGAAGTTCATGCAAACGACTGGTTGCTGAAGAAGAGTGTTTGAAATGTCCTACCAATTTTCTTCCAGTACTGATGATGCCAGCAACATACTTTTGACTCAAAAGACCATCACACACACACAGCTGCAGTGTGTGTGCAAAACATCCAACACTTGAATAGCTGCCATCACGAAAGCATTTGGCAATGTTGAATGCATTGTCTCTCACAACATGGCACTTCTCACGTGCAATTGACCACTCATCCAGCATCATTTCAAAATGTGCAAGCAAGTTTGTGGCCGTGTGATGTTCATCACATGCAGTACAATGGAAGACTACACTGCGGAGAACGAAGGAGTCTGTTAACCAATGACCAGTGAGGCCCATAAATGACTGAGTGGTGTGTTCAGCTGTCCACATATCTGTTGTGAATGATATGTAATCAGTGTCAGATATCATTGCTGCAATTTTTACCTTCAGACGTTTACACATGTCAGGAATGATATGTTCAGCAAAGTACTTTCTTGAAGGCAATTCATACCTTTTTTCCATTGTATGCATCAACTCTCTGAAACCTGGTCGTTCCACTACTTGAAAAGGCTCCATATCTATGGCTATCATTCGGGCTACGGCAGCATGAATGCGTTTAGCATTGGGACTGTTGATGTCCCAAATTTTGGCCCGGTCCCATGCCTGCACAATTGACTGCTGGGTACTGCTGCTTGCTTTGTGCAAACACGGTCCCAGATTCATCATAGATGTGGTCGCCAATACGCTGGCCTCCAGTGATGCTTTCTTTTCCATCATTTCGTCATAGCTTTTCTTGTGCATCGATCGCAAATGAGTCTGCATTGATGATGTTGAGAAGTCTTTGGGGCAATCTGATCGTCCACGCGATAACTGTTTGTCACACAACTTACATATTACCTTCGCTGAATCATCGTCTTTAACCTTGAAGTAATCCCAAACGGCGCTGTATGACTTAGATTTTGATGCCATTTTATTTTATGGGCAAGACCAAAGAAATTTACGAAAATAAATATTCAAGTCCCACAAACTTATGAAGTAATGCACCATTAAAATTCAAAATGAGTGTTTTGTTCTTAAAATTCTTATTTACATCAGCGAGAAATAGTAAACCGGAAGTGCTACTGTGCTATTGCCTAAAATTCGACATGGCCTCATGAGACATGTACAGAAAATTCACGTGACTAGGCAACACAAATCCGGCAAAACTGGGCCGGAGCCGAAGCCGGATTTGTAAAAATGGCCGGATTCCGGATTTGCCGGAGCCGGAGCCGAAATCCGGTACACCCCTAGTTCTGGAGAAATCATGGGAATGTTCTGCCCAAAATAAACTGTTTAATCCATCATTAGCAAAGAGAAGAAGTAGGGTATAACTCGGTGTCAAGCAGGTTGTGGCAATAGCAGTTGCACAGTGGCTAGAATGCTTGCTTGCCGGCCCTGTGGTCATGTGTTTGAATTCTCATCCGGGTGGAGTTTTAAAAATGGAATGGGTACTAGATTTCCTGGCAAGTAAAGGTGGCCATCGTGATGTTGGCATCATTGATTGTCATTTGGTGTATGAAATATGAGGCTAGCACCATGTACCCAGTGTAGGCATCTAAGGCACACAAAGGGTCCATATTATGATGATGAATAAGTGAACAGTACTGGGTGAAGAATTGTATGAAAAGAAACCCCCGGGAAGGTTAACCCGGTCAACAAATGCCCACAGAAGTCTGATGTGTCGGCCTAACGACGCAAGAACGCAGCTCTGCTGTAAACAGGCACAACACAATCACATCCGAAAATAAACTCCGGATGATCACAGAAGAAGAAGTATGAAAAGAAACATACATTAAAAACACTTTTTGTTTGCTCGTTTTCTTTATTATTGCTACAAACTAGATTTTGCAGATTAAATTTTGTCTTCTGTGGTGGAGTAAATTGACAAAACAAAACTTATGAGCAATGAGTAAAAGGATGTTTATGAGGCAGGGAGATGAGTTCCTGACTGCTTGCAGTATTAGAATATGAGCCTTCTGAATCTAAACTGGAAGATGAGATAGAGGACTTATTATAAACAAATATAAATGAATCATTTGTGAGACGTTTAAATTTAACAGATCTGTGAAATTAAACCTTCACAATGAAATGTCCAGATATTATCGTCATGTGCCATGTCAGGTCTTAGTCAGATATGACTGAGCTACCGTATGACTGTAGACGGTACTACCTGTTTCTATTAGCACCAAATGTTGGGCGGCGTTACCAAACCCGACACCCCGCATTGTGCCAACAGCTTCAGGCGGAAGAGCGCAACTGGGAGGATACAAGCCTTATCCTGGTGTGAGGAAATGCAACCTTAAGACTAAATGTCATGGCAGGTCAGACCTGGCCCTAAGCCTTAGTTGGTAACTGGTCTAGGATCAAAGCTCCGACAGCGGACAGTTAGAGCATTGTTTTGCTGATCCAGCAGCTTCTGCAGCTTGTCTTGTTCCAGACGTATTGGTGTCACCTTTCCCCTGGAGTAAACTAGGCAGGCCGAGAGAGGGATCATGCTGCATGGGCAACATATGTTCTCTAAATTCAACCCGGCTTTGTGTTATGGAGCGATAACCCAATTTTACAAACTATCGTCTGTTAAGACGGCAAGGTGCCAGTCAGTCAGTCATGTGCCGTGCCGATAAGCGTGGGCGGTCATATTTCGCCATCTGACTCGATCACCTGAGTCATGGATCAGCTCAGTGTTCCTGTCTCAACCATGCCACGATAGCAGTGCTGTTATAGGTGCTAAACTTCTGTAGCTATTGTAACCCATTGGAAACTAGGCTGTGACATCAATAATAGGAACCGGTCATCAAATGGGTAGCAAAATATGCTCTGTTTGAGACAGGTTGATGACCGCAAGGATAACAGTTGCTTATGTATTACAGGAGCCTGTCATGGAATCACTGTGGATTAACCAGATGATGATAATACAGACAGTCTGATTCACGGCATGTTTTCAAGGCCACAATTGTTAACCAGTACAGAAAAACAAGTCGGGTCTAAGTAGAATTGCCAAACTCGCGAGATGAAAGGGACCGACGAATGTTTGGTTGTGAACAAAGAAAGACAACTCTTGCCTTGATTAAACCAAGGGGACATAAGATTTCTGGAAATAGTTAGTGCCCCTGAAGACACCTGCGTGACATCAAAAGAACTTCACTAGAACACTCCCGGCTCTTTGTGACATAAACAAGACTTGTGTACGTTAGTGTTGAAGAAAACGTTGACTAGAGCAGCCGTGCTGTGTCACTGCAGTTGTGGATTTTAAATAACATCTACCGTGTGCGGGATTAATTAGATTTAATTTTACACGTGCCTGTTATGGCAAAATGTAGATGTGATTTAGAAGAACTGCTGTGTTGCTTAAGGTATAATAGATAGTATAATTAAGCCTAATTAAAATAAGCAGTAGCTTTCGTAAAACTCGCTAGAGTAGTGAAGTGATGATTAGCTCTGTTAGTTGAGAATAGAGTAGGGAAGGGAGAATTAGCTCTGCTAGTGAGAATCGTGTAGTGGGGTGATATTTGGAGAGATTTAAGAATGGGTTGGGAGATGGGGGGAAGTGTCCAATAGTGGGATCTTTCAGTGGGGTGCCCACTGGGGTTCTGCACGCTGTTTATTGGTCTTTCCTTGTCATAACCTGATTCAGATTGAAGGGATGAGCCACTCTGCTCTATGACAGAGTTGGTTCACTGATAAAAATCTCTGAGCAGGGCAGTAGGCCGACATTCAGCTAGTAGGGATTAGTATCAGGCGGCCTTCACCAGATGTGGTCTCTTTCTCTAACAGGTTCCCCTACGTCTATGAGGAAGCTCTACACTGGGTTTGATGGAGGTCAACTCTCAAGAAGAACATCCAACGAACATTCACTTTATGTTTATATGATGAATAAATACCCAGAAGAAAGTACAATCAGCACTGTTTATGCTAGGCCTAGAATCCAGAGGGTTCATACGAACCGGGCTCAAGTGAGAGAAACATTATAAACGATTCTTTTACAATAGGGATTAACCCAGGGTGGGTGATACTCGTTTCTTCACCACATACCACTGAACAATAGAGTCTAGAGAAAGACATTTTGACATGAAGTTCTCGTGGAATAAGTTAGTCTAGAGAAGAACCTTGAACATGAAGTTCTCGTGGAATAATTTAGTACAGTGAAGAAGTACTTTAGAACAGTTTGTGTGTGACAATCTATGAACATGGATTAGAACAAATGTGAGACCTGTGACATTTAAACCTAGTTCTCACGGTACAGTGATCCGTACTTATTTGAGTTATAGGGACTGCAGTCTTTACAGTGATTGACAGATCCATGATTAAGGTTATACAACAACTATTTTTTGGTGGATCATGCATCTAGTCGACCCAGTGGATCCCGGAGAAAGTCAACGTCTGGAAGAAGAGACGCATCAATCGGTGAGGTGTTCATGTACTAAGCTATCATGCTGTGGTGTACCCTTGCTATGATGATCATCTGACTTGGGCTCCTGATCTGCTGCTCTGAATCTACATACACACTAGAATATTCGACACACATTCTACACAGTACACACACACACACCTCTCACACCCATACTCTTTGCTTTAATAAATTATTTTGTATTTATTTGTTGAAGCTAGAGTTGTTGAGTATGTTGTGTTGGGGAAGAGTGAGAGGGGGCATGATCTAGGGGTGAGTGAGAGTGAGAAAGAGGTGTCTGCAGATTGACGGAGTTTTGTGGACGGAGTCTGGTGGTTTCTCTAGGACAATAATATTGGGTTAATAAAAATGTGGGTGTTGATTCCCCTCACTCCAGGGACGACACTAAAGTAAGAAGGGATAACTTACGACAGAGCCTGTAAGGGAGGCAAAGAGTTGTAACAATGTAGCTCCCATGCATGTAAGTGGCAGCTAAGGAGGGTTGGCATGAGAATGGCTACCTTATTTTGTAGAAGAGTTTAGCTACAAAATCCAACCAGTTGTGGCCAAGTCTGCAAAGGGCTTGACATGAATTGGTTGAGTGCCTATACTCCATTGGTAGATCAAAGACTGATGTAGCCATATACAGCTGTGTCATGGCATATTAGAAATGTTTATCATGTGACACATTTACCTTCTATAAAAATTGTACTGTCTAAAATTATATGTGAAATCACTACTAGATTCTCCAAAACGTCACTGCATGAGAGAGTTAGAGCTAGAGATGAAACCAGACACACCCGCCATACGTGGAGTTCAGTCTCGGATTAAAGATCTGCCTACTTCTCTGACCAGGGAAAATGAGGGTATGTGATGCCTTATTATAACATATAGAATGTTACCTGTATGTCTGTTCTCTATATGTTCATGATAAGAAGTCTTTTCTCTCATAGAATCCTAACCGTGACAGGAAATTATTTCTACTTTATGACATACTTCAGATAGCTAAAATCTGTACTCATCAAAAACTATGGCACAAAACCAGCAAAATGTAACATTTTTGAGAACATGCATCATTCCTGTGACAACATACATATGTGAGTCATATCCATTTTTGCAATCACTAAAGAAGAAGATTGGGCTCTTTTGAGTTTAATTGTTATAGAAAAGTTCTTAGAATATTGTTCACCAAGAAGACAAAAATGCTGACATTCTGTGAGATGCAACCAGTGTTGGAAGACACATAAAACACATCATGTCTCTGCAACAAAATACTTGGCTTATTAACCTTTACAGTGGCTTGGAGAGAACAGTGATGGATGGTAGAGTACTTGGAAGAGGAGGCAAGGGGTTGACCAGCATGAAGATGACACAGGACCTGGGGCATGAGGCAGGAGAGATGGCCAGAGATTGAGAAAGTTTTCATTGGGCTAGGAAGGGCGTGACGTATCGAAAAAGATGGTGTGTTTCTCTGTTTTCTTGCCTCCATGAAGAAATGTTTTTGTTCCCACAATGGTGAACACATGTAGAAGTATTGCTATGCATTGAATATTTGTTACAGTAATTGAAAGATGGGATTAACAATGAGTGGGAACCTTGCTTCCTGATATTTGATACTGTCATAAATGGACGTACTAGCAATTAGTACATTGATTACTGGAATAAATGGACGTTGTAGTTATTAGCATCTTGCCCATGGAACTAACTTTTAATAAGCAGAAATGAATGCTCTGTACATATACATTGAGGAGAACAGATTTCATATGTAGATGCTGGAAGTAATGTGGCATTTCCCCCATTGATTACATTTGTCAGATTTGCTGACTTCACCACTTCCTTCTACACTGCAGTGTGAAAGTTATATTTGTGGAGACAAGCACACAATGTTGATAGTTCTGTACTTTCTTATTATTTGTATTTTGAGCCTAAATGTGCAATCTTTATCTTAGCCTGTATTGCAAAATAATTGTGCTGGTTCCTGTGAAAGTGGGGCTGACTCCTGAGTTCTGTTGTTTTTTCTATCTCTAGTAATGTGGTATGTTACGTGTTTAGAAATGAAAACTAATACAATATTATTTCCTGTTATTCTTTATAAAATGAACGCGGGCTAGTAGAGTGGGTACACTATAATTCTTGTGATTACACTTGTTAAAATGATACAGAAAATATGGAAGGGACATCAACCCCAAAGCCCAGAAAAAGCATTTCTTCACCATACACTATAATTCTTGTGATTACACTTGTTAAAATGATCACAGAAAATATGGAAGGGACACCAACCCCAAAGCCCAGAAAAAGCATTTCTTCACCATACACTATAATTCTTGTGATTACACTTGTTAAAATGATCACAGAAAATATGGAAGGGACACCAACCCCAAAGCCCAGAAAAAGCATTTCTTCACCACCGCTGGAGAGGAGAACTCCTGCGTCACTGTCGAAGTCTCCGGCCAGAGATAACACCTCCACGTCTGGTGTGTCCATGTCAAGAAAGGGCAGATTTGCAGCCCTGGCAAACCAGATTAACAACTGGGAGGATGATTTAACCCATCATGTGATTCAGTAAGTTCATTGTTGAGTATTGAGTGATTACTTCCCTGAGGATGAACTTACTCTTGTGATTCATTAAGTTCATTGTTGAGTGACCTCTGCTGTTTGTTTCAGAGATAGTGTGTATGCTGTACAACTCGTGAGGGAAATGAATGGCTATTTTTGTCTATGAACTTGTCAATTTATCGATAAAGAATAATGTTGAATTATTGCATGGTTTTCACGACTATATTGACATAAGTGGTAACAGAAGGGATAATTAACTACAGTGGGAACTGTTGGAAAGAAGTGCGGCATGTTTAAAAGAAGTGCGACATAGACTTGCCGTAGCCTTGCAGAGATGAAACGGTATTGAGAATCCATGGTACAACACCAGCAAACAAAAGAGGTGGCATCAAATGAAAACCTTAAAAGTGTGATAGAAATTACAATAACCATGTCATTGTCTTGTAATCTGTCAGTATTGTTGTTAAGGATGTCGAGAGTGTTAAACATGATATCACGGTGAAGACGAATGCGGTTTAAAGATGGCCGCCCCACTTTTGACCTGCACCAAAGTGGAGTAGCGTTCTGTTATCCGTTTAAAAAAAATCAATGAAGAGGCGAAACCTATAGAAATTCATCAGCGAATGAAGGTCCAGCATGGGTGTGCATGCCTGTCAGTCCAGCAAGTGTATGAGTGGAGTAGGAATTTTCCATAACTATCTCGGTTCCATTTCTCTTATCCTCACAGTTGTATGCAAAGTTCCCTTTGTATTTGTGTTCTCCTATCCTACACTTTCATTGCAAAATAAACAACTGTTTGAATTGTTTGTCACCTTGTAGTCTTCGTCCTACAGTACTGCGACCATTTACACGATTTAGTATAGGCAGACGATTGCCAATATAATGTTTAATATGCCAGATGTCTGTGACATTCTCAAGCCATTTGTAAAGGAGTTCTTGTAGGAAAAGTAATAGGATTTATATTGCCTGTTTACAACCTGCCTCAGGTGATGGCTGCAGAATTTGCTGTATTTAGCTATAAATGAATGCATGTATAGGAACAACATAACTAACATTGGTAAGGTGGACACACAATGGCAGTCTCTTGTGTTGGGGTTAATATTTGTCTGCAAACTTATCTAACAATAGTCTCTCTGGGCATTAGGTTGAATTCTTCTTCTTCGTTCATCCGGAGTTTTTTTTCGGACGTGATTGCGTTGTGCCTGTTTACAGCAGAGCTGCGTTCTTGCACCGTTTGGCCGACACATCCGACTTCTGCGGGCATTTGTTGACCGGGTTAACCTTCCCGGGGGTTTCTTAGGACGTTAGACTCATTGTTCCCCTCTGCTGTGTGTCCACCGTGACGAGGTAGAGGGGCTTGTGCGTCCCAATGACCCCAAGAGCTATGCCGACGGTAGCACAGCTACTGGTAGGGCCACCCATGTCGGACAGGTCAAAGGAGAGGGACCAGACGAAGAGACACACAAACCTGCTGCCTTGTAGGTAGACTGGGGACAGTCAAAGGCTAGGGAAAGCACCCCGAATACGTGCTTGTCAAAATCGGATGTACTGAGCCACAGGCTTGACAAAGCAGTGCAACGTAAAACCTGCTGCCTTGTAGGTAGACTGGGGACAGTCAAAGGCTAGGGAAAGCATCCCAAATAAATGCTTGTCGAAATCGGATGTACTGAGCCACAGGCTTGACAAAGCAGTGCAACGTAACTTAATTCATGATGTCACAAATCAAAATTAATCGATATGGTGCTAATCCCGTGAAGTCCCATCAGGCGGCGATAGTGCCGGGCCCCCTGCCTCGAGGGGGTCCACCCATGACTACTGGTGGTCACCTTCCCCTGTGCTGTGGAGTCAAGGCACAGAGGAGTAGGTTAAGAGCTATTGACCAAATACCCCGGACACTCAACATACTACAGTGGAATGCCGAAGGAGTTTACAAGAAGAAAGACTCCCTAACACAGCGTCTACATAAAGATAGAATAGATGTGGCATGCATTCAAGAGACACACCTCAACGCCAATCACAAATTCTCAGTCAGAGGATATCAGGCCACACGTTTCGACCGCGAAGGACACAAAGGAGGAGTTCTAATACTTACACGAAATACAATACCTTGCAGCGAAGTATCTGTGATCTCTGACAACCAAACGGAAATTATAGGTGTTGATATAATGATAAAGGACGTGAAAATAAGAATCTACAATCTGTATAGCCCAGCAGATAAGGACCTTACACTCTCAAACATGAAAATAACTGACACAAACTGCATTATTGTCGGAGACTTTAATAGCCGTTCAGAAAGATGGGGATACCCAGATACTGACAAAAGAGGAGATGAATTGGAGGACTGGGAAATAGACTCAAATCTCCATCTACTCAACAAAGCGGATGACACACCGAGCTTCTACTCCAGAAGATGGCTTACCACTTCTACTCCAGACCTAGCTTTCTGCACAGGAGACATCCTCCACAAAATCGATCGCCATGTGCTGGACCAATTAGCAGGTAGTGACCACAGACCAATCAAGCTTGTAATGAATATGGAGTATGTTCCACAGGAGCAAAAGCCCTTGCCCCGATGGAATTACAAACGAGCAGATTGGGACAGATTTGCCATACTAACAGACAAATATTGTGAAAACACAAATACACGATATGGCAACATAAAGCAAATGGTGGAAAGTCTAAACAGAGCGATAATACAGGCAGCCACTGAGTCCATTCCTAGAGGAGCGAGGAAAAATTACAAACCATACTGGACTGAAGAACTACAAAGTTTGGAGGACGAAGTTGAAGATGCCAGGAAGACAGCAGAGAGAGAACAGTCAATTGAAGCGAATATCTCTCTCAAAGCCATCTCAGCAAAATATAAAAGAACAGTAAATCAAACAACAAGAGATTGTTGGAGGGAAAAAACAGAAAACCTGAATTTTGACAGGGATGGAAACAAACTATGGAAACTAGTGAAAGCCATGAACAATGAAGGACCTAGAAACAAACAAATAACAATTAAACAAGGAAATGCCTTGCTTACAGGAAAAAAGGCTGCAAATGCACTAATGGAACACTATGCAAATGCAAATCACATTGATATTACAACCGAACAGAAGAAAGCAATCAAAGACAAACAGATACATCATAGAAATACAGAGACAGCAGCAGAATATATGATGGCAAATCTAACAATGGAAGAAATGGAACAGGCAATGAATACCCTAAAAAAGAAGAAATCACCAGGAAAGGATGGAATCACAAATGAAATGCTAATAGGACTAGGCACCAAGGCAAAGAAGAAACTACTAGCAGTCCTAAATAACAGCTGGAAGAGAGGAATAGTCCCACAGGCATGGAAGGAAGCTATACTAATACCAGTCCCAAAGAAAGGAAAAGACCTGGAAGAACCAAATGGCTATCGACCTATCAGTCTACTTAGCTGTGTAGGAAAATTAATGGAACGCATTATCAATGGCAGGCTAACATGGCATCTGGAAGAAAACAAACTCTTAACACCACACCAAGCAGGATTCAGAAAGTACAGATCCACTGAAGATCAAATAACCTATATAGCTCAGGAAATAGAGGATGCCTTCCAAGAGAAAAAGCACACACTAGCAGTCTGGATAGATTTAGAAAAAGCATTTGATAAAGTATGGAAGGAAGGACTGAAAGTAAAACTGCAAAACATGCATGTTTGTGGAAAAATGTATAAATGGATCAGCCACTACCTTGAGAACAGAACTGCCAGGACAAAAGTACAAGGACAAACAAGCAAAATGATGCTGCTGGAGCAAGGTGTCCCCCAAGGAGGAGTTCTTTCACCAACATTATTCCTAGCATATATAAATGACATCACAGAAAAGTTTCCAGCCAGAGTACACACATCCTCCTTTGCAGATGACCTAGCCATATGGACATCTGAAGAATATATTAGTACAGCTAACAGCAGAATACAGCAAGCCTTATTAGCGCTAGAGGACTGGTCAAAATCATGGCTAGTGAAGATAAGTGAGGAGAAAACAACATGCACAGTGTTCTCCCTCTCAAATAAAACTCAGCAACCTAAGCTGGTATTGAATGGAAAAATATTGCGCCATGAAGAAAATCCAAACTATCTAGGAGTCACCTTTGATCGTCGCCTGACATGGAAAACACAGGTTGAGAAAAATCGAACAAGAGCAAGGCAGAGAATGGCAATCATGAAAAAGCTTGCTGGTACAACGTGGGGAGCAGATGAGAAAGTTCTCAAGAAGTTATATACTGGACGGGTGAGGCCAGTACTGGAATATGGCATTGCAGCTTGGGCAACAGCAGCTAAGTCAAACTTTAACAAAATATGTAGAGTCCAAAACCAAGGAATGCGAATCATAACTGGAAGCCTGAAGACAACGCCTATTAATGAACTAGAAAAGATCACTTGTTTACAACCAATGCAGGATAGAAGAGATAGCAGAGCCCAGCAACAAGCAGAAAAATTTAGAAGATTGACAGACCACCCTATGTACAACAGATTTAATGGTTTTGGAAAGGGAAGACTGAAGCGTAGCAACTTTGTAGAAACTGCAAAACGAAGGATTAGGGCAGATCCTATACTTAACATATCAACAGTCAAGCCCATACACAATGCACACAAGTTCCCAGCTTGGAGACAGCAGCAACTGCCTGAGATGATAGAAAACATTCCTGGTATTGAGAAAAAGAACACTCAGCATGAAACCGAAAGAAGAGAAATAACCCTAAACTACATAAAAGAACATTACCCAAGCAGGAATTGGACCCATGCATATACAGATGGATCAGCCAAAAATTCAATAGAGAATGGAGGAGGAGGAATTCTCCTAAATTTAAAAAATGGAGTGAAAAAAACACATTCAATGGCAACTGGAAAATTTTCAAGTAACTTCAAAGCGGAGGTAGAGGCTCTGAAAACTGCAGCAGAAATGCTCCTGATGGAGGAAAATAAAGAGAAGCAAATAGCTATCTTCACAGATGCAAAGTCAGCTGTCTCAATACTGAAGAGCAATAACAGCACAGAACTAACTGACCTAAGAGCAGCACTCCATGGTCTATGCCAGAAATCCAAAAAAGTTGTAATACAGTGGATCCCATCACATTGCAGTATACCTGGAAACGAAGAGGCTGACAGACTGGCAAAAGAGGGCGGACGACTACCACAGCCTGACATAGACATAACCTATAATGAGGCAAAGAGGTTGATAAAAAGCACTTATAGAACCAAATGGGAATCAGAGCATCCAGGCCATCAGAAGGATGATGCATATTACAAACTCGACCGAAGAGAACAAGTAGCAATCTTCAGACTCCGCACAGGACATAACAGGCTGAAATACCACTTGTTCAATAAACTAAAGATAGGAGATACCGATGAATGTAATTGTAGAACTGGAAAAATGACAGCAAAACATTTGCTGCAGGATTGCCCAACGTATGCAGAACAGAGAAAGATATTTTGGCCCACACCTGCTTCATTTGAGGACAAGCTCTATGGAGATATCAACAAGCTAAAGTTGACCGCAGCTTACTTAAACTACATACAGGTTGACATTTAAAGGTGCATGAAGATCCAGAGGCATGAAATGGAATATTGCTTGGATAGCAAATCCATTATGTGGAAAGTCCAAATAGAAAGCTCGCTGTGTGGGCTTCATAAAAGGTGGAAAAGTGTCCTAGTGGCACGAAATGGAATATTGCTTGGATAGCAAATCCATTACGTGGAAAGTCCGAATCAAAAGCCCATTGTGTGGGCTTCATAAAAGGTGGAAAAGTGTCCCAGTGGCATGAAATGGAATATTGCTTGGATAGCAAATCCATTACGTGGAAAGTCCGAATCAAAAGCCCACTGTGTGAGCTTCATAAAAAGGTGGAAAAGTGTCCTAGTGGCACGAAATGGAATATTGCTTGGATAGCAAATCCATTACATGGAAAGTCCGAATCGAAAGCTCACTGTGTGGATGTCATCTGCAGACTGCATACTTCTGGTTTCCGGAAGAAAAGCCTATGGTGAACGAAAGGCCCAATATACGGAAGTGAGGCTAAGCAGCCATGTGCAGGACGTGACGATTCCTTGGGTGAGCCCAGTATCAGAGCGCTATGTATCGGCTCTGCAAGTATGGAAGCCTCCTTGGATGGCGGGGAATGCCCATGGTCTGCCCCTGCCTTCCCTTGAGGGCTGACCAGGATCTCTGGCTGTTCTATATGGGCCAGCTAGGATGGGGGATAACACCACAACAGTGAGAGTCAAACGTCCTAAGAAACCCCCGGGAAGGTTAACCCGGTCAACAAATGCCCGCAGAAGTCGGATGTGTCGGCCTAACGGCGCAACAATGCAGCTCTGCTGTAAACAGGCACAACGCAATCACATCCGGAAAAAAAACTCCGGATGAACGAAGAAGAAGAAGAAGAAGAAGACTCACTGTTGTGGTGTTATATCCCATCCCATCTTGGCCCATATAGAACAGCCAAAGGCATCCTGGTCAGCCCTCAAGGGAAGGCAGGGGCAGACCATGGGCATTCCCCGCCATCCAAGGAGGCTTCCATAATTTCAGAGCCATCACACAGCGCTCTGGTACTGGGCTCAGGTTGAAGTCTGTTGGCCATGAAATACCTTAAACCCAGGTATCTTTTTATTTTTTGGTGCTCGCTTACTTTGAACTCAAGTGTGGTCCACACAGGTGCTACTAATTCTAGTGCACTGGACTGATTTTGCTTGTGGGGTAGCTTTCCCTATTACTAGTGTCCCTCGCCATCAGAACTCCAAAACCCAGACCTAATCTCAGCCAGTCTGTGCTGAATCATTGTCTGGTGACATCCCAAAGTGTTCTATGAGGAGTGGTCTCAAGGTATAGTGTCCGCCTCGAGTGCTGGAGGTTACAAAGAAAGAAACAAACAGACTTTATTTTCAAAGGGTAACAAATTGGGCACGCAGGCCCGTCTTACATTCGGCCCTTACATTCACTCATCTTTCGTTCATCAGTAGTGCATAGGAACAAACATTGTGAAATGAATTTTGTAAACATAAACAATGCATATTACCATGTTATGAGACACATCCACCACCCACCCACACATCCCCCATTCACCCCACATCACACACACAACCCAGACACACATACATTCCCCCACCCATCCACCACATCCCCACACCTACACATCTCCCATCCACCCACACCCCAAGCACACATACATTTCCCAACCCACACATACATTTCCCAACCCACACATCCCCCACCCACACACATCCACCCACCCACACACATCCACCCACCTACACACATCTCCCCACCCACTCACATACCCTCCACCCATTCCATTACCCACCAACAATCACCCACCCACATATCCTCCTCCACCCAAACACCTTCAACCACCCAGCCAAACAAACATCCCTCAACCACACATCCCCCACGCACACACAACATCTCCCCGCCAGCTCACATATCCCGCACCTACCCACGCACAAATTCCGCACCCACCCACATAATCTCCCAACTCCCCCATCCCACTCACAGATCCTGAGCCCACCCGTACAAACATCCCCCACGATCTCCTAACCTACACACTCTTATCCCCTCACATATCCTCTACCCACCCACACATCCTCCACCCACCCATCCCCCAACCACACATCCCTTAACCACACACCATTACCCATATACACACACATTCCCACCCACACTCACATCCTCACCCACCAACACATCTCCCATTCACAAACACACACCTCCCATCCACACACACACAAACCCAGGCTGCACGGACTTTCTCCACCGAAAGAGGAGGGGCTGGAGAGCGGACAAGGTAACATCGAAGGGAAAGTGTAACATCTAACAATCAGGGATAACTAAAATGTAACCGAACGTCTCCATGGCAGGGGACAGACGCCCGGGAGTCATAACCCGGACAGGACCGCCCCTAGAAAGTATTAAGAAATTGTGTATGAAATACTTGGGGAAGGTTTTTTTTCTGATGATCAGAAGCCCCCTGCCGTGATTGCTCTGCATCGGAGTTCTTACGACTGTCAATTATAGTTACGTATAGTAGTATAATATTTATATATATATATATATTTTCACGTGGACTTCTAGTAACAAAATTTCCCCTAGTCTCTGGGTAGTGAGATCGGACGCCCGTGTGTGTGCACGTAAAAAATCCCTTGGCAGTTGAAAATAAAAAAAAAGAGTAGCCTAACGGCACTGTCTGGGCAAAATTGAGAGTTAAAAATCTACCCAAAGTATTTCAGTATCCTCAACGGTGCTACTGAGTTCATGCACTGTTCGAGTTTCCCCGGACTCGGGCTTGAGTTAGGAGTATAACGGAGCACTTATGGGTTAGGTTAACCCATGTGTCGTGATGTTGATCCGTCTAAACTAGTTGTGAAGTTCACTACCGGCCGTGCACATGCCATTTCAGAGTTTGGAATGGGAAGGAGAGCTTTGCAACAGTCTCTATGGAGATGACACTTTAGCACTGGGCCGGGAAACGTCTGTAAACCAACCTTACTCAGACAAATACCAATCCTATGCCAGGCTTAAACATCCTGAACGTAGGTCAGCATGGTCGAATGGGTAAGAACGTGTGTTCTTAAACATCTAGTGTGCTTATGCCGAGGTAAGCGGCTCAACCCCTACACCGGACAGTTGGACTAGAATGTTGACCTGTCGTCCTTCTTCTTCTTCTTTCGTTCGCTTGAAATATGTCTATATCTGCAATGTCGTCTCTTGCATGAATTGAACTGTTTTTTTCAGTTCACACAGTGGTCCATAGAGTTTATCTTCCACCGTCGTCTCTCTAGGCCAGAAGGTTTGCCTAGATATGTTATATTTTGGGCAGTCTTGGAGTATGTGCTCTGCTGTCTGCGACGCCAATCCACATGTGCACATGGCTGTTTCACCAATCTTGAATTTTGTATACATGTGGTTGCGTAATCTATTGTGTCCTGTTCTGAGGCGCAGAATAATGACTTGTTCTGGTCTGTCCATAATGTGGTAGTCATCTTGAGCAGGTTTTGGTGGCTTTCTGACTGATTTGATCATTCTTTTCTTTTGGTGGTATGTAACGGGCACATCAGGCTGTTCCTCTTTGGCTCCTTCCTTAGCCAATTGATCAGCTCTGTCGTTTCAGGGTACTCCACAGTGGGATGGTATCCACTGTATGGTGACTTTATGCTGACTGCTAAGTTCAGAAAGTAGTGTCCTTAGTACTGGCAATTTCCCAGAGAGGAGCGCCTCGAGTACTGATTTTGCATCTGTTAGTAGCACCACAGGTTGTGTACCATTGCTGTTATTTAGTAATTTCTCTGTTGCTATCTTGATTGCCTCAATTTCGGCATCATAGTTATGGCAGTACTTTCCTGTCGGTACTCTGGCTGTGTCCCTAGTATTATTTGGGTATTCTATGTACACTCCCGCTCCTCCATTTCGAACAGCATTTTGTGCTGACCCATCTGTGTAGACTCGGATCCAGAGGTCCTGTGGGTATTCTTCATCAAGGAAGCTGAGAATGGCTGTTCTGCGCTGCACACTGTTCTGTTCTTCCTTGTCAAATATTCCTCTCACTTTTGTCTGGATTTGTAATGATAGTCTATGCTCATCTTTCCATGGAGTTCGCTCTGGAATAGTTGTTAGGGGGATACCAACTGTGGGCAGATCAGTGGTTTCTCTGCAGAGTCGTTTGGCCTGGTGGATAAAACTACTTCTTTTCAACCGCCCCATAGCTAGGTTTTCAAATCTGTTCTTCATAGGGTGGCCTGGCAAGCTGAGGAACTTTTCTGCTTGTATTAGCGTTTTCGTATCTCTGCGCTCACTCAGTGCCTGTGTCCTCCCCATCTTCTCCATTTCCACTATAGGGGTTGATCTCATCCCTCCTGTGGTGACTCTAAGTGCTTGATTTTGCACCTTGTCCAGCTCTTGTAGTGTGGTATTTGATGCTGAACACCACGCAGTTGACCCATATTCCAGGTGTGGTCGTATGCTCTGTTGGTAAACTTTGCTAAGTATTTTCGTACTGGCTCCCCATGTGGTTCCACTTAGCTTTCTCAGGATGGCTATTTTCCTTCTGGCTTTTGCTACTGCTTTGTTGATGTGCTTTCTCCATGTCAGCTTGCCATCAAATGTTACTCCAAGGTATGTTGGTTCTTTATCTTCTCTTAGGGGTGTTCCATTTATCTGGATGATCCCTGCCTTTTGTTTTGGAGAGAGGGTAAATAGGGTGGTGCTGCACTTGTCAGTGTTTATGCTGACACACCATCCATTTGCCCATGCAGCAAATGTATCTACAGCTCTTTGTAGCAATCTGGTGGCCACTGATGCATATTCATTTGTGCTCCATAGAACCAGGTCATCGGCGTACATTGCCGCTTTAATTCCATGCGGTAGGTGAGCAACAAGATCATTGATGAAGATTAGAAAAAGTGTGGGGGACAAGACTCCGCCCTGGGGGACACCGTGACGCAGTAGTACTTTCTTGCTCTTGAGTCCGTCTATCTGTACTCGGGCTCTTCTGTTGTGCAAGTATGCTTTCACCCATTTGTACATTCTTCCATTGACTTTGCAGTTTCTCAGTTTCTTCAACAGACCTTCTTTCCAGACTTTGTCAAAGGCTTTCTTCAGATCTATCCATGCCGCAAGCACCAGCTTCTTCTCTTGGAATGCATCCTCAATTTCTTGAGAGAGGTAGGTTGTCTGATCTTCCGTAGAGTAGCACTGCCTAAAGCCAGCCTGCTGTGGCACAAGGATGTTTTTACTTTCAATGTACCACTGCAGTCTGTGATTGATGATGCGCTCCAGTGTTTTGCAGAGACAGCTGGTGAGGCTAATTGGTCTGTAGCTAGAGGCAATGGAACCATCTTTCCCTGATTTTAGGAGGGGTATCATGATTGCTTCTCTCCAGGCTTGTGGAACACTGCCTAAGGTCCAGCTGTTATTGAAGATCTGCAACAGCTTTGTTTTGGCCTCTGTTCCTAGGTTCCTGATCATTTCATTGGAGATACCATCAGCTCCTGGTGACTTTCTCATTTTCAGTTTTGATATGGCTAGCTCCAGTTCGCTGATTGTGATGGGTGCCTCCAGAACCTCATGTACTATTTCCTTCTGTCCTGTATGTTGTCGTTTCTCTCGAATCTCTTGTTGTTTCTCTGGACTAATTTTGATATTGCTATCTTGTGCGAACGAGTCCGCAAAATGGTCAGCTGCTTGCTTTCTTGTTAAGATTTTTCCATCTTTATGTAGTGCAATTTTTGAGTTTCTCCCTGTGCCCTCGTCATTAAGCTGTTTTATTAGCTTCCACAATTTCCTTGTGTCTCTTTCAAAGTTCAGAGACTCCGTTTTCTCCTGCCAGCTTTTCCGTCTAGCCTGCAGCTTGGCCCTTTGAAATTTGGCTTTTGCATGCTGGAATTTATTGTGGTGCTCTTGGCTGGGTGTGGCCTCTGCTTGCTTTCTACACACTTCAACATCATTATGCAACTGTTCCAGTTCACTACTCCAGTAGGGTTTATATTGTTTACGGGCTCCTCTTGGTACTGTTTTCTCGCGCTGCCTGTAGTATGCATTTCCCAAACTCTTCAACTGCTTTATTTATGTCTTTCTCAGTGTTCAGGTTTCTAACCAGTATGCTGGTGCGATGCTTGTACATTGCCCAGTCTGCTTTCTTGTAGTTCCACCTCGAGAGGGTGCTGCTTTCACTTACAAGCTCATTTTCTACGGTTAGAAAGACTGGCCGATGGTCACTGCCACCAAGTTGTTTCCCAACAGTTCGTGTAATGTTCCACTCCAGGTCTGGTGAATGAAAAGCCAGGTCAGGTGTAGTTGTAGAGTGCCATGATCTCGAGTAGAAAGTATGTGGGTCGGACGGCTTGTTAATCAACATGAATCTATTCTCATCCTGCCAGTCTTCCAGTCTCTCTCCTCTCTGGTCCATGTGATCATAGCCCCAGCTCTGCGAGTGGCTGTTGAAATCGCCACACACAATCATTTTTTCTTTTAGTGGTAGAGTGTCCAGTGCCTGTGGGCGGTCACTTGGACAGTAGTAATTGATCAGATGTAGATCTGTATTACCTGTCTTAAGTTTAAGTGTCTGATACTCAGCCCCTTCCATGTAGACTTTGATTTGGGAAGCCATGATGTTATTTTTTACAAGGGTCAGTATCCCACCTTTTCGCCTGTTCCTTTCGGTCAGATCGGTAACACTGGTAGCCTCTGATTTTGAAGGCTATATTTTCATTGAGGTGAGTTTCTTGCAAGCAACATATGCTTACTTTCTCTTTGTCCAGGATGTTTTCTAATTCTACTTTTTTGTTGCTGACTCCCTCCGCATTCCAGTGCATTATTTTAAGTCTTAGTTTAGTATGGCCAGTCGTCTTATTCTCATGTCTTCTGGCTCCACAGGACATCTGAGAAGGACCTCCAGTAGTTGGGGTTGGACCCTTTCGAGACATAGGGCCCGGCACTGCACCTGCCTGGGGGTCCAAAGCAGGGCGAGCACCATAACGATTAGCAGTAGTCGACATATTCCATTTTGCGTGATTGCGTGGCATCCTGATTTCTGTGGTGCGCCTCTTGGCTGGTTGCCTCCGTCTTCAGCACCTTTCTTTGCTAGAGCAGACTGTGGTCTCACTCGAGTGTAGATGTGTACGCGCGCACACGCCTGTCTGCGCATGCATGTCCGTGCATACACATCTAGAGCATACTGGTTATTTTCCGGCGCCAGAGACTCGCCGTCGCCCCTTCTCCTGTTAGTTTAAACAGGTCCCGCCACGTGAAGGCCAGGAGTTGGATTGCTGCATAGGTTATGTATTCACGAGCCATTGAGGTATTTGAGCAATGTTGGGCGCTCACCCCAACACCGCGCCTCGGCTACATACAGCAACATTTGGAACCCACCTGTCGTCCTTGACTTGGGGATGTAAATTACAAGCACCTCTGAAGTCGGAGTGGGTTCACCTGATGGCAAGTGACACTGTTAATAGGGAAAGTTAATGCACACGCAGAATTCAGTCCAGCACTACTATATATATAAATAGTGTGTGTGGACTATGCTTGAGTTAACAGCCAGCGAGTGTGCACAACAAAGACAGCATCCTGAATGCCAATGCAACAGACTTAAGAATTAAAACTCCATTTTCCAAAAAAATTCTTTAACCAACCAGTTTGATAATAGAAGCATAGAGTGGCAAGTTGCAATAACTAACTTATCAGTACATTTTAATAATCACGTTGAAACAATTTATTTAGCATGTGACCTAACTGTATATCAACATTTGACATCCAACTTCATCTCTGATCAGGAAAGAGGAAGAAAAGAAGCCCAGATGGCAACCCCCAGTGAAAGTCTGTAGCGCACCTGCCCCGCTGAAGTCTGCACCCTCAGGAAAAGGCCCAGCTCCGCCTCCTCCCCCTGCAGAAAACATGTCTTCTGTCACAGCTGAAGTGTACTCTCCAAAGAAAACCACATCCACCACATCTGAAGTGTACTCTCCAAAGAAAACCGCATCTGCCGCATCTGAAGTATACTCTCAAAAGAAAACTGCACCTGCTGCAGCTGAAGTGTACTCTCCAAAGAAAACTCAAGACCTGCCTTCACATATCTCAGCAAATTCAGCTAGCAGCCTGACGAGAAATTCCCCCCTGAGAACGTCAAAGGTTTGTTCCAGTGCATCATGTGTATTCAACATAAACTGCTGTCTGCATCAGCATGTGACCTGTCATCTGTTTCTGTAGGTTGGTTGCAGCAGAATTCATTGTCAGGAATTTGTTTTGCTGACTTAAACTGAGCACATTATTGCTCATATGATCATGTTTCTATCATTATAAAGTAAAGTAAAATGCTACAGGGAAGGTTAACCCGGTCAACAAATGCCCGCAGAAGTCGCAGGTGTCGGCCTACAGTGCAAGAACGCAACTCTGCTGTAAACAGGCACAATCGCGCCCGAAAAAAAACTGGATGAACGCAGAAGAAGAAGAAGTAAAATGCCGATGCTGTGGTCTAGGGGCAGTGAATGCCTTTCTCAATTCCCCAACATACCAGGTCGAGGGTTCTAATTCAGCTGCAGACGATTAGGAAACAGACTACCTTGCGTTAATTTCACGGTATGATTGTCAGTCATTCAGAAAGTAATGGCAAACCACTGAACCTAAAATATTGATTTGGAATTCACAAACTGCCAAATATGCTGGGGTTGATTGCAACTTCCTATAAAGGACATGCAACTAACTGTAACTGTAAAAAGTACAGATGCCTTTACACACCGAGAGGGGTCATGGATATCTGGTGCTAGCCTCATATTTGTATAGCACAGTCAGCACTTGATGTGTGACTTCATCAAAAACTGTCTGCCTTTCCTTTCCAGGGCATTTTCTGGTATCAAATGGGTCAATTAAAAAAAAAAAATCTGCCTTGATGGGGATTAAAACAAATGATCTGGCCAGCAGGCAAGTCTACTAGCCACTGCAGTACCAGGACTGCTGATGTTATTGTAATGTAGCCATCAAAGCCAGTAATTGTTTATGTGATTTGGCAGTTGGTTAGAAATCAAGCAGAATGACTCAACACACTCCAGGTTGTAACATATGGTATCAGTCTCCTCTTCTCAGTATTGGGAGCAATTTTTTGGTTGGAAAGTTGGTTGGTAAAGGATCATCAAGACTGCATACTGACACTTCCATAAGTACTCCAGTCTTACACCATGGATATACAGCACAGCGCTGGACGTGCTGTAAAGTGGGAGAGGATCTCGGAGCAAATGGACCTCCAGAGATTTCATGTGCAGAACTCATTGGCATATGGTGTATAATCTGGCTGCTTGCTTGCCAGCCAGTTGGTTGTGTGTTCAAATACCCACCAAGTGAGATTAAACAGTGGAACTGGGTTACCAAGTCGACTCGGCCAGAAATGAGAACAGGAAATGTTACGGGATGTAAAGGCAAAAAATAACAGCATATACCCAATACATGTAGAGTTGTTGCAGGTCCGCATGGCCGAATAGGTAAGAATGTGTGTTCTTAAACATCCGGTGTGCTGATGCCGAGGTCAGTGGTTCAACCTCTACACCTTGACTTGGGTACGTAAATTACAAGTACCCCTGAAGTCAGAGTGGGTTCGCCTGATGGCGAGGGACACTCTTAATAGGGAAAGCTAATTCACACGGACATTCAGTCCATCACTACTATAAATAGTGTGTATGGCCTACGCTTGAGTTCAAAGTGAGCGAGTGCAAAAAAAAAAAAATCTTGTTGTTTATGCTGAAAATAAAACTGCAAATATAGGCTGATTCCAAGTGAATGAAAATAATAAAAAATTAAAGAAAAGAATGATGCTTCTGAATATTATAGGCTATATGCTAACCTAATGCTGTAACTGGTGTGATGTACTCGAGGTTCTCCAGGTGTATATAATCGTGAAAGTTGCATGATCTTGTATCTACTCTGGCATATGAATATCACATAGTCAGCTATAAATATAGCATGTGTCAAGAATATATACTTTTATTTACACTAACTCCGTTATCTTAATTCATGTTTTTGTTTTCAAATCCACTCTGAGCCATCTAGACTACTATCTTTAATCACAATCTATGTCCATTATCCTCTGTCATATTGTTTCACTGGTCATCTGTTTATCTACTTATGAGCTGCTTATCTCCAAATCTAATTTATCTGAATATTTTCATTGCATGTATGCTTTTAATTGTAATGGCTCCTGAACTTCCTTCTTCCCTGGCTAATACATTTGTTCTTTCTGTGTTTAACTATTTACTCATTAAGTAACAGACACAATTCAAAATTTATTTCAAAATACTTGATATGTCATGTCTTTGTTTTGTTGAGCTCAATATCTTAATGATACTTCTTGGCCTTTGATATCAGCTCACTTTTTTTTTTTTTTCTCTCTCTCGCATATCCTATTTACAGAACATTGCTGTCAACACCAGCATTTTACCGCTGTTGTTGATTTCTTGGGAAGATAACTCTCAGTAGTTTGCCATTGCTTTCTGAATGACCGGATCACTTACTTCCATAATAACCAATGCGACGCGATCTGCTACCGAATCTTGTGCAGCTGCGTTACTCTACGTGGGTATATGGGATTACAGAGAAAGTCGTTAACTCCTTAGCCAGAGAGACTGGCATCGGCTCACTAGAACTCGTAAAATAAGATAATACACTTCTAAGTAATTTATTCTGAAGCTCTATTTATTCTCTAAGCGCTCAAATTTAACAAACACCCAGAAGCCCAATATCTACTGTCCCAAATATATCAAGGACATAGAACTAATCTGCCCCGGGAAGGTTAACCCGGTCAACAAACGCCCGCAGAAGTCGGATGTGTCGGCCTAACGGCGCAAGAACGCAGCTCTGCTGTAAACAGGCACAACGCAATCACGTCCGAAAAAAAAACTCCGGATGAACGAAGAAGAAGAAGAAGAACTAATCTGCAGTGGATCCCTTCCTATGTTGGTAACCAGGAAATGAGTGGGCTGACTAACTGGCCAAAGAAGGTGCTGGGAAATAACCAGATATTTCAGTTATGTATTACCAAAAGAAAAGTCTAATAAATACACGCAGAAAGTCACTGGTTCAGCCACAAGATGACGGTTATCTATTGGACAGGTTTGGCTCATCACTACCTTTAGTCCCAGAAATGTACGTAACAATTAATAGCCACATATACATAAAACAAAAGAATAGGTTCTGTACATGTGGACTAGCACCATAGCAGAGCACATACTAAAACATTGTACCAGATGCAGTTAAGAAAAGTCTATTCTGTGGCCGTATGAAGCAACCATAGATTTCAAACTTTATGGAAGGCTGCAAGTGTTGCTGACACAGGCTCGTTCTAAGAGAACAGGAAAAAAGGAGCAGCAGCACTTCAATGACAGTCATTGCAGTAATTAGTTAATCCCCACATATGGTGATTCAATACGTTGAAGATGAGGGCACTACCCTCTATCCTCCCATGACTAGTTAAATTACAGAAAGTCTGTGTTTTTGTGAGCTTTTTACCCAGTTTCATGAGCTACAGTGGCTAGCATATTTGTCGAACAACCTAGTGGTCATGTGGTTGATTCACCAACTACGCTAGATTTTAAAAATAGACATGGGATCTCAGATCTGCAAATCCTAAAGTGGGTACAAGTAAATGTCCCAGGATGAAAAGACGACATCACCCATCGTTATCAGTTTGGTCTATAAAAATATGAGGCAAGCACTATTTACCCAATATTTCTCAAGGCATGCAGAATTCTTTACTTTACTTACACCCAGCGTTGTCTGACTCAAGTGTGAAAGTGTCCTTTACTTACTTAACCTAGTGTTGTGTGACTCAAGTACAGAAGTGTCCTTTACTTACTTACACTCAGCATTGTCTGAATCAAGTATGAAAGTGTCCTTTACTTTTACCTAGTCTTGTGTGACTCAAATACAGAAGTGTCCTTTACTTGACTGACTTAACCTAGTGTTGTGTGACTCAAGTACAGAAGTGTTCGTTACTTTACTTACTTAACCCAGTGTTGTGTGACTCAAGTACAGAAGTGTCCTTTACTTACTTAACCTAGTGTTGTGTGACTCAAGTACAGAAGTGTCCTTTACTTTACTTACTTAACCTAGTGTTGTGTGACTCAATTACAGAAGTGTCCTTTACTTACTTAACCTAGTGTTGTGTGACTCAAGTACAGAAGTGTCCTTTACTTACTTAACCTAGTGTTGTGTGACTCAAGTACAGAAGTATCCTTTACTTACTTAACCTAGTGTTGTGTGACTCAAGTACAGAAGTGTTCTTTACTTACTTAACCTAGTGTTGTGTGACTCAAGTACAGAAGTGTTCTTTACTTACTTAACCTAGTGTTGTGTGACTCAAGTACAGAAGTGTCCTTTACTTACTTACACCCAGCGTTGCCTTACATAATTACATATTAATCGAGGTTTATCCAGCTATTGTTTATTGCATGCCATATATAATGTTAAATCTATGTTGTCTGTTAAATATTCCATAGTTATTTCTAGTTTAATAAGTTGCAGCTTTTGAAATTTTGCTATTTTCCGTTTCTTTTATATGCATGCTTCTCTTTAATTAAAGGTGGAATGGAATCGTTCACCAAAACCATTTTCTTCAAGTTATGCTGACAATGTATCATCGCCTTCAAAGTCTGCTACAGAGCTAGCAAGAGTCAACTCCCCTAGACAAGAAGCCTCTCCGGTGAAGACTGCATCAGACACGGTGATGTCTTCATCAGCCACAAGGTCAGACATCAGCAAGACTAACCATAAAACGTCAGTTGCCAGCACTGAGTCAGACCCCAAGCTGAGCTCCAAGGGCTTCATGTCTGAGGCAGCTTCTTCAGATGATCAGCTTAATGTGACTTTAGACGAACCAACTCTCAGACCAGTGTCACAAAGATTGGCTTCCTGGGCCAAGAAGGTGGACGCCTCCAGATCACCGCCAGTGGAACCGTCCAAGCAACCTTTGTCCGCAAAGTTGGCATCATTTGAGAAAAAGATTGTACAGAACACACCGAAGGCCAACCAGACACGCTCGCCCTTTGTGTCAAAGACCCCGAAAAAGGTTACCTAAATTAATCTGAATGCCTTCTTTATGTGTATGCTCTGTTTGTGGCTGTCTCATAGCTTTATTATTTCCTGGCTACTACATCTGTTAGATCAGTAGTTCTCAACCTTTTTTTTGGCCCATGCACCCCTTCACCATATCCCCCCCCCCCCCCCCCCCCCCCCCTTCATTTTCTTCCCTGTAAATATTCTCTCTCTCTCTCTCTCTCTCTCTCTCTCTCTCTCTCTCTCTCTCTCTCTCTCTCTCTCTCTCTCTCTCTCTCTCTCTCTCTCTCTCTCTCCTCTCTCTCTCTCTCTCTTCCCCCCCACACACACACACCACCACCACACATACACAGTATATGTAAAAATTAAAGCTGAATTTAATAACACATACTAGAACAAATCTAGACCTACATAAAATGTGATTTGCGGGTCTACTTAGTTATAAAATGAATTTCAGAAGGGCGGAAGTGTAGAACCATAAAATATGGAGGGAAAAACAATATCAAGTAATCGGTTCTTGTATTAACGGGATCTTGAAATATTCTCAATTCTTCTCCCCCCCCCTGGAAACCCTAAAATTGCCCCCTGGGGGGAAATTCCCCACCGGTTGAGAACCAGTGTGTTAGATGGCTTTGAACTCCATACACGTATTACTTCTTCTAGTGCACTGGACTGATTTGTGTGTGTGGATTAGCTTTCCCTATTACTAGTGTCTCTCGCCATCAGGCAAACCCTTCTGAAGTACGTGTAAGTTACATCCCCAAGACAAGGACGAGAAGTCGACAATTTAGTCCAAACTGACCAGTGTAAGGTGTTGAACCCACCACCTTGACATCAGCAGACTAGAGTGTGAAAGCGAGCAGACTGATTAATTCAATCATGCTGACATCCTGGTAATCTTGTGGCTTGTGCATTCAAATAACATATCCCCGGGAAGGTTAACCTGGTCAACAAATGTCCGCAGAAGTCGGATGTGTCTGCCTAACGGTACAAGAACGCAATCACGTCTGAAAAAAAAAAAACTGGATGAATGCAGAAAAAGAAGAAATAACACATTAGTTTGCTGTTCGGTTCTTAGATTTGGCAGCGGTTTTCTGTGGAATGAGGCAGCCATTCTCATGCCATCTTACAGCATGCATGATATGCTGTGGTGTTACTATTATTTGCTTCCCTTATGGACCCTGGTAACACAGAGATGCGCAACTGTTCATAAGATACCTTAGTGGTTTGTGAAAATTCTTTACACACTAGTTAAAAATATAGCTGTGATTTTGTTAAGTATGCTTATAAATGGAAACACTACTGATTGCATGTCACTGTCTTTGGACACAAATAACAGTAAAAGTAACGTGTTTTAAATTGTATTTTACTGCATATATCTTCCCATATTATTCCAAACCCTTGAATATTCCCAGCTGTGGGATTATGGAGCATTTTGTTTTCTTTTTACTAAATATTACATTATGTGACGAAAGGTGTATGGCTCTCTGTCTTGTTTAGAGCTATAAATATCACTTGTTTTCCATCAATACTTGAATGTTTGTTTCAAATGTAAAAATACATTTAGTGAATTCATTAGCTGTTTTTGCATTTCAGTAATATGTGTTTGTTTATAAAGCATTTAGTAAATTCATCGTTTATGCATTTTAGCAATTTAGAGTACATTTAGTAAATTCATTCGGGTCTGGCGTTCGTTGCCTTGGATGGCTGTGAGGTGCATCCAATTGGGAACTTCCCAGCTGATGCTAGTTAGTGAGGCAGGCGTTTCGAGAATGTGACTGCAGAGCGAAACCATAATCGTGGTTTGAGTGGGCGAAAGAGCAATTTTTTGTACGACCGTTCGACAGTCTCGATAAGCGCCCACTCTCAATGAGTAGTGGGCCTGCAGTCAGTAAGCTGGCATAGCTTTTCGGTCAGTCCTGACTGGCGTAGCTTGAAAGCTCGTCGGTAGGCATCCAGTGGTTTTGCATGTATCACCGGGTGCCGAGGGAGTGCGCTGAGCGATTGCTAATCTTGGCCTGCGTGTGTGTGAATAGTCCGTCTGTGCTATAGATATCTGGTTGATCCTGCCAGTAGTCATATGATTGTCTCAAAGATTAAGCCATACATGTCTAAGTTCACATTGTCTCACAGTGAAAATGGCTCATTAAATCAATCGAGGTTCCTTACGATCCTACTTGGATAACTGTGGCAATTCTAGAGCTAATACATGCTTACCAAGCTGCGATCCTCGTGGAAAGAGCGTTTTATTAGTTACAAACCATTCGTCGTTGCCCTTTGCAGGGTGTGGCATTCCCACTGGTGACTGTATAACTTTGTGCTGATCGCGCGACCTTACGTGCCGGCGACATCTTTCAAATGTCTGTCCTATCAAATGTCGATGGTACGTGACATGCCTACCATGTTTAACGGGTAACGGGGAATCAGGGTTTGATTCCGGAGAGGGAGCATGAGAAATGGCTACCACATCCACGGAAGGCAGCAGATGCGCACGGGGAGGTAGTGACGAAAAATAACAATACGGGACTATCGAAGCCCCGTAATTGGAATGCGTACACTTTAAACCTTTTAACAAGGATCTATTGGAGGGCAAGTCTGGTGCCAGCAGCCGTGGTAATTCCAGCTCCAATAGAGTATATTAAAATTGTTGTAGTTAAAAAGCCCGTAGTTGGATCTCAGGTGCAGGCAGGCAATCCGGCTTGCTCCGGTTCACTGCCCGTTGTTCCTGCCCTATCGTCTGCCGGCTCTCTCCTGTGGGTGCTCTTCGGTGTGCGTCCCAGGTGGCCGCACATTTACTTTGAAAAAATTAGTATGTTCAAAGCAGGCCTCGGCTGCCTGAATGAATAATGGTGCATGGAATAGGACCTTGGTTCTATTTTGTAGGTTTTCTGAACTGGAGGTAATGATTAATAGGGAGCCATGTGCAGTGCCATGGGCGGATATAAGGTTGTTCAGCCGGGATCCTGGCATATGCTCGATTCATGGTATATTATAATCATTGTTCATAGAACAGAGCCAGACTTGATAGCCGCTGCTCAATATGATGGCAGATTAGGCTCGTTGGTAATTAATACTATCTCCCGATGGCTGATACACATTTTAATTGTCACTGTAGATTATGTGCATTGTTTCTGGACCAGCCCTTTCCGAGTGGCAGTGCAGTGATCTTCTCATTGTGATTAATTCACACATCATCTGAGATAGATTTAAGTTCTTTCACAGGTCTATTCACAACAACTAGGAATCTAGAACAAACTCAACATGTCCGAAATAACTCAACGCCAATATGATTTTCTACTTCTTTTTGTTTCTGAATATCAGACGAATTACATTCATCATATTCACTACGTTTGACATAAATATAATATTCAGAGACCACAGTTTAACACATTCTAACTACAAAAGTAGGGCTCAGTATGTGGCTGTTCTACTACACTCAGAACTAGGTCTGACCCTGACCGTAGTCCAAGTTCGACAGTTTTCTTGCAGCAGAGTTGTCCCCTGCCAGGTAATACACTTTGCTATTTCCATGCAAATTGTGACCTACAATCCTCTCGATTTTCCCGTCTTGTCACAGGGCTGTGCAAGACACTAAGTTACATGTCCTCACTGACTCATGGGCTGACCCAGGCGTGACGATTCTTTGGTTGAGCCCAGTACCAAAGCGCTATTATTCGCTGTGCAGTTATGGAAGTCTCCTTGGATGGCGGGGAATGCCAGTGGTCTGCCCCTGCCTTTCCTTGAGGGCTGACCTGGATGTCTTTGGCTGTTCTGAGTAGACCAGCTGGGATAGGGATGACACCACAACAGTAAGAGTCGAGAAAGCGACCCAAAAACCTAAATGGGAATATTGGCTGGCTGGCAAGGCTATCTCGTGGAAAATCGAAACCGAAAGCTAGCTGAGTGTATGGCGTTTGTATCCTGACCTTTCCTGGTTTGTGCGGAATGTGGACGGCACTACAACAGTGAGTCGAATGTCCTTCAAGTCCTTTAAAACACCCTGGAAGGCTACCCGGTCAACAAACGCCTGCAGAAGTCAGGTTGTCAGTCTAAGGGCACAAATAAACTTGGTACAATGCAATTACATCTGAAAAAAAAAAAAAAAACTCTGGATGAACACAGAAGAAGAAGAAGAAGTAAATTCATTTGGTTATGCATTTATACATGACCATTTAGAGAACATTTAGTGAATTCATGAACTATTTATGTATTTCAGCAATATGTGGTCATGTAAAGAGCACTTAGTGAATTCATGAATTATTTATGCATATCAGCAATATGTGTTTATTGAACTTTACTGGAATTTTGTTGACACTCTTTGATATGTTACTTTCAGGCGACAACACCAGCATTGTCAACTCCTTCCTCATCCGCCAGTTCTTGCCTGAAAGGTTGTGACCCAACAGAGTTGCCAATCTCCCAGCGCATGTCTCAGATGCAGGAGAAACTCAGCAACACGCCCCAGCTGCGCCGTCAGCAGGATGAGCCGACTGCCTTCTCCGTGGGTGCCCGAATGTCAGCCTGGGAGAACATGACTTCTTCCAATTTGGTCAGTGACATCAAGAAGGTGAACCCAGTAGAGGGGACTCCCGCAGTCAGCAAAGCCAGACCTGTATCAGAGTTCACTCCAAAGTCTGTACCACTGACCAGTGAACCCCCTCCGGTAGGATCTCTTTCAGCTTCACATCTATCTGCCTGAATGATTCTAAGCGAATATGCATTCTTTACTGGGCAGGTTGTTAATAGTATGTTAACCCATGGTAGCTAATACTGTAGAGGTCTGAAGTCTTTGACATGCACATACACCAGATTACATTTTAATAGAATGTGGTAACCATCTCCCACACTGGTTGCAAACAATCCAACATTACCACTGTTGTTCTTGATCCTTGAACCTCTGTTAGCTCACAGCACTAGTGGGGTTTGATCTTTGAATCACAGTGAGCTCACTACATTACTAGGGCTTTATTTTGGCTTCAGAACCCCGGATGCATACATAATAGTGAAATTGTTACATGTTTGTATGTAGGCTTCATAAATCGGGAGGGCTTACATAATAATGCAATTGTTACTTGTTTGTTTGTGGGTTTCAGAACTCTGGAGGGCTTACATAGTAGTGAAATTGTTACTTGTTTGTATGTAGGCTTTAGAACTCTGGAGGGCTTACATAGTGAAATTGTTACTTGTTTGTATGTAGGCTTTAGAACTCTGGAGGGCTTACATAGTAGTGAAATTGTTACTTATTTGTATGTAGGCTTTAGAACTCAAGAAGGCTTACATAATGATGAAATTATTACTTGTTAGTATGTTGGCTTCAGAACAGTGAAGGGCTCACATAACAGCTGGTTATTTGTCAGAAACAAGTATGTAGGCTCCACAACAGTGTAGGCCTCACATAACAGCTGGTTATTTGTCAGAAACAAGTATGTAGGCTCCACAACAGTGTAGGGCTTACATAACAGCTAGTTATTTGTTAGTAAAGTGTATGTAGGCTTCACAACAGTGAAGGGCTCACATACCAGCTATTTATTTGTTTGTAACAAGTATCTAGGCTTCAAAATAGTGATGGATATACATTAACAGCTGATTATATATTTGTTAGTAACTAGAATGTTAACTTTTGCTTGTCTTCGGCTATAGCTAGTTGCACTGCTAGTCAACCACAGAGAGTACATCCATGAAAGAATACCTAAATAATCAGGTTTATTGAAATCTGTATTTGATAGAACCCTCCACCGCCACCAGCTGTGAGCAAATCCCTGAGCGCAAAGAAAAGCTTTAAGGAATGCATTGAAGAGAAGGCTTCACAAGTTCTGGCCAGGAAAGAGGTCCAGGTGGAATCTGTGCCACCTAAGGGCACATCACCTGTCAAAGTGGCCTCACCAGTTAAGACTGCCAGAGGATCACCAAGTAAAATCTGCCATTCTCCCAGCAAGGTTAGTTAAGTATGTCATGTCTGAAGTAGGTCACATATACAACGGTTAATTTAAATCTTAAGACCTAGAAACATTTGCTGTTGGTCTGAGTATTTATTAGCTTTTTCTTATACAAGGTAACATAATGGGATGTGGTGATCATTTCCCTACTTTGAGTCTTAAACCTTTCTTGAAAGAGTAAAGGTAGGTTGCTTGTTTTCATCTGGGCAGCTGCCATAAATGTTTGTGCTGTCTATATCCTGCCACAAAGTGTGGAACTGGCATTTCGTTGAGGGGATTATATATATATATATATATATATATATATATATATATATATATGTATGTATGGTTACATCTATATCTATAAAACAGAGTGTATGTGGTTTTGTGTGTTTGTGGTTAGCTATGTATTGGATGCGTTCGATAACGGACATCCGATTGAGATGAAATTTTCTACTCTTCCTTTAATTCCTGTGCAACCGACTATAATAGTTTCTTAGTGTAAAATCGTCTACTTATTTAATATTTACTTTTTCAATTTTCATTATATAATTTCTGTATAGCAGGGGGACTTCACTCTAGAAAAGTTATTTCAAGGGGCATAACTTTTAATAACATTTCTATATACTTTATAGTCATATTGTTGGACTTACTTGCACTATTGTTAAACTCTTTGTCTATAGTTATTTTCAGGCATATGAGTTATAATAAATAATGATATAATCTTTAAGGCATTTTCAAAGTTTTCATAAAAATAATGCATAACATTGTAACCCATCTTTTTCTGCTTAAAGAACTTATCAACTGTCATGTCGGTGATTAAAAACAGTTTTCATTAAAAATAATGAATGGTGTGTGGAAGGACATTCTTAAAAGAAACCACGCCGGGTCAGATAGATAGACAGACAGATAGTCGGGAACGGAAGCTTATTTGACTACTTATATGAATTAAATGACATGCTCCCCACCAGGGACTGGGTGAAGCCGGGCTGGGACAGACAGACAGACAGATAGACAGACAAATAGATAGTTGGGAACGGGAGAGCTTATATGACTACGTATATGAATTAAATGAGATGCTCCCCACCAGGGACTGGGTGAAGCCGGGCCGGGTCAGCCAGACAGACAGACAGACAAACAAGCAGACAGACAGACTGATAGATAGATAGATCCCCTCCAGGGCTGGGCGAAGCCGGGCTGGGTCAGCTAGTACATTATAAATCTAGCATCTCATATTTAACACAGTTTATGTATGTAAAGTTGAGGGCATTCAGTACAATTGCTATCGTTTTGTGGCATTTTGAAGATATATATGCGTTAGCAAAGACTGAATTATCATGTTCTTCCACTTTTCAGCTGTCCATAGACTCCTCAACCAACTTATGCTTGTGTAGTCTACCTTGGTGTGGTCAGTTTAAGTTATCCGAATACTATTTATACCGCTATTCAGTTTTCTATTTTTTCTTCTTCTGCCTGTGATCTCCCAGTGGAGTAAAGGGCCTCAACCAACTTCGTAACCAGTTGTCTTATCCTTGGTTGTCTTCTGCAGATCCATCTGCGTCCTAACCCATCCAGCGCTGTTTCCTCATCTCTTGAGATGCCTTTTGATAATAGTTAATTGTTCCTGTTTTTCTTTTCTTCCAACTTTTCTGCTGTCACATTGTCCAGTTTACACCATCTCATGGTGTGTCCATAGCATCTAGATTGGTTAATTCTGATACTTGTAATCAGTACTCTTTGTAGTTGATTTCTATCCAGATGTCTTCATTACTCCTTATGCCTGTCCAGAGTAATCTAATTATTCTTCTATAGAACATCTCTGCAATCTCTATGTAATTTCTCACTGACCTGTAATTGTTCATGGCTAACTTCCGTACATCAGATTTGGCCCTATATAACTCGTAAAAACACTTTCTGACAAAATAATGGAGTGCTGCTTTAATTTGAGCAATTCTGCATTTTACCTCTTTAAAACATCTTCCATCTGCTGTTATCAGGATGTCCCGAGATTTGAACTCTGTCATTTGCTTTAGAATTACTGTGTTACATTCTGTGTGACTTTACTTTGTAATTACCACTACATCTGCAGAGTTAATGGTTCTTTTTATCTCCCATGGTTTAATGAAGTCTGATAGAATGTTAGTACTCTAATGACAGAAAAACTCGAAACATCCATGTTATAGGAAGATCTTTAAGCCAGGCCCAGGAAATTTTTGTTTCAAAGTATTTGAAAGCTCTTCTTGTCTGCAACACTACAGGGTGTAAGAGATACAATACAGTAAATTAGAATGTGCAGACTTCTTCTGCCTTTTCTCTTCCTCCATTTACCTCAGTGAAGTCTTGTGGGGGAGATGTAAGGCCCTTTTGTGTGCTCTTTTCTGTGCTCGCTTTCCTGTACGTTTTGTAAGTTGGTCTTCATTTCTCTAATGTTAAACTTGATACCATCACTCCATCTCTTATGTGGTCTTCCCCTTGATCTGCAGCCATTATATTTCTTCAGTGTAGGTCTTTGTGTTAAATGGTACCAGGGCAATCTTGTGAGATGGGAGAACCATTTAATCTATTGTTCTTTAGTGAATTACATGCCTGGTTTCAGTCCTAGTTTTCTTGTAATTTCCAAATTTGTTACCCTATCTCTCACACTTACTTCTTCAGCTCTTCTAAGGCATCTACTCTCTGTTATGATGTTGCGTTTACTTGCAGTAAGTGTCCTTGTTTGACACTAGTAGCATAATGTTGGCCAACAAAAGTTTGCTTTAGTTGTTAAAGGTATCTTTCTATGTGACAGTTGTCCCCGTACCATGTACAAGCTAGATGTGTTAATTGTTTCCATCCCAACAGGTGAGTGCAGGAACAAAGACTGTCCAGCAACGTTTGGTTGGCCGTGTACAAGACAGTAACACCACATGCAGCTCTCTGGCAGCACAGAGTCGGGCTGCACGCTTGGCAGAACTGGAGGAAATTCAGAATAGGTGGAAAAATGGAGTTCTCAAGGACGACAGTTCGTCTGATGAATCAGGGGTTAGTTGTTGTCACATGCCAGGGTTGTCTGTGTGTGATAGAATGTTTAGCTGCAAATGCTTTTTCTAAATAATGTAGACTAGGCACACATGTGGGTCTCCCAATTTGTTCACCCTTGCTTGAGAATGCTAAATATCCAGTTCGCTACCCCAAGATCTGGTTGAATTAGAGCACACATTTCTGATTTTTTACAAATCCACACAGTTCATGGATATTGAGAGCTGCAGGTCACTCATAAAAATCATAATAAAAAGATCTGACATTTATGAGACATCAACATGAGGTGGAATAGTGAAATTAACCACCTCTCTCTCCCTCTCTCTCCCTCCCTCTCTCTGTCTCCTCTGTGTGTGTGGGTGGGGAAGAAATGAAAGAAAGAGAATTACTAGGCAAGAAAGGCAGAGGACAACATAAAGCTTAAACAGTTGGGTTAAGATAATAAATAAATAATCTTAGCAACACCAACTTTATCAACAAATTAGGTGATAGAGAAGATTGGAGCATCATCCAAGCCAGGCATGTGAAGAGGATCCTCTGTATGAGATGGGGGTGACTGCAGTGTTATTGAGACAAATAACTGAAATGTTCACATGAACAACATGTGAAGATGTGTGAGCAAGGAGTGGTCTGTAGGGTTTCCAGGTTGACAGCTTTATGGGTAACCACCTATGTCTTGTTATTCACAAATGCTACCGGGGTTTTGTTTAGGAACAATGTAGCCTAATGACATACGTCACCCTAATCCTGGAGTATTGGATTAGATGTCTGGTGTATTTGGACAACTTTAAAAGCAGCCTACTTGCACGTTCAAAGTCCTTCAGCAAATGGACATTGAAAAGGGCTGGTCAAATAGACCACTGTCGCAGCTAAATTTCTATATTAGAAAACTACCCATAAATGAATATGTATAGTTTGTGTGATTCTGGCATACACATACACAAATTTGGCCGTGTGATGATACTACGGAGTTTATTTACTATGCTGAGAGAGATGCTATGGGAGGAGACTGGAGCATGTGCAATAACATTTATCCCTCATCAGACCCAAACTAGCTGTAACAAGATGGCCTCGGTTGTTGGGAGTTAACACAAGAGCCGAGTATCACTGCCTCTTGTGTATACTAACCCTAGGGGTTGGACAGGTAGATGCACTTATACTACTATTACTGACCCCCTTTGCAAGATCAAAAGTAGTATGTCTACAAGCCCCTCCCAGATCCTAGACTTCTATCTACCCTCTACCTAGGGATCTTAAACTCTCAGGCCTCGTCCAAGACCACCCACAGTAATTGTAGAAACGACATGTCAATGATTAAACAATTTAATGTACACCAAAGACATAGGTCAGAATTGAACGTCCTGATAGGAGAGGAGTTATATACAATATAGAGAATAGGTTAGAGAAAGAGTCAGAGATGATTCCAAGTTCATCCCTAGGTGTAGCAGCAGATTTGCCGGGTGTTTCCGTCGAGTCGGTCCAATAGACTCACCCGGTTCTCTCCCAGCACTGTTGTCTGGAAACTTGTGGACTTCTGCCTCAGGCTCCCGGTGATCGTATAATGGGATTAGCCATCTGGACCTCCGATGACTGGACTGAGATCACACCTCAACAATGCGAGAATAGTCCAAATGACTGCTTTGCCTACACAGTCTGGATGGGAGACCCTCTACCTTGAGGTATCCCCTGTTGACCCTTGACAATAGCTGTACTACATTGTCCCTGCAACGTTCACTACAATGTCAAGTAATGATACACCCTTGGTTGGGCGAAGTTGACTCTCAGAAGCACTGCTAAACTGTAGCATCTAGGATCAAGCATTTCATAACTTGGCTATTGAATGTCTCGTGCGTGTTTCTACTCTCTGGTAGATGACTAACTGAATAGATGACTGGAACTCAGGATTGACCGGACTCCACCTGAGTCTGGTTCAGAACAATGGCATTCATAATGTTGACACAGTGTCTAATTGAATAATAATTCTGAGTGTCATTCAGATCTGATGAGGATCTAGCACTGTGGAACACATACATCTTTTTGGATAACCACAATGATAACTTCAGTAGGATCTGGTTAGGATCTTCAGCTGATGCATTAGTAAGTACCTGGTGCGTAACATCAAGACGACAAAGTCAGTTTGGTCTCTTTAAGACTCAACACTGCTTCGAGCGTAGTTACCTCACCTATCTTCGGGTAACACTCTGGTACTACCTGGTGGTATCACAAAACGGTTCGGTGGCGGTCAACAACGATGACTGAGCTGAGGTGCTCCCAGAGCTATGACGTTATCCAACCCTGGGTTGTCCTCTGGATCGAGCGAATTATCAAAATCTTCCATTGAAATCTCAGCTTCGTTGTAGAACTCATATAACAGGCAACACCTGAAAGGGAGAGGGGTAGGTGAGAGCATTCGGTACCAACACGGTTCACATGCATACATCCAATACATAACGCCTTCAGCTCTAACTAATTATTATTCACATAATTAGGGAATCATCCCTATCAAGGCATAGTGGAAGCATGCATAAACACCCAATGTCAGATGGCACCTGGATCAGCCCGTAAGAAATATTAGGTTCCGTGCAGATCGAGTCTGATCCTACTTTACTCTCATACTTCTACATTTCTCTGGTCTCCTGTGATTCTGTTAAGAAACTGCATTAGTTATATTTACAAAATAGAAACTAAATCTCCGGAAGAGTTGGTCCCTGGACCACTCCCCATCTTTGGACTACAATTATGGTTATAAATTAACTAAATCCTGAATTAACTAATAAACACATAATTCTACCAATGTACAATGAATCCATCAATTTCGCTGCTGGGATGACTTTCCCATATAACAGCGAAACCCTCCTTGAAAATCCTCCTGTTAGGGAAGGCAAGAAGTTATCTTTCATAAAACATGTATGTTTCACCACATGTTCAATGTGTCCACTCCGATTCCGTTCTCCTCCCAAGCGGATTAACCTTGGATAGGTGCTGAACGACTCAACCGGCCTGGTGTGCCAGTTAAATACATTTTAGCATTGCAATAAATCCCATATCCCACATGTCCCGGTGTCTCGTTCAACATTCACGCATCTTCCCTTACATCCAGCACACAAGCACTCAAGTACTCATGCTCAGGTACGGAAAAGATACAGGAAAGTGTAGAGTTGAACCCCGATCGGTCTCCCAACAATCGCGACGTTAACGCACAGGCATATCACGTCGGACTGCATCATACTTCGACAAGTCGCTCAGGTAGGTACCACACTTCATCATCTAATATATACGCCCCAACAGTACGGTATATATTAACACAACTTCATGATCATTACTTACAGTAACTAACACTTTCCAGAAATGACACCACCACTATTTATCAATCACAAAATAGCTGCATCATCTCCTAGTGCCTAGAACTACATGCTCTGCTTGAGATAGACGAATCACTCTGTTGTCCGAATTCCACCTAGCTTAAGCTAGCTACACAACCAAGAAGCACCACTAACAATAAACAACATAAACTGGCTTCACAAAGGTACCTCAGGTGATAGCAGTAAACAGTTTAACACACTTGTAAAGATAAACTAATAAATGCAAGTTCTCACAGCCTGTAATCTGACTAATAAATAACCACACATTGCCTCGTTAAGGGACTTGTACAAGACCAGTATAGTTAGGCTATGCTGTCACCAATATCGATCACGACACGGCAGTACACACACGATCGCATTATCGATCGCCAAGTGATTAATTATTCATGAGATTTCACAAAGATAATTAGTTGCATTACAATCGCGTGTTTCGCTGAATTAAACCACGAAAATACATAGTTTCATTTACCTGAACCCTTGGAACCTTCATCCAACTTAGCTGAAATTACTTGTCCTGGGGCTTGACAGTATAAGCCGATTTTATGAGCAACTGCTCTGTTGGGTGACTTGAGAGTGAATGACCACCAACATGGCTAGTTCCGCTTTTGCATACTAATCTCAAACCATGGAGAAGTGGATCCAGGAGAATTTCACGTTGTACGTGCAACATGACTTCTCCCGAGTATAGAACATTCCTAGTTAACTCACTTGGAGTGCAGCTCATGACCTTACTCTGTCGAATCTCGTTGCTTCCCGAACCTTCTAGGCCGTAGAAACAACTTGATTTTCCCCGTGGTATTTATAACCGGGAAACTCCCTTATGAATGCAAAGGGCTCTCCCTGGGATTCCGAGCATGAAGCACAGCTGGTCTTGCTAACTTGTGACATTAGCACACTGAACGTTGTTTCTGTCCTCAGAAGCAGCCAGAACCACCAAGTGAAAGAGGCCGCAGCAGAAGTCCAAAGAGAGCTGATGAGGAAGCCAGAGCCCCAGCCAGCAGCAAACGAGAGGAATCCCGGAATAGAGCCAGAGCTGGTAAACAAACTCTTAATGTGTTTATTTATAGAAGTCATACCCTTCTCTTCTACCCTTGTGAGTTATTCTTGGTAGAGTCTGTCTTATTTCATTTAATGGTTTTTTATGTGTATTTTAGCCTGAATTTCTCCATTTGTTAATGCTTGCAATAAAAAATATATACATTAGAGTTTTTGTGAGTTTTATTAGATCCAACATGGAATAAAATGTGTTGCTATCAGGAAAATGATAGATCACGAAGGTACATAGTTGCAAAGTTCAGTCAAATTTATTTTTAAAATATGAAAGTAGAATTCTTCAACTTCTTCATTACTCTTGAGAGGAGGGTGTTACATCTAGGTAAGCAGCTCAATGGTCAGGGTGTGTGACTGTGGCATGTATGTGTGTCAGGTAGGCTTGCTCTATGTGGGTTACATACAAGGTAATGATGGGCGGGGTGGGGGTGTCTCAATCTACCAGTGGGGAGGTTTGTTTTGTTAACAATTTTTCCAG
Organism: Cepaea nemoralis; assembly: GCA_014155875.1. Classification (NCBI taxonomy): domain Eukaryota; kingdom Metazoa; phylum Mollusca; class Gastropoda; order Stylommatophora; family Helicidae; genus Cepaea; species Cepaea nemoralis. The sequence goes on along the minus strand of JACEFZ010024194.1, from coordinate 754,936 downwards.
GGCACTGACCTCATGGCCGAATCTTTGCAATTTCCAACTGCCATGGGATTGTTAACTTGCACACAGGATTTGCTGTTTTTCACCCGTTTCTCAGAAGCCTGGTATCCGATCAAACCATCTATAAGTTCAGGAGAATGTGTCATCTCATTAGATACCAGTGATTGTTGGAAGAATGCCCAGCCCTGTGCTAAGATTGAACCTGTACCTTCTGAGCTTGAGGCAGACACCGTCATGTCACAACAACCGCTCCCCCCCCCCCCACCCCTCCCTCTCCTCCTCCTTAATGCCCAAGGTGTCTTCAGCGTCCTGTGTCCCTGTTTGTTGGTTGACGCTGCCCCATCTTCCAGGAAATATGCCTTCCATAATTGTTCTTTCCAAACCACTGATGTTTAATATGGCCAAAGTATTTCTGTTATGCTCTATAAAAGTTAGTTTTCTTCTATGTCCATATCATGTAGAATGTCACTATTTTACTTCTTCTTGATCTACATTGTTGTAAGAATTTTTCTGTAAACATCAAGCCCTGATTTTCTTCTTTAGTGATTGTGAAATGGTCATAACTCACATCAATAAGTTGTCATAGGGAAGATGCATGCTGTCAGTATTGTTACTTTAGTTTGTTTGCTGGTATTGTGCTTTAGTCGCTTAATATTGTTGTAACATTGCTTTGCTATGCCAGTCTACATCTGACTGGTTTGACACATATGACCATAGGGTGTTCTTTTTTCCTTGTACAGAATTCAACCAGAAGCTGGCTGAGATTGGCTTTGGTGGAAGTGGACCAGCATCACCAGTACCACCACCACCTCCACCTCCTCCTCCTGTTCAAGGAATGTCCTCTGCAACAAGATCTGCACCCAGCACAGCAAGTGGCAGCCAGACATCTAGCATTTACAACCTCATTAAGAAAAAGGATGATGTACCACAGCATTCAGACACTAAGAAGGTGGTGCTTAATGTTGGTTCTGTTAATGTGTCTTATGGTTAGTACTGGGCACTAGCAGTCGATCACACTTACCCGCTGGCTCTGTTAATGTGTGTCTTATGGTTAGTGCTGGGTACTAGCATTCGATCACACTTACCCGCTGGCTCTGTTAATGTGTGTCTTATGGTTAGTACTGGGTACTAGCAGTTGATCACACTTACCCACTGGCTCTGTTAATGTGTGTCTTATGGTTAGTGCTGGGTACTAGCAGTCGATCACGCTTACCCGCTGGCTCTGTTAATGTGTGTCTTATGGTTAGTGCTGGGTACTAGCAGTCGATCACACTTATCCACTGGCTCTGTTAATGTGTGTCTTATGGTTAGTGCTGGGTACTAGCAGTCGATCACGCTTACCCGCTGGCTCTGTTAATGTGTGTCTTATGGTTAGTGCTGGGTACTAGCAGTCGATCACACTTATCCACTGGCTCTGTTAATGTGTGTCTTATGGTTAGTGCTGGGTACTAGCAGTTGATCACACTTACCCACTGGCTCTGTTAATGTGTGTCTTATGGTTAGTGCTGGGTACTAGCAGTCGATCACACTTAACCGCTGGTTCTGTTAATGCAGTGGTTCTCAACCGGTGGGGAATCTCCCCCTCCCCCACCCCAGGGGGGAATTTTAGGGTTTCCAGGGGGGGGGGGGGGGGTGATTATTATTTCAAGATCGCGTTAATACAAGAACCGATTATTTAATCTTGTTTTTCCCTTCATACTTTACGGTTCTGTACGTCTCACCCTTCTAAAATTCATTTTATAAAGTAAGTAGACCCACAAATCATGTTTTATGTGGACGTGTAGACTTGTTTTAGTATGTGCTTCCATTATTATGTATACTGTGTAGGGGCGGGAGGGGAAATCTTTAGGTAGGAAATACGAAAGGGGAGAATTACGTTCTGAAAATATGGTAAAGGGGGGCACAGGCAAAATTTTTAGGTAGGAAATACGTAGAGGGGGGGGGGGGGGGGGGGGGGGGGGGGGGGAAGATTGACGTTCTGAAAATATGGTGAAGGGGGGCACGAGCCAAAAAAGGTTGAGAACCACTGTGTTAATGTGTCTTATGGTTCGTGCTATGTACTGGCAGTTGATCACACTTAACCACTGGCTTTGTTAATGTATCTTATGGTTAGTGCTGGGTACTAGCAGTCGATCACACTTAACCGCTGGTTCTGTTAACGTGTCTTATGGTTTTTTTGTTTTTGTCATATCCTTTTTTTATACTTTTTTTTTTTTTTAATATCTTGTTTTTTTTTTTTTTTTTTTTTTTTTTTTTTTTTTTTTTTTTATACGCCGTTGGAACTACATCGGCCATGTACTCAGAATGGACAAGACAAGACTCCCCTACCAAGCCCTCATATGGTCACCGGTAGGGAAAAGAAAACGGGGAAGACCAAGAGAGACCCTGCGTAGAACCATCATTAGAGAAGGCTCATTCAATGGCCAAGTAAATATCCAAGATCTACAACAGATAGCAGCGAACCGCCAGGCATGGAGAGACAGGACTTCTGCCCTATGCGCCGCCTTAGGCCCAAGAGGAAAGACTAACTAACTAACATATCCTTTTTACAGGACATCGCTGTCAACACCAGCATTTTACTGCTGTTGTTGATTTCTTGGAATGTTTACGTTCAGTAGTTTGCCATTGATTTCTGAATGACCAGCTCCCATACCAATTCATTACAACCCAGCGCAACATGGTCTGCTGACAAATTGGTCACAGCTATGTTTAGAACACGGGTAAGTAGACATGAATCGCGTTTGTAAGCCCTTCGCCACGGAGACCATCTTATGGTTAGTGCTGGTTATTTACAGTCGATCACACTTACCTGTTGGCTGGGTGGCCATGTGTTAAAATTCTCATTGAGGTGGAGGATTGTTTAAAAATAATGGGCCTGTGGCTGACTTAGTCTGTGAAGTAGAAGTCGCTGACATGGCAATAATCACATCATCTGTCAAATGCTTATTGGTGGTGCACACAAATATTTGGCTAGCGTCTTATATTTAGCATATCTGGGATCTATTTCACATGTAATGTTTTAAAACTACATGAGGCACTTCTTTGAAAGTTTCTTTAAAATGTACTGCAGCCCACATCCACATTATTGTTTTTATTCTACTGCTACTATTTCTACAAACTACTGTCATGTACTCTAAAGTTTGTACTAAAGCAGTGATTCTCAACCGGTGGGAAATCCCCCCCTCCCCCACCCCAGGGGGAAATTTTAGGTTTTTTTTTGGGGGGGGGGGGGGGGGGAGAAATTAAGATTATTTCAAGATCGCGTTAATACAAGAACTGATTACTTGATATTGTTTTTTCCCTTCATACTTTACGGTTCTGTACGTCTCGTCACCCCTTCTAAAATTCATTTTATAAAGTAAGTAGACCCACAAATCACGTTTTATGTGGACGTCTAGGCTTGTTTTAGTATGTGCTTGCTTGATGTCAAACCAATCTGGCGAGACATCAGATTGGTTTGACATCAAGCAAGGAGTCCGTCAGAGCTGCGTGCTGTCACCCTATTTGTTTAACCTGTACGCCGAAAATATAATGAGAAATGTAAGAGATGATATAAACAGGAGCTATATGAAGCCCTAAATATCGGCGATCATGACATACCAGAGGTTCGATATGCTGATGATACAGTATTACTATTCACAACACAGAATGGCATAGAAAACCTAATAGCCTCAACCCAATTGAATAGTGAAAATCACAACTTATATCTTAACATAGCTAAAACAAAGATAATGCATACAGATAAAACTGCTATGAAGTAAGAAATATGGGGGAAAATTGGAGGTGGTGGAAAATTTTGAATATCTTGGGTCATTGATTACCAATAACGGTGACACAATGAAAGAAATTTAACGGCGACTATCCATTGCTCTTCAAAGACTAAAACAGATGAATAAATTATGGAGTGGGACAGACAGAACTACAAAAATTAGATTTTTAAGAGCATGCATCTTTCCCATAGCAACATACGCCTGTGAGACATGGACACTTACTAAACAAGCTGAACAGCGCATAAACGCCTTTGAATATAAATGTTATAGATGAGTTCTAAGAATATCTTGGGTAAAGAAAAGAACAAATGCATCCATACTTCAAGAGTTGAATATTGAGGAGGGTTGGCTATTAAAGATGATAAAACAAAGAAAATTGAAGTATTTTGGTCACTTGAAACGTCACGAAAGTTTGGAGAGAACAATAATGGAAGGGTATATGCCTGGGAAGAGAGGAAGAGGAAGGCCAAAGAGAAGATGGGTGCAGGATGTGGCGGATGATCTCCAGATGGGTGTATCAGACACGGGACATCTTGCTTGTGATCGAGAGGTTTTCCGGAAGGTTGTTATGGGAGCGAGGTTCTGCAAAGGACATGATACTGAATGAATGAATGAATGAATGAAATACGAAGGGGGGGGGGGGGGGGGGGGGAAATGACGTTCTGAAAATATGGTGAAGGGGGGCATGGGCCAAAAAAAGGTTTAGAACCACTGTAGTAAAGAGTTGTTTCTGTGAATCATATTCACATTCTATCTGGGGAAACTGGAGCAGTTATTTAAGATGTTTTCTGGTGTTGAGCGCCCCTCAGTGGCAGATGGTAGTCTCTCTAAGACTCATTTTGTGAAACTTAGTTCTGAGTTCATATAGTCCTTTTTCTGAGTCTGAAGCTCTTTGTTTCCTCATTTTTGTATAGCTTGTGAATGCTGTTTTGTCTATTCTTATCTCCTATGTCATCCTTGAATCTTCTACTTCTTGTTTGTTGTTGTTTTGAGGGGAGAATGCGTTACACCTAGTTACACACCTCAAAGGTCAGCTTGTGTGACTTTGGCTTGCATTTGCTGTCTTGAAATATTTATCATTAATATGTTATGAACAAGTTATTGTAGCTAGCCATATGATCTTTATAGTTTGAATTGCCTACAATACCTTGACAGGTGCAGTTTGAGGATAGTTTTGATGACACAGACGACGACTGCCAGCGTACAATTCCACTGTCTGCAGTTCGCCGACAAGCTCAGCAACTATCTGATGACGACCAGGTGTTCAAAAAGCCTCAAGTGCCAAAGCTGAGATCGGACAGTGAGTCCGATCCTCTCAGCAGCTCCGATGTTGGAGACGAAGAATTTGGTCCCAGTGAGAAGTAAGTTTGTGAATATTGTCTCATGATATTTGGCTGAGGTAATAATTAACCAGTATCTTTGGCAATAAGGGTAATAACTATAGTCCATTTAGTTTTGTCTGCCCCAATATAAAATTCCGTATCTCAGTAACCATCCGAGAGAAAATAATGAGATTTAGCATATAACCTTATCATGATGTCCACCCAAAAAAAATTTTTTTTGTTCTGGAGATTGTACAGCAGATTTCAAAGTTTCATTATATGCGGTATATAATTTACGGGACAGAGATGAAGTGCACATTATTAGAAGTATTACATCTTCATGAGGAAATATGAGCGCTCAATAGTAAATTTTCACGTTTTTCACGGGATTAGCCTTACGAAAAGAGCCTTGAGAAGTGAAACGGGGAGTGTTCAGTGGTGTCGCAGTATCTTCAGAGTTGTGTCATTAATGTGGGTCCTTTCATATAAAACTTCACGTTTAGAAAGTACAAGGGAGGTAGAAATATCATATGCGAGCAACCGCATTTAGGAGCCACGAGAAGCAGATACCTACGTGAAATAAGGGAAATGCGCAAATAAAATTATGACATAGTGTATTTGGATGAAACCTGGATCAATGCGCACCACACAAGTCTGTGTACCATACAAGTCTGTGTACCACACAATCAGTGGACGGAAAGATAACGAGATATGTGCCCAGTAGTAAAGGACAGCGTTTCGTCATGTAGTACTCACAATGGTTTACTACAGAATGCTGGACTCGTGTTCGTATCAAAGCATACAGATAATAGGGATTATCATAATGAGATGAATGGCAATGTATTTAGTGATTGGCTCGAGAATACAGTGCTTCTATCCCTAGATAGACCGTCTTGTCTAATTATGGACAATGCATCATATCACAATGTAGTTGCCCAAGAAGACAAAATACCTATGGCATTGATGCATGACAAGGCAGAAGTGGTTGCAGCCTTGTGGGAGCACGTGTACACCTCGGAGGAGCAAATGGATCACCATAGTCTGGCACGAATGAGGCAGCGAGGAGTGACGAGGGGATCTGGCCGAGGCTCGACGCTCAGAGGAAAGGCGAGACGGACATATAATCAGGTTGCTACTGGAATTATTGGTGTTGGAACTCTTCGCTGACTGCTGAGGATGGGGACGGAGCGCTTATGGGAATGACCCGAATGCTGTGATGTTGATTTCTAAAGCAATCAAGAGTTCCAATCAATCTATTCAAATTGTCAGGACGTCATGATGCTAACTCAGACCGCACTATTAAGGTCTTTCCGCCCTGCGGTCCATATGGGATAAAACCCAGTGCAATGCAGTCGAGCCTGTCGACTTTTAAGCTACTTTTTTTAATGCACCCACTCCCATATGAATCTGGCTATGCCTTGTACTTGTGTCCTTACCAGAAATAACATGGTTTACTGTAAGACTGGTTTGTTTGCGTGGATTCACTACATTTTCCCCAAAACATCAAAGAAATGTCGCCGCTTTCGATGCTTGAAGTTGCTTTTGGACTTATCACAGACATATTACTTGGGTGGAGGTATATATAAGACGGCAGGAAAATTTTCATAACGACGCAACAGACAGTTTTCAAAATAATTGATCGTGAATGACGGCATTAATTTCCGGACAGACTATAGTAATGTCTTCAATAATGGGGATAATTAACCAGTGTCTGTGGCATTAAGGCTAATAACCAGTAATGTCTGGCAGTAATGGTGGTAAATACCCAGTAATATCTGTAGCAATAATGGTAATAATTAAACAGAAATCTGTGGCAGTAATGGTAATAATCAGTAATTTGTAGCAGTAAAAGCAATAATTAACTAGCCCTCAATAGCAGTACTTGTAATAATTAACTAGCAATCTATAACAGTAATTGTAATAATTAACCAGTAAACAGCAGTAAATTAAAACTTGGTGATGACAAATTCTGCACAAAATTATCATTCTTTATAAACTATAATCCGCAACCTATGTAATGTCAACAAATAAATTAAGAACTTGGAAACAACAGGAATGTGATTTGTAAGAAAATATGTTGTGATTATATTATCCACAACTTCAAGAAAAATATAATGTTTTTGGTCACATAATGAGAGGAGAGGCATTAAAAAAACATCAGGTTGAGTGGAAAGATCAGTGGTAACAAAGGCAGGTGATGCTGGATGGCCTAAAATCTGGTATGGAGGAATATCAAGAAAGTTGATACAAAACACCAAGGACTGATCTGTGGAGTGGCACTAACTCCTGTATCATTTGGTCAGACATAATGATCCTGTAATGACTTGATTGTTTGAAAGTCAATCACTGTACATCCTCTGTCATATCTGCCATTAGATGAACTTTAGCTTTTCTGTAATTATCTCTGATACTGATTCTGGTTGTTTCTTTATGGCAGGCAACTAATGGATATTGATGATGATGATATCAGTCTGAAAGGCTTTGTTTCTGAAGCGGTTCGAAGAGAAAGTATCCTGCCATCGCCAAAACTACAGAGCTCTAGTCAGTCCAGTCTGGATAGCTACGATGATGATAGGATGACAATGGACAGTGAGGAAAGTGCTGCATCTTCCTCAAAACATGCAGGTTATGACGATGACAGTAATAACGAATGTGACGACCGACGTGCAGTCGATGATCTGCTAGACGAAGCTTTTGATGACACCTCAGACGACGTTGATGCAGACATGGACCCCAGAAATGTGGTTCTCAGACGGAAACCCCAGCACGATCCAGGCTATGACCCGGACATGGACGTCAGCAATGTTGTGATGAGGAAGAAATCTCATGCTCTACCTGTACCAGTGAGTATGATTGGTTTTGTGTTTCTGGTTCTGGCCAGGCTTGGCTTTGTTAAGTTTGTCTATCATTTATTGGTGGTTTGGCTTGGAGGGAGGTTGGAGAATTTCCCTTCCTCTAAAACCTGTTACATATGTGACAAATATAGCAGGCTTTTAAGTTAAAGTACCTCTCTGTTGTGGATCCACCATGAAGTGGTAGAGAGGGGCTTGCATGTTCCAGTGATCACCAAGAGCTATGTCGACAGTAGCATATCTATTGGTTGAGTCTCTGATGTCGGACAGGTCGAGGAATAGGGACCAAACAATTTGAAGCACAAACCTGATGCTTTATAGATGAACTGGGGACAGTCGAAGGCTAATGAAAGTAAACTCTAAAACATGCTTGTCAGTATCAAGTGTACTGGAACAGTGCAAGAGAACTCAATTTATTATAATGACAAGCACCAAAGTGTACATACATGAGCATATCAGTTGTTGGTATTAATAGATGGGCACAATTATTATAATATGTAAGCATGGTAAACTAATAGTATTATGATATCTCTCTACACCAGGTTAAGTGTCCACAGTAGGAGTTAGGAATCGTTTTGGGGTCTTGATGTCTGTACAAGAGGAAATGACACAGGATGAACTGGCAGTACAAGCTAGAGATATCTTGATAACTGCAGCCAAAGATTTAATTCCAACCAAGAAAAAGCAACTTAAGCCATGGATCACATCAGACACATTAGAATTAATAAAACAACGAAGGGAACTGAAACAGAAAGGAGGTGAACCGATAACAGCAGGATGAAGTATAAATCTTTAACTCGAGAAATAAGAAAGAACACAAGAAAGGACAAAAATCAATATATACAAGATTGCTGTACCAGAATAGAGCAATATCATAAGACTGGAAGAGATTACGAAATGTTCAAAGAAATGAAGTTATTGACAAGAAATGTTCAACCTCAATTGAATTTTATCTGTGACAAGATGCGAAATACCTTAACAGAATGTAGATAAATTCTAGAAAGATGGCAGGGGTATTGCAGTGGAATGTATGATATGAGTGACAGTGAGGATATGAATGAGATACATGAGCCAATGACAGCAGAGACAGAACCTGAACCCTCATTAGATGAAATTGCATGGGCAATAAAGAATCTGAAGAATGGTAAATCACCTGGATGTGATGAGATACCAGCTGAGCTAATTAAAGCGGGAGGAGAAGAAAGCATACAAATCTATCACGCATTATGTAAACAGATAATGGAAATATGGTATATGGCCAAAAGATTGGAAGAGAACTATCTTCATTCCAATACCAAAAAATGGCAACCTGAAATTATGCACCAACTATAGAACTGTTTTCCGGATCAGTCATGCAAGTAAAATTCTACTAAAAATCATAATGAGAAAACTTCGTAAGAAAATGGAAGAAGAAACTAACGTGGTTCAAGCTGGATTTAGACAAGGAAGAGGAACAAGAGATCACATTCTCAATATGCGTTTAATAATAGAGAAGTGCAAAGAATTTAATGTAAACCTATTCTCATGTTTTGTGGATTATTCAAAGGCATTTGACTGCACAACATCAGAAACTTTGGGAAATCATGAGGAATATGGGCTTTCCACCATGTAATACAACTCATAAGAATGCTCTGTCTAGACCAGGGGTCACCAAACGTTTTTCACGGCGGGCCGGATAACTGACAAAATGGCGAGCGCGGGCCGCATAATCATTCTGTACAATACTTGCATCGTCTCCGTGACGAAGGTTTTACGGGCGCAGTTCGTAATCCCATATACCCGCATTCAAAACACAGCTGTGTGCGATTTGGCAGCAGACGGCGTTGTGCTGTTTGTTACTCTATGGTATGGGTGTCGGTCGTACAGAAAGCAATGGCAAACTACTGAATGTAAACTTGCCAAAACATCAACAACAGCAAAAAATGCTGGTGTTGACTGCAAACGTCCTGTAAAGAATATGCGACTAACTTTAACAATACTTGCAAGCCAGAACGAAAGTTCTGGGGGAAAAAAGACGAAAACCTAAGTAAATCATGAGTAAGTGGCGTGCAGTGCACAAAAAAACAAAGACAACCAACATATTTATTTACTTAAAAAAAGTAAATTTAAGACACATAGCAGCCAGGAGGTCTCCACACGTGTGAAGATCTCTTATTATTCTAAACATAATATTTACATTTAAACTATATCACAACGTCTCGTGTTCCACAAGTTATATCAAGCAAGTTCGAGTACCGTCGGCGGGCCGGATGAAATGAAGTCGAATCCGGCCCGCGGGCCGTAGTTTTGTGACCCCTGATCTAGACCAACAAGTAGTGGTTAGAATAGATGGCGAGACATCAGTTTGGTTTGACATCAAGCAAGGAGTCCGTCAAAGATGTGTGCTGTCTCCCTATTTGTTTAACCTGTACGTCGAAAATATAATGAGAAATGTAAGAGATTATATAAGTAGGGAGCTATATGATGCCCTAAATATCGGTGGTCTTGACATACCAGAGATTCGGTATTCTAATGATACAGTATTGCTATCCACAACACAGACTGGTATAGAAAACCCAGCCTCAACCCAGTTGAATAGTGAAAATCACAACTTGTATCTCAACATTGCAAAAACAAAGATAATGGATACAGATAAAACTACTATGGAGAAAGAAGTATATGGTAATGAGGAAAAATTGGAGGTGGTGGAAAATTGTGAATATCTTGGGTCATTGATTACCAACAACAGTGACACAATGAAAGAAATTAAACGACGACTATCAGTTGCTCTTCAAAGACTAAAACAACTGAATAAATTATGGAATGGGACAGACAGAACTACAAACATTAGATTTTTAAGAGCATGCATCTTTCCCATTGCAACATACGCCTGTGAGACTTGGACTAAACAAACTGAGCAGCGCATAAATGCCTTTGAATATAAATGTTATAGACCAGTTCTAAGAATATCTTGGGTAAAGAAAAGAACAAATGCATCCATACTTCAAGAGTTGAATATTGAGGAGGGTTGGCTGTTAAAAACGATAAACAAAGAAAATTGAAATGTTTTGGTCAATTGAAATGTCACGAAAGTTTGGAGAGAACAATAATGGAGGGATATATGCCTGGGAAGAGAGGAAGAGGAAGGCCAAAGAGAAGATGGGTGCAAGATGTGGCAGATGATCTCCAGATGGGTGTATCGGATGCGGGACATCTTGCTTATGATCGAGAGGTTTTCCGGAAGGTTATTATGAAAGCGAGGTTCTGCAAAGGACATGCTACAGAATGAATGAATGAATGAACGAATGAATGAATGTTAAATAATATTGGAAAAGTGCTAACCAAGAGCCAGGGTAGTGAAGTGGCTAGATGCTGACCTGCTGGGCATGGGTTTAATCCACATCTGGGCGGATTTAGATTTTAACAAATTTACTTGGGCTTCCAGGTTGACCCTGACCAAAATGGCCACCCAACAATGTCTTGTCAGTAAAGATGGCTGACATGTTGCTGACCACATCACTCATGAAGTGCTGGTTGGTCTACACAAATCTGGATCTAGCACTGTATGCCCAATACACCTGAAGGCAGGTATAGGATGTATTTTTTAATGACTGCAGTGTTTGAAAATATTGCCGGTACAAGTTTTGTGTTCACCCTCTGTAAAGTTCATGCAACATAATAGGTAAATACAAATCTTGGAACGGCAATATTTTCAAATACTGCACAGGCATTAAAAATACTTGACTAGATGTTAGTAAAGAATAGTAAAGAAGAAGAGCTTATAGAAACAATGGAATAGAGGAAAATTGGACTGATGGGAATAGCGGCCACCAGATCAAAGGGGAAAGGATGCAAGGAGCTCCACCGCAGTTACACGTTTGTTTACTCTGGAGTAGAACAGCAAGAAAGAGCAAGACACGGTGTGGGAGTAGTCATCGAACCATGGCTAGCAAGAGGAATACTAGAAATAAAATATATGTCAGAAAGAATCATAACAGTGAGAATAATAAAACAAACAATTACAACATATCTACAAATATACGCACCATGTAATGCTAACAATAATGAGCAAGAATGCGAGGACTTCTACGAAGACATACATGACGTGCTAAATAAAATAGATAAGCAGGACGACGACATAGTTATGGGAGACTTCAATGCAAGGCAAGGACATAATAGAGTGGGCATAGAAAAACATCTGGGAGCATTTGGAGATCAGCATAATGAAAGGAATGATAACGGAAGTAGACTGATAGGCTTTGCAGCCAACACGACCTCTATATAACAAACACATTCTATAAACTTAAAGATTCACATGTATACACCTGTAAAACCTTGAAGACGAGGCAGTATGGGAAAATTATGAGAAACAACTAACTGAACTCTTTGTAAAATTACCTACAGAAAGAAAAACAATGGGAGATGTTCAAATCAAGCATTTTAAATACTGCAAAAATATGTGGAACCATGAAAAACGCAAAACATGGGTAAAGAAAATAAGTTGGTGGAACGCAGAAGTAAAGAAAGTGGTAAAAGACAAAAAGGAAAAATATAAAAAGTGGTTGAAGAGCAAACAGGAATGTGATTACATAGAATAGAGAATAGCGAGAAGACATGTAAGTAGAATAGTAAAGAGGTAAAAACAAAAAGACTGGGAAGAGTATGGAGAAACCCTAAATAAAAACTACAAGGAAGCAACTAGAACTTCTACAAAAAGATAAGTGCAATGCGAACGAGAGGAGAACCCTTTGACCCAACTGAAATAATTAACAGCAAATATGGAGAACCAATAAGTAAATAAAAACAAATCCCAATAAGATGGAAGCAGTATTTCGAACAACTTCTCAACATCCCATCAGATGTCACAGGAATTCAAGAGACCTACACAGATGTCACCGAAGAACTAGAACCAGACATACTAAAAGAAGAAATTATAGAAGCCATAAGATTAGTCCTATTGAACAAATCACCGGGACAGAATGAAATACCAAATGAACTAATTAAAGCAGCAAGAGAAGTAGGAATGGTTTGGCTACATAGACTATTCAACCATGTTTGGGTAGAACAACAGACACCACGAGACTGGGGAAACGCCATAATTATCCCAATTTGGAAAAACAAAGGCAGCAAAAGAGACTGCACACAATACAGAGGTATTTCACTGTTGAGTCATACTGGGAAAATATTTTGCAAAATTCTTGAAAAAAGATTACGAACTAATTTAGAACCCCAGCTTAGCGAAACACAGCTTGGCTTTAGGAAAAACAAAGAATGCACAGATGCTATTTTTGCTCTTAGACAACTTATAGAAAAATCAATCGAATTCAATGAAACACTTTACTTAGCCTTTGTCGACCAAGAAAAGGCATTCGATAGAGTAGATAGAAACAAGCTGTGGGAAATCCTTAAACAATATGGAGTGAGTACACATCTAACAAACCTATGTAGAAGTTTATACAACAACAGTGAATGCATATTGAGAGCAACTGGAGGACACTCAGAACCCTTCACCATAAGATCTGGAGTACGACAAGGTTGTGTCCTGTCCCCTCTCTTGTTCATAACATATATAGACAACATATGTAAAGAAACCAGCCAAGCAGAGACAGCAAGAATACCGCATGATGAGAACACAGAAGAAGAACCATCTGCAAATCTAACCATTAGAGAACTGTTTGCGGACGACCAAGCACTAATAGCAAAATCAGAAGCTGAATTGCAATACCACATGAATAGTTTAAACGAAATGTGTAGGGAACATAACATGAAAATTAGCACAAGCAAAACAGAGGTAATGACTATAACTAAAGAAGAACAAACAACAGTAGTTCACCTAAACGAACATCCCTTGAAACAAGTAAAGAGTTTCAAGTACCTAGGAAGTATAATATCAAATGGCAGATCAGAAGACGAGATCAAAAATAGGTGCAATAAGGCAAATCAACTCATTGGACAAATGGCACCAATACTAAAGAACAATCATGTATCAGTAACTACTAAGAAAGCACTTTACAACACAATCTTCCTACCAACTCTATGCTACCAATGCCAAACCTGGACAATGACAGAAAAAGAGAAAAGAAAAATCACAAAAACAGAAATGAGGTTCCTGAGAAGAATACTCAATGTATCAAGAAGAGATAAGATCAGAAATGAAGAAATCAGGACTAAAGTGGGGGTTAAAGCAGCACTAGATTTTATTAGAAAGCAGCAAGTCAAATGGTTTGGCCATGCAAGCAGGTTACCAGTCAACAGCATACCACAACAAGCAATGATGTACAGACCAGATGGAAACAGAGGAAGAGGCCGACCACGTAAACGTTGGACGGAGGGAATAGCAGAGTCCATGGGAATATCGATATATGAAGCCCATAATCGGGCACTCTCACAGTGTTTATACTTCACCTCGACACCGCAAGGGACAAGAGGAACATGATGAGATGAGATTATGAGACTAGATATTGCTTGTCTTCTGTAACCAAGGAGTTTATTTTTGCTATTTAAGTAAGGTGTAGCTTTATTTAATAGTGAGTTGTTGCTTTATTTAATATTGATATGTGGTTTTACTTAATAATGAGGTGTAGCTTTTTTTTAACAGTGAGATGTAGCTTTATTTAAAACTAGCTGACCCGGCCCGGCTTCGCCCAGGCCCTGGAGGGGATCTATCTATCTATCAGTCTGTCTGTCTGCTTGTTTGTCTGGCTGACCCGGCTTCACCCAGTCCCTGGTGGGGAGCATCTCATTTAATTCATATAAGTAGTCATATAAGCTCTCCCGTTCCCGACTATCCGTCTATCTGTCTGACAGGGCCCGGCTTCACCCAGTCCCTGGTGGGGAGCATCTCATTTAATTCATATACGTAGTCATATAAGCTCTCCCGTTCCCGACTATCTGTTTGTCTGTCTGTCCCGGCCCGGCTTCACCCAGTCCCTGGTGGGGAGCATCTAATTTAATTCATATACGTAGTCATATAAGCTCTCCCGTTCCCGACTGTCTGTCTGTCTATCTGTCTGTCTGTCCCGGCCCGGCTTCACCCAGTCCCTGGTGGGGAGCATCTCATTTAATTCATATACGTAGTCATATAAGCTCTCCCGTTCCCGACTGTCTGTCTGTCTATCTGTCTGTCTGTCCCGGCCCGGCTTCACCCAGTCCCTGGTGGGGAGCATCTAATTTAATTCATATAAGTAGTCATATAAGCTCTCCCGTTCCCAACTGTCTGTCTGTCTATCTGTCTGACCGGCGTGGTTTCGCCCAGCTCTTGGCGCACAGTAACTTAAAAGAATGTCCTTCCACACACCATTCAATGAAAACTGTAGAAAAAGATGGGTTACAATGTTATGCATTATGCATTATTTTTATGAAAACTTTGAAAATGCCTTAAAGATTATATCATTATTTATTATAACTCATATGCCTGAAAATAACTATAGACAAAGAGTTTAACAATAGTGCAAGTAAGTCCAACAATATGACTATAAAGTATATAGAAATGTTATTAAAAGTTATGCCCCTTGAAATAACTTTTCTAGAGTGAAGTCCCCCTGCTATATAGACATTATATAATGAAAATGGAAAAGTAAATGTTATTAAATAAGTCGAAGATTTTACATTAAGAAATTATTATAGTCTGTTGCAAATGAATGAAAGGAAGACGTGTAGAAAATTTCATCTCAATCGGATGTACCGTTATCGAACGCATCCAATACCCACAAACAAACATACACTCTGTTTTATAGATATAGATTAGGTATAGCTTTATTTAAGTGAGGTGTAATTTTATTAAACAGTGAGATATGGTTTTATTTATTAGTGAGATGTAGCTTTATTGAACAATATGATTCATTATGCACATATATATGCGCACACACATCCACTCAAAGGTAAAGAAAGGAGGGGGACATTGCACCACATAAATATTATGCATGTGTTACCGTGGCCTGTAATGGAAGCAATGAATAGTAATTCTGTAACCTGCCATGCCTGTCATATGAGGCAGCTAAGGAGGGGTGGCGTGAGGCTGGCTACCTCTGCCAGTAGAGACTTTTAGCAGCAGAATCCAGCCAATCGTGAACAAGTTTGATGAGGGCCAGTGCTCCATTACTAGATGAAAGGCAGAAGTAGCAGTGAAATGTTGTGTGTAAAACACAGGCAGTCTCATTTCAGGCTCAAAGGAACCATGGGAGAAGCATGGACTCGAGTGATGATGATGTCAGTGACAAACCCTACAGCCTGGAGTCCTACAGGAAGAGCGCGTATGTTATATTCCTTGTCTTCCCATTTGTATTATGCATAGTTGTCTTTTTCTGTTTCTTTATGTCATAGGTCTATAGAATCTAGTTGTTTTCATTGTGTACTTTATTTGTATTATTATAAGGAGTAAACATCGGTGGGAAGATGTCAAATAAAAGCTAAAGTGAAAAAAAATATCTTACATGATAAATCACTTGTATTGAATGCCAGAAAGAGTACTGACATGTGATATTGAAGCTGAGTCACTGTATGACAGTGAATCTTGGAATGTGAACTAACAAATGAGGAAGAGCTTAGACAAAGGAAATGGTGATTGGTTTCTGAGCTGATTGTTGGACCTTGGACAGCCAGTGACTAATGATTAGCTGCAAGGGTCTAATGGAAGTAGAATATTATACACAACTATAAGAAAGAGACACAGTATTCTTTAGTTGTGCTATGAGAAGAAAGGCATTGGAAAACATGGTGATCACAGGAAAGATCGGAATAATTCCAGGGTTCTATAAGAAATTTAGATTCTTTAGATATTAGGGCTGTTTAACTGTCGTCATTTTCCTGGACATGGCTTCATCTTTTACAAATCACAGACTATCCATAGTGTCATTTATAAAATTTCTGGAATTTTAGCTCTTAATAATGGAAAATCGGATCTTTACTGGGTACTGGGTAAATAGGGGAAGAACAATGTGGGTTTGTAGAAGGAAAGGGTACAGTAAATGCTGCGTTCAGTTATTGAACGTTCTATAGAAGTAAACAAAGATATACATCTTTGCTTTATTGACTACACAAAGGCTTTCCATAGACTAAGACATGTAAACATGGTAGATATGCTTGTAGATCTACAGATTGATGGGAAAGACAATTAGACTTATAAAAAACATATTGGAAACAAGCAGCTGCCATAAGGATTGATAATGAAGTGGGACAATATCAGCCTATTAAGAGAAGTGTTAGGCAGGGATGTGTAATGTCTCCAGATCTTTTTTCCCCTATACAGTGAAAATATTTTCAGAAACGTAGAATATATAAATGGAATAAGCATTGGAGGACGAAACATGAATAACATTAGACATGCAGATGATACAGTATTGATTGCAGACAATGAGCAGGATCTGCAACAATTAGTAGATGCGGTTGTTGTACACAGTGAGCAAGTGGGGTTAGAATTAAATTGTAAAAAGACACAGATTATGGTCGTCACTAGGAAGAATGAAGTACCACAATGTAATATACAAGTAAATGGGAATATTCTTCAACAAGTGAATCGGTACAATTATCTCGGAACAGTCATAACATCTGATGGGAGATGCCTTGAAGAGATTAGAACAAGAATCACCATGGCGAAAGTAGCCTTTAGCAAGATGAAATGACCAATAAAAAGATGGCAATTGAAACGAGAAAGAGTGTTGAGGATATTCATAGAGCCTGTTCTTTTGTATGGATGTGAAACTTGGACAATGAGCAGTCAAGATGAAAAACATCTGATGGCTGCAGAAATGTGGTTTCTGGGGAAAATGCAAAGAGTACCATGGACAGACAGAAAAACCAATGACCAAGTACTACAGGAGACAAATGAAAATCGTAAATTGATTAGAGAAATTAGATGTAGACAGTCAAAATTTTTTGGACATGTTATGAGAAGAAATGGATTGGAGAACTTAGTGACAACTGGCAAGATCGAAGGAAACAGACCAAGGGGAACAAGAAGTAAATACCTGGATGGCATGACCACATGGCATGGTTGAGACAGGAATACTGAGCTGATCCACGACTCTGGTGATCGAGTGAAATGGCTAGTCATGACCGCCCATGCTTTCCGGCATGATTGATTGACTGGGTAACATTTGCAAAAGGCTCCAGTCAGCATTTGCAGAAGTTATGTGTACACTTTTCACTCAAGAATCTTCAGTTTATTTGTAAACAATGCAGATATTGAGAAGTTTTGAGAGACTTTCAGAGTTCTTGGCATTTTGATTGTACTTTGAATTTTTCCACTCCATCTTGTGAATATTTTATCTTCTTGATGCAGTGACAATTCATAAGTGAATTTATTCTAAATTGAAATTATGGTTCCACATGGTTTTGTGAGATCTTATTTTCTATTCTTTTGAGTTTGAGTAAATTATTTCATACATCTCGCTATAATTTGTCATATTTATTTACAAGCAACCATTACATTGTAATATTTTGGTTAGAAAATATTGTTATTGCCACAAGTTGTTCCTAAGTGATTTACAATTTGAAATGATTAAACTATTAATGTTTCAGGTAAGAGTAAAATGTTTTAGTTGAAGGAATATGAGATATTCAATTACATTATGTAAAAATGCAAATTATAAGTTTGCTTGTGCCTGCTTAAAATAATCATCATATTTCCATTTACCAAATGGAATGGTCTTTTCTAAAATACAATGAGATTAAAATAAATGTTTCTGGTATCTTAGGGAAAGACATTGACAAAAGTCCTCAATTTTCTAACCAAATGTCACTTCTGGGTTATAGAGATGGAAGTCCCACTAAGCATTGTTTTTCTTGTTTCTAAATGTAAAAAAGGGTTTGGGAACTGGGTACTGTCCCATTGATACTTATCCTTTCATTGCATTAACTGAAGCTGTTTACCTACTATGGTTTCTGAAATACATATGGTTAAAGATTTCATGTGGAATTAGAAAATACTGGAAGATAATTGAAATGTGGGAAATGTGGGAAGCATACTTCTTCTTCATTTACCTTCAGATGTTAGCCTGAAAATGGCTAAAGAATAGGACTTGACTTGTGTCTAATGAGCTTCTGTGCTTTGACCCTCATTATACAGCAGGTCCTTTGCAGAATGTCATGTTTGTAAATATGCTGTAAAGTGTCTTGATTCCCATCTGTTCTCTTGTCTAATGCATTTTCTGCATCTGCAATGTTCGTTCTGATCAACCCTGCCTCTTCTTCTAGGAAACATGATTCTATTACTGTTCTGTCCAAACCAGTCAGTCTGGTGTTTACAATAGCCAGGGTGTTTCAGTTTCTGATACATGATGCTGTTTATGAGCCAGTAGTCTTCGATGTTCAGAGCTTGCAGAGTTTCAGTACTTTCCTTCCTGGTCTATGGTATTCTAAGAATGTTTTATTAATAAACATCAGAGGCTCCGGATTTCTTCTTTAGTGATCTACGAAATGGACCATGTTTATCACATCATGTTACCACAGGAAAAATCCATGCTTGTTTGCTGTCGGTGTAATCACATGTTGCTTTATTTGTTGTCATGACAGAGTACTGTGTATGTGGTGTTTCTATACAGCAACGTTCATCAACACATCATGGAGCCGGTGGTGCGCAAAAGCCGATATGCTGGGGCTTATGTTCAGGATGAAGATGTTGTCATGCCAACCATTCAGCCACCACAGAAAGATGATAGGCGGGCTGTCCTGGATAGAATCAGGGTGGGTCTTTGTTTGATGCCTTCTTTCATTGAATCATTCTTGACTGTTTTATTTCACACATTCTTAGCAGATATAATTGTGGTGTGAGGTAGTATAATTGCCTGTCAGTTGGTGCCAGTTGCTTGAGGGCCTATGATCCAATGAGGAATGAAAGGCAGAAGGAGAAAAGACCTGTTACTTGTTGTTAGGGGTAGGTGTTATACTGGATCTCAAGGGATGTCTGATGATGTAATCTTTCATGTGTTGTTATACTGGGTCTCAAGGGATGTCTGATGATGTAAACTTTCATGTGTTGTTATACTGGATCTCAAGGGATGTCTGATGATGTAAACTTTCATGTGTTGTTATACTGGATCTCAAGGGATGTCTGATGATGTAAACTTTCATGTGTTGTTATACTGGATCTCAAGGGATGTCTGATGATGTAATCTTTCATGTGTTGTTATACTGGGTCTCAAGGGATGTCTGATGATGTAAACTTTCATGTGTTGTTATACTGGATCTCAAGGGATGTCTGATGATGTAAACTTTCATGTGTTGTTATACTGGATCTCAAGGGATGTCTGATGATGTAAACTTTCATGTGTTGTTATACTGGATCTCAAGGGATGTCTGATGATGTAAACTTTCATGTGTTGTTATACTGGATCTCAAGGGATGTCTGATGATGTAAACTTTCATGTGTTGTTATACTGGATCTCAAGGGATGTCTGATGATGTAAACTTTCATGTGTTGTTATACTGGATCTCAAGGGATGTCTGATGATGTAAACTTTCATGTGTTGTTATACTGGGTCTCAAGGGATGTCTGATGATGTAAACTTTCATGTGTTGTTATACTGGATCTCAAGGGATGTCTGATGATGTAAACTTTCATGTGTTGTTATACTGGATCTCAAGGGATGTCTGATGATGTAAACTTTCATGTGTTGTTATACTGGATCTCAAGGGATGTCTGATGATGTAAACTTTCATGTGTTGTTATACTGGATCTCAAGGGATGTCTGATGATGTAAACTTTCATGTGTTGTTATACTGGATCTTAAGGGATGTTTGATGATGTAAACTTTCATGTGTTATACTGGATCTCAAGGGATGCTTAATGACATAATGTTTCATGTGTTGATATTTGAAGTGGAGATTTCTCTGCTGGAATTTATGCTGGGAATTCTCACCTCATTCTGGCTTGCCATCTTCTTAATTGCAATGATACACACACAATATTGGACGGACAACTGATAGTACACACTTATATCCACGTTGAGCGATGATAAGAAGCATTGGTTTTCTTAAGTTTATTTAAATTCAATTTTGTAACAATCAGTGACACACATAATGATTTCAGTATATATGTATAATAATACAAATGTACTTTTCCTTTTGTCCATGAATTCTGGTGCCCTGACTATCTCTACAACACTGGCAACAATGTTCTATGTCAATATTAAATATGTGCACAAGGACTGGTTGCTAACCGCCATGTCATCACCGGTCTAGTACTCTCTGGTTTTCAACTGTCCTTGATGTTGAAGTGTTGACTGATCACCCTTGTTCTCTCACATTTCTTTAACAAATATCAATCACTCGTGATTCACACTATTGTAGCGAACAATGTCACTCATACCATGTCTCCTGACCCTCTCGATTCCAATCATGTCACTCATACCATGTCGCCTGACCCTCTCATTCCAATCATGTCACTCATACCATGTCTCCTGACCCTCTATTCGAATCATGTCACTCATACCATGTCTCCTGACCCTCTCATTCGAAGCATGTCGCTCATACCATGTCTCCTGACCCTCTATTCGAATCATGTCACTCATACCATGTCTCCTGACCCTCTATTCGAATCATGTCACTCATACCATGTCTCCTGACCCTCTCATTCGAATCATGTCACTCATACCATGTCTCCTGACCCTCTATTCGAATCATGTCACTCATACCATGTCTCCTGACCCTCTATTCGAATCATGTCACTCATACCATGTCTCCTGACCCTCTCATTCGAAGCATGTCGCTCATACCATGTCTCCTGACCCTCTATTCGAATCATGTCACTCATACCATGTCTTCTGACCCTCTCCATCGTTTTATATCACTCATACCATGTCTCCTGATCCCCTCAATCGAATCATGTCATTCGTACCATGTCTCTCAGCAGCAGCAGCAGAATATATGATGGTAAATCTAACAATGGAAGAAACAGAACAGGCAATGAATACCCTAAAAAAGAAGAAATCACCAGGAAAGGATGGAATCATAAATGAAATGCTAATAGGACTAGGCACTAAGGCAAAAAAGAAACTACTAGCAGTCCTAAATTACAGCTGGAAGAGAGGAATAGTCCCACAGGCATGGAAGGAAGCTATACTAATACCAGTCCCAAAGAAAGGAAAAGACCTGGAAGAACCAAATGGCTGTCGACCTATCAGTCTACTTAGTTGTGTAGGAAAATTAATGGAACGCATTATCAATGGCAGGCTAACATGGCATCTGGAAGAAAATCAGCTCTTAACACCACACCAAGCAGGATTAAGAAAGTACAGATCCACTGAAGATCAAATAACCTATATAGCTCAGGAAATATAGGATGCCTTCCAAGAGAAAAAGCACACACTAGCGGTCTGGATAGATTTAGAAAAAGCATTTCATAAAGTATGGAAGGAAGGACTGAAAGTATAACTGCAAAAAATGCATGTTTGTGGGAAAATGTACAAATAGATCAGCCACTACCTTGAGAACAGAACTGCCAGGACAAAAGTACAAGGACAAACCAGCAAAATGATGCTGTTGGAACAAGGTGTCCCCCAAGGAGGAGTTCTTTCACCAACATTATTCCTAGCATATATAAACGACATCACGGAAAATTTTCCAGCCAGAGTACACACATCATCCTTTGCAGATGACCTAGCCATATGGACATCTGAAGAATATATTAGTACAGCTAACAGCAGAATACAGCAAGCCCTATTAGCGCTAGAGGACTGGTCAAAATCATGGCTAGTGAAGATAAGTGAGGAGAAAACAACATGCACAGTGTTCTCCCTCTCAAATAAAACTCAGCAACCTAAGCTGGTATTGAATGAAAAAATATTGCACCATGAAGAAAATCCAAACTATTTAGGCGTCACCTTTGATGGTCGCCTGATATGAAAGACACAGATTGAGAAAAATTGAACAAGAGCAAGGCAAAGAATGGCAATCATGAAAAAGCTTGCTGGTACAACGTGGGGAGCAGATGAGAAAGTTCTCAAGAAGCTATATACTGGACGGGTGAGGCCAGTACTGGAATATGGCATTGCAGCTTGGGCAACAGCTAAGTCAAACTTTAACAAAATAAGTAGAGTCCAAAACCAAGGAATGTGAATCATAACTGGAAGCCTGAAGACAACGCCTATTAATGAACTAGAAAAGATCACTTGTTTACAACCAATGCAGGATAGAAGAGATAGCAGAGCCCAGCAACAAGGAGAAAAATGTAGAAGATTGACAGACCACCCTATGTATAACATGTTTAATGGTTTTGGAAAGAGAAGATTGAAGCATAGCAACTTTGTAGAAACTGCAAAACAAAAGATAAGGGCAGATCCTAAACTTAACATATCAACAGCCAATCATGTCACTCATACCACGTCTCCTGACCCTCTCAATCATTCCTGTTTGTCCCCTCTACCTGTGATGCTGGTTGAACTGTGTACATATATAACATGCATCTGTGACAGGAGCTGCAAGAACTGGTCCAGCAGGAGCAGAGTGTCATCATGCAGACCAGCAATGCCCTGAACAAGTGCTGTGTGGGCAATGCTTACTTTGCAGGCTCAGCTGAACAAGTGGAGTGCAACAGGGTCTTGCTGATTGCCTGTAAGTCTGTTTGAGGTGTCTTTTTTTTTCCATTTAAGTCAATAATGCTTTTGATCTTCACATGAGGAAAAGTCAATGTGTAGGCTATAACCTGACAATGAACAGCAGAAAATGTTAGTTTCTGTAGGTGTCATTTGATGGCATCATCATCCAGCTTTATGATTAGCTTAGAAGATGACTAGATGCCGCATGAGCAGAACTCATCAAAATGGTAACTGATGGGATGTACAAAGGAAGATCAACATGCTGCTGGATGTTTTTTTCTTGTTTGAACAGGACTTCCCACATTGAATTTATTAAAGAAAATACTTGCCTGTCTTAGGTGAGAAGTGTCTTCCATGACAAGCAGAATACATCTGGGTCAATACATTCTCTAAAGGACACTACAATTATAGTGGTGACTGACTTGATCACTCTGTTGAGAGTGGGATAGAAACATATTTGTGGAGATGATCATTCAAGCTGGTAGGCAAGTAAAGATAGACAAGGTAGCAACAACAGTAGGATGTCATACCTTAGCCTACACCACAATGCATGTTTGATTGTCTGCAAACTGGGAGCCCAGAACAAGTGACTGGGAAAAAAAATGGACTTATCTATGGAACATCGCTCTCGCTGTGCAGATGAAGGGGAAGAGACTCTGAAGATGGTTGTTAAAGGGGATTAATCATAGGTGTATGACTGCCATCCTGAATCAAGTGTACTTAATACAGTAGAAACATCCTTCTTCATCTTCAGTCAAGATATTTCAGGTTTTACCCTTAGCACTTTCCTGTAGCCACTTGCCAAAAGAAAGGTGAGAATGTGAAAAACTACATCATACTGTGAACTTCTGGTGATGCCTTGAGGTGCAATTGAAAGAAAATGCTCAGAGAAGTACAGCTCCATTGCAACAATACAAGACCATGTACAGTTTGATTAACCCAGGTGACAATTCTAAACTTTGAATATTGAACTCTTAACTTGATGAGTGACGGTCAGTGTTGCTGTGTGGATCAGAAACATTGAGAATGACTAAAACAGTTGCTGGTGAAATACAGGTGATCATTGTTTGGTACCTGCGAAGAATATGATTGCTGGAGTGGTGGGACAGGGTCACTGATGTGGAATGTAGTGAGAGATCTAGACAGATTCCAGCGAGTTGGGAAGGAAGGAAGGGGCAAACTGAGAAAACCTGACATAATAATAGTATTACTAGAGGGTCCTTTTTATGGAAACTACAGGGCACATGAAATGGAGGGAGACTAAACAAACACATGTCGAAGTGAAGTAGTGAACTGATGAACAATATGGCAGGGGCATGGAGATAGCACAAGATAGGATGGCTGAACTTGAGTAGGTTGGCTGAGGTATGTATACTCCAGTGGGGGATACAAGACAGAAAGTGAAGAAAGTAACAATTCAGCATCTGGTGACAAAGTCTTCAACATCAGTCTTGCTTTCCTCACATAGCCTAGAGTGCTTTTCACTGTTTGATCACCTTGATAGTAAACATGGAGGTGCAAATGTGGATGCTACAGCTCCAGGGGCAGATGTGGACATTGATGTGTATGCATCTATGCTGTAGATTTTGAAGCACTGATACAGCAATGGGATATGTTTATTTATCTTGTGTTCAGCTATAAGTTGGTTAGTTGCATATCCTTTACAGCGTGCATGCGTTCATGTGCATGCGTTCATGTGTATGTGTGAGAGAGTGTGATTGAGAGAGTGAGTGTGTGTGTGAAGGATTGTGTGTTAGAGAGTGAGACAGTGGGAGAGTTGATGTGTTAGTGTGTGTGTGTGTGAGCACGCGCATGCGTGTGAGTGTGTGTATATGAAAGAATACAGAGAGAGAGAGCTGAGCAGATGCATGTCATGTAACACGCATGTTATGTAACACGCGAATCCATATGTTTGTGTATTCTCGTCTGTCATATTATCAGTTAAATACCATTTGATTTTATCATGCATAATATAAACTCATGTTCATTACTGTAGTTTGAGTGAGAGAGTCAGTGTGTGTGAATGAGAGACAGAACGAGTGAGAGTGAATGAGTGAGCGGAAGAGTGAATGAGTGAGCGTGAGAGTAAATGAGTTAGCGTGAGAGTGAATGAATGAGCATGAGAGTGAATGAGCGGAAGAGTGTGTGTGTGTGTGTGTGTGAGAGAGAGAGAGAGAGAGCATCACTATTTTTACGTCACTGTCATGGTCTTACTCTGATCTAAATAATGGTTCGGGTTCATACAGGCAACAATACACTGTTCGCTAGGATATAGAACATTTATTGTATGAAGTGTACAGTTGGCGCAGTGGGTAAACAGACCCGCGCTCTCTTATCTTACATATCACAGATAGTTAAACATCAAACATATAGTTGTCATACAACAATCTAGCACACTATCTAGCCCTAGTATATCTATCAATATCTATGAGTCCCTCTCAGGCAGGCCCTGTTGTCTCTCTCCAGTCCGTTTGTCCTCTGCCGGTCTCCGCGTGTCCTAACTCGACACGGGCGGTAACTCTGTCCGAGTTCCTCGTGGACCCCGCATTAGGCGGGCCACATCAGTGTCCACGGAATCATGGACTTGGTGACCATCTCTTTGGAGAAGGTTCTAGATTATTCGGGTCCTGCTCGACTCAATGGTTTCCCTTGGGCTGGAATTGCAGCCCTTTACTATATGTGCAAGTGAGGCGGTGACAGGATCCCTCCTCCCCCGTGATATGATTTGTTGTTGGGAATTAGATCCGTTCTAATTCTGTCACCGAATCACATACAGTTGGTGTTTGTAGTTTGGTGGATAGTAACCTGGTAACCTACCTATTAGCACTAAAAACTCATGTATTCTACCATACAACACTTGTCTGATTTGGTGCAGAGATCCCTGTCTCTCGTGTGCTTAAATATGATTATCAGACCGAAGTTACGTGGCATTTTAGTAGTTGTATTTACAACTTGCCCTTCTCATAGTACCCGAAATGGTACCCAGACAAATAACCCCTATATAATAGAGGGTTAACAAGACCGAAGTCTTGGCTAAATAAGTACACCTTCAAATCTTGATCTGTGTGTGTATTTCTATACACTTTTACTCCCGTATGTTATATAATGCTAAATATGTAGTTACCTTGTTCTTTTATCCCCCTCAGACTACATGTGTTCCTGTTGGCTTGTTAGTGTGTTAACTAATAAGTTGATGTATCTAATAAAGTGACTGTATTTTAAATTGATAGTGTTGAGTTTTGAGGTTTGTGTATCGTGCGTGCTGAATGTGTGGTGTAATTCCAAGCGTCACGAGTTGGGATAACCTCAATCATGTAATACTGCACTGTGTGCAATACCTGACTAGGTATTCCAAGTAGTGGTGCTTAGATGTATCCTAACTGCTAATCTAAGTATATTAACATAACTACTAAATTAACTCCCTACTAAACTAAGTTCTACACATGTATTGACAAATTAGACACGTCATGCACTTTTACATGGAAGATGCAGACAAATTACAATGAATACGTTTTGCGTACAATTTGTCCGCCAAGTGTATCGTTCTCTCATTTAATCCTTTCACGCAGTCATTCACTCATCTGTCATTCAAAATAGTAATTGGCTAAAATATATATTTAAAGTTGAGGTAAGCGTTATTGCCCTTAGAAAAAATGGGCTAGGCGATATTTGCCCTTTAAGAAAATACGTACTTTTTGTACGATAACTGAAAAATAGGTTATAATTTAACTAGAGACACTTGTATAGGACGGTTATTTAACATATGAATGGTACCGTCTGTAATATTAAAGTAGAGTATGTACAAGTTATAGGTTAACACAATTTATATACATCATTAATGGAAATATAATACATATTTAATAGTAAACTAATTAATTAAATAACTCCAACGATGATGTGCGCGTTGACGTTCCTTCGTTCGTGTGTTATGCCATGAATGTTAAAGTTAGTATGGCTGTCTCTTGAGTGTTGTCGTCGATTTTGTTCTGTTTCGGCTGTTTGCAAAGTTTTGTAGCAACAGCAAGTATGGATTGCTCGCACTGTCCCGTATGAAATATAACATTGTTCAGAGATAGTTCACTGGTTGATATAATTGGTTGAAATGACCGCACAGTTAATGTTTCTTGCCGGAATCGTTGTAGAGCTTAGGCATTTGATGGTATAGTTCTTACAATATAGCTCTTAACGTATGTTTAAGGGTGACGTAATTAACCTAATCACTGAGAGTACTCTAGCAGGTGTAGAGTCACGCTGTTATATGTAACGGAATAAAAGTATCACAGTTTATAGTGTGGCTACTGGCCAATGTGATTAGAGTCATTCTACTGGCGCATTTGTCTGCCGTGATAAAAGGTCAGCCACTATGTTATCTGTGCCCTTAATATGGCGAATTTCGAAGTCAAAGTCTTGAAGTAGAAGACACCATCTTTGTAACCTGTTGTTTTTGGGCGACCCATGGTTCAGTACTAATAATGGTGAACTGTCTGTGAGGACCACAAAATGGCTTCCCAAGAGGAACTTAGATAGTCTCAATATACAGAACAAAAGGCTCAAACACTCCAATTCAACTGTGGCATAACGAGTCTCAGCCTTCTTCAGTTTGCGGCTTACGTAGAGGATCGGGTGTCGAACGCCATCCACTTCCTGCATTAAACATCCTCCTATTGCGATAGCGCTCGCATCTGTGGTCAAAATAAAGGGTAAATTTATGTTGGGTAATCGCAAGACTGGTGGATTAGAAAAAATATGTTTCAACCTACACATTGCATCATCTAAGCTGGTACTTTTACAAATTTTTGATGGATGATCTTTAGTTAACATATCAGAGAAGACTGAGGTGAGTTCTGCCCAATGTGGAATAAATTAGAATAATAGTTAATCAGACCTAGTAAACTTCTAACCTGCTTCTTTGTGGTAGGTACTTCTAGATTAAGGATCTTGGAAACAATTTTATCATCAGTCAACAATTTTCCTTCAGAAATTCTATGACCAAGGAAGTCTATTTGTGTATAGCCTATTTCAACCTTGGAAGGGTTGATAGTAAGTCCAAAAAGAGAGATTTGGTGGAAGACTTGTTTAAGGGTGAGTAAGTGAGAAGTCATATCAGAAGAATGGACGCATATATCATCAATATAAGCAACTACGTCATTAATTCCGTGTAATAACAATCTTGTTAGTCTCACAAATGTGGCCGGTGCGTTCTTCAGGCCAAAAGGAAGATATAGCCATTCGTATAACCCTAGAGGCGTTGCGAATGCTGTTATATGTCTACAAGAAGGGTGTAGAGGAACTTGCCAATATCCTTTCGCTAAATCTGTCTTAGAAAATAAGGATGATTGAGCCATATCTAAAATAAGATCTTCACAACTGTTCATAGGCTCTGCATCCGTTGTTGTTCTGGTATTCAATATTCTATAGTCGATGCACAAGCGGATTGTCTGGTCTTTCTTTTTCACCAAGACAATCGGTGAAGAATATTGAGACATAGATTTTTGAATAATGCCATTCTTCTCTAAATCTAAAATTTCTTTATCTAAATTAGATCTGTAATGGAGAGGAATAGAATATGGTCTACATTTGACCGGTCTCACATCTGTTAACACAATTGAATGTGTTATTCTATCAGTGCGTCCAGGTTTGTTGGAAAAGATCGTCTTATAGTCGTCTAGGAGCGTCAAAATGTCCTGTCGCTGTTGTTGTGTCAAAGTGTCAGAGATATGTATGTCCTTTATACTTCCGTCATCAGTCATAATTGGCACAGGGATTTCAGTGTTGTCCATGTCTGTCTGATTTATCACAGATGCTACAGTTTGTAAATTGTCTTCAATGTCATTGTCGTCGTCGTCAAGATCGATCGTCAATATGTCGTCAAATTTGTCGTCATTGTCAATATCACTGATTGTCGGTAATGTCCATCTGTCTTCGTCGTTGTCGGCGTCGTAAGCGTGTGTCGTTAACGATGCTTCGTTTGTCGAGGTGTTATTCCGTTGGGAAATTGTCGGTTCGTCTTCGTGCACAGTTTGCTGCGTCTGTTTATTTGTCTCATTGTCCTGTCTAGCATAGTATGGTTTCAACATATTTACATGGAATATTTTTAACTTTCCATTTAAAGAGATTTCGTAATCTACTTCTGAAATTCTTCGAATGATCTTAAAAGGTCCCTGCCAGGAGGTTGACAGTAAATCTCTTTTGTCAGGTAGTAAGAGTAAAATATCCTGACCTGAATGTAGGACAATGGTTTTTGCACTTCTATTGGCGTACTGCCTGTATTTAAAACCTTTCTCCTGTAGTGATGTTCTGGCCAATATACAAGAACGTATGATTTTGTCTCTGGTATCAGTGACCAAATCATAGGTGGAAATGGGAAGTTGGCTATCTACAGGTTGTGAGATGATGTCTTTATAAATGGTGAGAGGTCCTCTTGGGTTCGCTCCATACATCAATTCGAAGGGAGAGAACCCTGTACTTGATTGAGGGACTTCTCTGTATGCGAACAGCACCGTTGGGAGAAGTATGTCCCAATCGGCTGGATTTTCAGCTGTCACTTTAGATAGCATATGTTTCAGGTCCCCATTAAGCTTTTCGCAGATACCATTTGCGGCCGGTCGATAGGGACTGGTGAAACACTGCTTGATGCCTAGTAACTTAGTTACTGATTGGGTGGCATTAGATATGAACTGGGTACCCCTATCTGAAATGATTTTCTCCGGGAAGCCAAAACGGGAGAAAATATTTAGTAATATGTCCATCACATCCTTAGAGGAGATAGATCTTAATGGCAGCATTTCGGGCCACCTTGTACAAAAATCCACGAGAGTAAAAATGTACCTATTCCCCTTATTCGATATGTGATTCAACGGACCTACTAGGTCAACTGCCACGATTTGGAAAGGCCTCGAGGCAGTTGTCGTTGACTGGACTTCTGCTGTAGGGTTTTTTCCCTTTTTCCCAGTCTTTGACATACATCACAAGATCTACAGAAAGTTTTTATATGTTGGCAAAACTTTGGCCAATAAAATTGGGTGAGGACTCTAGCCCTGGTCTTTTCATACCCCATGTGACCTCCAAAAGGGGAGTCATGGGCTAATTTTAGCACTTTGTCTCGATGTGCTTGTGGTAACACTACTTGCTGTGTCGTGGTCTGGTTTGTTGTGTAAAATCTCGTTAAGATGTTATTCTGTAGCCTAAATGTCCACGATGCGTTTTTAGTGACTTTTGGTTTAAGTCCTACTAATTTAAAGTATGGTGCAAGTGTTGTATCTGCTTTCTGTTCATTACCAAAAGTGATGTTAGTTGAGTTTGGCGCTACTATTTCTAATGATTCCTGCAGTTGGTCGGTGTTGGTTTTGTGGGTTGTCTGTCGTGTTATTGCGTTTGTGTGTTGTGTGTTTTGTTGCACATTTACAGGTTCGGTACTTGGTAGTTTGGTAGCATCCTCAATTCGAGGTTTTAATTCGGTCGTATCGTTTCTTGATTCGACCGCCCCTGCATTGTACACCTCGGTAAATTCTTCCTGAATTACCTCAGTGGTTGTCTCCCTTGGTATTTTGGCAGTTTGAGACAAGCAGGAATGGTGTTTCTCTTTTGTGTCGCTATTTCTGTGGTGGATACCGTGTTTTTGCTCCCACCTTTTGATCTGTTTCAGAGCATGGATGTATGTTGGGTAAATTACCAAGTATAATATCCGCGACGGGATTTTCAAGGATAGCACACAATACTCGCCCCGATATGAACGGTGTTTGAATTTCGACCAAAGCAAGGGGGTATTTCTCTATCGTACCTGAAAATGTGCGACATGTCACATGTTTGTCTGTGTAGTCTTTAGCGTCTATTAACGTTTTCCTCACCCCACAGAGCGTTGCGCCGGAATCACGAATTAACGTGCACTTTTTGTTGTTAACAAACCCTGTATAAAAACTAGCTTGCCTGTAGATGATAAGGCAGCGTTAGCTGTTTCATTTGCAATTGGGATTATGTGACCACAATGTAGTGTTGTGTCAAGTTGGAACTTCGTACAGGTGTTGCACTTACTGTTTGTTATGGTGTTTATGATGTCTACAGCATTCCCAAGCTCGCTTTCATTGTCGTGTTGATTGTCACATTCATTTAGTGACTCAAGCTCTTCGTCAGACGACATTTCTACTAATGCCGCATTGGCCTGTTTCAATAACTTTCGGCCTTCACAATCCTTATTATAGTGACCCCAGCTATTGCAGAAATAACATTTAATAGCTCTGTGGTAAGCCATGCGTTTAGCTGTTTGCTTCTCCACCATCTTTTTGAGGTGTTCGGGGTAGGTGGGTGATTTGTCACACATCCCGTAACTGTCGTGATGAAAATTGCAATATTGGCATCTTACTACTCTACCGACATTGGATCGTGGTTTAAATCTACTCTGTGATTGTTTGGAGTATTTGGTGTTCACTACTGCAGCTGCTGTATCATTGTGACTTATGTTATGTTGAAAAATATCCCTATTTGCTGTGAAAAATGCATTCCCCTTCGCCTCGATTTCCTGAATGCTCTTACAGTCCATTTGTTTTAAGAACTTGGCAAAAGGTGTGGGGATGGTGCTAACTATTTTATCTATTATAATCAGTTCCTTAAGTTTATCATGGCTATTGTTGGTTTTAGCCGAGTTAATCCATTTTGTGCATATGTCTTGGACTGTACTGACGTAATCTATAAAGGTTTGGTTTGGTTGTGGAGATAATTTGGCAAATTGTTGTTGGTAACCTGCAGTGTCTAAAGAAAAATGTTGGAGAATGCGTTGTTTTAGGTACTCATAGTCTTTTCGCATTTCCTGTGGTATTGTCTCTATTACTTTCAGTGGTTCAAGAGCCAAATTTCTCATTAGAATAAATGCCCAATCTGATTTACTGATTTTATGATGAGACATGAGACACTCAAAATTTTCTAAGTAGGCGGAGATGGAATCTCCAGAACAGAAAGCCTTCACGACGAGCCCCCAAAAAGCCTGTCATGGTCTTACTCTGATCTAAATAATGGTTCGGGTTCATACAGGCAACAATACACTGTTCGCTAGGATATAGAACATTTATTGTATGAAGTGTACAGTTGGCGCAGTGGGTAAACAGACCCGCGCTCTCTTATCTTACATATCACAGATAGTTAAACATCAAACATATAGTTGTCATACAACAATCTAGCACACTATCTAGCCCTAGTATATCTATCAATATCTATGAGTCCCTCTCAGGCAGGCCCTGTTGTCTCTCTCCAGTCCGTTTGTCCTCTGCCGGTCTCCGCGTGTCCTAACTCGACACGGGCGGTAACTCTGTCCGAGTTCCTCGTGGACCCCGCATTAGGCGGGCCACATCAGTGTCCACGGAATCATGGACTTGGTGACCATCTCTTTGGAGAAGGTTCTAGATTATTCGGGTCCTGCTCGACTCAATGGTTTCCCTTGGGCTGGAATTGCAGCCCTTTACTATATGTGCAAGTGAGGCGGTGACAGTCACATACATTTTATGTACACATTTTTCTCCATGTTTAACATTTTTATGAGACTGCTCATGACAAGTGTCAGTGTATGTGTGTAAGTAAAGTTTGGGAGTTTGTTCATACTAGTTTCAATACTAACGTGAGACATTTTGTATGTGTCTAGATGTGAGTGTATGTGGAGGATGTGTGGGGATATGTTTGGGTGGGGGTGTGTGGGTGGGGGTATGCGTTTGGATGGGTTGGGGTGTGTGGGTTTTGGTGGGTAGTGGTATTTGTGGGTGTTAGTGGGATGTGTGGATGGATGTGTGGGGGTGAAAGTAGGGGTGTTGGAATGGGTGTGGGGGATGTGTGTATGGGTGGAGGATATATGTATGGGACGGATGCGGGGGATGTGTGTTTATGTGGGTGGAGATGTGTGGATGGTTTGAGGAAGTATGTGTGGGAGGCGGGGTTGTGTGGGTAGGGGATTGTTTTGGGTGGATTGGGGATGCAAGGGCGGGTGAGGAGAAGTGTATGGTGTGTGGGTTTGAGATATGTGTGCAGTGTGTTGGTGGGGGATGTGTGAATGATGTGTGGGTGGAGGGTATGTTTGTGGTGATATGGGTGGAGGATAGTGTGTGGTGTGGGGGATGTGTGTGATGGGTGCGGGGAATGTGCGTATGGGTGGGGTATATGTGTGGGTGATTAGGGGATTGTGGTGGTTGGGGGAAGTATGTGGGGGTGTGTGGGTGGGAGATGTGTGTGTGTGGATGGGGAATGTGTGAGTGGCTTAGGGATGTGAAGGTGGGTGAGGGAGTTGTATGTGTCGGGGTGGGATGTGTGAGTGGGTGGAGGATGTGTGTGGGTAGGGGTATTGTGATCGAGAGATGTTTGGTTGGGGGTGGATGGGTGTGGGTGCGTAGTGGAGGATGTATGCGTGAGTGAGTGTGTGTTGGTGGACGGGTAGGGAATGTGTGTGTGGGTGGGGAGAGGTGTGTGGTGTGTTGGTTGGGGATATTGTGTGGGTGAGGTATGTGTGTGTGGGTGGGGGATTTTTGTGGTGTGTGAGTGGGGGTATGTGGGGTGGATGGATAAGAGTATCTGTGTGGGTGTGGGTGGGAATATTGTGTGGTATCTGGGTGGGGGATATGTGTGTGGTGTGTAAGTGGGGATGTGTTGGTGATTGATATGTGTGTGTGGTGCGTGGGTTGGGAATAGTGCGTGGTAGGGGGTGTATGTGATGTGCTGGTGGGGGATTAGGTTAAGGCATGTGTGGGTGGGTGGAAGTTGTATGTGTGGGTGGTGGGGTGTGTGTGAGTGGATTGGGGATGTGTGGGGGGGGGGGGCAGGGACATGTCAGTTGGTGGGGATGTGTGTGTATGTGCGATGTGTGGGTTGGTGGGGGGATTGTGTGCATGGGTGGGGAATATGTCGTCGATGGAGATGTGGCTGGGGGATGGGTGGTTTGAGGTGTGGGTGGGGAGAGGATGTGTGGGTTAGGATGTGTATGTGGATGGGCGTGGGATGTGTGGGTTGGTGGGGGAATGTTTGTGGGTGGCGAGTGTGTTTTGGTTGGGGGATCAGGTGAGGGCAGTGTGTGTGGGTGGGGGATGTGCGGGAGGGGGATGGGTTGGTTGGTGGGGTATGTATGTCCCCCTTGGTGTGCGTGTGTGTGGGTAGGTGGGGGTGTGTATGTGTCCCTTGGTGCGCGTGTATGTGGGTAGGTGGGGGTGTTGTGTGAGTGGGGTGATGTATGGATAGGTGGGAAATGGGCTTCATAACATGGTAATTAGCCTTGTTTATGTTTACAACATTCATTTCACAATGTTTATTTTTCTTCCTATGTAAATGTATAATGCTCTTGATGAACGAAAGACGAGTGATTGGAAGGGCCGAATGTAAGACGGGCCTGCGCGCCCAATTTGTGACCCTAATAAAGTTGATTTGATGTGATTTACAGTACATTGCAATTAACACCAGCATTTTTTGCTGTTGTGATTTCTTGGAAAGTTTATGTTCAGTAGTTTGCCATTGCTTTCTGAATGACCAGCACCTATACCATTTCGTAAAAAAAAATCATGCACAGCTGTGTTTCGAACGCGGGTATGTGGGATCATGAACTGCGCCCGTAACCCCTTTGCCATGGAGCCGGCTTGTGTTCAGCAATATGAGGACATATCAGTCAATTCATAAATAGTGTCTCATGTATATTTTTCTATATTCATTTGTAGCATACTTTTTGAGCCCTATTATTTGACGTTGGTTGTCTGGATATACTATTTTGTGTTGGACCATCTGCATGTATATGTTGGTGTGTTTCATTGTTTTATGTTGACTTGTGTGTGCATGTAGTGTTATACTGGTTTGTGTGTTTCATTGTTTTATGTTGACTTGTGTGTGCATGTAGTGTTATACTGGTTTGTGTGTTTCATTGTTTTATGTTGACTTGTGTGTGCATGTAGTGTTATACTGGTTTGTGTGTTTATTGTTTTATGTTGACTTGTGTGTGCATGTAGTGTTATACTGGTTTGTGTGTTTATTGTTTTATGTTGACTTGTGTGTGCATGTAGTGTTATACTGGTTTGTGTGTTTATTGTTTTATGTTGACTTGTGTGTGCATGTAGTGTTATACTGGTTTGTGTGTTTCATTGTTTTAAGTTGACTTGTGTGTGCATGTAGTGTTATACTGGTTTGTGTGTTTATTGTTTTATGTTGACTTGTGTGTGCATGTAGTGTTATACTGGTTTGTGTGTTTATTGTTTTATGTTGACTTGTGTGTGCATGTAGTGTTATACTGGTTTGTGTGTTTATTGTTTTATATTGAGTTGTGTGTGCATGTAATGTTATACTGGTTTGTGTGTTTATTGTTTTATATTGAGTTGTGTGTGCATGTAATGTTATACTGGTTTGTGTGTTCATTTTTTATATTGAGTTGTGTGCATATAATGTTATACTGGTTTGTTTGTTCATTGTTTTATGTTGACTTATTTTTGTTTAACAAATCGTTGCTGTAGTTTAGGGGATAGTGAGGCGGACAGTTTTATAATTACCTACATACCGAGTCGAGTCTTTGAAATCAACTGCAGGCAATTTGGGAGCAGGCTGCTTTGCATTGATTTCACTGGTATACGGCATCATCATTAAAAAAAAAAGTGGCAAACTACTGAACTAACAGTGCCTAGTAATCACAGGCAGCCTGTAAATACTGAGCTTGATTGCAATGTCCTGTAAAGGGTATGCCATTAACTGATTTTGGTTATAACAGTATATAACTTTGATTTATCTAAATGAGCTGAGTTTCTCCAGATTCAGGTTTGAGTTAGGAGGAAAAAGGAGCATTTATGGGTTAAACCGTGTGCCGTGATGTTGATCCAACGACTAAACTAAACTTATCTAAATATAGTTTTGTATTGGTTTGTCTTTGGACCTTGATTTTTAATTCTGGGATTGTGACTTGTCTGTCTGTGGACCTCGGTTTGTAATTCTGGGATTGTGGCATGTCTGTCTGTGGACATTGATGTGTAACTCTGGGATTGTGGCTTGTCTGTCTGTCTGTGGACATTGATGTGTGATGTGTAACTGGGATTGTGCTTGTCTGTCTGTCTGTCTGTCTGTGGACATTGATGTGTAACTGGGATTGTGGTTTGTCTCTCTGTGGACATTGATGTGTAACTGGGATTGTGACTTGTGTGTATGTGGACATTGATGTGTAACTCTGGGATTGTGGCTTGTCTGTCTGTCTGTGGACATTGATGTGTGATGTGTAACTGGGATTGTGGCTTGTCTGTCTGTCTGTGGATATTGATGTGTAACTGGGATTGTGGTTTGTCTCTCTGTGGACATTGATGTGTAACTGGGATTGTGACTTGTGTGTATGTGGACATTGATGTGTAACTGGGATTGTGGTTTGTCTCTCTGTGGACAGTGATGTGTAACTAGGATTGTGCTTGTCTGTCTGTCTGTGGACATTGATGTGTAACTGGGATTGTGGTTTGTCTCTATGTGGACATTGACGTGTAACTGTGATTGTGCTTGTCTGTCTGTCTGTGGACATTGATGTGTAACTGGGATTGTGGTTTGTCTGTGAACATTGATGTGTAACTGTGATTGTGGCTTGTCTCTCTGTGGACATTGATGTGTAACTGGGATTGTGACTTGTGTGTATGTGGACATTGATGTGTAACTGGGATTGTGGCTTGTCTCTCTGTGGACATTGATGTGTAACTAGGATTGTGGCTTGTGTGTATGTGGACATTGATGTGTAACTGGGATTGTGGCTTGTCTCTCTGTGGACATTGATGTGTAACTAGGATTGTGGCTTGTCTCTCTGTGGACATTGATGTGTAACTAGGATTGTGGCTTGTGTCTCTGTGGACATTGATGTGTAACTAGGATTGTGGCTTGTATCTCTGTGGACATTGATGTGTAACTAGGATTGTGGCTTGTCTCTCTGTGGACATTGATGTGTAACTAGGATTGTGGCTTGTGTCTCTGTGGACATTGATGTGTAACTAGGATTGTGGCTTGTATCTCTGTGGACATTGATGTGTAACTAGGATTGTGGCTTGTCTCTCTGTGGACATTGATGTGTAACTGGGATTGTGGCTTGTGTCTCTGTGGATAGTGATGTGTAACTAGGATTGTGGCTTGTGTGTATGTGGACAGTGATGTGTAACTAGGATTGTGGCTTGTGTCTCTGTGGACATTGTGTAACTAGGATTGTGGCTTGTCTCTCTGTGGACATTGATGTGTAACTAGGATTGTGACTTGTGTGTATGTGGACATTGATGTGTAACTAGGATTGTGACGTGTGTATGTGGACATTGATGTGTAACTAGGATTGTGGCTTGTGTCTCTGTGGACATTGATGTCTAACTAGGATTGTGGCTTGTCTCTCTGTGGACATTGATGTGTAACTAGGATTGTGACTTGTGTGTATGTGGACATTGATGTGTAACTGGGATTGTGGTTTGTCTCTCTGTGGACAGTGATGTGTAACTAGGATTGTGCTTGTCTGTCTGTCTGTCTGTCTGTGGACATTGATGTGTAACTGGGATTGTGGTTTGTCTCTATGTGGACATTGATGTGTAACTGTGATTGTGCTTGTCTGTCTGTCTGTGGACATTGATGTGTAACTGGGATTGTGGTTTGTCTGTGAACATTGATGTGTAACTGTGATTGTGGCTTGTCTCTCTGTGGACATTGATGTGTAACTGGGATTGTGACTTGTGTGTATGTGGACATTGATTTGTAACTGGGATTGTGGCTTGTCTCTCTGTGGACATTGATGTGTAACTAGGATTGTGGCTTGTGTGTACGTGGACATTGATGTGTAACTGGGATTGTGGCTTGTCTCTCTGTGGACATTGATGTGTAACTAGGATTGTGGCTTGTCTCTCTGTGGACATTGATGTGTAACTAGGATTGTGGCTTGTGTCTCTGTGGACATTGATGTGTAACTAGGATTGTGGCTTGTATCTCTGTGGACATTGATGTGTAACTAGGATTGTGGCTTGTCTCTCTGTGGACATTGATGTGTAACTAGGATTGTGGCTTGTGTCTCTGTGGACATTGATGTGTAACTAGGATTGTGGCTTGTATCTCTGTGGACATTGATGTGTAACTAGGATTGTGGCTTGTCTCTCTGTGGACATTGATGTGTAACTGGATTGTGGCTTGTGTCTCTGTGGATAGTGATGTGTAACTAGGATTGTGGCTTGTGTGTATGTGGACAGTGATGTGTAACTAGGATTGTGGCTTGTGTCTCTGTGGACATTGTGTAACTAGGATTGTGGCTTGTCTCTCTGTGGACATTGATGTGTAACTAGGATTGTGACTTGTGTGTATGTGGACATTGATGTGTAACTAGGATTGTGACGTGTGTATGTGGACATTGATGTGTAACTAGGATTGTGGCTTGTGTCTCTGTGGACATTGATGTCTAACTAGGATTGTGGCTTGTCTCTCTGTGGACATTGATGTGTAACTAGGATTGTGACTTGTGTGTATGTGGACATTGATGTGTAACTAGGATTGTGACTTGTCTCTGTGGACATTGATGTGTAACTAGGATTGTGACTTGTGTGTATGTGGACATTGATGTGTAACTGGGATTGTGGCTTGTCTCTCTGTGGACATTGATGTGTAACTAGGATTGTGACTTATGTGTCTGTGGACATTGATGTGTAACTAGGATTGTGGCTTGTCTCTCTGTGGACATTGATGTGTAACTAGGATTGTGGCTTGTCTCTCTGTGGACATTGATGTGTAACTAGGATTGTGACTTGTGTGTATGTGGACATTGGTGTGTAACTGGGATTGTGGCTTGTCTCTCTGTGGACATTGATGTGTAACTAGGATTGTGACTTGTGTGTATGTGGACAGTGATGTGTAACTAGGATTGTGGCTTGTGTCTCTGTGGACATTGATGTGTAACTAGGATTGTGGCTTGTCTCTCTGTGGACATTGATGTGTAACTAGGATTGTGACTTGTGTGTATGTGGACATTGATGTGTAACTAGGATTGCGACTTGTGTGTATGTGGACATTGATGTGTAACTAGGATTGTGACTTGTGTGTATGTGGACATTGATGTGTAACTGGGATTGTGGCTTGTCTCTCTGTAGACATTGATGTGTAACTAGGATTGTGACTTGTGTGTCTGTGGACATTGATGTGTAACTAGGATTGTGGCTTGTGTGTATGTGGACAGTGATGTGTAACTAGGATTGTGGCTTGTCTCTCTGTGGACATTGATGTGTAACTAGGATTGTGGCTTGTCTCTCTGTGGACATTGATGTGTAACTAGGATTGTGGCTTGTCTCTCTGTGGACATTGATGTGTAACTAGGATTGTGACTTGTGTGTATGTGGACATTGATGTGTAACTGGGATTGTGGCTTGTCTCTCTGTGGACATTGATGTGTAACTAGGATTGTGACTTGTGTGTATGTGGACAGTGATGTGTAACTAGGATTGTGGCTTGTGTCTCTGTGGACATTGATGTGTAACTAGGATTGTGGCTTGTCTCTCTGTGGACATTGATGTGTAACTAGGATTGTGACTTGTATGTGGACATTGATGTGTAACTAGGATTGTGACTTGTGTGTATGTGGACATTGATGTGTAACTAGGATTGTGACTTGTGTGTATGTGGACATTGATGTGTAACTGGGATTGTGGCTTGTCTCTCTGTGGACATTGATGTGTAACTAGGATTGTGACTTGTGTGTCTGTGGACATTGATGTGTAACTAGGATTGTGGCTTGTGTGTATGTGGACAGAGATGTGTAACTAGGATTGTGGCTTGTCTCTCTGTGGACATTGATGTGTAACTAGGATTGTGGCTTGTCTCTCTGTGGACATTGATGTGTAACTAGGATTGTGACTTGTGTGTATATGGACATTGATGTGTAACTGGGATTGTGGCTTGTCTCTCTGTGGACATTGATGTGTAACTAGGATTGTGACGTGTGTATGTGGACATTGATGTGTAACTGGGATTGTGGCTTGTCTCTCTGTGGACATTGATGTGTAACTAGGATTGTGACTTGTGTGTATGTGGACATTGATGTGTAACTGGGATTGTGGCTTGTCTGTCTGTGGACATTGATGTGTCATTTTAGGATTGTGACTTGTCTGTGGACATGTAACTCTAGGATTTTATCGTCTTGTGTACAGGTCAAAAGCGACAGTGTTACATGACTGAGATCCAGCGGCTGAAAGATTCTGGAATATTGTCACATGAAGGACCTGGGCCCCAAGGATCTCTTACTATCAGTGATATTAGGCTACCCCTGAAGAAGGAGTTTGTCACCAAGATTGGAACCTCGCAAGGTAAGTTGTATATATGGTGCACTCTCTCTTCTCTCTCTACCACCACTTTTCTTTAATCTCTCTTTTCTATTTACAACACTATACTATAGAGCAGGATTTAATAAGAATTATGAACATTAGTAGACAAGACAAGAGTTAATATGAACACAGGTCATACAGTTGGCCTGGATTTGAGACACGAAACGTAGAAACCAGGACACATCGATTCTGGACTGTTGTATTATTATTATATGACAAACTTGCAGGACAATGCTTTGC
Source organism: Cepaea nemoralis (assembly GCA_014155875.1). Lineage (NCBI taxonomy): Eukaryota > Metazoa > Mollusca > Gastropoda > Stylommatophora > Helicidae > Cepaea > Cepaea nemoralis. The sequence goes on along the minus strand of JACEFZ010024194.1, from coordinate 713,946 downwards.
ACGAGAATAGCCCAGAAACTGATGACAAAATTGAAGCAATCAGGACAGACACTTGGTTTTCTAGTTGGATAGATGGGAGTTTGAATCTAGAAGTGCTAATGTAATGTGACCGAACTGATGGCCATGTGAAACAGCGCCCATATTTGATGCCAGCAGCATATTCCTGTTACTGAGTTAAGTGTGTAGAATGACACTGAATTTTGTTTGGAGCGCTTTAACATCTGTCTGCTGTTTGTAGCATGAACTGTATGTTTCAGAAAAATGGTGGGCTGCAGGTCACTGAACTAACTGGGTTGCCTTATGTAGTAATGTGTGGCTGCTAGTTTTCTAGTGACTGCCGCTTCCATCTGCGATGAACTGTATTTTTCGTGGCGGACTTTAGAGTTGGCATTCTGGCAGCAGCATTATACATAGTATACCTGTGTGGGATGTTGGTTAGTCGAGACTCCTGTCTGTTCCACTTTTCACATGGGGCAATGAGGAGCATTTTGTGTGATATTCACTGGTACAGGAATGGAGCATAATCAGGTGGCCCTTTGCCGTGAAGTTGGAACCGCGAGTAACGAGTATATTCCTGCATGAGGTGACATATGAACTGGCTGACATCAATAGTGATATTCATTGATATAACTGATATATACTGAGTTCTCAGCGGACCTGACTTCTAGAGAATTGAGAGACAGATAGGCTTACTATGCTAATGGAGAAAACCAGTTATCACACTAAAAAGGAAACACCACTCTGCCAAACGGTAAGTGACCCAAAAAAAAAAGCATAAAAGAATGCGATCAGCGTGAGCTGTCTGGTCACAGATAGCAGGGGCTAATGTCTTTGTGATGTGATATAATAAAGCAATTGACACTGCCATGTGCTCTTTTGTTGGCTTATTTGATCTGCCTTGTGCACTCAAGAAGCCTAGACATTACAAGAGGTACATGACTCTTTCACTTCCTCTCTCCTCCCTGTCTCTTTCCCCACCCTCTCCCTCCTCCACATTTAATTTAGGTAACTGTCCTGCTGTCTAAATTACACCTGACAGATTTGGACCTGCTAATTAAAGCGCAATAACTGCCAGTTTATTGGCGTATTGGGAACAGATGACTCAGATATTGTTCTCTTGTTGCAGACACAATCACACACTACTTCATACTGTTAATCCGGAACGGGCCTCAGCTCATCTGTACACAGATGCTATCTACTCATGACCCAATGATGAGGGGAAGCCTGGACTTTCCAAACTTAATCAAAATTAATGGGATCACTGCTAACTTCAAACTGACCATGGACATCTACAGCATGGTAAGTTATCTGCAGCAGAGCCAGCTATTTGGTGATTGCAAGGAAGGCCTGCCAGGATGATTAGTCTTTCATTGATCGCTTTTGTTGGAAACAATCAATGGCTTAGAGAATGTTGTCTGGAGGGGAAAGTTTGACATAGATGGGATATTGTCTGGAGGGGAAAGTTTGACATAGATGGGATATTGTCTGGAGGGGAAAGTTTGACATAGATGGGATATTGTCTGGAGGGGAAAGTTTGACATAGATGGGATATTGTCTGGAGGGGAAAGTTTGACATAGATGGGATATTGTCTGGAGGGGAAAGTTTGACATAGATGGGTATATTGTCTGGAGGGGAAAGTTTGGCTTTGATGGGATGTTGTATAGCAGAGGTTCTCAACCTTTTTTGGCCCATGCACCCCTTCACCATATGTTCGATATGTCATTCCCCCCCCCCCCCCCCCTTTTTTTTTTCATATGTCCTCCCTTTAACTTCTCCCCCCCCCCCCCCCACACACACACACACACACAGAGTATATATAAGAATTGAAGCTTAATTTCTTCTTTCTTCTTCTGCGATCATCCGGAGTTGTTTTTTTTTTTCCGGATGTGATTGCGTTGTGCCTGTTTACAGCAGAGCTGCGTTCTTGCGCCGTTAGGCCGACACATCCGACTTCTGCGGGCATTTGTTGACCGGGTTAACCTTCCCGGGGGTTTCTTAGGACGTTTGACTCACTGTTGTGGTGTTATCCCCCATCCCAGCTGGCCCATATAGAACAGCCAAATATCCTGGTCAGCCCTCAAGGGAAGGCAGGGGCAGACCATGTCATTCCCCGCCATCCAAGGAGGCTTCCATACTTGCAGAGCCGATACATAGCGCTCTGGTACTGGGCTCACCCAAGGAATCGTCACGTCCTGCACATGGCTGCTTAGCCTCACTTCCGTATATTGGGCCTTCCGTTCACCATAGGCTGTTCTTCCGGAAACCAGAAGTATGCAGTCTGCAGATGACATCCACACAGTGAGCTTTCGATTCGGACTTTCCATGTAATGGATTTGCTAGCCAAGCAATATTCCATTTCGTGCCACTAGGACACTTCTCCACCTTTTATGAAGCCCACACAGCGAGCTTTCGATTTGGACTTTCCACATAATGGATTTGCTATCCAAGCAATATTCCATTTCATGCCTCTGGGTCTTCATGCACCTTTAAATGTCAACCTGAATGTAGTTAATGTAAGCTGCGGTCAACTTGAGCTTGTTGACATCTCCATAGAGCTTGTCCTCAAATGAAGCAGGTGTGGGCCAAAATATCTTTCTCTGTTCTGCATACGTTGGGCAATCCTGCAGCAAGTGTTTTGCTGTCATTTTTCCAGTTCTACAATTACATTCATCGGTATCTCCTATCTTTAGTTTATTGAACAAGTGGTATTTCAGCCTGTTATGTCCTGTGCGGAGTCTGAAGATTGCTACTTGTTCTCTTTGGTCGAGTTTGTAATATGCATCATCCTTCTGGTGGCCTGGATGCTCTGATTCCCATTTGGTTCTATAAGTGCTTTTTATCAACCTCTTTGCCTCATTATAGGTTATGTCTGTGTCAGGCTGTGGTAGTCGTCCGCCCTCTTTTGCCAGTCTGTCAGCCTCTTCATTTCCAGGTATACTGCAATGTGATGGGATCCACTGTATTACAACTTTTTTGGATTTCTGGCATAGACCATGGAGTGCTGCTCTTAGGTCAGCTAGTTCTGTGCTGTTTTTGCTCTTCAGTATTGAGACAGCTGACTTTGCATCTGTAAAGATAGCTATTTGCGTGTCTTTATTTTCCTCCATCAAAAGCATTTCTGCTGCAGTTTTCAGAGCCTCTACCTCCGCTTTGAAGTTACTTGAAAACTTTCCAGTTGCCACTGAATGTGTTTTTTTCACTCCATTTTTTAAATTTAGGAGAATTCCTCCTCCTCCATTCTCTACTGAATTTTTGGCTGATCCATCTGTATATGCATGGGTCCAATTGCTGCTTGGGTAATGTTCTTTTATGTAGTTTAGGGTTATTTCTCTTCTTTCTGTTTCATGCTGAGTGTTCTTTTTCTCAATACCAGGAATGTTTTCTATCATCTCAGGCAGTTGCTGCTGTCTCCAAGCTGGGAACTTGTCTGCATTGTAAATGGGTTTGACTGTTGATATGTTAAGTATGGGATCTGCCCTAATCTTTCGTTTTGCAGTTTCTACAAAGTTGCTACGCTTCAGTCTTCCCTTTCCAAAACCACTAAACCTTTTATACATAGGGTGGTCTGTCAATCTTCTAAATTTTTCAGCTTGTTGCTGGGCTCTGCTATCTCTTCTATCCTGCATTGGTTGTAAACAAGTTATCTTTTCTAATTCATTAATAGGCGTTGTCTTCAGGCTTCCAGTTATGATTCGCATTCCTTGGTTTTGGACTCTACTTATTTTGTTAAAGTTTGACTTAGCTGCTGTTGCCCAAGCTGCAATGCCATATTCCAGTGCTGGCCTCACCCGTCCAGTATATAACTTCTTGAGAACTTTCTCATCTGCTCCCCACGTTGTACCAGCAAGCTTTTTCATGATTGCCATTCTTTGCCTTGCTCTTGTTCGATTTTTCTCAACCTGTGTCTTCCATGTCAGGCGACGATCAAAGGTGACTCCTAGATAGTTTGGATTTTCTTCATGGCGCAATATTTTTCCATTCAATACCAGCTTAGGTTGCTGAGTTTTAGTTGAGAGGGAGAACACTGTGCATGTTGTTTTCTCCTCACTTATCTTCACTAGCCATGATTTTGACCAGTCCTCTAGCGCTAATAGGGCTTGCTGTATTTTGCTGTTAGCTGTACTAATATATTCTTCAGATGTCCATATGGCTAGGTCATCTGCAAAGGATGATGTGTGTACTCTGGCTGGAAAATTTTCCGTGATGTCGTTTATATATGCTAGGAATAATGTTGGTGAAAGAACTCCTCCTTGGGGGACACCTTGCTCCAACAGCATCATTTTGCTGGTTTGTCCTTGTACTTTTGTCCTGGCAGTTCTGTTCTCAAGGTAGTGGCTGATCCATTTGTACATTTTCCCACAGACATGCATTTTTTGTAGTTTTACTTTCAGTCCTTCCTTCCATACTTTATCAAATGCTTTTTCTAAATCTATCCAGACCGCTAGTGTGTGCTTTTTCTCTTGGAAGGCATCCTCTATTTCCTGAGCTATATAGGTTATTTGATCTTCAGTGGATCTGTACTTTCTGAGTCCTGCTTGGTGAGGTGTTAAGAGTTGGTTTTCTTCCAGATGCCATGTTAGCCTGCCATTGATAATGCGTTCCATTAATTTTCCTACACAGCTAAGAAGACTGATAGGTCGATAGCCATTTGGTTCTTCCAGGTCTTTTCCTTTCTTTGGGACTGGTATTAGTATAGCTTCCTTCCATGCCTGAGGGACTATTCCCCTCTTCCAGCTGTAATTTAGGACTGCTAGTAGTTTCTTTTTTGCCTTAGTGCCTAGTCCTATTAGCATTTCATTTGTGATTCCATCCTTTCCTGGTGATGTCTTCTTTTTTAGGGTATTCATTGCCTGTTCCATTTCTTCCATTGTTAGATTTGCCATCATATATTCTGCTGCTGTCTCTGTATATCTATGATGTATCTGTTTATCTTTGATTGCATTCTTCTGTTCGGCTGTAATATCAATGTGGTTTGCACTGGCATAGTGTTCCATTAGTGCATTTGCAGCCTTTTTTCCTGTAAGCAAGGCATTTCCTTGTTTAATTATTTGTTTGTTTCTAGGTCCTTCATTGTTCATGGCTTTCACTAGTTTCCATAGTTTGTTTCCATCCCTGTCAAAATTCAGGTTTTCTGTTTTTTTCCTCCAACAATCTCTTGTTGTTTGATTTACTGTTCTTTTATATTTTGCTGAGATGGCTTTGAGAGAGATGTTCGCTTCAGTTGTTTGTTCTCTCTCTGCGGTCTTCCTAGCATCTTCAACTTTGTCCTCCAAAATTTGTAGTTCTTCAGTCCAGTAAGGTTTGTAATTTTTCCTCGCTCCTCTTGGAATATACTCAGTGGCCGCCTGTATTATTGCTCTGTTTAGACTTTCCACCATATGCTTCATGTTGCCATATCGTGTATTTATGTTTTCACAATATGTGTCTGTTAGTATGGCAAATCTGTCCCAATCTGCTTGTTTGTAATTCCAACGGGGCAAAGGCTTTTGCTCCTGTGGAACATACTCCATATTTATTACAAGCTTGATTGGTCTGTGGTCACTACCTGCTAATTGGTCAAGCACATGGCGATCGATTTTGTGGAGGATGTCTCCTGTGCAGAAAGCTAAGTCTGGAGTAGAAGTGGTAATCCATCTTCTGGAGTAAAAGCTCGGTGTGTCATCCGCTTTGTTGAGTAGATGGAGATTTGAGTCTATTTCCCAGTCCTCCACTTCATCTCCTCTTTTGTCAGTATCTGGGTATCCCCATCTTTCTGAACGGCTATTAAAGTCTCCGACAACAATGCAATTTGTGTCAGTTATTTTCATGTTTGAGAGTGTAAGATCCTTATCTGCCGGGCTATACAGATTGTAAATTCTTATTTTCACGTCCTTTATCATTATATCAACACCTATAATTTCCGTTTGGGTGTCAGAGATCACAGATACTTCGCTGCAAGGTATTGTATTTCGTGTAAGTATTACAACTCCTCCTTTGTGTCCTTCGCGGTCGAAACGTGTGGCCTGATATCCCTTGACTGAAAATGTGCGATTGGCGTTGAGGTGTGTCTCTTGAATGCATGCCACATCTATTCTATCTTTATGAAGACACTGTGTTAGGGAGGCTTTCTTGTTATAAACTCCTTCTGCATTCCATTGTAGTATGTTGAGTGTCCGGGGTGTTTGGTCAATAACTCTTAACCTACTCCTCTGTGCCTTGACTCCACAGCACAGGGGAAGGTGACCACCAGTAGTCATGGGTGGACCCCCTCGAGGCAGGGGGCCCGGCACTATCACCGCCTGATGGGACTTCACGGGATTAGCACCATAACGATTTATTTTCATCTGTGGCATCATGAAATGATAAAGTTACGTTGCACTTCTTTGTCAAGCCTGTGGCTCAGTACATCCGATTTCGACAAGCATTTGTTCGGGATGCTTTCCCTAGCCTTTGACTGTCCCCAGTCTACCTACAAGGCAGCAGGTTTGTGCGTCACTTCGTCTGGTCCCTCTCCCTTGACCTGTCCGACATGGGTGACCCTACCAGTAGCTGTGCTACCGCCGGCATAGCTCTTGGGGTAATTGGAACGCTCAAGCCCCTCTACCTCGTCAAGGTGGACGCACGGCAGAGGGGGAAGCTTAATTTAATAACACATACTAGAACAAGTCTATACGCTTACATAAAATGTGATTTGCACATCTGCTTACGTTATAAAACAAATTTCAGAAGAACGAGTAGTACAGAAACAAAGTATGGAGGGAAAAACGATATCAAGTAATTGGTTCTTGTATTGATACGATCTTGAAATAATCTCTCCCCCCCCCCCCTTTTGGGGGGGGGGGAGGAGAGGAGGAGGAGAGAATTCCCCACCGGTTGAGAACCACTGTTGTATAACGTGGAAAGTTTGGCATAGATGAGATGTATAGAGTGGAAAGTTTGGCATAGGTGGGATGTTGCATAGAGTTGAAAGTTTGGCATAAATGGATGTTGTCTGGATTTGAAAGTTTGGCTGAGATGTGATGTTGTCTGGAGCTGAAAGTTTGGCATAAATGGATGTTGTCTGGAGTTGAAAGTTTGGCTTAGATTTGATGTTGTCAGGAGCTGAAAGTTTGGCATAAATAGATGTTGTCTGGAGTTGAAAGTTTGGCTTAGATTTGATGTTGTCTAGAGTGAAAGTTTGGCATAAATGGATGTTGTCAAGAGAGGGAAAGTTTGGCATAGATTGGGTTTTGTCTAGAGTGGAAAGTGGCATAGATGGGATCTTGTTTGGGGTGGAATGATACCTAGCATTTGAAGTGTGGCATAAGTGGATGGGTGCCTTGATTGTAAAGTTTGGCATGAATGAAATATCTAGAATGAAAAGTTAGGGATAAATGGAATATTGTTTAAAGTTTGTACAATAAATGGGATATTATCTTGAGTGGAAATTTGTAACTCTGCTTGTTTCGTATCTTGCAGAGTGTGTCCAGAGAAATGAGCTCCAAGGACAAGAAAAAGAAGACACCTAAGAAATTAAAAGGCTATGCCATGGCGTGTAAGTGGTTTTCTATTTTACTTGCTGTTCTTAATTTTTATTTTATTTTTTATCCTTTTCTGCTGCTGCGCTTCCAGCTGCATGCAGATGCCTGGTTTGGAACAGTCATTGGCGATTACGACTCTCCATAAATTTAATTTTTTGTTTTCCTTATGGTTGTAACCACACCACATGATGAACCAAATACAGAAGATTAACCAATGACAAGTTAAAGATCAAGCACCAAAAGCAATATCAGAAGCATAATTTACACCCCCTGAAACAAGTAAAGAGCTTCAAATACTTGAGAAGTATAATATCATAAAATGGCAAATCAGAAGATGATCGAAAATAGATGTAATAAGACTCATTGGACAAATGGCACCAATAATAAAAAACAAACACGTATCAATAGATAATAAAAAAAGCACTCTACAACACAATCTTCCTATCTACTACACAACCAATGCCAAACCTGGAAAATGATAGAAAAAGAGAAAAGAAAAATTATAACAGAAATGAGATACCTGAGAATACTCAATGTATTAAGAAGAGAGAAATGAAGAAATTAGGACTAAAGTGGGGATTATAGCAGGCCTAGATTTCATCAGAAAACAAGTTAAATGGTATGGCCATACAAGGGGAAAGCAGAGAAGTAAATACTTGGATGGCTAGGCCACATGTTATGGTAAAGTGAAGAACACAGAGCTGATCCATGACTCTAGTGATCGTGTGAGATGGTGAAACATGACAGCCCACGCTTATCGGCACAGCACATGATGATGATATAACTAGATTACCAACTTACAGTATACGAGCAGTGATGTACAGACCAAATGGAACCAGAAGATGAGGCCGGCAATGTAAACGATGGACAGAGGAAATAGCAGCCCATGAGAATCTCGATACATGAAGCCCATAACCGGGCACTCTCCTGCTGTTCACGCTTCACCTTGACACCGCAAGGTACAAGATGAGATGATGGACCGGAACTCTCCTTCTATTTATGTTTCACCTTGACACAGTCAAGTTCAAGAGAAACGAGATGAGATGATGAATGAGTGGTCTTGTAACACATTCAGCACCTCAGTGTTTGTTTTCTTCTCAGCATTCTTCACAAAAAAAAAAAAAAAAAAAACCACACTTCCACTTCCTCCAGTTTTCTTCACCATTTCATTAATCATTGTCCAACATCTGCTTCCATACATAAGAACGGGACAAGCATGTTTCATAAAGTGAATATTAGTACTTACGATATTTCTGTTTTTCATGATTATAATTCTAGTAAAAGAATCATTGGATATAGCGATTCTGTAATCCTGTGTCACATATTCAATGTTTTCATGAAAAGTATGTAAACGTGTAAATTTATTCTGAGAAGTAGCGCCGTGGCTAGCACACTTGTTTGTCGTCCAGTGGTCATCCTCCCATGATTAATTACTATTTCTACTTCTCTTCTCCATTTCTCTATTGCATGTGACCTGTGGATCCCAAGGCCTTTCTAGTTGTACTATTCTCAGGATTTCTCATTGTATGTCCTGTCCAGCCTTGACTTAGTCTCTTGATTCACTGGTTTACCTCCAAAGCATCCTTAAATGGGTTGTTTCATCTGTGTTGCTTTCAGCTAGCATGAATTAGTATTCTAAATATTTCCCTTGACTATTATGTTTGCTGAATAATAGATATCAATACATATTTTTTTGTTAGTTTGTATATAACCAGCACTAAAACAATTTCTGTAATTTATTCCTGTCTACACAGTGGAAAGTCCTGGAGGTCCCACAGCTGTAAGAACCACCAGCTTCAGTCAGGTCACATCAATCATCCTGACCATGAAATGCCTGGATAAGAATTCCTTCCATCTGGACAGGGTTAGTCAGACGGGTGTCATACTGAATTAATTAAACTAGCACAGATTCATTCATCACTATTATGTGGCAAGTTTTGTGTAGAACGCAGCTCCCGAAACCATCTGCTGGAGACATTCACTCTCCTGCACCAATTCTCCTGACACATACTTGCCATGCCCATTGTATCTGAATGTCTTGTGTCTGCATCATGTTCCTCAATCTCCTCCTTCCAGAAACTGCCTGCCATTGCAGTTCTTTCTAAACCAAGGTGCTGATTCATTTGACCCCCGTATTTCAGTGTCTGAGACATGATGCTGTTTATGGTGGTCTTTAATGTTGTTGTTGTTGCCTCTGTTCAGATCTAGTAGAATGTCAGCATTTCATTCACAGTATTCTAAGAATGTTCCTGTCACATTTCAGCTCTAAAGCCCCAGTTTTTGTTCTTTACAGATGGTGAAATGGTCCATGATTGACATCTGTTTATTGCACAGGGAAGATATACGTTTACTTTTGTTTGTTTGCTGATGTTGACCTCAGCTATAGTTTTTATTGATGGGTTTTAGAAATGTCTTAAACTTTCATATTTGTCTAGTTTAGAGAAATGTCTATAACTAAGAATGTTCCACATTGTCCTGAATCATCTGCAAATGCTCTAAACCAGCTATAACTTCAGGAATCACCGGTAGCTGTTTACACCATGCAGAATTGTCTGTAGCTTTATGGTTATTCTACTTGATAACCCTTTACACAAGCAGCATGAGTGGTTGCTTGACTTTGTGCTAGTAGTAACAGCAAGTACTGTGATTAACTTATCCTTAGGTGGGACAGCAGTAACACTTCCAGGATTCAGTTCTCCTATGTAAAACCATACGAGCCTAGATATAGCAAATCTGTCATGTAGCAAAACATTCTTCATCCTCGCCTTATGCCCAGGCAGTCTTTTCCCCCTTCTTCATTAAAAAAAGAAACCCGGGAAGGCTTACCCGGTCAACAAATGCCCGCAGAAGTCGGATGTGTCGGCCTTAAGGCGCAAGAATGCAGCTCTGCTGTAAACAGGCACAACGCAATCACGTCAAAAAAAAAAACAAAAAAAAAAACAACCTCCGGATGAACGCAGAAAAAGAAGAAATTTAAAAAAATTACCCAATTGGGACACACGTGAACTTATCAAGCAGAGTGGTAATGGTCAGAGATCAGTCACTTTTAAGAATGAAACCTGGGATCTTTCTGTTGGTAGAGGCATGCTATAACCACTACAGCGAGACACACACAGAATGTACACATGTCAACAAACCACTGAAACTAAGCAAAGACCACAATAACAGTCATAATAACCTTTGTCAATTGCATAACAATTACTGCCAGATTGGACTACAATACTCTGTCTTTCAGACAGTATAAAGTGCTAGCATATTTCTTACCCAGCCTTGCTGGTTTTTACTACATCCTGTCCTACCTCTTCAATGTTTCCTTTTAACAACACTGAGCCCTGGTTTGTCCATCACCATGAACACCCCCAATATCTGTAGATACGTGAACCCTGTAGCTCTGACAAGAATATCTGAGCACCTCCGGCGTGCAGTGATGATAGTCCGTTGTGATCATTTGTAGGATGTGCTGTGGTATTGTGTTTACAACTACTGTGATTTGTGTGTGTTTCAGCTGCCTCACTTGTCACCACTGTATGGCCAGATTTTCATGAGGCTCAAGTGTTTGATGGAGACAAACGTGGAGGAGCGAGGATTTTTAGTGAGTACTCTAGTTTGATATCAAGGATGTAGTGTTATCAGTGCTGGCAGTTGACATGTTTTATTTGTTATAGTGTTGGTAGTTCTGTCTAATGTTGTTTCGCCTGAATAATTCTGTCCTTTTGCCAATCTTTCTGGAGCACAAACTATTTCACAAGATGCTAGTCTTTGAGGGTGTTTTGTACCATGTTAGTCCCTATTGCGGAGTATTTGTATCATTGTATATCTGTTTTAGAGCAGGGCCGAATGGATAAGAACCTGTGTTCTTAAACATCCGGTGTGCTGATGCTGAGGTAAGCAGTTCAACTCCTACACCGGACAGCTGGACTAAAATGTTGACTTGTCATCCTCTACTTGGGGACGTAAATTACAAGTACCTCTGACGTCGGAGTGGGTTTGCCTGATGGCGAGGGACACTGTTAACAGGGAAAGCTAATCCACACGCAAAATTCAGTCCATCACTACTATAAATAGTGTGTATGGACTACGCTTGAGTTGAAATCGAGTGAGCGGCTCCCCCCCAAATGTTTTAGAGGGTATTTGTATCATGTATATCTATTAGAGCAGTTGTTCATAACCGGTGGGGAATTTTAGGGTTTCCAGGGGGGAATTAAGATTATTTCAAGATCGCGTTAATACACGAACCGATTACTTGATATGTTTTTCCCTTCATACTGTACGGTTTTGTACGTCTCACCCTTCTAAAATTCATTTTATAAAGTAAGTAGACCCACAAATCATGTTTTATGTGGACGTCTAGATTTGTTTTAGTATGTGCTATTAAATTTAGCTTCCATTATTACGTATGCTTTGAAGGGGCGGGAGCGGGATTTTTAGGTAGGAAATATGAAAGGGGGGAATGACGTCCTGAAAATATGGTGAAGGGGGGCACGGGTCAAAAAAGGTTGAGAACCACTGTATTAGACGGTATTTATATCATGTTAGTCTGTATTAGAGGAGATTCGTATCATATTTGTGTTAGAGGGCATTTGTATCATGTATATCTGTAAATATCTGTATTAGAGGGTGATTGTATCACGTTGATCTGTATTAGAGGTCATATGTATCATATATTAGGGACGTTCATTTGAAACCCGTTCCAATGGCTTTATTACAAAAAGCATGAAAGAAACACTAACAGGTGTGGTAGAATTAAACAAAGCATTCATTTAGAATGAATTATGCACCATAGCTTGGTCAGAAGTCGCCGTAGGCATTCAGGCAAGCATCCCATTGCTTAGGTAGGCGGCAAATGCCGTCCGCAAAAAAGGATTGTGGTTGCTCACTGAACAAAGTGTTTACCGCGTTCACTACGTCTTCATCTGCGTGAAATCGTTGCCCCTTGAGAGTTTTTTTTAGAGGTAACAAATGAAAATCACATAGTGACAAATCAGAACTATAGGCTGAATGTTGCAGAATTTCCCACTTCTTCCTTGCTAATGCTTCCTGCACAGTCTTTACGACATGCGGACGAGTATTATCGTGCAACAAAATCGCACAGTGAGAAAGCATGCCGGGTCGTATTTTCTTGATGGCTTTTTGCAGCTTGTCTAATGTTTGCAAATAGTGGGTAGAGTTGATTGTCAACAACCTGTATTACACGCAGGCACTCTCGCTACTTCATCCACACCCAAAGAAACATTCGTTGTGTGGATGGATAACATGTCTTTTTAGTTCATGCGGACCTGAGATGGTTACATATAACAACCAGTCGGTAACGCCCTGAATAAATATACAATTTGTCGCCGCCTTTACAATACTCATGCACAATCACTTATTCACACTCGCTATCTCAAACTAGCGCTCTAGCAAACTACGCATTTGCACTCAGAAAATCACAAGTGTCCTCTAGAAAGCTGTCGTGTTCCATCTGACGGTTTTCAGCCGGCTGGCTGGCCTTGCCGTCCTAAACTTCGTGCGGTCAGTAAAACCTCGTGCTCTTGTACCTGCCTCGTAGTACAGCAGTCAGTTAGCCTGGGTTGTACTAACGTTTAGTCGGTTCAGGGTAGTATCCCGTGAACTAGCGTCCCCTCCCATCCTCGGGGTTGGTCCGGTGGTGTCCTGGTTATGACACGTTCGTGTCCCCACCTAAGTCCTGTCTTATGACTGTTCTAAGTCCTAGCTTGTGTTCTATCTCTACTCTATCTACTCCCCTGTAGAAGTCCTTATCTATGTCTTATATGTCATTACCTGTATTCTTCTTCTTCTTCTTCTTCTTCTTCGGTCATCCGGAGTTTTTTTTCCCGGATGTGATTGCGTTGTGCCTGTTTACAGCAGAGCTGCGTTCTTGCGCCGTTAGGCCGACACATCCGACTTCTGCGGGCATTTGTTGACCGGGTTAACCTTCCCGGACCTGTATTCTATCCCTTGTCCTGTCTATATTATCCTCAACATCTTGACATTGATGTTGACACCAGGTTCTTTAAAGTCAGCCAACAATAGCACTTCATGGTAAAAAAATGCGCTCAGCATAACTTTACCAGCAGAAACCTGTAACTTGAATTTTTTTGGTTTTTGGTGATCCAGCATGCTTCTATTGCATGCTGTCTCTTTTTTGCTGCTCGGCTCAAAGTGGTGACACCATGATTCATCGCCTGCCACTATGTGGAAGAGAAATGCATCACCCTCCACTCTGTAACGCAGCTAGTGGTTCAAACACCATCCCATGCGTTCCTCTTTTTGGTGGTCGGTCAACATCCGTGGTACCCACTGTGAACACACCTTCCAATATTGCAGTTTCTTATGAATGACCTTTTTAATTGTCCCATCAAATTCTTTCACTAGAGAACGTAGGCTTCGACAGTGGTTCATCTGTACTGTTGCATCAATTTTGGCGATGGTTTTTTCTGTTGCAACAATATGCTCTTGACCCGGCCGTCGAAGATCTGTCGTGAACTGATGTCCTTTCCGAAACATTCGTGTCCAGTCTGTCACTGTTGTCTTCGACACTCATTTGTTACCATAGGCTGCCTGCATTCTTCGATGAATGTCCACTCGTCGACATCTTTCAAATGAAAGAAACTGAATCACCGCTCTTTGAGCTTCTTTGAACAGATTTTGGATCAACCCGGTCATTTTCTCAACGGTCAGAAACAGAACCTATGCATCATGGGACGATAAGCACTTGCTCTTTTATTCATTAGTCAGTACTTATCACATGACCATGACATGATCATGTTCAACGTATGCAATTACGCGTGAAGGGACACGAACGGATTTCAAATGAACGCCGCTTATATATCTGTATTAGAGGGTATTTATATCATATATATCTGTACTAGAGGGCATTAAATCATATATCTGGATTAGAGGGTATTTGTATCATGTATATCTCTGATAGAGGGTATTGGTATCATGTAAGTCTGTAATAGAGGGCATTTGTATCATGTTTATCTGTATTAGAGGTCATTTATAACATGTTTTATTAGAGGGTCAGTCAATCATGTGCCATGTTGGAAAGCGTGGGCGGTCATGACTTGCCATTTCACTCGATCACCTGAGTCGTGGATCAGCTCAGTGTTCCTGTCTCGTCCATGCCATGTGGCCAAGCCATCCAGGTATTTTCCTCTCGGTCTTCCTCTTGGTCTGTTCCCTTCGATCTTGCCAGTTGTCACTAAGTTCTCCAATCCATTTCTTCTCATAACATGTCCAAAAAACTTTGACAGTCTGTGTATAATTTCTCTAATCAATTTACCATTGTCATTTGTCTCCTGTAGTACTTGGTCATTGGTTTTTCTGTCTGTCCATGGCATTAGAGAGTAATTGTATAATTTTAGTTGGTATCAGAGGGCATTTGTATTATATATGTATCTGTATTAGAAGGTATTTTTATCATGTATATCTGTGATAGAGGGTATTAGTATCATGTTAGTCTGTAATAGAGGGCATTTGTATCATTTTAGCCTATATTATAGAGTGTTTTTTTGTACTTCTTTCTGACTTGTTGCTATCTGTACCTTGGCACAAAATTATACAAAACTAAAATTAATACCAGCAACAATCTTTAGATCTCATGATTTGTTTAGTGTATAATAAAGACAAATTAGGGGACAGTGAACATCTTATTTTGACAGCCTGTTTTGCATGGAAATGTTCTTAAATAGAAGAAGAAGAAGAACTGAAATGATATATTGATGTATTGAACCATTCCGCAGACAATGTTTGAAGATGTTAGTGGATTTGGTGCATGGCACCGTCGTTGGTGTGTCCTCGCTGGCAACAAGATCTGTGTCTGGAAATACCCTGATGATGAAACCAGAAAGGTGAGTGGACAAGTTTTGACACAGGTTGATGATGTCACTACAAAAAATACACCTTTAGTTGTCTTCAGTAAAACATGTTTAGTTTAGTTTAGTTGATGGAGCAACATCATGGCACACGGGTGTAACCCATACATGCTCTGCTTTACTACTAACCCAAGCTAGAGTCCGGAGAAACTCAACCAGTGCACAAACTCCAGTGTCCGGAGAAACTCAACTCAGTGCACAAACTCCAGTAGCACCGGCGAGGATCCTGAAATACTTTGGGTAGATTTTTAACTCAAAATCTTGCCCGGACAGCGCCGTTAGGCTACTATTTTTCTATTTCCAACTGCTAAGGGATATTTTTACGTGTGCAACAATACACATGCGCGTCTGATCTCACTACCCAGAGACCAGGAGAAATTTTGTTACTAGAAATCCCGTGAAAAAAACCCGTCCCTCACCGGGGCTTGAACCCGGGACCTCCAGCACTCGAGGCGGACACCATACCTCGAGACCACGCAGCCATGTATTAGCTGCCAGCAGTCAGTTATAAGTTGATACAGTTGAGAAACAAGCTTTTTAATAACAAGATTGCCAGTTTAACAAATATCTTGTCAATTGCAAGATTGAGAATTTGACAGATAGCTAGTTAATCACAAGATTGAGAACTTGACAGAAATAACTGACGAGAAAGTAATTAAGTAACAGGAATTTTACTATAAACTGCATAGATCAGTATTTTGTTAAAGGCGCATATCCTTTACAGGACGTCGCAGTCAACACTAGCATTTGTTTGTTTGTTTGTTTGTTGCTGGTTTGCTCTCTTGGCAAGTTTACGTTCAGTAGTTTGCCATTGTTTTCTGAACGACCGGAAAATCTTATTTCAGGATACAGTTTCCTTCACATTACCCTATGTGGGAGTATTGGGCATATGCAAAATTGATTACAACATGGCTGCATAACTGTCTACTTGCACTATGGAAGAACACATAGGCGTTACGGGGTTTCTGTTTGTTTTTGGTCAGAGGGTGTCAGAAGAATGATGGCTTCATATAGAGGCAATTGTTTGAGTCAGGAGAGAGTATATAAATGGGTTGACGCAATGGAGACACCTGTTGTCTCTGATTAAAAAAAATATTCAAGATGCAGGAATCTACTGGGGAAGTCATGATGACTATCTGTTAGGATATCAAGGGTCCTATTTTAATGCATTTCCAGGTAAGGGGCGCAACAGACTTGTGCTCAATACACTAATATGATAGTGAACAAATAGAAGCCCACAATACGATCACAACACTCTGAAAAGGAGTATTTTTGCTGCATGACAACGCCTGCCCTCATACAGCTGCACATACAGTGGGTTCACTTCGTGCAATGAAATTTGTCTTAAAACATTCAGCGTACAGTCCTGACTCAGCGACATCGGACTTTCAATTGTTCTGACTCTTGTAAGAACATTTGCGATGTTAGAGGTTTGCACATGGCTATGAGGTAATGGAGGCAGTGCAAAACTGGTTGAAGTCCACATCCAAAAACTGCCCTAGAAGTCAACAAACTAGTGAACCAAGTGTGTTGCCAGACGGAGACTATTGAAAAATAACACACAATTTGTAGTTTGCGACTTCCTCTCATAGTTAGTCACAAAAATGAGAATTTGATATACATAACTAATCACAAGATTGAGAAATCAACAAATAGCTTGTCATTTTTAAAACTGAGTCGTAAATCAATTGCATGAATGAGAAGTTGGAATACAGTCAGTTGTAAGATTAAGAAGATGATTGACAGACAGCTTAGATCTAAGTTTACAAGATAAATTTATTTCTGTGTCTAGGATCCCATGACACTTATTGACCTGAAACGCTGCATCACAGAAAAGGTTGGCTTGGTGCCGAGGGACATCTGTGCTCGCCCCAACACATTTGAGATGACCACAATCAGGCAGCCCTTAAAAGGAGAGCATGATACCCTGGTCACACGTACTTACAACTCCACAACATCTGTCAGGTCAGACATGTATATATTCATCATCTTGTGTAACTGACTCGCTAGTAAATATTTGCAGCCTCTCTCAAATCTGTTATTTTAATCTGCTCTCGTGTAGCGACTTTCTCTCATAATATTTGCAGTCTATAGTTACCCCTCTCTTAAGTTAGGGAATCCACACTCTTATAATTTAATCTAATATTTGTATTATTCTCGTATAATCTCTTCTTTATGTTTTCTTATGCAACCATGACTCACGTAATATTTGCAGTCTGTGTGCCTGTAGTTACCCCTCTCTTAAACTATGGAATTCATATTGGTATATTCACAAACGTTGGTATAATTGACACTGTTATCTGTGAAACAAATGTGTGTTCATATAGTGCTGTTTATGGGGAGCTGTAGTAGCACTGTGTTCTAGCATGCTTGTCTGGTGTTCACATTGTCATTCAGGCATTTAAATAAATTCATCTGGGCTTCCTACTTAAAATGTGTGCCAGGAAATCTGAGAAGTAAAGGTAGCCCTCACTATATTGACTCTCACTCACAGGGGGGGAGAGAGAGAGAGAGAGATCTAGAGAGAGAGAGAGAGATCTAGAGAGAGAGAGAGAGAGAGAGAGATTAAAACCATACAAATCTTGAGTAAACAAGTTCTATTGCCAGACAGGTGATGCCCATGTGTGTTTCGTTCATGAATATCATGCTTGTATACTACTAGACACCCTGTAAACCTCACAGATTAGGACATGACATTGGCAGACAGGTGTAGAAAACTGATATTTATATGTTTATTGACACCATCAAGGTCATTTGAGCTGACAGAAATAAATATGACCGCATTTTAGTTTATGAATCTGTTGACCGCATTTTAGTTTATGAATCTGTTGACCGCATTTTAGTTCATTGATAGCAACAACTGTGATGGCTCTCCCTCCTGTTAATATACAAAAATATGTGGGGAAGTTGGAGGGAAGGGATGCAAGAGAGGATGCTATTCTGTGTGACATCATAGAATGGGGGAATTGTCCACGTTGTACAAGAGATAGAAGGTTGTGGACAAACATAACTAACATTAAATGACATAGGTTGTCAGACGAAGAGGAAGGTAGCACAGATCAACAAAACAAAATCAACAAATACTGTATTTTTCATAAGGCCCATTGATAGAAAGTTTTTTCTTCTTCTTTTTTTATTTATCGCTTGCTGGCTTTGAACTTGAGCGTAGTCCGTACACACTACTTCTAGTTATGCTGGACTGAATTAGTTTTCCCCTATTAACAGTGTCCCTCACCACCATCAAGTGAACCCACTCCAACTTCAGAGATACTTGTATTTTACGTCCCCAAGTGAAGGATGATAGGTCAGCATTTTAGTCCAACTGTCCGGTGTAAGGGTTGAGCCTCTTACCTCCGCATCACCTCACCGGATGTTTAAGAACGTTCCATTTGGCCATGCTAACCTATAGAAACAGTTGAGAAAAGATTAACTGTTGTAGTCCTGTCATGAGTGTCAATCAATAACAGTGAATGTATGTTACAGGGTAAGTATGTAGTGATAACTGTCTCTTTACAAAGGCACTAGATCTAAGCAGACTGGAACATAATGTAGGGTGATGTTAAAAAAAAAAAGGTGTCATAACAATAAAGATGGTGTCATAAGTGTCATGGTACATTTGATTTGTTCATAAAGACTTAGATTGTGAGCTGACTGAAACGAACAACAAATTGTATGATGAACACCAATCATAAAACTGTTTGATCTGTTTCTACAGGCATCAGATGTCAGCAGACTCGAAAGAAGAACGTATTGTGTGGTGTAACAAAATCAACCGCACTCTAGCCAACTTGAGAACGTGGAATGCAGATGCCCTGAAACCCCAGAAAACCAGTGTCCCAACAGCTTCGTATCGTTGATAGCTGGAGACAAATCAGCAGTGGTCACTGGTTGAGTGCCAGAACGCTTGTTTTTATACAGCTTTTTGAGTAGCAGGGCTTTCTGTTTTAATAGAAATATATATATCAAGTGTTTCTGATCATTTGTGGGTAGCTAAATATATGATTAACCTGGAATGGTATACTAATCGCGGTTAACTACTTAAAATACTGAAATTGGAATAATAATTAAAAATCAGCCATAGCAGCTGCACATTTTTGTTCAAGTGTAAAAAAAAAAAAAACCACAGCTGAAATTATCAGCCATCCCTCTGGTGGGCGAAAATTAACGAAGTCATCTACACTTTAAAAAAAAATAATCCAGTTTATGGGTGAAATCTTCAACATTCTGGCTGTGACTTCTTTCAATGATTATCTAAGTCCATCCCAAGGCAGTTAACATATCTTTGTTACTCCTACTTAAAATCAGAGTATCACATGAGAATGTTAACGAAGAAATTAGAAATTACAGTTGTGATTTCTGAGTCGAATATTGCAAATACCTTGGGAAGCCAGAGTAACTAACATTGATTGCTTGGATGAGACTCTTGAAAGTAGAACATCATACACAACTATTAGTAAGACAAAAAGTGTTCTTTGGTCATAAATTGAGAAGAAATGTATTGGAGAACATCATGGCAACTGGAAAGATCAGCGGTTGAAGATACAGAAGCAGACAGACAGAAATTATGCCTAGAGGAATATCATCAATAAAATGATTCCAGAAAATCAAGGAAAAGATCCAAAGGACGACCAAGAAAATGCTGGATAGACTAGATCAAGGGTAAACTAAACAGATGTGACTCAACCAGTTGAACACATCTGGCCTTAGACTGCATACTTAGTTCCCTCTCCCAAACATTTAATTGGGATTAGGAAAAAACCTCCAATCTGTGATGTGTGGGGGGTTATCATTGAACATGGCTGCCTGCTATTAGATTAGTTCAGACAAAATTAGCCTTTGGTTGTAGTGATTGTTGAACACAGAATGAAAATTTTGGTCTTGAATGATTCTTCTTCTGCATTCATCCGGAATATTTTTGGGACGTAATTGTGTTGTGCCTGTTTACAGCAGAACTGCAACATTTGCACTTTTTTGCCAACACATCCGATTACTGCAGACATTTGTTAACAGGTTTAACCTTCCCGGGAATGATTGAAGACAGCTGTATTTGGCTGTAGTCATTATTTAACAAAGAATGAAATGTCTGATCTAGAATGATTGCAGACAATGTAACATGTTTGGCCGTTATCGTTCAGCATAGAATGGTTGCAGACAATGTATCATGTTTGGCTATCATCATCATCATCATCATCATAAACTGAAGATATGTTGTTTGCTCTAGAATGATCCAAACAATTATGAAAATGACAAACACTAAATATAGATGGATACAGGATCTAAGAAAGGAAAAAGAATGTAAACTTTAATAAATATATATATATATAGAGAGAGAACATATATGATTTTCAGGTAATTGTCTGCAAAGGAAAAGGTGACAACGATTAAAACTGTCCACTGCACCTCATGTCATGGCTTAAAACAGCTGATGGTCTAAAACTTCACATTGCAAACAGCAGTTTCTGCCCTGAGACTTTTATACCACACGTGAAGGGAATAACTAGACTGTTCTATCATACCACGATTTAAGGGTGTAATTTTAGCACAGACGGGTTCTCTTTTATTTACCACAATCGTCGGGTATAAAATAGATTACTGAGAACCCCCAAGCTTGGGGTAACTAGACCACAGACTGAGAATTAATGGCACAAGTTTAGGGGAACTCCACCACAAGCTTAGGGTAACTAGACTACAGACTGAGAACTCAAACTACAAGCTTAGGGTAAATAGACCACAGACTGAGAATTTATATCACAAGCTTAGGGGAACTAGATTATAGACTGAGAATACAGACTGAGTATTCATACCACAAGCTTAAAGTAACTATATAGACCAGACCTCATTACTGCGCCGTCATTTTGAACTTGGAGCTGGGCTTCTTCAAGACCTTGAAGTCTTTCTCTTGTCTCGGAGGCAATCTAGACATTACCACATTCATTATCTGTTCCCTATGCTTGTCATATGGCATCAGGGGGAATGTCATGGACAAAAATAGTGTCTACAAAGTGTGTAGAAACAGAGCTCCATTTACACAATCCAAGGGGCTGGACTCGATCTACAGGTGTAGAGACAGAATTCATTACCACAATATAAGGACCACAGACAGAAACTCATTTACACAATTTAAGGGTGTAGAAACCATTACCACATATATAAAGGGTGTAAGACTGAGAACTCATTACCACAGTCTAAGGGTGTGAGCAGATACTGGAGAGAGCTCATTACCACAATCTAAAAGGTAGAAACTCAAATCTAACATTTTGGTGATGAGCTCTTTCTCTGCACCCTTAGAATGTTGTAATGATGCTCCCTCCAGTCTGCTTGTGAAGGTATTTTTGATATGTGTAATATCTATACAGGTGTATATTTGATGTAATTAATGTATTTATATAATAAATAATCTATGTACTTTTTCATCAGTGTAATATGGTTGCCATGTAATAATGTCTTTCATGTCGCCTTAGTCTTCATAAATGTAATGAGCCACAAGAGCTTTTTGTGTGTTTGTATTTTTAAGCAGGTTAGCCCAGCTTAAAATCCTTGTGTGTGTGTGTGTCTGGTTCCTGAAAGAAGAGAGACACTTTGCAGGGCTATTTAAAAAAAAAAAAAAAGTAGAGATACGAGAAAACTGTGGCAGAAACAAAGATAGTAGAGGTTGGTTGATGACCTACCTATATGCACCCCATTTAGAATAAAGCAAGCTCTGTTCAGAAAATATCCATATGGCCAGGAAAACATGAGGGGTTTGAAAGTACAGCGCAGCTGTCCCACCATTGGTGGGTATTTCAGAAAATATTCCCTGTTGGTGGATGGCAAGGAGCCATGCCAATAAAATAGGGAGCCTAATAAACCAGGGAGAGATTTTAATTGACAAAGATTGCAATGACCTGTAAATAATGGGCCCTCTGACCAAACAATACTTCTGGGTTCATGTGGCTCCTTCAGATGTTTGGCTGATTACCCAAGTTGAAAGTATTACAGGTGTTCCTTATGAAACAGACAAAATATAGTATTGTGGCAGTCAAAGGGTGTTTTCAGGGAAAACATTCCTAGTATTCAACTGAGCTGTGAACCAAATAATCAATACACACATGTGGTCCATAGCACTATACGGCTTTGCGACATGAGATGGCAAGAATTTGGAAGCTTCTGAGATGCATTATCGCAAGATGCAAAGATTGAGCCGAACAGGAAAGAGATCAGATGAACACTGTTGAAGATGGAGAAAACACTGAAGTGGATGTAAGACAAAGTGTGAAAGTAGTAGCCCCTCCTTTTACATAACTAGGACATTTGGTATGTGTAGCTAGGCCAAACGACACTTGGTGGGTGATGTGCTGGGTATTATGTCTTTACACCCCGAGACATATACAGGGAACCCAGGTCAATTTAAAGTCTCCATGAGGATCAAACCCAAAACCACTGGCACAAGGCTATCTGGAGCTGAAGTGAGTTGAGGACGGTTGAACTGATCACGTGACTTCCGACTGGTTGCCTTCAAGAAGCTCTGTGGTGCATGCCACATTGATATCTCTTTTGTGTATTTGTTTCCACTACACATTGTGATGTGCTATAGTTAAATCCCATGTTCTGTTTCTGTGTTCCCTTAGTTGAAAATATGCTGGTGCTCGCAAGTAAAATAGCTCGCAAGTAAAATAGTGTTCCATACCACAGAATTTGTGGACATCAAGTGGCACGTGGTCGAGTCTGATCTTTGTTAAACTGAGGCACAATGAACAGATATGTTTAACCTCAGAACAGCGGCTGTTACCACAGGGCAAGGGATTCTGCAGAACCAGAGCTGGACATCTGATGCCGTTTGTGAAACCACATATGGGGGGGGGGGGGGGGGGGTCGACTTGTAGAGCTGCATACATTACATTTGGGATGACATAAACCACTAGTTTTAATGATGATGATGATGATGCTGTTATAGTGATAAACCACTACATCATTGCTCAGTCTCTTGATGTAGGCTTTCAGATCCAGTGTTTCATTACAATTGTCAGGGATATTATGCATGTCTATTGTTTGTTTTCCTATGATGCATAGCTTTCCACTTCTATCTTAGGGTGGAAAGCTATCTAGTGATATGTTTCTCAGTTTTGACATGGTTGCTCACCAATATCAATGAGGCAGCTCTCATCAGGGAATTAAATTCTGGACTTTTATGGCAGCAAGTTAAGGCACATTGGGCAAATGATCCGAGATCCATATTCTGATAGACCCATCATCACTGGGTGATGTAGAAGCCATTGCTGGCAAAGGTACTATGACATGTTTGATACCCAGTTTAGGCTGGAAGCCGAGGTAAACATCCAAATACACCATGATGTGAATGAAACCCATGATGACTGGATCAGCAGGCCAGTGTCTAGCCACTACACCACACAGAGGCTTGCTGTTGTGGCAGTCGGCAAGTATGACTCTACCATACACGCTGCAATGCCTGTACTCTACACAAGTACATGAGCATACAGGTGACCTATCTCTTCATCTTCTGCCTCTCATGGATAGTAGTAACAATTTTACAAACTGGATAACCACTGCGTTAAATACTGTGTACATTCAAGTGATAGTTATTGGCTAATCACTTTTCTGTTCAGATTATTTCATTGTCTTGTTAACCATGCATCACAAATATTTTAATGTACATATGTCATTTCTATATAACTCTTTTCCTTCACTATCTGTTCTTAATTGTGTCTTGAGTGCCTTCACTGTCTATCCTCAATTGTGTCAAATGGTAACATGTACCACACTGTATACCATAGTCCTATCTATGCAAGATGTCTGCATGAATTTGGTGAAATGTAACCTACATGGATATATACATAATACACATTCATATGCAATACCTCACTGAGTGTTAGTTAATTGTCTAAATATTGTATTCCTTGTGCAGTGTTGGGGTTGTATGATTAGACTGAGCCACTGGAAATAAACCCACCCTTTTGTTCAGTGCCTCACAAAAGGGTAGAGTGGCTGTGAGGCACTGAACAACAGGGTAGTGTGGATGTGAGGTACTGGATTGAAGAGTAGAGTGGGTGTCGGGTACTGGACTGAAAGATAGAATGGATGTGAGATATTGGATTGAAGAGTATAGAGTGGATGTGAGGTACTTGAAGGGGTATAGTGGATGTGAGGTACTTGAAATAAAGATAAAGTGGGCGTGAGATGTAGACAGGATAGAGTGGATGTTGGATACTGGACTAAATGGGACATAGAAGGAATATATTTCTTACCTTATTTTTCATTTCCTTCTTGTTTCTTCAGCTGCTGGTTAATAATTGTACATAAGTATTCATGTTATTAGGATGCATTTAGCTTTTTATATTGAGTTCGTGAAAGCAAACTTTCCACAAAGTTGTTTTGGATAGCTCTTTGTTATTGTTCTTTCTCAACCAAACCCTAAGTTTTCTTACAGTCATTGTTTCTTTGGCATCCAGCATTTTATAATGCTGGATATAAAATCCAAAATTTTTATAATGTTAGGAGTCTCCATGGCGAAGTAGTCAAGCCTTTTGACTCGGGCTCCAAAGGTGATGGGTTCGATTCCAGGCCGCATCCTTCGGTTCATGAGTTAAATTTTTCGGAGACTCCTGTGGGTCGTCGCTAGAGCTGCGGAGTTCATGCTTTGTGCGATGCTTTCCGCGCTGCGGAAAGAGACCAAGCCACATGGGATAGAACCCGGTGCAATGAAGTTGACTCTGTCGGCTTTTAAGCGACTTTTTAAAGCATTTTTATAATAGCTCGCCTTATGAAAACCCTTGTCAAAGCTGTCTACAATAACATTTCTACCTACCGTTTGGTTATTGCGTGGTGGTTTAATTCCAGATTCTTGCACCCATTGACAAAATGACCGTTTACTCAAACCCAATGCATGCACCGTTCTTTTTTCCGGGATTTAACAGTTTCCTTCTATCAGCATCTTGTCAAAAAATTTGTGTACTTCATAGCGATGCTTTGAAGTGTACACAATTTCACATTCAATCCCACTGAACAATATTCACACATTCAGATGTTAGCGATAAGTGGTAAGATTAAAAAAAAAAAAAAAATAAATCAGGATTCATTAAAGTACCCACATACTGACGACACCTCTGAACTAGTCTGAACACTCCCATTTTAAACTGCACGGGGTTCTTGTCATAAGGACTTTCTCGTGAACCACGAGAAAATTAACCATTCAATGCTGATGTTTCCATGTTAAAATGTAATACTTCTAAAAATGTGCACTTCATCTCTGACCCATAAATTATATACCGCATATAAACAAACTTTGAAATTGCTGTACAATCTCCAGAACAAAAATTATTTTGTTGGGTGGACATGATGATAAGGTTATATGCTAAATCTCATAATTTTCCCTCAGTTGGTTACTGAGATATGGATTTTTATATGGAGGCGAACAAATGTAAACGCACTATATTCAGAAGTTTAGAATAGACATGAGGTACTGGACTGAAGGATAGAATGAATGTGAGATACTGGACTGAAGGATAGAATGAATGTGAGATACTGGACTGAAGGATATAATGGATGTGAGGTACTGGACTGAAGGATGGAGTGGACATGAGGTACTAGACTGAAGGGTACAGTGGACATGAGGTACTGGACTGAAGGATAGAATGGATGTGAGATACTGGACTGAAGGATATAATGGATGTGAGGTACTGGACTGAAGGATATAATGGATGTGAGGTACTGGACTGAAGGGTACAGTGGACATGAGGTACTGGACCGAAGGCTGGAGTGGACATGAGGTACTGGACCGAAGGCTGGAGTGGACATGAGGTACTGGACCGAAGGCTGGAGTGGACATGAGGTACTGGACTGAAGGGTACAGTGAACATGAGGTACTGAACTGAAGGGTACAGTGAACATGAGGTACTGAACTGAAGGGTACAGTGAACATGAGGTACTGGACCGAAGGCTGGAGTGGACATGAGGTACTGAACTGAAGGGTACAGTGAACATGAGGTACTGAACTGAAGGGTACAGTGAATATGAGGTACTAGACTGAAGGCTGGAGTGAACATGAGGTACTGGACCGAAGGCTGGAGTGGACATGAGGTACTAGACTGAAGGGTACAGTGAACATGAGGTACTGGACCGAAGGCTGGAGTGGACATGAGGTACTGGACCGAAGGCTGGAGTGGACATGAGGTACTAGACTGAAGGGTACAGTGAACATGAGGTACTGAACTGAAGGGTACAGTGAACATGAGGTACTGAACTGAAGGGTACAGTGAACATGAGGTACTGAACTGAAGGGTACAGTGAACATGAGGTACTGAACTGAAGGGTACTGTGAACATGAGGTACTGAACTGAAGGGTACAGTGAACATGAGGTACTGAACTGAAGGATGGAGTGGACATGAGGTACTGAACTGAAGGATGGAGTGGACATGAGGTACTGGACCGAATGATACAGTGGGCATAAGGTACTGGACTGAAAGATGGACATGAGGTACTGGACTGAAGAGTGGACATGAGTTACTGACTGAAGGGTGGAGTGGACATGAGGTACTGGACTGAAGGGTGGAGTGGATGCGACAGGTGTGCTGAAGGATGGAATGAATGTAAAATTTAAAAAAAGAAATAAAATGAAATAACAATACAAAAAATAGTAAATAAAAAAAGTAAAACAAAAAATATAAATAAAATTAAAAAAAATAAAAATAAAATTAAAAAAAACAAACATTAAATTTAAAAGTAAAATAAATAAATAAATAAAATTAAAAAAAATATACAATAAAAATAAAATAAAACAAAAAAGTAAATAAAAAATATCAATGTATAAATAAAATAAAATTAAATAAATTAAAAAATAAATAAATAAAATATAAAAGGTAACTATTCTAAGTTTCTAACAAATAAAATTGAATAAAATAAAAAATAAAAAATTGAATGAAATAAAAAGATATAAATAGAACAATAAAGTAAATTAAAAAATAAAAATAAAAATATACAAAAATAAAAAATAAAATAAAATAAAAAAAATAAATAAAAGTTCACACTTCATACTATACAAGTTCAAACACACACTTTCAGTTCTACATTCAGTACAGCAGTAGTCCTCTCCTGAATACAGCATCAACACTAGTAGTACAGTAGTAGTTCTCTCCTGAATGTAGCGTCAAAACTATATTATAAAACAAACTGTTCTATAAAAAGGATCAATATTACAAAGTCAAATACTAACAATTTAAGATACCTACTTAGTGAAAATGGATAGCACAATATGAATATCACAATTGTCTGAAAGATATGGTTATAAAATTTATAATTATGAAATAGCAAAAGTATAAGTTACAAAAACAATTTATATAAAATAAGAATAGATTGCACGATTTATTGCCTGGCATATTTCGCTGCATCTCGTCAGGTACATACTGCAGAAATCACACAACGTAAAGTGAATTAACTAGATAAATCCTTCAAACTGAAATATACACTTCAGCTTGAGTAATCCATCCAATCGCTTCACAGTTGGTAATGGGAGGCGACGTTTCAGAAATTCAAAACAATGTTTTCCCGTGATGAATTTGAATAACGAAGACACAAACAATAGATTGCACGATTTATTGCCTGGCATATTTCGTGGATCTCGTCAGGTACATACTGCAGAATTCACACAGCATAAAGTAAATTAACTAGATAAATCCTTCAAGTTGAAATATACACATATTCGCACAGTAATGTCAATTGTCTACCACTGTAATTTTAAGCTGACTAACATGTCTTTCTATTTGCACAAATCTGGCTTGCGTTGATTGATCATAATTGCTTCTGCAAACTTTAACAAGCGAGTATTTTGTGTGTTAAACAACACGCGAAAGGCAATGTCTCTGTCAAGCACATGCCCGCTTTCGATAATGTGCCTACCAATTGAAGACGCGGGGAGCTTCCGGTGTCGGCCCACTAGGCTAGCATTGCCTGTATGTCTTATCTTGTCGACCCATTCAGGTATGTGTTCTTACACACTTTTGTTCAGCTGTCTCTTTGTTCTACCAATGTAGAAGGCCTGGTATCTACATGTGAATTGGTAAATTGTATTTCATGTAAATTGTAAATCATGCAATCTATTGTGTCTTCGTTATTCAAATTCACTATGGGAAAACATTGTTTTGAAAATAAGAATAGACTATATATCTCTCAAGGTGATTACTCTAGAAGTCAACATAAAACAAAGCAATTTGTTTTACACTGAGTGCAGTATGCACATGACAGAATGTAGAGAAATATGATAGGCAATATACTGGGCAACTTACTGTTTACATCTCCATTATTGAAATTCACAATGGGAAAACATTTTGAAGATCATATAATCCAATTATAACCCAAAAGAGTTGAACAGAATATTATTGATATAAATACAATACAGTGTACTTTTCTCACAAGTAATTCAAACACTGAAAATTAGATTCAGCACATACTATGTGTATGTTAAAAATACACATTGGCTAAACAAACTTAGAATAGTTCACTTGAATGCTGAATCCATGCTGCTATGTTTGTAGCTTATGAATGATTTGTTTAATTGCTGCCTGCAGAGAATAGGACAAACAGTATGACAAAATCACAAATGCAGAAGTTAAGGATAGAACTAGCATTCCAGAGAATTAAGATATCAGGGAAAGGAGTCACTGGATAAGACACACTGAGAAAATCTGATTATAGTATTAATAGAAAGTCTTTCCACTGGAACACACAGGGTAAAATGAAATAAAGGGAAATCTAAAAACATGGGAAACGAGAATTAGAGACAGGTAAATAATTTTTTTTTTAAAGTTGCATATCCCTTACAGGACATTGCAGTCAACACCAGCATTTTTCAGCTGTTGTTGATGTTCTTGGCAACATTACGCTCAATAGTTTGCCACTGCTTTCTGAGCGACCGGGTCATATACCCATTAAGTAACCAACGCAATGTGATCTGCTGCCGAATCTCGCACAGCTGTGTTCCCCATGTGGATATATGGGATTACGGAGAAATTCGTTAACTCCATCACCAAGGAGACAGGAAGGTAAATAATAAATAATACAGGGAGGAAATTAAAGGAGCTGCATGAGATAGCAAAAGATACGAGGGCTTGGTGCTCAGGTTCTTGAAAGTCTATGCTCTAATAATTGTTAAATAGCAGAAGTTCAAATGATAAAAGTAGTGATTGCATATGGCTGTGTCAGGGTAGTTACAACATGATCGCTACCAGGGATGAGTGGGTATACTCCCATAAAGCTAGGCAAAAACTGAGTTGAGTGCACAGCACACTTGCCATCCTACCTTGACAGTGTGAATGAATGGATGTTGGAGATAGACCAAAGAGACTGGCAGATACCCTGAGGTAATCTGGAAGTTTCAAAAGCAACCAGATGTGGTACACTCCCTGATGATTCAGCAGTTAATGCTGATGGAGTATGATCAATGTATGAATCAACAATCAAGGAGCAGCATGCCTTCAAGATGGAAAAGTACAGTGACATGGGCACAAGGTTAAGACGGGATGGGAATAATGTCAGGCTATTTGCCATAGAGGTAGGCACAAGAGGTTAGCTTCCCAACTCTTGTGTACGATGAGTTGAAGCATTTGTGTCTAAAGGACAGTGGAATACTAGGGCACTAAAACAACAGGGTGATGTTTACAGAGTGTGGTAGCCAAGGAACAATCACAATGAGTGGGACAAATTGATGCAGTAAAATGGTCCATGTTTCTGTAATGTCAGAGCAAGCAAAAGCAAACCAATCTCTCAAACAAGATCAAAACGACCTTTACTGTCTAGTACCGGCCGAATAGCCACTCCACCAAGTAAGAACAGTGCACAAAAGTCAGGGACGCTACAGAGTGGTCAAAACAACACTGTAGCAATCACTGGGATAAAAAAAAAGGTCAATGGTCGCTTATAGTGGTATATGGTGTCTTGCAGAGGCCTCATTCTGTGGTAGAGCCAGGGCGAAGGGAGCCCAAGCTCGCAATATTACTGACTCCGAGGAAGAGCTGGCTTCCACTGGGTGCATGCAGGAGGGTGGGTCCTTAAGTTGTGAAGAGGGTGCAAAAGGCACTTTTGTTCTGGTCTTTTGGGACACTCAAGACCTAAAGGATACAGCTAAATTGGAGGATGTATGTGTGCATGCCAGTGTAGAGTAAACAGTAGTGGTGCTAGTTCAACAAGATGAGGGTGACATCTATTGGGGTATAGCAAACCATTGACATGGAGACGACAAGCAAAATGGCCATGGTAAAGAGCTGGGTGGTGCCGTAATGTTGCCAGATTAAGATGCACTGAGCATGTAGTGTTTGTATCTCTGAGGGCAGGATGGCTTGTCAGTTGGTACACAGTGGTGTTCTTGTGGGATGAGAATAATGTCTTGAAGCTGGATGTGCGAATGCACGACTGGAAAAAGACACCTGGGAGTCCATTGCCTGGGTGGTCTGACCAGGGAGAGTATGAAGGAGGTAAATGGGTTTAAATATTTGGCAAAGAGGCACTATTGATGGTTGGAAACCATCTGTCGAGCTTGTTCTGTGATGGAGTTACATTCTACTGTAATGAGAATTGCTTAAACCGATCTTTTTCTTTTCTTCACATATCCTTTTTACAGGACTCACTGTCAACACCAGCATTTTACTGTTGCTGTCGATATCTTGGCAAGTTTACGCTCTGTAGTTTGCCACTGCTTTCTGAACGATTGGCTCCCATACCAACTCATTAAAACCCAGTGCAATGCGGTCTGCTGCCAAATCGGTCACATCTGTGTTTTGAACATGGGTAAGCGGGCTCACGAATCACCTTAGCCATGGAAAGCGGCGTTTAATGTCCAAAAATAAAAGAACAATACGCAAATAATGTATCATCAACACAGCATGTGTAGATTTGTTCCAATGGTTTATTTCACAAAAAGAAACTTGAATACTTTATGTATATGTCATTTGTCACTCTAATATATCACACTTTTTATGTATATGTCATTCTAATTTGTCACACTTTTTATGTATATGTCATGGTCACTCTAATACGTGACACTTTTTATGTATTTAATAGAGGATAGAGACAGAGATGATAATATGGGGAGGACATGGGGAAAAGCTGCATGAGACAGAAGAGTTGGCATGACTTGTTTAGGAGTCTTTGCTTCATTAGAGGATAAACAGTATCAGAAGAATGCAGAGTTTAAAAAAGGTGAAGTGAACAGTTCCTTTCCTCAATAACTCCCAACCAAAGTCGGGTGCCCAGTTCAACAATTAAGTCGGAAATGACTCTCAAACATTGGTAGGAAACTTGGATGACTTGTACACATGTTAAAAATACAGAGGCAGTGGGAAATTGCCAAGAGCAGGCTCATTAGACCCCGCTGCTTAGGTAAAGTAAAAATGAAAATGCCTACCCACAAAACAAATCTTGATAGCATGTGTGATTCTGGTACATGCTCACATTTGGACCCAGAACTTGAGCACTGCTGAGATTATCCTGATGTGATCTATAGGAGTCAGAAGAAGCACACATGTAGATATCTGTGTCCAATGAAAGTGAAAGATATGCACACTTGAAATGAACAAAGAACTGGATCACTTTTATCATTCACAGACCTAAAGGATTCAGCTAAATTGGAGGGTGTATGTGTGCATGCCAGTGTAAACAGTAGTGGTGCTAGTTCAACAAGATGAAACATCTCTAGCCACTGCTATAACAGCACAGTATACATATGCCTGTGTTCTAGCCAAGTGATGTGAGTATGTATGTATGTATGGACATACAGTTCTCTAATATGGTTTGATCCATCCATCCATCATGTGCCATGCCGGTAAGCGTGGGCGGTCATGTTCTGCCATCTCACTCGATCACCAGAGTCGTGGATCAGCTCCGTGTTTCTGTCTCGACCATGCCACAAGACCAAGCCATCCAGGTACTTGCTTCTAGGTCTTCCCTTGGTCTGTTCCCCTTGATCTTACCAGTTGTCACCAAATTCTCCAATCCATTTCTTCTCATAACATGCCCAAAAAATTTTGACTGCCTACGTCTAATTTCTCTAATCAATTTACGATCTTCATTTGTTTCTTGAAGGACTTGTTCATTGCTCTTTCTGGCTGTCCATGGTATTCTTTGCATTTTCCTCAGAAACCACATCTCTACAGCCATCAGATGTTTTTCAGCCTGACTGCTCATTGTCCACGCTTCACATCCATACAAAAGTACAGGTTCAATGTAGCATCTCAACACTTTTTCTCGTTTCAATTGACATCTTTTTATTGGTCAATATGTTTTTCATCTTGCTAAAGGCTACTTTTGCCATGGCGATTCTTGTTCTAATCTCTTCAAGGCATCTCCCATCAGATGTTATTACTGTTCCGAGATAATTGTACCTGCTCACTTGTTGATGAATATTCCCATTTACTTGTATATTACATTGTGGTATTTCGTCCTTTCTAGTGACGACCATAATCTGTGTCTTTTTACAATTTAATTCTAACCTTAGTTGTTCACTGTGTGTAACAATCGCATCTACTAAATTTTGCAGGTCCTGTTCATTGTCTGCAATCAAGACTGTATCATCTGCATATCTAATGTTATTGATGCATCGTCCCCCAATGTTGATTCCTTCCATATCTTCAATATTTCTGAAAATACTTTCACTGTACAGGGAAAACAGATCTGGAGACATTACACATCCCTGTCTCACACCCCTTTTAATAGGCTGATATTGGCTTACTTCATTATCAACTCTTATGGCAGCTTGTTGTTTCCAATATATGTGTTTTACAAGTCTAAGATCTTTTCCATCAATTTGTAGATCTTCAAGCATCCTTATCATGTTGACATGTCTCACTTTATCAAAAGCCTTTGTGTAGTCAATAAAGCAAAGGTGTAGATCTTTGTTTACTTCTATAGAACGTTCGATTATGTTTCTCAGTATATACACAGCATTTACTGTACCCTTGCCTTCCACAAACCCACATTGTTCTTCTCCTATTTCAGGTTGTATTTTCCTCCTAACTCTTCGCATGATAATTCTTAGCAAAATCTTCGTGATGCGACGACTCATACTAATTGTTCGATGTTGATCACATTCCAAGGCTCCTGATTTCTTTGGGATTGCAATAAATACAGAATTACATATGGTTTGATATATTTGTAATATGATTTCAATACTTATTCACTAGGTCAACCACTCCGAGGACTCGTGGTAAAGTCTGATCATGTCCCTAACTCTGTGCCCCAGCATCTTTGCAATCTTGTGTCATGTACTCTTTCCTAGAACACCCTCTTTGTCATTTGGCCTAGGTCTTACCTTCAGTATTTTCACTTACAGACTATACCTCATATTGCAACCCAGCCAAGACAAATTGATGTTCATTCAGTAGTTTTCTATTTAAAAATCACCAAAATCCATGTTACAGTAAAACCAATACAATAAATTATGACAAGATAAATTAAAATCACTAAACATTTACAAAGGAAGTGCAAATTGTCAAAATATGCATGGAACAATGAAAAGAGTAGAGTTGTAGAAAGTAGGACATATGAATAAGCAGTAAGTATGATATAGCAATGAGTGTGTTTGATATTACAGTCATGTGTTGTAACAATCACAGCATACAATGTAGCAATCACAGCACACAATGTATGTAGATGTAACAGTCAGAGCACACAATGTAGCAGTCAGAGAACGAGATGTAGCAATTACAGAATACGGTGATACTGTTTGCCAATAACATTTGAAGGCCACAAGACATTAAAATAATCCCATATCAAAAGCTGGTATCGGAGCCTGTAATGCTATGGTTTTCACAGATACTAGGCCACGGCACGTGATGTGGGTCTGTGACCAGTGCCTTTCCCCACGACATACTTTTCCCCCTAAAGCAGCGTCAAGCACATTTGTTAAATCGCCAGCATCACATAAATGCTACAATCAATTGTGAAGGGTTCACTAGTTGCAACACTTTCTTCCTATTTAAAGCATGGCCTCCGCTTTTCCCCGTAGCACACCCCTCAATAAGACACTTCAGTGTCAAAGGTACTTGTCCCCTTCATGTCCTAAAAAAAGAGGTCCTTCATATGCCCAAAATATCTGACCTTTATATATGTCAAAAATATTTATACTTGTACATGTCCAAGTATTTGTCCATTTATATATCTAAAATTCTAGCAAGTGCTAACTTTTCTGTAAAATTATGGATCTTGAACTGTATATCCAAAGCAAATTAAGGCGTTCAAAAACGTGCTTAACTTTATATATCTAAGTTATTTGTCTAATTTATATGTAGAAAATAGTTCTCTTTACATGTCCAAAGTAGCTGTCTCTCTACATGTCAAAAACATCTTTGGTCCGATGCGTGTCCAAAACATATTTGTCTGACTTTGATCTCATTCTTGTTGGTTCAATTTTTTCTAACATTGGCTTATTTGTTTCATTTTCTCACAAGACTCCTTCTAGACAATATAACAGACATCCTCAACATTTCCTTCACGTATTTCATTGCACATTCAACACCATACAACAATGAAGAGTATATGCAACATGTTCTAAAGATCAATTTCAATTCACAATTTAGTTGCAGTAAGCTATTTTACATTACTGGAAGTTCCTTTGGCTATTCTTATTCTCTGTGTTATCCCCTCATCTCTAATTCTTTTCACTGTATAAAGACTAATACTTTGCACATATCAGTGTGACCGCTTCCATCTTAAAAATTTTTACAGAGTGGAATTTTATAAAAAGATACAAGCACTGTACACAATAAGACATTCTGTGTTGTAAACCATGATACAACTGATTAAAATTAAGTACAAATTTACACACAGCAGACACACGCCTGCTTCATGATAGATGATCAGTGGGGAAGTATAGAACTTTGCTGGCATGTCTCAGAAGCTTGATAGAGCATCACAAGGCACTGCTGACATGAGTGAAGTCTTTGGCCTGGTCTCATGACTCGCCCTTGGTCTCTGCCTTGAAGTTTGCCCCGACCGCTTCGGATAGCTGCTGGTAGCCATCAAGTCTGTGTGAAAACAACACCATTATTTAAATCTGTTAGTTCTTTCTGGCAAGGATAAATGCTTGTAGCCATCAAGTCTGTGTGAGAATATCAGTATTATTTAAATCTGTTAGTTCTTTATGGCAAAGATAAATGCTTGTAGCCATCAAGTCTGTGTGAGAACAACATAATTATTTAAATCTATGTTAGTTCTTTCTGACAAGGATAAATGCTGGTAGCCATCAAGTCTGTGTGAGAGCAACATCATTATTTAAATCTATATTAGTTCTTTCTGACAAGGATAAATGCTGGAAGCCATCAAGTCTGTATGAGAACATCATTATTTAAATCTATGTTAGTTCTTTCTGACAAGGATAAATGCTGGAAGCCATCAAGTCTGTATGAGAACATCATTATTTAAATCTATGTTAGTTCTTTCTGACAAGGATAAATGCTGGTAGCCATCAAGTCTGTATGAGAGCAACACCATTATTTAAATCTGTTAGTTCTTTCTGGCAAGGATAAATGCTGGAAGCCATCAAGTCTGTATGAGAACATCATTATTTAAATTTATGTGCAGGTCCGCATGGCCGAATGGATAAGAACAATGTTCTTAAACACCCGGTGTGCTGATGCTGCGGTATTACCCCTGAAGTCGGAGTGGGTTCACCTGATGGCGAGGGACACTTAATAGGGAAAGCTAATTCACACGCAAACTTCAGTCCATCACTACTATAAAAAATAGGGTGTATGGACTATACTTGAGTTCAAAGCGAGCAAAAAAAAAAAAAAATATCTGTTAGTACTCATTTTCTCTCAATGAGCTTTCGATTCTGACTTTCCATGTAATAGATTTGAAAGTCAAGTAATATTTAATTTTGTGCCACTGGGACGCTTTTGTCACCGACATATCTGTGATAAGAGGTGTGGCAGGCTAGCAACATTCTTCTTCATACACTTTCAGATGTCAACCTGAATATAGTTAAAGAAAGCAACAGTCAACTTGAGCTTGTTGACGTCTCCATAGATATTGTTGACAACTTAAAAAAAAGACAGTGAAGTTTATACAAGAGACACAGCTGATATATACAATAAATTTCAAGCGAAAGAAGAAGAAACACTATCAGGGACTAGACAAGTCTCAAACCTACCTGAGAAGTTCCCCCATCTCCTTCTTGATCTTGCCAATGACAGGTGGACCCTGGTACACCAAGGCTGTATACAGCTGTATTAGACTTGCACCTGCCTTCACTTTCTCGTAGGCATCTCGGCCACAGCTCACCCCGCCAACTCCAATAATAGGTATCTGGCCTTGAGATATAATAAAAAATACAAACATTGTACTGGCAAGATTTCATGTACTCAAAATATTAAAAGCAGGGTAGAAAAAAAGCATGACTTCATGACATCTGACAAACTACTGTAAAGACTAAATTTGTTGTCACTTTCCCTCTTCCATGAATGTTCACGCTCAAGGTGTCTTTAATGTCATGTGTCCACTTCCATCATGGCTGACTCCTGCCTCATCCACCAGCAAGCATGTCTTGCAATGGATGTCCTTTCTAAGCCTCCGTCACATTGAATATAGCCAGTATTTCAGTTTCCAAGAAATAATGCTGGGTATGCGACAGACTTTCTTGATTTTGATGTCCAGATCTTGCAGATTGTCAGTATCTTTCTCCTTGATAAGAATTTATTCTGTAACATTAGTTGCACTATTTTAGATTAATAATGATAATGTTACAATAGAGCTATACATTTGGTAGAGGTTTGAAATATGCTGCCCATGTGCTTCGTGGACCCTCGTGGGTACTCCCCAAGAATGTTTTAAGAGGTAACTAAGTATGGTCGATGCGGGGCTGGCTACCCCATCCCATAAGTGCAAAATCCAACCAACCAAGAACCCGGGAAGGTTAACCTGGTCAACAAATGCCAGCAGAAGTCAGATGTGTCGGCCGAAAGGTGCAAATAATGCAGCTCTGCTGGAAACAGGCACAACACAATTACTTCCAAAAAATATTCCGGATGAATGCAGAAGTAGGAGAAGACAACCAACCAAGAATAAGTCTAAAAATATGGAAATAGAATTACTTAGCCAGCCAAGATGAAAGAAAACTCTAAGCCCCAAGGAGTGAGGATCATTGGCTTGCTTACTTTCAACTAAGATAGCCCCCAGAAATGGCACCTGGAGTGCCAGAACAATGCATGCATTTGAGGCAGCATAGGTGGTAGAAATAAACACCGAACTGCATTTGACATAACACATGACCTACCTTTGGTTAACCGGTACATGTCTCCGATTGTCTCCAGCGATTTCTCCTTCAGTGGCTTCCCGCTTAATCCCCCAACTTCATCCTTGTGTTTACTCAACAAGGAGTCTGGTCTGGACACTGTGGTGTTACTGATGATCAGCCCATCAACTTTGCACTATGCAAAATAATCAATCCACCAACTTTACACACTACTAAATAATCAATCCATAATTTTACACTGTATAAAATAATCAATCAATCCAGCTTTACACTATACAAACTAATCAATACATTAACTTTATACTACAAAATTATCAAACTACCAACTTCACACAACTGAAAAAAATCAATCCATTACACTTTGCACTACATGATTTCAGATCACTTACTCCACACAACTATCTCTACACCAGTGACTCCACACAACTATCTCTACACAACTATCACAACACCAGTGACTCCACACAACTATCTCTACACCAATGACTCCACACAACTATCTCTACACCAATGACTCCACACAACTATCTCTACACCAATGACTCCACACCAGTGACTCCACACAACTATCTCTACACCAATGACTCCACACAACTATCTCTACACCAGTGACTCCACACAACTATCTCTACACCAGTGACTCTATACAACTATCTCTACACCAGTGACTCCACACAACTATCTCTACACCAGTGACTCTATACAACTATCTCTACACCAATGGCTCCACACAACTATCTCTACCCAGGTGACTCCACACAACTACCTCTACACCAGTGACTCCACACAACTATCTCTACACCAGTGACTCCACACAACTATCTCTACACCAGTGACTCTACACAACTATCTCAACACCAATGACTCTACACAACTATCACAACACCAGTGACTCCACACAACTATCTCTACACCAGTGACTCCACACAACTCTCTACACCAATGACTCCACACAACTATCTCTACACCAGTGACTCCACACAACTATCTCTACACCAATGACTCCACACAACTATCTCTACACCAATGACTCCACACAACTATCACAACACCAGTGACTCCACACAACTATCTCTACACCAATGACTCCACACAACCATCACAACACCAGTGACTCCACACAATTATCTCTACACCAATGACTCCACACAACTATCTCTACACCAGTGACTACACAACTATCTCAACACCAGTGACTCTACAAAAGCCAACAGCAACATTAAGTAGCTCCAATTATTGCATAAAATCACAGTCAACACAGACTGGTTCCAACTATCAAACAACAGTAAACAACTACGTTTCAAAACACGACAAACTTAGCTGATAGCAAACTATGAAATGGCTGTTCAGCATCTGTTTACCTTGGGCCTTGTAACCACAGCTGCAATATCTTTCTTCTCATCATCGGTCAAATCAGGGGCTATCTTTACAAGCAGTGGTGGTTTCGGGGAGACTGGCAGATTATCTCTGGCGGCAACCACCTGGTCAATGTATGTGAACATCTTTTTGAATGACATTCAAAAAGTCATTATAAAGCTCACATACACTATCTCACAGGATCACCACTAGATCTCACATTCCCTCTCAAAGGGATGTCACATACTCTCCCACAGGACTATTGCATACTTAAAGAACTATCACATACTCTCTCAAATGATTATCATACACGACACAAAACTTTCACATCCTCTGTCACAGGGCCATTACACAAGCTCACACAAAGCTATTATATAATCTCACACAGGGCCATTACACAAGCTCACACAAAGCTATTATATAATCTCACACAAGGCCATTACACAAGCTCATACAAAATTATAATATAATCTCACACAGGACTGTCATACAAGCTCATACATAATTTTTATATAACCTCACACAAAACTATCAGACACTCTCACAGATATATCATTCAATCTCACACAGTACTATCTTATACTCTCTCACAGCCCTATCACACTCTCTTGCACAAAACTGTCACATATTCTCTCATAGAACGATCATACAATCTCACACAATACTATCATACACACTCTCACAGGCCTATGACATGATATCAAATAAAACTGTTTTTGCCAATAATTAATAAACTGATATACAACCTTGAGGAATTCTCACAAAACTATCACACGATGTAATGAAACTAAATAATTGTCACACATAGCTCCCTGGCACAAAACCATGACACATCACAGAAAACCAGAACAATTTAATATAAGATGAAATGTATATATATATATATATATATATATATATATATATACATATATATATATATATATATATACATATATATATATATATACATATATATATATATATACATATATATATATATATACATATATATATATATATACATATACATATATATATATATATACATATATATATATATATACATATATATATATATATATATACATATATATATATATACATATATATATATATATATATACATATATATATATATATATACATATATATATATATATATATATATATACATATATATATATATATATATATATATATATATATATATATATATATATATATATATATATATATACACTAGCTGACCCGGCCCGGTTTCGCCCAGGCCCTGGAGGGGATCTATCTATCTATCAGTCTGTCTGCTTGTTTGTCTGTCTGGCTGGCTGACCCGGCTTCACCCAGTCCCTGGTGGGGAGCATCTCATTTAATTCATATAAGTAGTCATATAAGCTCTCCCGTTCCCGACTATCTGTCTGTCTGACCCGGCTTCACCCAGTCCCTGGTGGGGAGCATCTCATTTAATTCATATACGTAGTCATATAACCTCTCCCATTCCCGACTATCTGTTTGTCTGTCTATCTGTCTGTCCCGGCTTCACCCAGTCCCTGGTGGGGAGCATCTCATTTAATTCATATACGTAGTCATATAAGCTCTCCCGTTCCCGACTGTCTGTTTATCTGTCTGTCTGTCTGACCCGGCTTCACCCAGTCCCTGGTGGGGAGCATGTCATTTAATTCATTCATATAAGTAGTCAAATAAGCTTCCGTTCCCGACTATCTGTCTGTCTATCTGACCCGGCGTGGTTTCGCAGGAAAACAGTAACTCACAGGAATGTCCTTCCACACACCATTCATTATTTTTAATGAAAACTGTTTTTAATCACCGACATGACAGTTGATAAGTTCTGTAAGCAGAAAAAGATGGGTTACAATGTTATGCATTATGCATTATTTTTATGCAAACTTTGAAAATGCCTTAAAGATTATATCATTATTTATTATAACTCATATGCCTGAAAATAACTATAGACAAAGAGTTTAACAATAGTGCAAGTAAGTCCAACAATATGACTATAAAGTATATAGAAATGTTATTAAAAGTTATGCCCCTTGAAATAACTTTTCTAGAGTGAAGTCCCCCTGCTATATAGATATTATATAATGAAAATGAAAAAGTAAATATTAAATAAGTAGAAGATTTTACACTAAGAAACTATTATAGTCGGTTGCACAGGAATGAAAGGAAGACATGTAGAAAATTTCATCTCAATCGGATGTACCGTTATCGAACGCATCCAAGACATACATAGCTGACCACAAACACACAAACAAAGCCACATACACTCTGTTTTATATATATAGATATATATATATATAAAAATAAACTGAGCACAATTTTAAATAAACATGATATGTAAAGTAATTCAATCTCATATAAAAGGGACATATTAAAATAAAAACCCAATAAAACAACCTCAAATAAATAAGATATGTTACCAAAATTTTGTAACAAAATCTCATAAAAAGGAAATAGACAATAAAACCATAAAACAATAGACAATAAAACCAAAAAAAAAAGGACACAAAGAAGACCAACATAATCTCATGTAAAAAAAAATCATAACACAATCTCATATAAAGATGACATTACAATAACATGAGACCATCCCACAAACAAAGACTCTCACATTGTCCAGTAGATCTGTCAGCTCCTCCTGTCTTTGCATGTTCCGAAGCCCAGGAGTGTTTGGGCTGGATATGTTGACTACCAGATAGTCGGCCACCTGGCCAAATTTCTGGACCCCCTTCACATAATCTTCCACGGCATTCGGCGATGTCTTGTTTTTCCCTAGGTTCACACCCACAATGCCGTTTCCTGCTGAAACATGTAAAACAAAAGCATACTTTTAATTTGTTTTTTCAAAACACTTTGTTGGAGGCTAACTCTTTCATATCCAAGTAAAGTGGGCTCTTCCTCTTGAGCCGCAACCATCACGTAATATGTGTTATTTTATTGTTTACATTTGGCCAGGCATACTAATAAAATCTGGCTTATACGGTGTATTTGCGAAAAAAAAAAATGGTGCATTACTGGAGCCCTTAAGGCGAAGGGATTATAATTGCTATTTGTAATCCCACATAACGTGTTTAGTTTAGTCAATGGATCAACATCACAGCACACGGGTGCAACCCATAAGTGCTCCGTTTTCCTCCTAACTGAAATGTGAGTCTGGAGAAACTCAGCTCAGTGCACGAACTCCGTAGCACCGGCGAGGATCCTGAAAATACTTTGGGTAGATTTTTAACTCAAAATTTTGCCCGGGCAGCGCCATTAGGCTACTCTTTTTCGATTTCCAACTGCCAAGGGATTTTTTACGTGCGCAACAATACACACGGGCGTCTGATCTCACTACCCAGAGACCAGGGGAAATTTTATTACTAGAAGTCCAAGTGAAAAAATCCCGGACATCGCCGGGGTTTGAACCCGGGACCTCCAGCACTTGAGGCGGACACCATACCTTGAGACCACGCACCCCCTGCATGAAATAAACATAACGTGTTCAAAACAAAGCTGTGGACGATTTGGAAGCAGACCACAGGTACAAAGGTATGAGTGCCGGTCATTCAGAAAGTAATGGCAAACTACTGAATATAAACTTGCCAAGAAATTAACTAACGTTCTTCATACAATGGTACAAGTGCATGCCGTTCAGAAAGCAATGACAAACTACCAAACGTAAACTTGCCAAGAAATCATGAACAGCCAAAAATGCTGGGGTTGATTAACATCCTGTAAATCTCATTTATTTTTCTGTCCAGCCATGGTATGCTTGGCATTTTTCACAGAAAATGCATTTCCACTGCCATGTGATATTTCTCATCTGTCTGCTTATTGTCCATGTTTTACATGTTTACAACATAGATATGTGTTCTATATAAATAAACACGCATAGTATTGTTTGGCGCTCACAGAAGGTAGTAGAGACTAGACAACATAAAATTTTAAAGCTATAGTTACGGACCGGAATTAAAACTTGCCACCTCCAAATGGCGACGGCGCCTCGCTGCAGGAACAAGTGTACTTCGACGCATGACCAACTAGACACTCCCAAAAAAAAGTGTCAGTAACTATAACTTTCAAATTTTATGTTGTCTAGTGCGTCCTCTAGTCTCTACTACCTTCTTCTCCTTCTGTGAGAGCCAAACTATACTATGTGTGTTTATTTATGTAACTGTTTCAGTGGCCTCAATGGGTTCCCCAATTAATGTCCTGTTTAATAGGTTCTATATAGCACTTTAACACTTTTTACCCACAATTGTGAGCATAATTCACACATTCTAGGCCATGGAACAGTAAGGCTGAATGAGCAGTTCCCTTCCTTGTCACCTCGCACTCCCAGAGAATTCCCAAAAAATATGTAAATGATCTGATACATATTTTATGAGGCTGGGTTAACCTCAGGGTCAACTCCATGGGGTACTCATCAGGAAAAAAATCATCCTGCCACTCAAAAAGATTGAATCCAGACCAAACACAGTTCAGTGCTTGAATGTCTATATTCTTCATTTTTCCTTTCGAGGGGAAAGCATCATACCTTGTTATGCACATCAGAGATCAGCTTGTCTGACTGTGACTTGCATTGTGTAATGTTCACTACCTCTAGACAGATCCCGTCTAAGGTAGTGAGCTCTCTCTACCTGTACGCAGGATTTCTTTTCTTAATTTGGCCAGGGGAGTGGCTTTATGGCCTATTTTAGCAATT
The DNA here is from genome assembly GCA_014155875.1 of Cepaea nemoralis. Taxonomy (NCBI): domain Eukaryota; kingdom Metazoa; phylum Mollusca; class Gastropoda; order Stylommatophora; family Helicidae; genus Cepaea; species Cepaea nemoralis. The sequence goes on along the minus strand of JACEFZ010024194.1, from coordinate 670,294 downwards.
TCAAACTGCTGTAGGATTTTTAACATGCACACAGGAAACTTTTTTGCCCTTATCCGAGAAGGCTTAGTATTCAATCTCACTACCCAAGATACCAAGTTATTGGAATTTTTTTTTTAGCCCTGTGCAGGGATTGGAGCTGGCACCTTCTGAGCCGGAGGCGTTTGGACACGGCAACTTCTCAGACATGACTCCTCATTGTATGTCCATGGAAGCTGAGACAGGAGACATGTTTAAATCAAGACTTACTGGGTGTGCCCACTCCAGAACTTCTGCTGAGTCTGCTGTAGACGATGTCGTGCCCTTCACTGTTGAAACCATACCTGCAACATGCATTCAGCGTAAGGGTTCTGTGGCAGTGAAGTTCTATCTTACATGTATAAGACACAGGGTGGCAGCGGCTTAGGATTACAGGTGATTATAAATAGCAGGCCGTAAATGTTACATGTGTAAGACTAGGACTTGGGAATAGAATGCACCATACAGTGGAGTTAAATGTTACATACACCATACAGTAAAGTTGAACGTTACATACACCATAGAGTGGAGTTGAATGTTACATACACCATAGAGTGGAGTTGAATGTTACATACACCATAGAGTGGAGTTGAATGTTACATACACCATAGAGTGGAGTTGAATGTTACATACACCATAGAGTGGAGTTGAATGTTACATACACCATGAGTTGACTGTTACATACACTATACAGTGGAGTTGACTGTTACATACACCATAGAGTGGAGTTGAATGTTACATACACCATACGGTGGAGTTGAATGTTACATACACCATACAGTGGAGTTGAATGTTACATACACCATACAGTGGAGTTGAATGTTACATACACCATACAGTGGAGTTGAATGTTCCATACACCATAGAGTGGAGTTGACTGTTACATACACTATACAGTGGAGTTGAATGTTACATACACCATACAGTGGAGTTGACTGTTACATACACCATACAGTGGAGTTGTTACATACACCATACAGTGGAGTTGAATGTTACATACACCTTACGGTGGAGTTGAATTTTACATATACCATACAGTGGAGTTGAATGTTACATACACCATACAGTGGAGTTGAATGTTACATACACCATACAGTGGAGTTGAATGTTACATACACCATACAGTGGAGTTGAATGTTCCATACACCATACAGTGGAGTTGATTGTTACATACACCACACAATGAAATTGAATGTTACATACACCATACAGTGGAGTTGAATGTTACATACACCACACAGTGGAGTTGAATGTTACATACACTATTGTGGAGTTGAATGTTACATACACCATACAGTGGAGTTGAATGTTACATACACCATACAGTGGAGTTGAATGTTACATACACCATACAGTGGAGTTGAATGTTACATACACCATACAGTGGAGTTGAATGTTACATACAACATACAGTGGAGTTGAATGTTACATACACCATAGAGTGGAGTTGACTGTTACATACACCATACAGTGGAGTTGAATGTTACATAACCATACAGTGGAGTTGAATGTTACTTACACCATAGAGTGGAGTTGAATGTTACATACACCATATGGTGGAGTTGAATGTTACATACACCATATGGTGGAGTTGAATGTTACATACACCATAGAGTGGAGTTGAATGTTACATACACTATACAGTGGAGTTGAATGTTACATACACTATACAGTGGAGTTGAATGTTACATACACCATACGGTGGAGTTGAATGGTACATACACCATACAGTGGAGTTGAATGTTACATACACCATACAGTGGAGTTGAATGTTACATACACTATTGTGGAGTTGAATGTTACAAACACTATTGTGGAATTGAATGTTACATACACCATACAGTTGAGTTGAATGTTACATACACCATAGAGTGGAGTTGAATGTTACATACACCATACTGTGGAGTTGAATGTTACATACACCATACGGTGGAGTTGAATGTTACATACACCATACAGTGGAGTTGAATGTTACATACACCATACAGTGGAGTTGAATGTAACATACACCATACAGTGGAGTTGAATGTTACATACACCATAGAGTGGAGTTGACTGTTACATACACTATACAGTGGAGTTGAATGTTACATACACCATAAGGTGGAGTTGACTGTTACATACACCATACAGTAGAGTTGTTACATACACCATACAGTGGAGTTGAATGTTACATACACATTATGGTGGAGTTGAATTTTACATATACCATACAGTGGAGTTGAATGTTACATACACCATACAGTGGAGTTGAATGTTACATACACCATACAGTGGAGTTGAATGTTACATACACCATACAGTGGAGTTGATTGTTACATACACCACACAATGAAATTGGATGTTACAAAAACCATACAGTGAAATTGGATGTTACATATAACATACAGTGAAATTGGAAGTTACATATAACATACAGTGAAGTGAATGAGAAATATCTACACACAAGAGAACAGAGCATATAGTGAAGTTAATTAGAAATATCTACACACAAGAGAACAGCATATAGTGAAGTGAATTAGAAATATCTGAACACAAGAGAACAGAGCATGCAGTGAAGTGAATTAGAAATATCTACACACAAGAGAACAGAGCATATAGTGAATTAGAAATATCTACACACAAGAGAACAGAGCATATAATGAACAGCAAACCAGAGAACAGTATAACTAGAAGCTCCTTTCACTGAAACCTGCAGGGCAAATGAAATACAGGAACGCCAAAAAACACACGAAGAAGAAAATTAGAGACAGAGATGAATAATCTGAGAAGGACATGGAGCCGCAGGAGATAAAAGAAAGAACAACCTGGCAAGTGTTGGTTGAAGGCCTACACCTCACCAGGGGATAATGGCCAGCAGAAACAGATGAACCACAATTCTACCATCATGCTTATGATTCATTTATGCTGGAGATTTATGACCTATTCAGCTACATAGCAATAAATATTTAAAATTGAATGTCAAATCTGAGGTTATCTTTAACAGAGATTACAGACTATCGGCAGTAAAAATGTCAAGACTATCAGCAGTAAAAATGTCAATCGGCAGTAAATATTCTGAATAAATTAATTCACATGGGTCGGGTGATTCCAAGGTAAGGATTCAGATTCTTAAAATGATAATTTGGTATAATTGTCCAATAGAGCAGAGAAAATGCTTATGACCACCTAAACCCACTCCATTTGAGGACAAACTCTACAGGTATGTCAGCAACCTTAAGTTGTCACCTGCTTTCTTTACTTTTGTTTGCTTGAATAAATTGTCTATAATTGCAATTCAGACTTCTATATATTTCATTGTCTTTTTTGGTTCAGTCAATGGTGCATAAAATTTAGCTTCCACTGTTGCTTCTCCAGACTAAAACACCTGATATGTTGTATTCAGGGCAGTCTGGGAATATGCGATCTGATGTTTGAGGCACCAGTAAACACATGTGCGTGGTTGATTTGCCAATCCTAAATTCTGGTGTATATTTGATAGTGTCCTTTTCTACTGATTTGTAGTTTCTTTAAATAAGTACAGTGAAAGTGTAAACAAAACTTAAGAAGAAAACTGACAGGTTTCAAATCCAGCTGATGGTAATAATCGAGGATGTTTTTCAGAGAAACTCAAACCCATACAACCCTATGATGAAATAGATGATTAACAAAACATTATCTTTACTACAACTCCCATTTCAACCGTGCTTACTAACACAAAATGCTGAACAGTCTGGCTTGAAGAAGAAAGAAAAAAACCTGTTAATGATGGCCTCATCCTCGGGCAAACGAAACACTCGAGGCTTGGGGTTTCCTTCCTGTGGTTCAGGGGTCACACTGCCAATCTCCACAAATCCAAATCCCATTTTAAAGAGTCCGTCCACAGCTTCTGCATGCTTGTCATATCCAGCTGCCATTCCCAGAGGGTTTGAGAAAGATCGGCCCCATAAAGTTGTCGCCTGGAATTTAAAACAAAGCAGCTGCTTAAATGTGCAAGTCAGATATACAATGTAAAGTAAAGAACTTTTTATGTCTGATATGAACTGAGCATACAATGCCAGTCCCATATTTGTAGACCAATCAGCACTCAATGGGCCATATGATAAATATTTGTAGACCAATCAGCACTCAATGGGCTATGTGATCAATATTTTAGACCAATTGGCATTCAATGGGCCATGTTATCAATATTTGTAGACCAATCAACACTCAATGGGCCATGTTATCAATATTTGTTGACCAATCAACACTCAATGGGCTATGTGATCAATATTTGTAGACCAATAAACACTCAATGGGCTATGTGATCAATATTTGTAGACCAATCAACACTCAATGGGCTATGTGATCAATATTTGTAGACCAATCAACACTCAATGGGCTATGTGATCAATATTTGTAGACCAATGAACACTCAATGGGCTATGTGATCAATATTTGTAAACCAATCAACACTCAATGGGCTATGTGATCAATATTTGTAGACCAATGAACACTCAATGGGCTATGTGATCAATATTTGTAGACCAATCAACACTCAATGGGCTATGTGATCAATATTTGTAGACCAATGAACACTCAATGGGCTATGAGATCAATATTTGTAAACCAATCAACACTCAATGGGCTATGTGATCAATATTTGTAGACCAATCAACACTCAATGGGCTATGTGATCAATATTTGTAGACCAATGAACACTCAATGGGCTATGTGATCAATATTTGTAAACCAATCAACACTCAATGGGCTATGTGATCAATATTTGTAGACCAATGAACACTCAATGGGCTATGTGATCAATATTTGTAGACCAATCAACACTCAATGGGCTATGTGATCAATATTTGTAGACCAATGAACACTCAATGGGCTATGTGATCAATATTTGTAAACCAATCAACACTCAATGGGCTATGTGATCAATATTTGTAAACCAATCAACACTCAATGGGCTATGTGATCAATATTTGTAAACCAATCAACACTAAATGGGCTATGAGATCAATATTTGTAAACCAATCAACACTCAATGGGCTATGTGATCAATATTTGTAAACCAATCAACACTCAATGGGCTATGTGATCAATATTTGTAAACCAATCAACACTAAATGGGCTATGAGATCAATATTTGTAAACCAATCAACACTCAATGGGCTATGTGATCAATATTTGTAAACCAATCAACACTCAATGGGCTATGTGATCAATATTTGTAAACCAATCAACACTAAATGGGCTATGTGATCAATATTTGTAGACCAATCAACACTAAATGGGCTATTTGATCAATATTTGTAGAACCAATCAACACTAAATGGGCTATGTGATCAATATTTGTAGACCAATCAACACTAAATGGGCTATGTGATCAATATTTGTAGACCAATCAACACTAAATGGGCTATGTGATCAATATTTGTAGACCAATCAACACTAAATGGGCTATGTGATCAATATTTGTAAACCAATCAACACTAAATGGGCTATGTGATCAATATTTGTAGACCAATCAACACTAAATGGGCTATGTGATCAATATTTGTAGACCAATCAACAGTCAATGGGCTATGTGATCAATATTTGTAAACCAATCAACACTCAATGGGCTATGTGATCAATATTTGTAGACCAATCAACACTAAATGGGCTATGTGATCAATATTTGTAGACCAATCAACACTAAATGGGCTATGTGATCAATATTTGTAAACCAATCAACACTCAATGGGCTATGTGATCAATATTTGTAGACCAATCAACACTAAATGGGCTATGTGATCAATATTTGTAAACCAATCAACACTCAATGGGCTATGTGATCAATATTTGTAGACCAATCAACACTCAATGGGCTATGTGATCAATATTTGTAGAACCAATCAACACTAAATGGGCTATGTGATCAATATTTGTAGACCAATCAACACTAAATGGGCTATGTGATCAATATTTGTACACCAATCAACACTCAATGGGCTATGTGATCAATATTTGTAGACCAATCAACACTCAATGGGCTATGTGATCAATATTTGTAGACCAATCAACACTAAATGGGCTATGTGATCAATATTTGTAGACCAATCAACAGTCAATGGGCTATGTGATCAATATTTGTAGACCAATCAACACTAAATGGGCTATGTGATCAATATTTGTAGACCAATCAACAGTCAATGGGCTATGTGATCAATATTTGTAGACCAATCAACACTAAATGGGCTATGAGATCAATATTTGTAAACCAATCAACACTAAATGGGCTATGTGATCAATATTTGTAGACCAATCAACACTAAATGGGCTATGTGATCAATATTTGTAGACCAATCAACACTAAATGGGCTATGTGATCAATATTTGTAGACCAATCAACAGTCAATGGGCTATGTGATCAATATTTGTAGACCAATCAACACTAAATGGGCTATGTGATCAATATTTGTAGACCAATCAACAGTCAATGGGCTATGTGATCAATATTTGTAGACCAATCAACACTCAATGGGCTATGTGATCAATATTTGTAAACCAATCAACACTCAATGGGCTATGTGATCAATATTTGTAGACCAATCAACACTAAATGGGCTATGTGATCAATATTTGTAAACCAATCAACACTCAATGGGCTATGTGATCAATATTTGTAGACCAATCAACACTAAATGGGCTATGTGATCAATATTTGTAAACCAATCAACACTCAATGGGCTATGTGATCAATATTTGTAGACCAATCAACACTCAATGGGCTATGTGATCAATATTTGTAGACCAATCAACACTAAATGGGCTATGTGATCAATATTTGTAGACCAATCAACACTAAATGGGCTATGTGATCAATATTTGTAAACCAATCAACACTCAATGGGCTATGTGATCAATATTTGTAAACCAATCAACACTAAATGGGCTATGTGATCAATATTTGTAGACCAATCAACACTAAATGGGCTATGTGATCAATATTTGTAGACCAATCAACAGTCAATGGGCTATGTGATCAATATTTGTAGACCAATCAACACTCAATGGGCTATGTGATCAATATTTGTAAACCAATCAACACTCAATGGGCTATGTGATCAATATCACGCTGACCACTTTTATGTCCCTGGAAGTTTTCCTGGTGTCCAAATCCAGTCTTGAAGTGAATTTGAACATATGACCACCAGGCAATCATGCTAACCAGTACACTACCCCGGCTTACACCTGGGTTGCCATAGGGATCTGCCTTGTCCCCAGTGCTCTTTAATGTCTACACCAGCAATGGGCCATATGATCAATATTTGTAGACGATATACAATAGGACAAATAATGAATGGCCTCACAAAGTTGTTGCCCTACATGTAAAACATTAAGGCCTTACAAAGCTGCCTAAAATGTAAAAAAATAAGGCCTCACAAAGTTGTCTGAAATGTAAAACATTAATTCATAGCATAATGAGTTGGGAGTGACCTGGTTCCTGGTTCAACAACAAATTAACTCATAGCATAATGAGTTAGGGTGAACTGTTTCCTTCCTCAATAAAAAATGTCTAGACAATTCTGACCACTTGCAAGGCTGGGTAGACTAATCTGTAGCCAGGAAAAAAGTCCCGTCATGTCAGACGATCAAGCTGAGACCAGTGTCTAGCTAGTTCACTAACGACAATGTCACCTTGAAAGAAATACACTCATGACATGTATATAAACATTTGACACGCATACATATAGACATTTGGTTATACAATGAAAAGAGGGGCACTAGAAAACTCATAACTGAAAAGAGAAAAAAAATAATGATTTAAGCCGATGACCCAGAGGAATGTCAATAGAATTGACCTAGGATACCAAGGACTGAGATTTGTCAAGAGACATAACATCAGTGCCGCATAATTAAGGCACATTGAGATTATGATGATATAGACATGCGTGTATGCACGTAAACATACGTTATCTTTTTCACAGGTTTGATAAAAGATAAACCTGAAGATATGACTTAACAATCAACCAGATAAAAAAAAACCCAGACATAACAATAGATTTCACAGAATATGACTAAGTATAAAGAGCAGACACGGACAAGACATGCATCCTTAGATAACAGTTATCATACAGAAACATGAACATGACACATGCTTCCTGTAAAATTACAAGGTCACCCATATCATGAGTTCAAAAACTGGTCCTAAATATCACACTGAAATTGGTCCCATAATCCCAGTGCATGGTGTGTTATACACTACTATAAGACATGACAGTGTGGCTGAAAGGTTTAACCTGCCTACACTTTCTCTGCTGCTGCCTGCAGTTGACTTCTCACCGTTGACTTCGAGGGTATAAATTACAAGTACCCCAGAAGTCAGAGAGGGTTTGCCTGATGGTGAGGAACACTGTAATAGGGAAAGACAACCCAACCCTTATGAAGAAAAAAACCCAGCCTTGTGCAACAACTGCTATCAGCAAGTGCATGTATTACTCAAACTGAAAGCAAACGAACTGGGGAAAAATTTGTTTTTTTGGGTCACAAAATTAGAAGAGGCATTGGAGAATATCCTGATGGCTGGATAGATCAGTAGTAGAAGATTTTGAGGGAGACCAAGAGAAGTGATATTTGATGGTTTAAGACGATGACAGAAATAATAGAATTGATCCAGAACAAGGGTTGAGATCTGTGGAGAGACACAAACTCCTATGCCACTTTGCAATGCACATGATCCCTGCACACATCTGGACAGAACAAGCAGCTGAACATATGACAAGACTTGTATTTCTGATGTCCCATCAACTGGCCTGGGGAGACAAACATTCTCACAAAAGCCATCTGGGAATGTAACCCAGCTCTCAAATACAGTGACATTAGCACCATCACCAACACAGTATAGGTCCTTGCAGAACATCGCTCTCACCACAACCAGCTGAAGAGTTGTGATCCTTTGCTTGTTCCCCTGCTTTATGTATTTTCAATCCCAAGGTGTCTGCATAGCCCTGGTCCATCTGTGTGCTGGTTGATGGCTGCCTCTTTTTCCAGAAACCAAGTATTCTATAAGTTTTGTTTCCAAACTTGGTCCTTTTTGAGGAAAACCATGCCTTCTACATAACTGAGACCTGGAATTAGATTTCCACCAAATATGAATGAATCAAAATGGTCTCTAGTCTCATAATTTCTGATGATTTATATTATGTTTTCTGCATGGATGATGAACAATTATGATGACAGAATGCAGCTCTAGGCATACTGTGACATACATCCCAAAAACCTGTACACTACAACAACAGTGACTGAGACAAATAAGAATTCTTAAACGTGTGTGTAAAGAATGTGATAAAACAGTAAGGCAGTTTATAGTGTCATATACACAAAGTCTCCAAGAATAGTACTCGTCAACTAAAGACGAACTGTATGAGGATCTCAAGACTACAACATCAAAGTTCATCTCATTAGCTAGAATCAAATTTTGAGCCAAAGCAACATTAAGTAAAGACAAACAGAATGAAGGCCTCAATCCATCACAAAAAAGTTCATCTCAACAACTAGAATTAAAATCTGAGCCTCTGCAGCATCAGCTGAAGAGAAACAGCAAGAAGGTCTAAATACATCAAAGTTCATATCAACCAGAATCAAATTTGATCCTCAGCAACATGAGGTAAAGACAAACAGTATGAAGATCTCAATAGAACAAACATCAAAGTTCATCCCATTAACTAGAATTAAAACGTCCTAGCCTCAACAAATCAGCTAAAGGCAAACTTATGAAGACAACACACCCAAAACATAAAAACTAATCAAATCAACCAGAATCAAAGTCTAACAAACAGCACAAGACAAAGAAATTGTAAAACAAGAGAGAGAACTTACTAGAGATGGTGAGTCTGCAACTTGTGACCTTGGAACCAGCTTGTATTTTGCCAACTGGATACTCAGTCTGTGTGAAGCTTCAGGCGGCAATGCCCGAAATATTGGCATGGCAATTTCTTGATAAAATTTCTCATTTCCTCTGTAAAGATTGATACCAGCAAACAGAGCTATGCCACCATTGACGATGACAGCAGCTTGTTTTAAGCGAACCTGTCCAGGGAAAACAAATGTGCGTAGATATGATGGTATGTACCAAGCATGTAAATGTGTGCGCGCACAGAGATAAAAATACAATGTTTCTATACTTCTGATGAAGAATATTCTCTGCAATTATATCTTTGTCAATCATGGTGAGTCAAACCTGATGTATGGAAGCAAATCATGGGCAATTAGCAGAGAAATGAGAAATTACATGGCAGCTGCTACGGAGATGGGATATAGACAAATTATGAGAACGTCGTGGATGCATAGAAAGAGTAATGAATACATCTTAAAAGAAGTTAACTCACAAAGAGAACTGATTACTCGCATCAGAAGACAGTCCATTCTCTTGACATGTCACGAGAAGGGGACAGCTGAAATATTTTGTCCCAATGAGAAAGTTGGAGGGGAGGGGAGGCATGGAAGACAATTAGTAAGGAAAATGATTGGCAGCACACAAGAAGGCTGTGGACAGACAATCACCAATGCCACATGGCAAAACTAAGAAAAAGGCACCTCTGACCCCTATTATCTCATTGCCGGAGTCTCCTTGGTGAAGTGGTCAAGCTATCTGACTCGGGTTCCGAAGGTTGTAGGTTCGATTCCAGGCAGCGTTCTTCCATTCACAAGTACATGTTTTCGGAGACTCCTGAGGGTCAATGCTGGAGCTACAGAGTTCATGCTTTGTGCGACACTTTCAGCGCTGTGGAAAGACTGAGCCATATGGAATCAAACGTGGTTCAATGAAGCTGACCCTGTCAACTTCATTGCAGCAAAGGTTCTCAACTTATGTATGTCAAGCCACCCTTGCTAGACTAAGATTAACTGGCTTTAGTAGCTAAAGTATACCACAGCATGGAGCAGCCAGTCCTCATTAGTCACTTCTGGTTCCAAATGTTGCTGTTATGTAGCCGAGGGCAAGGTTGGGGTGAGCGCCCAACCTTGCATAAATACCCCAATGGCTCGTGCATTCATCACCTCTGCAGCAAAAGTCACAACTCCTGGCCTTCACGTGGCGGAACTGTTTTAACTAACAGGAGAAGGGACGGCGCGAGTCTCTGGGGCTGAGAAATAACGCTCTAGATGCGTATGTATGTACATGCATGTGCAGACACGTGTGTGCGTGCACACACATCTAAATTCGAGCAAGACCACAGTCTGCTCTAGCAAAGGAAAGGTGCTGAAGACGGAGGAAACCAGCCAGGAGGCGCACCACAGAAATCAGGATGCCACACAATTACGCCATAAAATATGTCGACTACTGCTAAATGTTATGGTGCTCGCCCTGCTTTGGACTCCCAGGCAAGTGCAGTGCCGGACCTATGGCTCGAAAGGGTTCAACCACAACTGCTGAAGGTCCTTCTAAGATGTCCTGTGGAGCCAGGTGACCTGAGAATAGAGCGTCTTGCCATACCAAACAAAGACTAAAAATAATGCACTGGAACGTGGAGGCAGTCAGCAACAAAAAAATAGAACTAGAAAACATCTTGGACCAAGAAAAAGTAAGCGTATGCTGCTTGCAAGAAACTCACCTCAATGAAAATATAGCCTTCAAAATCGGAGGCTACCAGTGTTACCGATCTGACCGAAAGGACAGACGAAAAAGTGGGATACTGACTCTTGTAAAAAATAGCATCATTGCTTCCCAAATCGAAGTCTACATTGAAGGGGCTGAGCATCAGACACTTAAACTTAAGACAGGTAATACAGATCTACATCTGATCAATTATTACTGTCCAAGTGACCGCCCACAGGCACTGGACACACTACCATTAAAAGAAAAAATGATTGTATGTGGTGATTTCAACAGCCACTCGCAGAGCTGGGGCTATGATCACATGGACCAGAGAGGAGAGAGACTGGAAGACTGGCAGGATGAGAATAGATTCATCTTGATTAACAAGCCGTCCGACCCACATACTTTCTACTCGAGATCATGGCACACTACAACTACACCTGACATGGCTTTTCATTCACCAGACCTGGAGTGGAACATTACATGAATTGTTGGGAAACAACTTGGTGGCAGTGAACATCGGCCAGTCTTTCTAACTGTAGAAAATGAGCTTGTAAGTGAAAGCAGCACCCTCTCGAGATGGAACTACAAGAAAGCAGACTGGGCAATGTACAAGCATCGCACCAGCATACTGGTTAGAAACCTGAACACTGAGAAAGACAAATAAAGTAGTTGAAGAGTTTGGGAAATGCATACTACAGGCAGTGCGAGAAGCAGTACCAAGAGGAGCCTGTAAACATTATAAACCCTACTGGAGTAGTGAACTGGAACAGTTGCATGATAATGTGGAAGTGTGTACAAAGCAAGCAGAGGCCAAACCCAGCCACGAGCATCACAATAAATACCAGCACGCAAAAGCCAAATTTCAAAGGGCCAAGCTGCAGGCTAGACGGAAAAGCTGGCAGGAGAAAACAGAGTCACTGAACTTTGAAAGAGACACAAGGATGTTGTGGAAGCTAATAAAACAACTTAACGATGAGGGCACAGGGAGAAACTCAAAAATTGCACTACATAAAGACTGAAACATCTTAACAGGAAAGCAAGCAGCTGACCATTTTGTGGACTCATTCGCACAAGATAACAATATCAAAATTAGTCCAGAGAAACGAGAGATTCGAGAGAAATGGCAACATACTATAACAGTGCTATAGAACAACAAGGCCGCTGTATATAGTTGATGGTGCGTGTCTATAAACAACAAAGTCCATTTTAACAATATATCCGAGTTTATTTGGCATCAACTTGTAAAGTACCGTACAGATGAAATCATACTCGACGTGTTCTACCTAGCGGCTGATGGAAGGACTGTTTACGTCCACGCGTGAGCAACCCTAGCTCCCTAACTACCAGTGCTCACGCGTGTACAAACCTATTTCCCCTTGTTTTTGCACACCATCTATTAACTCATTAATTCCCTAACAGAGATGGTGCTCTGTTACATTACAGGACAGAATGAAATAATACATGAGGTTCTGGAGGCACCTATCACAATCAGCAAACTGGAGCTAGCCATATCAAAACTGAAAATGAGAAAGTCACCAGGAGCTGATGGTATCTCCAATGAAATGATCAGGAACCTAGGAATAGAGGCCAAAGCAATGCTGTTGCAAATCTTTAATAACAGTTGGACTTTAGGCAGCATTCCACAAGCCTGGAGAGAAGCAATCATGATACCCCTCCTAAAATCAGGGAAAAAAAGTTCCATTGCCTCCAGCTACAGACCAATTTGCCTCACCAGCCGTCTCTGCAAAACAATGGAGCGCATCATCAATCACAGTCTGCAGTGGTACATTGAAAGTGAAAACATCCTTGTGCCACAGCAGGTTAGCTTTAGGCAGTGCTACTCTACGAAAGATCAGACAACCTACCTCTCTCAAGAAATTGAGGATGCATTCCAAGAGAAGAATCTGGTGCTTGCGGCATGGATAGATCTGAAGAAAGCCTTTGACAAAGTCTGGAAAGAAGGTCGAATGAAGAAACTGAGAAACTGTAAAGTCAATGGAAGAATGTACAAATGGGTGAAAGCATACTTGCACAACAGAAGAGCCAGAGTACAGATAGACGGACTCAAGAGCAAGAAAGTACTACTGCGTCAAGGTGTTCTCCAGGGCGGAGTTTCTAATCTTCATCAATGATTTTGTTGCTAATCTACTGTATGGAATTAAAGTGGCAATGTACGCTGATGACCTGGTTCTATGGAGCACAAATGAACATGCATCAGTGGCCACCAGATCACTATAAAGAGCTGTAGATACATTTGTTGCATGGGCAAATAGATGGTGTGTCAGCATAAACACCGACAAGTGCAGCACCACTCTATTTACCTTCTCTCCAAAACAAAAGGCAGGGATCATCCAGATAAGTGGAACACCCCTAAGAGAAGATAAAGAGCCAACATACTTTGTAGTAACATTTGATTGCAGGCTGACATGGAGAAAGCACATCAACAAAGCAGTAGCAAAAGCCAGAAGGAAAATAGCCATCCTGAGAAAGCTAAGTGGAACCATATGGGGAGCCAGTGGGAAAATACTTAGCAAAATTTATCAACAGAGTGATCAATTTATCAACCACACATGGAATACGGGTCAACTGCGTGGTGTTCAGCATCAAAAACAAGAGCTGGACAAGGTGCAAAATCAAGCACTTAGAGTCACTACAGGAGGGATGAGATCAACCCCTATAGTGCAAATGGAGAAGATGGGGAGGACACAAGCACTGAGAGAGCGCAGAGATACAAAAACGCTAATACAAGCAGAAAAGTTCCTTAGCTTGCCAGGCCACCTTATGAAGAACAGATCTGAAAACGTTGCTATGGGGCGGTTGAAAAGTAGTAGTTTTATCCACCAGGCCAAATGACTCTGTAGAGAAACCACTGATCTGCCCATAGTTGGTATCCCCCTGACAACTATTCCAGAGCGAACTCCATGGAAAGATGAACATAGACTATCACTACACATCCAGACAAAAGTGAGAGGAATATTTAACAAGGAAGAACAGAACAGTGTACAGCGCAGAACAGCCACTCTCAGCTTCCTTGATGAAGAATAACCACAGGACCTCTGAATCTGAGTCTAAACAGATGGGTCAGCTCAAAATGCTGTTCGAAATGGAGGAGCCAGAGTTTACATAGAATACCCAAATAATACTAGGGAACAGCCAGAGTACCAACAGGAAAGTACTGCCATAACTATGATGCTGAAATTGAGGCAATCAAGATAGCAACAGAGAAATTACTAAATACCAGCCATGGTACACAATATGTGGTGCTATTGACAGATGCAATATCAGCACTCAAGACAATCCTGTCTGGGAAATTGCCAGTACTAAGGACACTACTTTCTGAACTTAGCAGTCAGCATAACGTCACCATACAGTGGATACCATCCCACTGTGGAATACCCAGAAACGACAGAGCTGATCGACTGGCTAAGGAAGGAGCAAAAGGATAGCAGCCTGATTTGCCCGTTACATACCATCAAAAGAAACAAATGATCAAATCAGTCAGAAAACCACCAAAACCTGCTCAAGACGACTACCACATTATAGACAGACCAGAACAAGTAATTATTCTGCACTTCAGAACAAGGCACAATAGATTACGCAACCGCATGTATACAAAATTTAAGATTGGTGAATCAGCCATGCGCACATGTGGATTGGCGTCGCAGACAGCAGAGCACATACTCCAAGATTGCCGAGAAACAACATATCTAGGCAAACCTTCAGGCCTAGAGAGACAACAGTGAAAGATAAACTCTATGGACAGTTGAGTGAACTAAAAAAGACAAGTTCAAACAAGAGACAACATTGCAGTTATAGACATATTTCAAGCTAACAAAAGAAGAAGAAGTCACTTCTCACAATATACATGACAAGCTGCGGGGTTTCAATTCTTTGCTTCCCCTAAGGGCCCCCGAACACAGAGGCAACTGACTGTGGGTAGAGTGGATATGGGATATTTTAATGACCAAACAGTACACAATGGTTGGTTTGATGAGTATCACCCCCCCCCCCCCCCCCCCCCCCCCCACTGACTACCTTTCTGTACCAATATTATGAAGCTGGGGATGTAAGGAGGGGGAGGATGAGAGGTGTGTGTGTGTGTGTGGGGGGGGGGGGAGAGGGTATGTCAAAAGATCTGATGAATCTCCCCATACACTTGATGTACTATTTTCTGGCAACACCAATCTTCAACCCGGATGTCTGCATTCTAAGCAAATCATGCCATTTTAATGAGAAGTTCTTGTTTCTGCCAGCCTGTCTTAAGGTGCCCATGTTGGCTTGATCCATCAGCTGACCCACTGAAATCATGACAGTGCCGGCCAGCCTATCTGCACTGTGATTGCCCACAACCCCTGCTTGACCTGGCTGTGATATTTCCCATGAACCTATCATGACTCACTTCCACACTGAAATGATCTTTTCCTACCCTTTGTCCCCCTTTAGAACATAGGTCCTCTAACTCATGCCAAATTGTCACACCTCATGTAGCTATCTCCATACCCTCCCTGTATTATCTGTCTCTAGTTCTCTTCCTCATGTGTTTTGAAGTTTCCCTCTATATTTCATTCGCTGTGTGCATTCCAGTGATAGGACTGTCTAGTTATACTATGTTATGGTTTTCTCAGTGTGTTGTATCCTTTTGAGCGTCAGTGTCTTTTCTTAATCTTTTTATTCACTTGAATTCATATAAGAATTGGCTCTACCTATAGAACTCTTTCACCCTTACTGTACTATTCCCGCTTGTACTATTGTCACTTGGAGTCAATGACTGATAAGAGAGGTGATAACCCATACACACGTACAGATATCACGGAAAATAGGGATCTGTGGAGGACCTTCTTACTAACAGTTGATAGCTCATACAAAAATTATGAGATAAAAGAAGAAAAACATGACTATAACCTGTTGAACCAGTACACAGGGTACCTGTGTATGATTCCCAGCTCTCGGGAGTTTATGCAGGAGCTCCTCTTAGAGGCCGTGAGGTCTAACGAGGTCAGCTCTTTAACAGCTGGCCCGCCCTATGGTCTTCTCATGTTGCTTTTATTTGACTTCGCAAATAATCAGTGGCGTGTGCGGCATGTGCACGTTCGGCCCCCAGGCCATCCAGCACATAGCGCACAAAAGACAAAAACGAAGTGAGCATTATATAACTTGGATCTCTCGGCTCGTGCATTGATGAAGAGCCTGGTCTCTGCGGCTAAGGGATTGTTTATGCGATTTGTGAGCCCACTTACCTGCGTTCGAAACACAGTTGCGACCAATTTGGCAGCAGACCGTGTCGCGCTAGGTTTTAATGTGTTGTTATGGGAACCGGCCGTTCAGAAAGCAATGGCAAACTACTGAACATAAACTTGCCAAGACATCAACAACAGCAGTAAAATGCTGGTGTTCACAGCGATATCCTGTAAATAGAATATGCATATATATATATATATATATATATATATATATATATATATATATATATATATATATATATATACTCACTAACTGTCAAATGCCGTCTCTGCTGCACATGACCCATCAAGTGTCAAATGATATAAAAATATGAAGCAGTTCTGTCACCATTGGCTTCTTGTTCAGAAAGCAATGGGAAACTACTAGAACCTGGAGTTTGGATTGATCGCTACGCCCTGGAAAGGACATGCAATGTTTTTATTGTTTTAGTTAACCTGTGTGCTGGTCGAACTCTGCCTCTTCAGGAAGCGTGCCTTACATACCACTGTGACATTTAATATGGACAAAGTATTTCAATTGTCAAGACCTAATGCAGATGTCTTCAATGTTCAGATCTGGTGAAATGTTGGTATTTTTCTTCATCTTGATCCATGGTACTCTAAGAAGAATATTTCCATAACATAAGTTCGACGCTGGTGATCAAGTGAAATGGCGAGTCACGACCGCCCATGCTTTCCGGCATGGAACATGATTGACTGAAGTTCAAAAGCCCCAACTTTCTTCTTTAATGACTGTGAAATGGCCCATGATCACACCTGTATGTGGTCACATAAAAGATCATAGGATCTTTAACCCTTCCACCTCTATGATGAATAAGATTCAGATTCACTTTATCGTCTGTCTCAAACCAATTAATATGCTAATATATGAAATAAAACCATTTTACATTTGAAGCTAGTAAGTCATCTTAATTAGTGTCAAACTTAAACAGGGTTTAAAAGCAAACAGGACACAATATGGGTTTAACTCATTATGTACTAAGCTGTATGTATATTAGTTACTAATTAAGGACAAAAGGTCCCTTGCTTTAATGGGGGAATACAAGGTGAAAGAAGGAGGATAAGGATGTGCATTTTATTAGCTTCTGTCCCAGCCAGAGATTAAATTATGGCTATTTAAATCATAACTTTAATTATTACCATCACATACATATTGGCAGTCATAATAGTTTAGTTGGCATGCTTATCTGCTGGCCTAGTGGTAATGTGTTCAAATCCTCACTGCGACGAGCATTTTCTTAAATTAGGTTAACCTGAGCTCTCAGGTCCACCCAGGTTAAAATGGGTACCAGGAAATGTTCTGGAAAGTAAAAGTGTCTGCGTGCTATTGACCACATGACCAATCAAGTGCTGATTGGTCCATACAAATATGGACCAATCAAGTGCTGATTGGTCCATACAAATATGGTGCCAGCACCGTATACCCAACATGCCTCAAGACTTGGAAAACGGTGTTTTTCTGACACATATAATATTTTACTTTCAGTAACATTGTAACATCTACTTAAAACAAAAGTAAAAGCAATAACTGTCAAATGCAGAAAGAGTTAATTATTATAACATGCAAAATATAAAGGCTGAGCATTCCAGGAAATCCAATTAATCTTAGTCTAGCAAGGATGGCTTGGCATGCATAAGTTGTGAGCCTTCGCTGCAATGAGATACAGGGTATTTTTAATGACTGTGCAGTGTTTGAAAATATTGCCTGCCCAAGTTTTGTATTTACCTATTATGTTGCATGACCACCCACGCTTTTACCGGCATGGCACATGATGGATGGATGGATTATGTTGCATGAACTTTACAGAGGGTGAATACAAAACTTGGACAGGCAATATTTTCAAATGCTGCAGTGTCATTAAAAATATACCCTATATAAGGGACAGAAGAAGTGTCTTTTTCTTAGTTATGCCATTGGTGACTGATTGTCTGTCCACAGCAATCTCATGTGCTGCCAATAATTTGTGTACGAATAGTCTACTTGTTGTAGAAGAGATTCCAATAACAAGATAGCGTATCTTAACCTATGAGTGAGACATCAGTATATGATTATTTGTACAAAGTCCAAAGTCGCCCGTTTCTTCCTTTAATCCTTTGTTATGGTGTACGTGACGGAGAAAGCCCTTCTCAAACCTGAACTATATATTTCAATGCCGTTATTTTATTTTTTTCGCACGATAGATTATTGCACAACTTTCGAATACTAAACCAATAACGGTGGTTTAAAGTATAGTTATAAAAACTTCAACGAAAAATATAACTTTCTTCAAATTGGAGTTTTATTATTTTTTTTTCCTTTTCTACTTTCGCTTTCCTCTTACACAACACAACATGAAGTTCATGAAGCACGAAATAGTCACTGGGTGAAGTGAGTTCCATTCGATAAACGCAATAATGTAAACTTTATCAGCAAAACAAATAATGAAATTGATGAAAGAATTCAAATCAGGAGAGCACTGTGCAAGCAGACAAAATATATAATCCTCACCCCGAGCCTGCGTCCTGTAGTGGTCGCACTAAGGCTGTTCATATCTGCAATTCGAACGTCTGCTTCGCAGGACACCGGATGTAACCTTTGATTTCTAAGGTGAAGGCGAAATGTATATATACTTAGAAGATACTGAAGTTTCGAATCCAAGCTCAAATTTATTTAATTTTTGGTTTATTTTTAAAATAACAGATATACCATATTATAGTTACAATATGTTAATTAAGAACATTATATACTATTAAACTATTTTAGCAAAAGTATCAACATAAAATAAGTAAAAACCGGTTCGGGAACTCGGCTGAGGAATGTGATGACGTTTCCTGTGGCTGCTGCGTGTTTCCAGTTTTGAGTTTGCAAAAGCGAAAGTTAGCAGACGTTGTTTCAAACCGACAAACAAAAATGACCGCTTTCGAAGGTATAATTGCATTTCTTATCTTGAGAATTTGACACGTTAAAAGATGATTACGAATAGACGAGACAAGATTATATTTTGGTTTTAAGTTCACTTGGTTATCATGATGTTTACAATGACAACTCTGACGCTTAACCGACTTGAGTGTGAGTTCAGTGTACTGTATGAACTGTCCGGTCAGTCGCGATGATAATAATGCAATGCCGTCTGGCGTCTTCGAGGTCAAGTGAAGAGATATCATAACAGTAACACTTTCGAACAGTGAGCAGGAATTGTATCTACTACATCGAAATATTGAGCACGCATGACATTACAACAGCCGATCATTGGACTGCTAGACCGATCGATGGATGTTTTTAAGTTTTTGGGCCCGTAGGGCCCTCACTGTCGACGACAGTGAGGGCCCTACGGGCCCAAAACTAAAAACACATCCATCAATCGGTCTAGCAGTCCACCGAACACTAAACCGGAAAATGATTGCCGGACCGATGCAAATGAGGCTCGAAGGGATTCTTCTTTGTTTGCGGTGACTTGCGGTAAATTAAAATTGATGTACCTTAATTAATATTTTCTAAAATTGCTTTTTAATTTTTCCACCTGCATAGTGAGATTCATTCATTCAGTAGCATGTCCTTTGCAGAACCTCGCTCCCATAACAACCTTCTGGAAAACCTCTCGCTCATAAGCAAGATGTCCCGCATCCGATACACCCATCTGGAGATCATCCGCCACATTTTCTCTTTGGCCTTCCTCTTTCTCTCTTCCCAGGCATATACTCCTCCATTACTGTTCTCTCCAAATTTTCATGTTTCAAGTGACCAAAATATTTCAATTTTCTTTGTTTTACCGTCTTTAATAGCCCGCCTTCAATATTCAGCTCTTGAAGTATGGATGCATTTTTTCTTTTCTTTATCCAAGATATTCTTATAACTCGTCTATTTAGATACCTGTTGAAAAAACAAATCCAACGATACCCTATCCAAGTC
Organism: Cepaea nemoralis; assembly: GCA_014155875.1. Classification (NCBI taxonomy): domain Eukaryota; kingdom Metazoa; phylum Mollusca; class Gastropoda; order Stylommatophora; family Helicidae; genus Cepaea; species Cepaea nemoralis. The sequence goes on along the minus strand of JACEFZ010024194.1, from coordinate 649,599 downwards.
TATAGGTCAATTCTAAGCCGATATATTAATGTTTATGTGTCAGATTACCATTTAATGTGAACAAAGAGGAAAATACGATTTTAGCAAAGTTTTGGAAAGTGGCCAACACACACACACCACTGTTGGTTACACATACATTCAAGGGAGATTAAAACTGCTGATGTTTCCTTATTAAGGGGCAGTTAACTGCTTCCAATTTATATATATGCATACACACACACACACAGATATATATATATATATACACCTCCACGTCATGCTGTGATGATGCGCGCTTCTGCACACGCTGTGTTGTCAGCGTAAGGCCACGAGGCGTAGATCCATTTTGACCAAACAAGTCGCCTTAAAAAGATACCCAAAAATAAACAACCCTGATTGTGTAGAGCACGGGTGGCCAACCTTTTCAGCAGGTGGGCCAAATTTCAGAAATAATAATTCCTGCCGGGCCAGGCACGTAATTTAAAAAAAAAAAAATTAAAGTAAACAAGCAAGGGTGCTACAGCTTCGACCACATCGTCGCTTCCCAGTTGGTGAGATCGTGGTCAAACGCTTGCCTGGTTTAATGTAAAAACAATAAAGAAATATATATTGAAGAATATAAAACATAACTGAGAATCAAACATTTATTGGACAATTTAAAAATATTTAAATATGAGACGCTTGACTTTGTTTTGCAGAACTAAGTGCATCAAAATTGATCTCGACTGATGTTGTCGCTACACGCAAACAGTTTTCCAATTTTTTTTTTTGCATATCCCTTACAGGACGTTGCAGTCAACATCAACATTTTTCAGTTGCTGTTGATGTACTAGGCAAGATTACGCTCAGTAGCTTGCCATTTCTTTCTGATCGACTGGCTCACATACCCTGTAAGTTACCAATGTGGCGAGAACCGCTACCGATTCTCACACAGGTTACATTACTCACGAAAATATACGGGTATTACAGAGAAAGACCTAGGCCAGGGAGGCCAGCAGTTTTCCAAATGAACATCATTAATTTGTGTTCTCACTTTTGATTTGATCCCCTCCCCCCGCCCATTGGGCGTCTCAGCCAATCCCTGTTACCCATCGACCCATTTCAAATCTCACATCCGGCTATTTCCACACTCATAAAATGGCTAGCGCTTTAGACACATTCAACCAAGACAGGATCCAGCTAAGTAACTCTGTATTTTCTATGTAGTGATTATTTTATTAGTTTTGTGTCTGTTTGTGTGGTTTTGTTCTGTGCTGACGAAGGCTTTGGCTGCAATGTCCATTTTGTTTCTTGTAATCGTGTTCTAGTAAAGCTCACAATCTACTTATCATATTTTGGTAATTCATTCATTTTTCAAGCTTTACTGCAGTTTCTTTTATTCTTATCAACCATCGCCCATTCCCTTGAACTGCTACTACATGTTTCCAGTTTCGTCTTTGTAGCCCGCTAGGGTTTTGTTGAATTTTACAGCCCATTTTGTGTGTGTTGTGTGCTTAGTATAAGGTATTACACGTTAACTGTTTGATTCTTGTTTATTCTACACTGTACCATTACTGCCCACCCCACGGCTATTCCATTAACTTTACCGCCATTTCCCTTTGATCATAATCTGGGTTCCCACATCGCTAGGCTGCTTCACCTGGTGACCTTTGCCCACTACCAGACTTTTACTGCTATTCCATCCACTTTACCATCCATTCCCTGTGTGTGTCCCCACATCGCTAGGTGACTACGCATGGTAACCTCTGTGCACTACCAGGTTTTTCATCGCATTTTCAGCTCCACTTTGTCTACACAACCTACCGGCATGTCTCCCACTCCCTCACCTTCATTATTTCAACAGTTGAGATCATATATCATCTTCTGCTTCAGTCTGTTACCAACAGATCTTAGAATCACGGCTACCGATTTGGCTCTTAACATCTACAAAAAGACGCGTACCATATGCCATTTGAACTTTCTCCAGAACTGCCTACGGCTTCACATCACCCCACGCGGATTCACTTCTAGATTTCACCCATCAGCTGGCCCACTTTATGACAGTTGCAGCACACATCTGGCTAAAGTTGAGTTTAAATCTGCTACTCTTCGCATGAGGTGTATTGCCGACAACCACTCACGACAACTCTCTGACCTTAGCTCGAGTATTACTTTCCTCGATCAACGACTTAAACATCTCACCTCAGGTAACTATTTCCTGTATTGCGTTATACGCTGTATCATCAACAGCACCATCCACAACTTAAATGATTGTCTTTCCGCGGCTAAAAACACCAAGTTAGCCAAACTTCGTGCCCCTATCCCTACCCCCCCCCCCTCCCACCCCTCTCCTCTCCCGCCTCATCCTACCATCGGCTCCGACAACTTAGTTGTGTGCATACCTCCAGATCTTCCCCTATCGGCACAGAGAAATCGGTCCTTCAGCAAAGGCCTCCTGTTCATACCTCTGCTCTCATCTGGCGACAGATACTGCTCTACTCCAAGGACGTCATCGTTTCCATCGCACTCTCAGGATTGAAATTGCACTTCAGTAATCAACCTCACAGGATAACTCTTCCGATCCCACTGATCACTTCTCTCACCTTTCTAAACGCAGGTCTACTTGGGTCCCCAATCCAAGTGTATCCAAAGCCTTCGATCTCTATATCGAGAAAACACGTTTCGACATTCAAAAATTAAAATTCAAGCCACTATGGCACTCCAACCTTTCAGCGAAGGAACATCAGGCCTCACACAGTTGAAACGATCGTGAGGACATAGTTATCAAGCCTGCCGACAAGGGAGGGCGTTAGTGGTTTGGAGAAAGACTTGTATATACAGAAGGTAACAAGCAACTTGGGGATGCAACTTTCTACAGACCACGGCCACAAGATGGTAGGCTAATAACAACTCACAGGTCAAGAGTGTGACTAAGGCCATCATCGGGCTAGGCCTGTTACCCAGCTCTGCCACCTCGCTTATCATCCACGATAGTTGCTTGGGCAAACCCACCTTTTATATGCTGCCTAAGACACGCAACCCAGGCAGACCTATAGTCTCGGCCTGCTCTTGTCCAACTGAATGGATTTAAGAGTCCCTAGACAGCATATTTCAGCCGTTGGTTGCTAGTCTTCCTTCATATATCAAAGACACTAACCATGCTATCTCTATCTTTGATTTCATCAGTTTTGCAACCCCTTCTCAGTACCACATCTTCACTTTAGATGTGACTTCACTCTATACATCTATTCCTCATACTGACAGCCTTAAAGCCTTGGAATTTTTCTTGGAGAAAAGGCACAACCCCACCATAGCCACTGGACCATTGCTGCGTCTCGCAGAGTTAGTCCTCAACCTAAATTCGTTTGAGTTCAATGGGGACTATTTCGACCAGATCAGCGGTGTGGCCATGGGCACCAAGATGGGTCCTAGTTATGCCTGCCTTTTCATGGGCTATCTGGAGCACCAGGTATGGAGTCAATACACCGGTAGGCTCCCGGAGCTCTACAGGAGGTACATCGACGACTGCTTCGGTGTTTCAGACATGCCCTTGTCAGATCTCCAGGACTTCATTTCCTTTTTCTCCAACTTTCATCCTAACATCAGACTCACCTCCACTATTTCTTCGTCGGCTGTCAATTTTCTAGATCTAACAGTCTCTTTAGGTTCTGCTGGTCTGAGTACGACGGTTTATTATAAACCTACTGACTCCCACGCATTCCCTCTCTATACCTCCTCACATCCCCCCTCTTGTAAGGATTCTGTTCCTTTCTCCCAACTGTTACGTCTCCGACGGTTTTGTCAGGATAATGACTTCCGTCAAAAAGCCCGCGAAATGTTGGATTTCTTCCGCCTTCGTGGCTATCCTGATAAAGTTTTGTGTACAGCCCTTTACCGCTGTCAGTCTATCAGTCGTACTGAGGCTCTCTCCACCGGGCCTAAACCACGAAACAATAGGCCGATCCTTTCATTAACCTATCATCCCACAATATTGCTGCCAAGAATATCCTCCTTAGGCATCTATCTATTCTACAGGCAGACCCGATCAGTCCTGATGTCTTTTCAGAGGCCCCTCTGGTGGCTTACAGGCGGGATCGAAACCTCAGGGATGTGCTGGTCCATAATAGTCTACTCCACCCTCATAAGTCTCTTCTTGGTACGATGACTTGTCTTCGATCACGTTGTAAGACCTGCCCATATGTATTTCAAACCCAGAGTCTGGCATTCCCCAAGACCACTTTCCACATTCATGAGGGTTTCTCATGCACGAGTCGCAACCTTATCTATGCGGTCGTCTGCACTTGTTGTGACATGAGATATATCGATGAGATAGGCTTACGTCTTGCTGACAGATTTAGGCAACACCTATCTGATATCAGCAGAGGTGCCCAGAAAACGGTGCCCATGCACTTCAACAGTTCTGGCCACTGTCGCGTGGCGGACATACAGGTCACAGCGCTCAAATCGTGTGCATCTCACGAACATGATCGCAAGACGTTGGAAAACCGCCTCATCTTCCAGTTGGGGACACTCTCCCCTCACAGCCTTAATGTCCAACATAGTTTCATTTAACTTCCAACTCCCTCCTCCCTTTCTCTCTCTCTCCTCTTCCCCCCCCCCCCCCCCCCCCCCCCCCCCCCCCCCCCCCCCCCCCCCCCCGCAGCTATACAGCCCACTAGTATAACGTGATAGCGTATCTTTTACAGAGCAATGCCATCATCCCTACCATTACTCTTGCCATTAGTGATTGTTTGGTAAGTTTGCGTTCGGTGGTTTGTCATTGCTTTCTGAGTGACTGGTACTCATGCTATCCTATGCTAACCAACACAGGGCGTACTGCATTCCAAGCGCCCACCAACTGGGTATGCGGAATTGCGAACTAAAACCTTCGCCACAGAGCCGGCTTTAGTTTACTGCTAATTCGCCCTTCACCGTTCGCCCACATGGGTGTTCTCCCCCCTCCCCCCGCCCATCAGGCGTCTCAGCCAATCCCTGTTACCCATCGACCCGTTTCAAATCTCACATCTGGCTATTTCCACACTCATAAAATGGCTAGCGCTTTAGACACATTCAACCAAGACAGGATTCAGCTAAGTAACCTCTGTATTTTCTATGTAGTGATTATTGTATTAGTTTTGTGTCTGTTTGTGTTGTTTTGTTCTATGCTGATGAAGGCTTTGGCCGCAACGTCCATTTTGTTTCTTGTAATCGTGTTCTAGTAAAGCTCACAATCTACTTATCGTATTTTGGTAATTCATTCGTTCATGCGACTAAAAAGCTGTTCACGCGCATAAGTTTTTCCAAATAGCGAAAACATCGACAGAGCGTGTTTGTAAAACGCAGGATATTTATCCTTGTCCAAATACGTTTTATAGAACTCTTCCAAACCAACTTGATGGAAGTTCTCGTATAACTGTGTATCACAACACATTTCACAATGTTCCATTTGTAATCTTACTGGTAATAAATTCACGTCTACCGCAAATGGCATTGCAAATGCACAAAAAAGCGCATGATGTTTAAAAAAAAATATTCTGACATCGGTTTTCAAATTCGAGGTTTAAGTCAGACATCAAAGAAGCATATTTATCCACCTCCTCCTGTGTGACATCTGGTTGCAGTGACAATGTAGGAAAGTGAGTAAAGTTTTTTATCCTCAACTGTTATTCCCAAAGACCAAGTTTCATTTGAAATGCAGAAATAGGATCATACATCTTATTAATTACAAGGGTATGTTAATAAGTAAGTCACAAATGGTTATAGAAAAATAACTAACTATGATAACAACTTGAAACCAGTTTATTTGTATACATACATTGTCCCTTTATTTCTCAACATAATTTCCACCAACATTGATGCACTTATCCCATCGTTTTATTAGTCCTCTCAAACCAGCTGCACAGAACTGCGTGTTCTGTTTTCTAAACCACGTTTTCACTTGACATTTAACTTCGGCGTCATTCGCGAAATGTCTCCCGCCAAGGTGGGTTGTCAGTGTTTATGCTGACAAATGTTTGTCCCGTAAAGCGGGAAAAAGTTACGAGGGCGTGTCAATAAGTAAGTCACACAGTTCTGTGGGATGGCAGGTAAATAAAACCAAAGCACGCATTTCCATGCAGCGGGTTTGGGAGGACTGATAAAACGATTGGATAAGTGCATCAATGTTGGTGGCAATTATGTTGAGAAATAAAGGGACATTGTATGTATAAAAATAAACTGGTTTCAAGTTATCATATGTAGTTATTTTTCTACAGCCATTTGTGGCTTACTTATTAACTTAACCCTCGTATTACCGACTTTGGAGGCCTAAACCTTCGTGTTTCCCAACCATTGCTGAAGCAGCATCTGTTGTTAAGCTCGAAAAATTGTTAAGTTGTAATGAAAAGCAATTCAATGTCAGTGTAACTGCCTGTAACAAATGTCATGACTTAGTGGTGTCCTTAACTGAATACACCGCTAATTCATCTGTCTTTTTTAAAATGGACATCAACACCCCTAATAAAAATTGCCAGTTGGGCAGTATCTGCCATATCTGTGCTTTCATCCAATTCATCCAATTTCATCCAATGCTAGAGCATAAAATATTAACTCGGATGCTCGACTTTTCAAATTATCTTCAATATGTTTTCCAATGTTGTCCACATGCCTAGTAATATTCTGATGAGACAGACTTATTTTTGAGAAATCCTACTTCTTTTCTGGACACAGAATTTCAACGACGCTCTCCAAACATTCTGTAACCATTTCACAATCTGAATATGGCTTCGATTTTTTTGCTAGTTTCATGGCTACTGCATAACTAGCTTTTACATAGCATGGTGACTCTGAACCCGCTCTAGTAAATATCTTTTGTTGTGTATTTTTTTAAAACGTCATTTACTTGTTATTGTCGAAATTGCCCTTTGTACTTATCAAACTTATTTGCATGTTTAGTCTCGTAATGCCATTTGATGTTATACTCTTTCAAAACAGAAACAGATTCGTTGCATACCAAGCATATGGGCTTTGTTTTAATTTCCATGAAAAAATAGTTTATACTCCACCTGTCTTCAAAACATCTTAATTATTCTGTGGTTTTTCTCTTCTTTAGTCCAACCTCTTTACTAGTTGACGCCATGATAGATCTTCGTTTTTATCTGAAAAAAAAAATAAAAATAAAACATCACGTGTAATACTAAATAAAAATAGTTAATTAATTTAAATTACATAAATAAAACTTTTCAGGGTTTACTTACCTATAGAATCGATATGGTAGACTGGAAACTTGGTTAAAGTAGTTTGAACTATTATTATAAATATGATAAATATGTATTTTAATGCCGATCGCAAAATCTCTCCAGATGCTGTGGCGATAATAGAACAAAACTACAGAATAACATAGAACTTTGTCAAGCTAGACTGAAATTAGTTATGAGTATGAGCTCGATAACGTTGCGAGCTTCCGGAAGACGCCAAAGACCACAGAACATATATTTCAGAAGTTGGAGTCTCAGATTAAATTTTTATCAACACCTAGCGTCAGACAAAACAACTAAGTAACCTTGAGTGTCAGATAGCGGGATATTTGAAATAGCTAAAATTTATGAATTTTCCCGAAAATGCGGATTATTTAAAATAGCTCAAAACCAATGAAGTTTTCCCAAATTTATCTTAGCTATAATTTAAAACTGTATGATACGAATGACTCATGATGTAATGATTTTTGGTGATATGTACAATAAAGTTAACATTTATGTTCATTTGACTTAGCTCCGCGGGTCGCAACATTACTCCCGGTGGGCTGCATGCGGCCCGCGGGCCTCGTGTTGGCCACCCCTGGTGTAGAGTGATGAAATATTATACATAAATACTACAATGGATTTTGAATGCAAAGATGCATTCATTGGCATTCAAGTCGCTGTGAATATTCCATAACAATATTAGTCATCACTGAAGTATGACAAACGGCTATTTCCCACCATTGAAATATCACATTACAACATGCAATCTTCTTCATTTTAGTTTGGCATGAGCCCTCTGACTTTAATAGTCGAAAATTACACAGTATATGTAAAAATGGATGATAAGTCTAATAATACATAATAGAATAACCAAAGACATTTACATAAAATGTGATTTGCGGGTCTACTTACATCTTAAAAAGACACACTGTATCTCTGAGTAGGAAACATCTTCCAGAAACGCAAGATGTGCACAGCGTAAAGCAGGGAGGGAAAAACTATATCAAGTAATCCATGTCTGTTTTAACAGGATCTTGAAATAATCGGCGAATTTAGCATCATGGTTACGCGTGATGCCCTTAGATTGGAGACACAAACACATGTAACCGAATGTAACCGCAAAAATTATTCCAGTAAAACTCGGCGATTCTGAATTGTAAAGGCTGGCTTTATGAATATACATACAACTTTTAAGTTTCTCTTTGTCACAGGTTGATGTTTGCAGATCTTCCTTAGTATTCAATGATTGGCAACCAATGATTACAGTTCCCCCGGGAAGGTTAACCTGGTCAACAAATGCCCGCAGAAGTCGGATGTGTCGGCGTAACGGCGCAAGAAAGCAGCTCTGCTGTAAACAGGCACAACGCAATCACGTCCGAAAAAAAAACTCAGGATGAACGCCAAAGAAGAAGAAGATTACAGTTCTACTCTTCTGTTTTATAAAGCAGTACTCATTCAATCATTAATTCCAAATAGTCTTTAACTGCTCTTGCTTACTACGTATTTTATTAAGGATCCAATTTTGCAAGTCCCAGAGAGTAAAAAGAAAACAACTCTAGGGACTTGACCAAAAACCATCCCATATATGGTTGCTCTGTGGTTTCCTGTCTTTACTAAATGATTGTGTATGACACACTTTTGCAGTGTGACAACAATTCTTTCCTAATTCTCTCAATAACTGAAGTTTAATTGACAGTTAATATACTTTAACATTATTTCTGCTTATAATTGACATAGAGACTTGAATAAGGGTATAAAAGGGGTGGCTTACAAAGAACATCAATTGAAGGGTAAGTTCCTGGAAGAAATTCAGAAATTGACCAGAACAAAGGTAGATACAGGACATTGAAGACACCTTGGGCATGATATGCATGAAGCAAAAAAACTGACTGCTCATGTGTTAAGGAAAGCAAAGAATAATATCATCATCATCATTGGCACCTTGCCGTCTTGACAGACAATAGTTTGTGCTTTAAAAAGGCATAATAACTTTTATCTATGGCGGTAGCGAATGTGACTGATAAGGCCAATTTGCGCTGTAAATGTCCGTTCACAGTGGGTCAACAGTTGCCTCTCGCTTTGATTCCGAGACCAGTTAAGACCAGGGATGGAGTTATTGCCTCTCCATAGCACAAAGCCTGGGCTAAAATATAGAGATCATGTGTTGCCCATGCAGCATGACCCCTCTCTCGGCCGTGCCTAGTTCACTCCAGAGGAAAGGCAACACCCCTACATCTGGAACAAGACAAGCTGCAGAAGCTGCCAGATCAGCAAAGCAATGCTCTAACTGTCCGCCTGTCGGAGCTTTGATCCTAGACCAGCCGCCAACCAAGGCTTAGGGCCTGGTCTGCCCTGCCATGACATTTTGTCTTTAGCTTGCATTTCCTCGCACCAGGGTAAGGCTTGTACCCTCTCAATTGCGCTCTTCCGCCCGAAGCCGTTGGCACAATGTGGGGTGTCAGGTTTGGTAAGCGCCGCCCAACGTTCGGCGCTAACAGAAAGCAGGTAGTACCATCTACTGTTATACGGTAGCTCAGTCAAATCTGACTAAGACCTGACACACAAAGAATAATAACCTTGTAACCTACTATACATGTCGTAAGAGGCGACTAAAAAACATTTCCGTATGTAAGGACAATGTTCTTTGGTCATATAATGAGAAGAGAAGCATTGGAAAAGATTGTGATGACTGGAATCATCATCGGTAGCAGAGGCAGACCATATGGCCTAAGATGGTGACATGGAGGAATAACATGAATAGAATTTATCAAGAACACCAGGGATATACACTACAACATCTACTAAAATCAAAGGCGCTATCTCGTAACACCAAAATCACAATATACAAAACACTGATCAGACCAGTTGTGCTGTATGGCTCTGAAACCTGGAGTACAACGAAAGGAGACGAAGCCTTGTTACAAACCTTTGAGAACAAAATTTTAAGACGCATCTTTGGACCCATTAGGGATACACAAAGTGGAGAGTGGAAAAGAAGAAGTAACAAAGACATTTATGATTTGTTTAAGTCCCCGCTAATCACTGGTATCATGAAGGCTAATAGACTACAATGGCTGGGGCATATAGAAAGAATGGAAGATAATAGGGAAACAAAACTCGCTTACACTCAGGAAATAAATGACCGTAGACCCCGAGGTAGACCAAGAAGGCGGTGGAGAGATAATATACATACAGACCTACAAGCACTTGGAATCAACGACTGGCAAGAGAAGGTCCACCAGAGAGACGAATGGAGACAGATTGTATTTGCAGCAAAGAACCTCAATGGCTCGGAATGCTGAAGAAGAAGAAGAAGACCAGGGATATACATTCAACTATCAGATTTTGTCACTGTCAGGCAGTGGTGTTCTCTACATTTTGCAAAGAACAATCAACTTTCTTCCACCCCACCTTTTCTTCTCTGTGGCACCTGTTTGATGAATTGATTTCAGAATTTGTCATTGAACACTGACTTCACAGTTCTAGGGGCATGCCCGTACGAGTGTGTGTTCTATCTCCTTCAGATGTTTAAGAGTATGGACACTATAGTTCTTGTGACCAGTTGATATTACATGCATCTATCAAATTCCTCCCTTTTAATACCAGACTGCATCCATTCCATTAGTTAAAGCCACATTTCATCATCGAATTGAATTTCCGCATAGAACATGGTTTAAAGACAGTGTCAATCTCATGAGATTAGAGAAGCAAATCTTTGAGGCTGACTTGACTCCAGTGCAGTTGCTTAGTGGGTTGTATAGTGAGCTCACATACCAGCCCAGTGCTCACGAGTTTGAATCCTCATCAAAGTGGATTTTTAGAAATGACTCGAGCTTCCAGGTTGACCCAGCCTAAAATAGAGACCAGGAAATATCTTGGGGGTAAAGATGAACAGCTTAATACTCCCAGATCACCCACAGAGTGTCGATTGGTCTATACAAATATGGATTTAGCACCTTATGCCCAGTGCATCTTAGGACATGTAAAAAGGTCTTTTGCTTACTTGACTGCTAGAGCTGAATTAAATAAATTGTACTGCTATATCTGCCATGTTCGGAAATGAGAACGTCAGTGCTCACATGTCCTTGCCAGATTGGAGCATAGCGAAAAAAATCTGTTTTGTCACCTAATCTGTTAAGACCCCTGGTTTGAAGACTCAATTGACTGTTATCCCGTTACAGAAAAAAAACACAGGAAAGATGATAGTCATGTTTATTGTCCTTTGTTGTATGTCTGGTAATGTTTACCAATTACAGTTATTGTTCAATGTTAATTTTTTTTTCTTTGGTTGACATGATTTTTATAAGGAAGCCATGGTAGCATCTGGCTTGCCACGTGCCAGATGTTCAAGGGCTTAACTTGCATAGAGGCAGATTTTTACATTTCACCAGAGCTCCCAGATGGACCAGACCTAAAATTGGAATCAGGAAATGTCTTGGGAAGGGATGGAGGATGGCAGGATATTGGCCGCATTACCCCTTAATTACTGATTGGTCTATAAAAATATAGGGTAGCCCTATATGATGTCAGGACTAAAGTATAGCAGCACTAGATTTCATTAGAAGGCATCAAGTCAAATGGTTTGGCCATGTAACTAGGTTACCAACTAACAGTATAACACAACAAGCAATGATGTACAGACCAAGTGGAAGCAGAAGAAGAGGCCGACCAAGTAAACAATGGACGGAGGGAATAGCAGAGTCCATGGAAATATCGATACATGAAGCCCATGAGTGGGCAATCTCCCGCTGTTTATACTTCACCTCGACACTGCAAGGTACAAGAGGGACAAGATGAGATGATATGAGACCATATGTCCAATACTTTTAATGGTGTGTTAAAGGGTCCTTTACTTACACTTTGTTTGGCCTGAGAACTTCACCATTTCACCTGTACTTAGAAGCTTCAGGCCTGCTCCATTCCATCTCATTTCACATAATCCTAAAATACTAATCTTATATTTCATTTCCCCTACCAGTTGTACTCTTTCCTAATTCACACACAGTTCTAACATTCTGTTGTGTATATATTCAAAGTGAAAGTGGATAAGTCAAATGATCCTGACTCACGTGACACTGCTTCTAAGAGAAGAGCCTCCTTTCATCTTGGTTAGCTGAGTTTTTCTGTATTTATCCTTAGACTTGTTCATGATTGGTTGGATTTTGAAACTATGGTTGGAGTATCCAGTCACACGCTAACTCTCCTCAGTCACCTCTTGATAGGTTACAGTGTTACTATTCTTTGCTTCATTGGTATAACGGACATTGTGTTGATTGGTCTATAAAAGCATGGGGCTAGCATCATATACTATAGGAGCCATGGCAGTGTAGATGCTAGAAACTTGTTGCTGGTTTAGAGTCATGGGTTTGAATCTGAAATGGTTGATTTTTATAATTGAACTGCGGTCCCAGATTGTTCCAGCTTAACATAGGTACTAGAACATGTGTTGGGAAGTTAAGGTAGCCAGTGTGTTACTGATCACATCACCCACCGAGTGCTGATTGGTCTGTACAAATATGGCTCCAGCACCATATGCCCAATGCACCTCAAGGTGTCTAAGTGTCCTTACCATTTGTATACTCAATACACGTAATGGCATGGGAGTTGTTCCTTTACTTTCACTATTGTTGTACGTCTCATGTTCTCTCCACAGAAATGGGTGTAATGCCAGAGATTGCCAAAGCTGTGGAGGAGATGGATTGGAGGTTTGATTTTTGTCTTGTATGCAAACTTGTATTGTTGTGGCTTAGTGTGTCACGTGGAGACTACCTTTGTTTTACACAAGCTCAACAGTGTTTCAATAGTTAAAATACAGGGCTTAACAGGCAAAGGGATCAACTTCATTGTACCAGGTCTTATCCAATTTGGCTCAGCCTCTTTCCGCAGGGTGGCCTGTCAAAAGTTTCACATGAAGCACAAACTCAGGAGTCTCTGAGAAAACTGCACTTATGTACCGAACGATGCAGGCCGGAATCAAACACACAAGGTTTGGATCATAAGGCAGGTGGTGTAACCACTTGACCATAGAGACTCCCTAGTTAAAATAAATTACTGTTAATGTTGTCACATGGCAGGATAGTTTACTTCTGCCCATCCTGTGTTCCCTCTTGGGATAGAGCTGGAGTCTGATAATGATGAAATACTAGAATCCTGATGGGAAGACATTACCTGTTTAGTCTTAATACTAGCCTGTCTTATGTGCTCCTTTACCTTGATCAATTGAACCAGGAGTTTGTTTCTATGCCAATAGTTTTGGAGTTTCTCTTCACATTGTCCACGTGAGAGTGTTCCACTGAGGCAGCAGACTTAAAGTAGCCACAGAAAATACTCTATAGATGATACATTTTCATTGATATATGTTTGTAGATATCTAAGATTTGAACTAGAAGTTCAAACCTGGCTTACAAATATCTAATCTGAATGAAACTTTCACAGTTGGATTCGAACAACATTTTTTTACATCAGGAATGCAAATGATATGTAATTTGAACAAAACTTGTGACAGCTGGGGTGTAAATAATCTGTGATCTGAACACAACTTTTCACATTTGGAGTGTAAATAATGTGATTGAACAAAAATGTTCACATCTGGAGTGTAAAAATCTGTGATCTGAATGAAAACTTTCACAGCTGTATTGGAAATATACTATTGGCACCATGCCGTCTTGACTGACAATAGTTTATTACATTGTGCTAAAAAAAAAAAAAAAGGCACGATAACTCCAACACATGGCGGTAGAAGACCAGGGATGGAGTTATACGTCTCCATAGCACACAATCTGGGCTGAATTGCAGAGACCATGTGTTGCCCATGCATTTTGATCGCTCTTTCGGCCTGCCTAGTTTACTCCAGAGGGAAGGTAACATCAATACATCTGGAACAAGACAAGCTGCAGAAGCTGCCAGATTAGCAAAGTAAAGCTCTTAACTGTACACCTGTCGGAGCTTTGATCCTACACCAGTTGCCAACCGAGGCTTAGGGCCTGGTCTGCCCTGTCATGGCATTTAGTCTTTAAGTTGCATTTCCTCACACCAGGATCAGGCTTATACCTTCCCAATTATGCTCCTCCGTCTGAAGCGATTGGCACAATGTGGGATGTCAGGTTTGGTAAGTGCCGCCCAACATTTGGCGCAAACAGAAAGCATGTAGTACGTCTACTGTCATGCTCAGCTCATGTTAGCTCAGTCATATCTAAGACTTGACACAAAATATAACCTGGAAATATAAGTGATTTGAAATAAACTGTTTACATTTAGATTGAAAATATCTAAGTCGAACTAAACTTTTTAGAGGTGGATTGTAAGTAATTATATCTGAACTAAATTTTTCATGCTTGAATGTAAATTTATGTGATATGAACAACACTTTTCACTGGGGATTGTAAATATCTGTGATCTGGACATATATCACATGTGAATTGTAAATGTCTGACTTGGACTAAACTGTAAACATCTGGATTATAAATATCTAAGTTGAGCTCAGCTATTTAAATCTGGATTGTAATTATCTAAATGAAGCAAAATTTTGCATAGCTGACTTGTAAATATCTAAATTGAGCTAAAGTGTTCACAGCTGCATTATAAATATTTGAGCTAAACTTTTCACAGCGGGAGTGTAAATATCTAAGTTGAACTGAATTGTTCACATTTAAATTGCAAATATCTAAGTTGAGCCAAATTTTTCACAGCTTGATTGTAAATATCTAAGTTGAGCTGAACTTTTCACAACTGGATTGTAAATGTATAACTTGAACTAGTTGATTTGTAAAACATTTGGTTTGTAAAGCGGTATTCCACAATTTGTTTCAGTTTGCCAACAGATGTACAAGCTGAAGCTATACCAATGATTCTTGGTGGAGGTGATGTGCTAATGGTAATATCTCACATAATAGCTTGCTTTCTGATTCTATGGTACTGCTAATTTATCTTTTGATGGTCAGCTTTTGACATGCATTTGCTTCGGCATGGGTCATGAAGAGGACATTGCTCAAGAAGTGGTTTCAATGGTTTGCCACAATCTTCTATTGTACCAAAGCAACTTGATAAAAGGACGACATATGGTCTCATATCATGAACTTAGAGGGTGTTACAGAACGAAGTAGGGTTCTTCGTAACCTACAGATATTTTTGCTCAATGCCTTATGAATTGTAAGAAAGTGACTCTTCACAAGTAAGGCTTAACTAAACTCTATCCACGCTTTCTTCTCTTTTGCCCTATGTGAGATAGACGAACACAGGATGAACACTTAACTTATAATTGAAACAACAGAACTTGTCTTGACACACATATGATTTCATTGTACTAGGAGTTACAGGTGTATACCAGACAGACAACCCGGAAGGTTCCAGGATTCATTAACACATAAATCTAAGAATTGTCACTGTCCAGACTGTACAGCACTCTCCTGGAAGACTCATTCATTCATTCAGTAGCATGTTCCTGGCAGAACTTTGCTCCCTTGACAACCATTCTCTTCAGACTTTCATGACGTTTCAAGTGACTAAAATATTTCAATTTTCTTTGTTTTATTTTTAAGATATTCCTATAACATTTATTCAGAAACTCTTCATGGCGAAGTGGTTAAGGCGATGTGCGGCAGTAAAAACATCGATTTTTGGTCAACTTGGCTATTTTTGGAATAGTTCATTTTTAGACACATTATCATGTCTTCTATCAGATTCTGTACTTGTTTTTGTTTCAAAACTGTTATTTTATGCAATATTCATAATTTACTGAACCCACCCTCTGTGTCAAATCGTATAATTATTGAAAATTGTTGCGAAATTGACGGTTTTCAAATCCTAGCAACGATATCTCAGGAAAACACGACACGCTCGTGTAAGGTATCCCTGGAAAGGTCGTGAACTTCCGTAACTGTTCGTAAAACTACGAGTTCGTCTAATCGGAAGCTCTTCTGTGTACATCGAGTTTATTCGTGTCTATCATCTTCCGGAAACTTCCATATATGGAACATCGTAAGCAATCCGCGTTCGCCGATTGCTGAAATTGATCACGTGGGTTTCCAAAATGGCGGCTTTGTGTTGTTTACACCTGGCGACGTGCTGAAAGTTCATTGTTGACGACAGACTGACATGCATTGAAATATGCCTCGTTCTAAGAAATTTAACATAAAGTCATCTACTCAACGTAAGTAATCTCTCAGACTACACCTCGCAAATGCTGGTAAGCAGCGAAAAGCCTATGAGAACGTCGTAAACGATACAGACAATTCTGAAACTACTGAAAGCGACCCAGCTAAAGTGCGCACATGCCACTTCCAAATCCAAGTGTTTTGACAGTGAACCTGAATGAATCAGTGCTATCGTGTTCTTCTCAAAGTTGTGGAAGTGATTCTTTTATTACCCGAAGCCAATTTAAAAGAGATACGTATAAATACACAACATCCACTAGCAGCAAGTATGATTCTGGTGACGACAATGGATATCAAAAACGGGAACACAGAGCAATAGTTGATTGTTCAGAAATTGAGGCAATAATCAAATTGTTATGTTGTCCAGTTTGTAAAAATGATAGTCTTATTTTGAAAACTGACAGCAAGAAAACCAAGGGATTAGCTGTGTATGCAGAGGTTTACAGCTCTTGTTGTGAAGCTTTGTGTGGAAGATACCTATCTGCAAGAAGTAATGATGGGGATAGATCTTTTGCTGTCAACAGCCAGTCAGTATATTCAGCATTAGTCTGTGGGATGGGTGCAACGACATTCAACAATTTTTGTGAAAACATGAACCTGCAAGGTCTTCATCACAAAACATTTCACAGCAAAGCGAATAAACTATATTCAAAGATAGAAGATTTGGAGGACACTGTTTTTTCTCAAACCGTAAAGTATGTTCGACAGGCTCATGCACAACAGTCAGGCATAACTCTACATGACAATGATGTGCTAGATATTAGTGTCAGCTTTGATGGCACTTGGCTGACTAGAGGCCACACATCCCACATTGGAGTTGGCTGTGCAGTGGATGTTCTTACAGGACTTTGCATAGATGCCCATGTTATGTCCACATATTGCCAGGTGTGTGAAACCACTGGTAAGACACATTCCAGGGACAAACCAGATGAATTTGCAGCATGGAAGGCAGAACATCTTCTAAACTGTGACAACAATTTCACAGGATCTGCTGGAATGATGGAGGTGAAGGCTGCAAGGGTGCTGTGGCGACTGTCTGTGGCCCATCATAAACTTCGCTACACGTCAATACTTTCTGATGGTGACACCAAAACATTTGCGGAACTTACCAAGATCAACCCATATGGGGATGACATTCAGATAGACAAAGAGGAGTGTATCAACCATGTCAGTAAACGCCTTGGAACAGCACTGCGCAAACTAAACTAAACTACTTAGTAGATGTGTGTCAGGACAAACTCAGAATTCAAATGAGTGTTTACACAGCTTGATATGGGCTCGATGCACTAAAGACAACTTTGCCTCTCGCAAGCGCGTTCAGTTTGCAGTTGTAACTGCAGCAAGAGAGTTCAACTTTGGAGCTGCTGCTGCCCAAGACACTGCCCAGTTTTTGGACCTTCTACAGGCCTGCATATGCAGAGACTAGGAACATTTAGGATGCAGAAGCAAGTAAGAAATAGTCTGAAGTACAAGAAGGACAAACAAACTAAAAGACGCGACACTGTACGAGCGGCCAAACTGAAGAGACAAGGTGAGCTGCATGCTCTGGAGGGAGGTCCTGCATATTCAACAGGACAATTTTAACACTCAAGATACAGTTTTACACTTTTTTTCTCTGTAAAAGAGTGCATTAGTAATAAAAAACAAAAAAATAATTAGTTTTTCCCCGTTTTCTCATTTCGCCAGTTTTTTATACATAAGTACAATTGTTTTAAAAACTATTCATTAGATTTCACTCAAACTTTGCAGAGATATTCTTTATTATATCGCTTACATTGTGAGTAGATTATTCTTCAAAATTACATTTTAGTTTTTGTGCTACACTAAAAAAAAAAAAAAAATGTCATGAAAAATGTCATTACCATTTTCACATTTTGAAAAAAAACACTGCTAAGAGATATCATTAAAATATTCTACTAAACTTGTAAAGGGTCTATTTACTTACACATAAAACAAAGAATTTAGCCTCTACATTAAAAAATAAATGTTTTAGAGGTACATTAAGAAATTCAAGATGGCCGCTGTTTATCTTGGTTTCCATAGCAACCGTTAAGTGCAAAGTCAATTTGACAATATTTTATCGATCAGCAGTCTTTAATATCAAACCCTATCCCATAAAAGAACATAGAAATTAAGTATTATGGAATTAAATTTTTTTAGGTTAGCATCGCCTTAAGCCATTTGACTCGGGCTCCGAAGGTTGTGAGTTCGATTCCAAGCCACGTCCTTCGGTTTATGAGTGAAATTTTTCGAAGACTCCTGTGGGTCGTCACTAGAGCTACGGAGTTCGCGCTCTGTGCGACGTTTTCCGCGCTGCGGAAAGAGACTGAGCCATATGGGATAAAAACACGGTGCAATGAAGTCGACCCTGTTGACTTTTAAGCGACTTTAAAAAAAACAACATTTATATTCAAAAGCATTTATGCGCTGTTCAGCTTATTTAGTAAGTGTTCAGGTCCTGGAAGACTAGTCTTGGTTAAATTGTCAGTTTGTGCAGAATTTTTTAATTGTTGTGTTGTGGATCAGTGTAGTCAGGGAAAATAGTAAGACTGGTTAACAGTTCATCTCATCGAAGTTGTCCTTGGGATTTGTAGGTATTCACAGTAAGTCCCCAATCTTGACCTGAATCATCACGTCACAGATCTTTCCAATGCAGCTGACTGGGGTTCAGGGCCTTGATCTTACGGCAATAAAGTTGACAGAGTGCCCAACTTGTAAACAATCTCGTTCAGGAGGCTTCTCTGTCCGTTGACAACCTCATTAGGTGACACAACAAAGGAAGTTGCTGATGATACTGTCGTCAACAAAGGGGTATCCTGCAACAATAATAAACCCAGGGGAACTATCCAGTCATAATCTGACTTCCTCACCACATCGTTCAATCACCCCATTTTCAACATATTCCTGATCGATCAGATCAGTAGGATCAGACCAACATGTTTGGTCTGTCAAACAAGACATCATCCCTTGAGAATGGAGACCTTGTCCGAAAATAGTCGAGATCAAGAAACACTTTCTAAGACAGACACCATACAAAGATTGAGGCAGAGCGTCCGAAAAATAGACGGTATGAACCAGCTATTGTGAAGCAAAGTCCAGATTAGGTGGTCTTGCATCGCCACAAGATGATGATGAGACGGGGAATGTCCTAAAATTCAATTTTTAGGGAATGTCCTGAAACTCCATTTTTTAGCCATGTATCTTGAGTAAATGTATTCATCCCATCTATCAGGTTTATCTTGGGCTAGTTTATGCAACATGGACATCACAGTCCCGTTAAAACACTCCACTTGCCCATTTGATGATACAGACTTGTGTGGATGTGGCTAGTATAGTAAATCCAAAAGACCTCTTCCACCAACTTCCCACTTAACTGTTTCTCTTTCTTGTTCTTTCTTCCTATCCCCCTCTTGCTTTTGATAGTCCCTATCCATATCCATGATATACCAGTTTAACTCTTCTTCACTCAACCCAATATCCTTGCCTATCTCCAGAATCTCTGCTGAAATGGATTTTTTTGTCAGCCATATTGTCATTTGGTATGTGGTTGGCACTCTCCCCAACACAACTTCTTACTAATGCAGCTGGCTGGGGTTCAATTCCTCGACCTTAAGGCGACAAAGTTGACAAGGTGCCCAACTTGATAAACAATCTCGTTCAGGAGGCCTCTTTAGGCAAAACGACAAAGGAAATTTACTATCTTTCCTAATGGCACAGGAAGTTGCTGTTGATACTGTCATCAACAAAGGGGTATCCTGCAACAATAATAATCCCAGGGGAACTATCCAGTCATAATCCGACTTCCTCACCATATCGTTCAATCACCTCATTTAAAACACATTCCTGATCTATCAGATCGGTAGGATTAGACCACCATCTTTTGTCTGTCCAACTAGACATCATCCCCTTGAGAATAGACTTCGTTTGAAAAGAGTCGAGATTTAGAAACACTTTCTAAGACAGACCCAGACAAAGACCAAGGCAGAGCATCTGAAAGATAAGGGCGGTACTGACCAGCTACTGTGAAGCAAAGTACAGATAGGTAGTCTTGGCACAGCCACATGATAATGATCAGAAGGGGAAGGTCTCGAAACTCCCTATGTAAGGAATTAAACGATAGCTATATGTCACACCTCGTTCTGATGATAATATCACGAAGTTCTTACAATGATATGTTCATGATATTGTCGTGTGATGGTCGTTGTCTAGGTAACGAATACTCCTGGTGTGTCAATGGAGATATCTAACTGTCTTGTAATATAACTCACCCCCGCAGTGCACATTCACCAGTCATTAAACAAGATTCAGTTGGCGCACATAATCCTTTATTACAGAAATAACACAGACTCATGGAACATATATATATATCCAGAAACAATGTAATCCATAGAATATAAATATCCTCCTCACAATTTAACCAGCACACCTCAATGCCTTCTCAAGCCTGCTTCATATCCAATCCATAAGACATTCAGTCCAGCTACAATCCACGGCTGGATCTCCTACAATACGACCCACACATTGGGTCGGAGCCTCTGCTCTCTATGTAACCCACTCTGGGTTTAGGCCCTCACTCACTATAGGAACCCACTCTGGTTCAGGCCTGTCTTCACAACTAGGAGAACAACACAACACGGAGATCTCTAACTCCGCTTCTCCTTAGAATACCGACCAGTTCGGCATCTACACATTGACTGCCCTCAAGTCCCTTGACTTCACACAAAACTAAACTGTCCTTCCCCCATCCCCCTGGGGTCCACACTCACCCTTCCCATTATTTCTCAGGACTGGCTGTTTTCTCATAGCCAGGTCAGTCACTTTACTGTCTCCCACTTTCATCTCCATTCTTTCTCATGCCCGGTCACTCAACTCAATGTCAATGACCCAGGCTTATGTCACTATATAATTGAGGAGTAAGATTTCCCTGGTATTTCCTAGATACCATTCAGTCCATCAGCCACAGGACTCACAGCCGACCCGTGAAACCATTTCACCTAGAATTTGTCTGCATGATTTTTGCCTTTTCTTGTTTGACCATTATTAAACGCTTATTGGGGTCACTGCGCTGACCTTTCCCCGCGATGGTCACTTCTTACTTGCATATGCTGTACTAATTTGCAATCAGACAGGCCGCAGATATTTATGAAATATTTTCTTACCTATAGTATTACAGAAATCCTATTTGATTAGGTTGTAGATCTTTCCATGTTTGAAAGAAGTGAAACGTTTTATTCACCCTTCCATCCCCACCGACAAACAAAAAAATAATACAACCTTCCTTACTCACAGACCAGATGTGAATGGCGTTATTGATCCCGAGACACTGAGGTCACAGTTGTCAGAAATTTCACCTTGGAATTCGAGACATGGACCAGATAAGATGGCCTGAGTGCTACTCGGTTTACACGAACCTGATGTTCGGGAAATATACAGTATACATGAATTTCATGTAATCCCTGGGATGAACCTATTAGAGGGGGTTGTGAATCTTGGGATCTTTTTGACTGAGCCGAAGGTGGCTTAAATTTTGTGATAAATCAGTATGAAAATGGATTTGGAGGTAGCAACTACGAGGGGAAGTCAATAGGTAAGTCACAAATGGCTGTAGAAAAATAACTAAATGTGATAACGTGAAACCCGTTTATTTTTATACATATATTGTCCCTTTATTTCTCAACTTAATTACCACCAGCATTGATGCACTTATCCCATCGTTTTATCAGTCCTCCCAAACCGGTTGCATAGAACTGCATGCTCTATTTTCTACACCACGTTTTCACTTCACATTCAACTTCGGCGTGATTCGCGAAACGTCTCCCGCCAAGGTGGGTTTTCAGTGGACCAAAAGGGTGGAAATTGCTCGGGGGCTGTAAGGTGGATGTTCCAGAACTTCCCACCTTAGTTGGTTAATTTTCTCCTGAGTTAATCGAGCCGTATGTGGTCTGGCATTGTCATGAAGAAGCAACACTCCTCTAGTCAGCAGTCCTGGACGTTTTCTTTGAATTGCATCATGAAGCATCGATAGAACTTCACAGTACGATTCAGAATTCACATTGTCACCTTTCTTCTTGAAATTGGTTAAAAGCACTCCTTGACAATCCCAGAACACTGTCAGCATAACCTTCCCTGCTGATGGCGTAACCTTGAATTTTTGGACACAAGGCGAAGAAGGATGTTTCCATTGCATTGAAGCACGCTTTGATTCGGGCTGGTAGTGATGCACCCATGATTCGTCCCCAGTAACAATCCTGTTCAGCATATCTTCTCTTTCATCTTCGTATCGACAGAAATGATGCAAGGACAGGCCAAATTGGTTCATTTTGTGTTTCTCCATTTGTCTGGGTACCCACCTTGAACACACTTTCTTAAATTTCAATCGATCATGTATTATGCTATATGCTGAACCATGTAAGCACCCTAGTGCAGATGCTACAGAGTCTATCGTTACTCACCTGTCACCTCTAATCATCTCCTCCACTCGCTGCACGGAAGCTTCTGTTGCAATCTCAACAGGACGACCAGATCGGATTTCATCAACAATTTTACAGCGTCCTTGAGAAAATGTTTCTACCCAGCTATGCCTGCTTTACGGGACAAACATTTGTCAGCATAAACAGGAAGCATTTCCTTATGAATGTCCTTTGCAGGCAGTCCTTTTGCCCACAAAAAAATGCACAACAGCAAGTTGCTCTTTGGTTGTACACTCCGTAAGTACAGTCGCCATTTTGTTTATGTGCTGCGCATGCGTATGAGACGTAGCACCACCTGACGAACGGGAATATAAAGTTCGATTTTGCTATCACCTGATGACACCTGTAGAAAACACCAACTACATTTACCTGCCATCCCACAGAACTGTGTGACTTACTTATTGACTTGCCCTCGTACTGTGCTCATTTGGCTCACTGATTATGTCAATGGTGCTGTTATATCCAGTTAACTGTCTTTGATACGTGAGATCAAAAACGGATAGCTGTGGTATGTATGGGTGTCTTTTATAAGAGCGATTTCTTCATATTTTTTGCCTTCTATCCGTCAGTGAAGCATAGGCCCTCAGTCAACTCACTCCAAGCTCTTTTATTTATTATCTCCAACTGCTGCCTCAATATCCTCCCCATATTATTGATCTCATTTCCATGTGGCTTTAGGCCTTCCTCTATTTCCTTTGCCCTGTTGGCTCCAGGGGGAAGGATTTTCCAGTTATACAATTAACAGATTTTCTCTTATCCAGCATTTTTTTTCCTCACCTCTTGGTTCACTGGAAATTTTGTTCTCTTGAGCACCACATTGGTGATGTATAAGAAAACTGTAGACTGTCACAGATTTATGGTGTAGTGACATGTTTAAAAACAAAAACAAAACATCTCACAATTTTTTGGATTGAATAATGTGACTAACAGTATAGTTACTGAGTAACACAATATTAAATGAATATATGTGTGCATTGTGTGTGTATATTGTGTGTGCATTGTGTGTGTATTGTGTGTGCATTGTGTGTGTGCGTGCACACCTGAGCATACCTGCTGTTGATTGTTACTTGTATATGCATAATTTTGGGAATCTTATTTTCCTTGTTAGGCTGCTGAGACAGGCAGTGGGAAAACTGGAGTGAGTAACACATTTTCTCATAATCTTGTCATGTTTGAACAATGAGTAGAGTGTACAGGTGGATCAATAGAAATTTTGGTCAGTGAGATGAGAAGTGTTGGGTCTACGTATATTCTAAACTAAGTAGTTAATGGTATGTCAGTAGGCTAATTTTATTTGTGTCTATAACAATGTGGTGAAAAAACACAGCTGCGAGTGATTTGGAGGCAGACCACCTTGCGTTGGTTTTCATACAAAGGTATGAATGCCGGTCATATAGACAGCAGTGGCAAACTACTGAGCGTAAACTTGCCCAGAAATCACAAACAGCCAAAAAATGCTGAGGTTGACTGCTACATCCTGTAAAGGATACACAACTAACTTTAACTATAACCGGTAAGTTTTTCTGTTAGGCTGTTGATGCATGCCTGTGGGGTTAATTTAGTTTCTTTTGTGTAACTAGTGAGTTTTCCTGTTAGTTAATGGCACGTCTATAGTGTTACTTTATTATTCATCATCATCATAAGCAGGTCTGTTGCAGGACATCACTCTCATCATAACACGTCAGAAAGCCTCTCTAGCTCTTGCCTTGTCTACTGCCTCATGCCCCCTCATGCCAAAGGTGTCTGCATTGTCCTGTGTCCATCATTGTGCTGGTCAACCACTGCCTCTTCTACCACTCTTCTACCACTTTTCTACCACTCTTCTACCTTCACTGTTCATTCCAAGTCATTGTGACGTTCAGTATGGCCAAAGTATTTCAGTTTTGGAGATCACAATGCAGCTCTGAAGTCATAGAAACTGTGGGGAGATGGGACAAACCAGCACACCATCTCTGAGCCTTGTTTTGTGAGACTGAGTCAGTCAAAGCAGTTTACTTTTATGTTATATATAATTAGTCAGTTTTTCTGTTAGAATGTTTTAATGGTGCATCAGTCAAGTGCAATAAGCCACAGTAGCAATGTGGCCAACAGCTTGTCTGTCTGCTGGTCAGGATATCTATGCGTATGTGTGTGCACATGCGCATATGTGCGTGCATGCCTACTCACTTATATATATTCACAATCATTGAATGTCAGAGAATCATGGAACGTGAGTGAACAAATTAGGAAGAGCTTGGAAGCAAGGAGATGTGTTTCCTGAGAAGAATGTTGCGAATACCTTGGAGTGCTGGAGTAACTAATAAATATTGCCTGGAAGAGGCTAATGAAAGTATAACATTAAATGCAACTATAAGAATCAGCATTCTTTTATCATGTAATAAGAAGAGAGACATTGGAAAATGTGTCTACTGGAAAGATCAGTGGGAAAAGAGGCAGAGGAAGACTGAAATAATGCTGGTTTGATTGAGACAGTGGCATAGAGGAATATCATCAGCAGAGTTCATCCAGAACACCGGGGGCTGAGATAGATGGAGAAACATGACGCCAGCGCCATTTGACAGGGCACATGATGATAATGAGATATTTTATTTTATATTAGCAAAGTGTTTCAGTAAACCATAATATAAACGTAAAATAATTCTGTAAATTGTTTCAGCTCTTTTCCATTCTCAATGATGTAAGTTGTCATTGTAGATGACAATGAGATATTTTATTTTATATTAGCAAAGTGTTTCAGTAAACCATAATATAAACGTAAAATAATTCTGTAAATTGTTTCAGCTCTTTTCCATTCTCAATGATGTAAGTTGTCATTGTAGATGTGCTGTACACAAAAACCGTTACATGCTTTCAGTTTATGCATATACTGTGATCATTAAATTGGCTTTTATGCTTTCTTATTGCCAGGCATTTTGTTTGCCCATTCTTCAAATTGTCTTCGAGTCTATGAAAGATATACAGGAAGGCAAGGGAGCTGGCAAAAAGGTTGCCAAGAGTGGAAGTGAGTTCCTTGTTATTATTTCTGGTTTAATACTTGCTTGTAGTATAACTTAAGCTAGTCAGACAGTGGCTTTGGGTTGTGGAGTAGGGGTGTCCTGTGTGAAAGAAGTAAAGTACCACCTCCTTTCCACTAGCCTGCAGGACACCCTTGGGCAGTTAAAATCAATTCAACTTTATTTTACAAGGGTCACAAATTGGGCATGCAGGCCCATCTTACATTCGGCCCTTCCAATCACTCATCTTTAATTCATCAATAGTGCATGATACATTCACATAGGAAAAAAAAACATTGTCAAATGAATGTTGTTAACATAAACAATGCAAATTACCATGTTATGAGGCCCATCTCCCACCCACCCACACACCCAGGAACACATACATACCCCACCAACCCACCCATCCCCTTCCCACACACATCCCCCACCCACACACACTTCCCCCACCTATTCTTCCAACCCATACACACTCACCCACCCACAGAAACACCCCCCACCAACCCACACATCCTGCACCCACCAACATATACATCCAAACCCACACACCCATCCCACACCCACACGTCCTCTACCCCCTCCCCTCCAACCACCCATCCCCAAACACACATTCCCCACCCACACACACACATCCCCCAACCAACCCACATATCTCGCACCCACCCACACATCCCCACCAACACACATCTCCCTACCACCTATACATCTCCAATCCACTCACACACACACCCCACCACCCACACATACCCTAACCCACATCCCCCACCACACAAGTATCCCTCACCCACACACCACACACATTCCCTACCCACCCATACACCACATACACATCCCCAACCTCCCACACCACACATCTCCCCACCCACACACACATCCAGAGACAGTGGCTAAAGTCACTGATCAGTATGGTCACTACCAAATTTACGGCCATCTCCTAGAAAAGGCAAATCCAGAATGTGACATCCAAGTAAATGGGGAACATTCTGACACAGGTTATTGGTATAACTGCCTCAGAACAGTTATAATGTCTTGTGGAAGATGGATTAGAACAAGAACAGCCCTGGCAAAGATAGCTTTTAGACTTTTGCAAGATGGAAAACATACCAGTTAAAAGTTGTCAATTGCCATAGGGATTGAACGCAGAACACTTACAGAGGTATCTGTCAGACCTCAAACTTTGTGATTTTGGTATGTACATATACAGTCATACAAGTGCTACTGAGTTTGTGCACTGTGTTGAGGATCTCCTATGATCTATTGGAAGAGATTGAAGCACTGATTGGTAAGTATCCATAGGTGCTCCAGTCTCTTAAGACAGATCACACAAAGATAATCTCAGCACAGCTTATGAGCTCCAGATGTGTGTATACCAGAATAACAAATGCTATATTCTTTTGTGGGTAAATTATCTGTTTAAACTTTAGCCTGTGTAGTTGTCTGTTCAGTGCTGTCTTGTTTATTTACAACTGAAGGATTTTTAACATGCAGACTGGTTCTCCTGGTTTTTTTCACCCTTACCTGAGAAGGCTCAGCATCCAGTCCACTGCCCAAACATTGGTGGATGAGAGGGGTTGGGAGTGTTTATACCAGCATCCTTTCATTTTATAAAAATGTGTGCCAGCTACACCAGAAGTCATAACAGGTCTGCTTGAGTTAGAGGTGATAGCAAATCTGTAAGCCACTCCATTTCCTAAATATAGAAAAGCTTCTTCTGTAGCCTTTTGTCTCTTAGTGGAGCATGGGTCCTCCACCAACTCATGACGAGTCCTTTGTAGACTTGTTCACGACTGGTTGGGTTTAGTAGCTAAAGTTTTGTATGAGATGAAGTAGCCAGTCCAATGCCAACCCCTTTTAGCTCCTCTTACAACATGCATGAAAGGTTAATGTTACTCTTCTTCCCATATGATCCCCAATATCCCAGGGGTGAAATATGAAGCTACCTCATCTTTTGTGTGTGTGTGTGTGCACGTGCGTGCGTGCATTCGTTCGCTTGCTTTGAACTCAAGCATAGTTGATACATGTGCTACTACTTTTAGAGTACTGGACTGATTTTTACATACGGATTAGCTTTCTCTATTGACAGTGTACCTTGACATCAGGCAAACCCACTTCGACTTCTGAGGTACTTGTAATTTTTAATCTCATCTCAACATGTTCCTCTTGTACCTTGCGGTGTCGAGGTGAAGTATAAACACTGTGAGAGTGCCCGATTATGGGCTTCATATATCGATATTCCCATGGATTCTGCTATTCCCTCCGTCCAACGTTTACGTGGTCGGCCTCTTCCTCTGTTTCCATCTGGTCTGTACATCATTGCTTGTTGTGGCATGCTGTTGACTGGTAACCTGCTTGCATGGCCAAACCATTTGACTTGCTGCTTTCTAATAAAATCTAGTGCTGCTTTAACCCCCACTTTAGTCCTGATTTCTTCATTTCTGATCTTATCACTTCTTGGTACGTTGAGTATTCTTCTCAGGAACCTCATTTCTGTTGTTATGATTTTTCTTTTCTCTTTTTCTGTCATTGTCCAGGTTTGGCATTGGTAGCACAGAGTTGGTAGGAAGATTGTGTTGTAAAGTGCTTTCTTAGTAGTTATTGATACATGTTTGTTCTTTAGTATTGGTGCCATTCGTCCAATGAGTTGATTTGCCTTATTGCACCTATTTTCGATCTCGTCTTCTGATCTGCCATTTGATGATATTATACTTCCTAGGTACTTGAAACTCTTTACTTGTTTCAAGGGATGTTCGTTTAGGTGAATTGTTGTTGTTTGTTCTTCTTTAGTTATAGTCATCACCTCTGTTTTGCTTGTGCTAATTTTCATGTTATGTTCCCTACACATTTCGTTTAGACTATTCATGTGGTCTTGTAATTCAGCTTCTGATTTTGCTATTAGTGCTTGGTCGTCCGCAAACAGGAGTTCTCTAATGGTTAGATTTGCAGATGGTTCTTCTTCTGTGTTCTCGTCATGCGGTATTCTTGCTGTCTCTGCTTGGCTGGTTTCTTTACATATGTTGTCTATATATGTTATGAACAAGAGAGGGGACAGGACACAACCTTGTCGTACTCCAGATCTTATGGTGAAGGGTTCTGAGTGTCCTCCAGTTGCTCTCACTATGCATTCTCTGTTGTTGTATAAACTTCTACATAGGTTTGTTAGATGTGTACTCACTCCATATTGTTTAAGGATTTCCCACAGCTTGTTTCTATCTACCCTATCGAATGCCTTTTCTTGGTCGACAAAGGCTAAGTAGAGTGTTTCATTGAAATCGATTGATTTTTCTATAAGTTGTCTAAGAGCAAAAATGGCATCTGTGCATCCTTTGTTTTTCCTAAATCCAAGTTGCGTTTCGCTTAGCTGGTGTTCTAAAGTAGTTCGTAATCTTTTTTCAAGAATTTTGCAAAATATTTTCCCAGTATGATTCAACAGTGAAATGCCTCTGTATTGTGTGCAGTCTCTTTTGCTGCCTTTGTTTTTCCAAATTGGGATAATTATGGCGTTTCCCCAGTCTTGTGGTGTCTGTTGTTCTACCCAAACATAGTTGAATAGTCTATGTAGCCAAGCTGTTCCTACTTCTCTTGCTGCTTTAATTAGTTCATTTGGTATTTCATCCTGTCCCGGTGATTTGTTCAATGGGGCTAATCTGATGGCTTCTATAATTTCTTCTTTTAGTATGTCTGGTTCTAGTTTTTCAGTGACATCTGTATAGGTCTCTTGAATTCCCGTGACATCTGATGGGATGTTGAGAAGTTGTTCGAAATACTGCTTAAATCTTATTAGGATCTGTTTTTGTTCACTTATTGGTTCTCCATTTTCGCTGTTAATTATTTCAGTTGGGTCAAAGGGTTTTACGCTACATAATGTATGTGTACAATTTTTCCTCCACTTCTTGCAATTGCGAGAATTCTCACGACAATCGTCAGTGTCTCAATTGTGTGTAAAGTGGGGAGTTTGTTCTTATTAGCTTCAGTTATCATGTGAGGCATCATGTATTTGTCTAGATGTGAGGATGTATGTATGGGTGTGTATGTGAGGGATATGTGTGTGTGTGTGTGGGGAGGGGGGGAATGTGTGTGTGCCTGTGTAAGAGAGAGAGAGAGAGAGAGAGAGAGAGAGAGAGAGAGAGAGAGAGAGAGAGAGAGAGAGAGAGAGAGAGAGAGAGAGAGAGAGAGAGAGAGAGAATTCAGTGCTCGCATGTCCTGTAACATGCCATTCCATAATTTTTGTGTATTTTCATCTTTCACATTATCATTTTGTATGTATGACACTTGATTTTATCATGTATAATATAACATTACTGTAATGTGAGTGAGAGCGTTAGTGAGTGTGAGAGAGAGAGAGAGAGAGAGAGAGAGAGAGAGAGAGAGAGAGAGAGAGAGAGAGAGAGAGAGAGAGAGAGAGAGAGAGAGAGAGAGAGTTGAATTGCATCACTAATTTTTAAGTTACAAAATGTATATGTACAATTTTTCTCCATTTTCTTTACAATTTTACGACAATGCTCACGACAATCGTCACTGTATGTGTGTGTAAAGTGTGGGAGTTTGATCATAATAGTAGATTGGGGGATCGGGGGATGTGTGTGTGGGTGGATTCGTGATGTGTGTGGGTGGGCTCAGGATGTGTGGGTGGGCGGGGTGGGTTTGTGTGGGTGGGTGGGGGATTTGTGTGTGGGTGGGTGTGGGATTTGTGTGTGGGTGCGTGCGAGATGTATGGGTGTATGGGGAGATGTGTTTTTGGGTGGGGATGTGTGTTTGTCTAGGTGGTTGTGGGTGGAGGAGGTTATGTTGGTGGATGATTGATGATGGGTTATGGGATGGGTGGGGGTATATGTGTGGGTGGGGAGATATGTGGTGGGTGGCAGATGTGTGCAGGTGGGGGTGGTTGTGGGTTTGGGGATGTGTGTGTTGGTGAGGGATGTGTATGGGTGTGGGATGTTTGGGAGGATGGGTGGGGAGTGTGTGTGGGTCAGAGATGTGTGGGTGAATGTGTGTGGGGGATGTGTGTGGGTTGGGGGAGGGTGCGTGATGGGTGTGGGTGATGGATTTGGAGATGTGTGTGTGGGTGGGGGATATGTCTGGCTGGGTGGGGGTGTGTGTGGCTGGATGGAGGATGTATGTGTGGGTAGTGAGGGTGATTGTAGTTGGGGGATGTGTGGATGGGTAAGAGATGTGTGGATAGATGTGTGTGTGGGTGAGGGCTGTGACTTTGGGATGTGTGTGGGTGTGGTATTGTGTGGGAGGGGAGCTGGGTGTGGATAAATGATGTTTGTGTGGGTGGGTGCAGGTGTGGTTGGGTTTGTGGGTGGGTGAAGGATGTGTGTGAGGGTGGGGGATGGGTGGTTAGGATGTGTGAGTGTGGGTGGGTAGATAGGAGATGTATGTGTTGATGAGTGGGTAAGGGATGTGTGGGTGTTAGTGGTTGAGGGATAAGTACGTGTGTCTAGGGATGTGTGAGGGGATGAATGTATGGGTTGTGTGTGCGTGGATGGGAGGTGTGTGTTTGTGAATGGGGAATGTGTTGGTGGGTGGGGATGTGTGTGAGGGATGTTTGTATGGGTGGGGAGATTGTGCGTGGGTGGGGATGTGTGTGCATATGGGTAGGGGTGTGTGGTCAAGGGATGTGTGGCTGGGGGAATGGGTGGATGGAGGATGTGTGGTTGGGTGGAGGATGTGTGGTTGGGTAGAGGATGTGTGGGTGGGTGATTGTATATGAGTAAGGGTGTGTGGTTAAGGGATGTTGGTTGGGGGATGGGTGGGTAGAGGATGTGTGGGTGGGTAGAGGATATGTTGGTGGGTGAGTGTGTGCAGGTTAGGAGATGGTGGGGGATGTTTGCAGGTGTGGGCTCGGGATCTGTGAGTGGGCTGGGGGAGATGGGAGATTATGTGGGTGAGTGCGGAATTTGTGTGTGGGTAGGTGCGGAATATGTGAGTTGACGGGGAGATGTGTGTGTGGCTGAGGAATATGTGTTTGGTTGAGTGGTTGGAGGTGTGTGGGTGGAGGAGGATATTGGATGAGTGATTGTTGGTGGGAAATGGGACGGGTAGAGGATATGTGAGTGGGTGGGGAGTTGTGAGTAGGTGGGGGATGTGTGGGTTATTGAATGTATGTGTGCTTGGGGTGTGGGTGGATGGGATGTGTGGTGGGTGAGAGGTGTGTGTGGGCTGGGAGATGTGTAGGTGTAGGGATGTGGTGGATGGGTGGGGGAATGTATTGTATGTGTGTTGGTTGGGTGGGGGAGTTGGAGTGAATGGGGGATGTGTGGGTGGGTGGTGGATGTGTCTCATAACATAGTAATATGCATTGTTTATGTTTACAAAATTCACGTGACAATGTTTTTTTCCTATGCACTGTTGATGAAAGAAAGATGAGTGATTGGAAGGGCCGAATGTAAGACGGGCCTGCGTGCCCAATTTGTTACCCTTTGAAAATAAAGTCTGTTCGTTCGTTCGTTCGTTCCTCTAGTCCGTTTATACTTCTTAGTTTTTCTACGAGCAGTATGAAGATCCCCTGCCGGCTTGCTAGGCCAGTCGCAGGTTTAGGACACTAATCTGACCACAGGCAGTCCATCCCCTATGGCGAGCCATAGCCCCGTTAGCCCATGACCTCGCGGCCATGGTTGCCCGGTCTGCACCACGTGAGGTGGGGGTTGACTTGTGTAGTCTGCTGGTCATCGGCAGGCTACTAATTTTCGCTCTTGACCCCTCCTGGGAGAGGCTAGCCGATCCTAACCCTGCTGGCTGCAGGACCAGGTGCATTCCACACAGACCTTACAGACCTTAATTTTTGTCAAGGACAAAAAGTCAACATGTTAGTTCAACTGACCAGTTTATTTATTTTGTTTATTTTAGTCGTTGGATTAACATCACGGCACATGGTTTAACCCATAAGTGCTCCGTTTTCCTCCTAACTCAAACCTGAGTCTGGAGAAACTCAGCTCAATGCACGAACTCCGTTGCATCGGCGAGGATCCTGAAATACTTTGGGTAGATTTTTAACTCAAAACTTTGCCCGGGCAGCGCCGTTAGGCTACTCTTTTTCGATTTCCAACTGCCAAGGGATTTTTTACGTGCGCAACAATACACACAGGCGTCCGATCTCACTACCCAGAGACCAGGGGAAATTTTATTACTGGAAGTTCAGGTGGATTTTTAAAATAAATCCCGGTCCTCACCGGGGCCTGAACCCGGGACCTCCAGTACTCGAGGCGGACACCATACCTCGAGACCACTCGTAGGGGTTGAACCCGCTGCCTCGGCATCAGCACACCGGATGCTTAAAAGAGATCATGTTGTCTTATCCATTCAGCCATGCTGACCTCCTACTAATTTATGTACAATCTTTTTTCAGGTTCAAGTGCAGGGAAAGGCCACTGGCGCATGAACATGCATGACAGAGGAAATGCCATGGGTAAGTTCATAGGTCTTTACATATTCTAGGTCATGATACAATGAGCTAGGGTGACCAGTTCCTTTTATCACCTTTCCTTCCCAGACAACTTCCATGTGAAAGTGCCGATAGTGTAGTGGATAAATGCTGGCCTGGAGGTGATGGGTTTGAATCTTCAGTGTGGTGGATTTTAAAATGGACCTGGCCTTCCAAGTGGCTCCAGCTTAAAATGGGTATCAAGAAATTTCTTGGGAGGTTAAAGCGTGATATTAACCACATTACCCATTGAGTTGCCATTGGTCTAAAGCAGTAAGAGTCAATCTTCATATACTAATGCACCTTTGGTATGTAAAAAAGAGGCCTTTACTCTTTACTTCTGATGCTGAACAACCGACTTATCTGTGTATATAACTGCATCCTTACCCCCACATTTGTCATTGAGAGCCTTGGTGTCTGCTTCTACTGTTGCAGGACTCTATGCTTCATAATCACCTGTGATCTATTGCCTGGACACGTTTTATGATTACTAGCAGACTCACATATAGCGATTCTGCCATAATAGCTGTAGCAATATCTGTGGGGTGGACAGAGCTATTACTTCACTATATTTCCTGGAATATGTTCTGGGTGTAGGGATAGGTGTAATCCACTAAGACTCAGTTCCGACGGTTCCGAAGGTACCAATGTGACGACTCTGGTGTCATCAAGATAATAATGCAATATTGTATTATTTACAATAGTGAAGGAGAGAGCAGTTCTAGATTGAGGTAGAGAGTATCAGAGATATATAGACAACAGAGTAGCAGTTTAGGATCCGAGTTTCATCTTCGGGCGGCACTTGTCTAGTCGTCCCGTTCAGCTGTAGCAATCGCCTCACCAGATATTGGCAGATCCTCCCTCGACAAGTCCGGAATGGCTGGACTGCTTGACACTG
The DNA here is from genome assembly GCA_014155875.1 of Cepaea nemoralis. Classification (NCBI taxonomy): domain Eukaryota; kingdom Metazoa; phylum Mollusca; class Gastropoda; order Stylommatophora; family Helicidae; genus Cepaea; species Cepaea nemoralis. Next base: position 615,485 of record JACEFZ010024194.1, on the reverse strand, counting down.
GTTGTCGACTTCTCTGGAAACAAGTTCAGGTTCTGACACACTCCATCATAGACCCTTCAAGGTACTCGATGTCGGTGACAGAATAGTTCATAATGAATCTGGGCACATTGTTCAAGTGGCCCATGCTAACAGTTCACAAAACGATGTCACTGAAAGTCACTTTACTGACCAAGGTAATGACCGGGTCAGGTTTAGCACATAAGTTCAGACACAAGATACAATAGTTGGAACATCACAGCTCAACTTCTTGACAAAGTCTCTGTGGGCCTCAGGGACCTGATAGTGTAAGGCACGTGATTCGTTAACACTGTCACTGGGGGCCTGATAATGTACTGAATCTGAGTCCTTAACACAGTCTATATGGGCCTCACTGGCCTGACAAGGCAATGAATAGGTTATCTTTTACCTGGTATAGCGGTGCAGGAAAGAAGGGGCCAATGGTGCGTATGTATCTGGTACTTGGCGAATTTACGGGCTGGCAAATAGCGTTGTCGACAGGAACATTTCAGGCTGAAGTCAGGCGCTGCTCCATCGCTGGGGAGTTCGCGCATTTATACATTCTGAGTTTGCCATGTTCCTCCATCGTATGCCGGGCGTAAGATATCTTCTAGGTCACACTTGAAGGTAGGTACTGCAGTGAGAGAACGGAATGAAAGTAGCCTGCCACAGCCTATGGTGATTAACTAAAGAAAAGACACTACGCCTTCAGCATAGGTTACATATCAAATATGTTCACCTGATCCTCCTCATCTGCGAAAGAGTGTAGACAGCGGTGAACCTGGGACCCTCATCCGTCAGGCAGCCCCTAGAACAGCTTCGTCAGTGAAGACCTGGGTGGCAGCTCGGATAGGTCCGGTCTCTCCGTCACAGGTGTCCTTTGAAACTCACCTGTACAACACTCAGTCTTTCTCACTCCTTTCATTCATTGCTTGTCACCTTGTGACATAATCTGTGCTTCTTTTTGCTAATTGTTAGACCAAATTCAGAGAAAGCATTGAAGAATGCAGATAGTAGACGTAATTCTTCCTCAGAGTGGGTCGTAATTGCAGCATTATCTGCAAAAAGCAACTCTCTGATCAGTACCCTCCTAATTTTGGTCTTGGCCTTCATTCTCTGAGCATTGTAAAGGCCGCCATCTGAGCGTGAGTGAATGTATATACCACGAAAGGCATATTTCAGTAGAAGTGGAAAGTATAGTCCAAAGAGGGTGGGAGCTAGTACACACCTTGCTTAACTCCACTCTTGATTTCAAACTCTTCTGAAGTTGCACCATCAAACTTGATTATACCCTTCATGCCTGTGTGGAACGATTCCACAATGGACAGAAGAATTGGTGGGCAGCCAATCTTCTTTAGTGCCTTGAACAGACCCTCACTACTGACCATATCAAATGCCTTTATGAGGTCAATGAAGGCAATAAACAGTGGCTGATTCTGTTCACGGCATTTTTCTTGCATTTGTTGCAATGAGTATATCATATCAGTGGTAGACCGGTTCTGTCAGAATCCACACTGTGATTTGGGGTAGACTTGATCTCCTAGGACTTGAAGTCTGCGCAGAACAATTCTGGCAAATACTTTCCCAACAATACACAGAAGTATAGTTGTTAAGTCGCTCTGATCGCCCTTGTTCTTGTACAATGTTATGATGCTTGAATCTTTGAACTCCTGTGGGACTTGTCCTTCTCGCCAGCATAGCTCTATTAGCTGGTGGATCTGTAGAGTGAGTGTGTCTTGCCCACTTCTGATAACCTCTATTGGAATCCCATCCTTACCTGGAGCCTTGCCAGATGCAAGTTCATTTATAGAACACTTAACTTCTGTTATGTGTTGGAAGCGTGTCCAGGTGGTCAAGAGTTGGCATTGAGGGCATCATCCGCTAGTTTGGTCTCACTTGAGTAAAGCTCCAAATAGTGCTCTACCCATCTATCCATCTGCTGTCTCTTATCAGTGATGATTTCTCCAGTCAAGGTTTTCAGTGGTGCACTTCTTTTGATCATTGGACCACAGTCTTTCTTTATCCCTGTCGCCTGTCGTCCCTGGGGGGAAGTGGAATCAACAAGCACACTCTTTTAATTCCCTATCATCAGCTTGAGTGTCAGCTGGACCTTTGTCTACACACCCCCTTTTAGTCTTTGGATCACTATCTCTCTCTCTCTTCTTACTACGAGACTCTACCCCTCTTCATATTCCTCCAGAACATACCCACACAACACTGTCTTCTAACAAATAATAAAATTATTTAATGAAGAAAAATGTCAGGTGTGTGCAATGTATGTGTATAGAAATCTGTAGTATTGTCTATGGTGTATGCTAGATGAGGTCAGTTAGTTCCGGATCTTTCATCATCGTGATCGGCCATACCACAACACAACACAGCATGTCAGATAGACTTCACCGAATGAAGCTTCTCTCCGGCCAGGGGTCAACTTATTCCCGATACTCGTGGATAGTCTGGGTGCCTGGTACAATTGTTGAATATGGCATAGTATTGTCCATGAATCCGGAACACACGATGAATGTACTATGTCTATAAAAATCCAGTGACTTAGAAACCTTTCCATCAATCACACAAATAAAAATCTCCAAATAACAACTTCTGTCTTGTTGGACAATGTTACTGAATAAACCACTTTGTTATTCCACCTCTCTACCTACTATAGTCATTGTCCATGGAGGTGTTTATAGTTTCGTAAAAAAAAACAACTGCCTTGGGCACTCAATCACTGCTACACTGGCCCTTTTAGGATAACACTCCTGATTTATATGAGACTATAATTTGTGGAACGGTGTTCCATTTCCGAGGCCATTTAGTAGAATTTCACTCAGTGTGACTGCCATTGTTCACACCTCTGTGTTGTCCATCAGCTCTTCTATACAGTAGAACCTGTCGAAGAGGAAACACCCGGTGAGAGCAACCCGATTCAAACCTACTATATGTGAGCGTAGGCCAAAGGCCACACTCAGATAGTTATCTTGGTTAACCCAGAACTACACTCTGGCATAAGGCAGAGTAGTTCACATTTGCCTGAGACGTGGTAAGGAAAAGGAAAGACCAAAGAAAAAGCACAGAAACCCCAGTAGGACCTCCCTACCGGAATATCCTACCATTCAACATTTCCTTTATCCCCCCCAGCCATCCCAAATCTCACTTGAATATCATCCCATGACATTGATCTTAACCTGCCGAGTGAAATGATATATCACTCTGCCTCGTTTAAGCTACGCATCAGCCAGCTGCAGCCGACGCTCCCAAATCAAGTTCACACAACGCAACAACACTACGCGCGATTCCTAATCTCTATCGATAAACTACCTAATATTACTTATAACTAAACGCTATCTAGCTAATACCTTATGTAATCTAGTTCTGTCCGGAATTGAATCTACAAATTGCCATTAAAGACAAATGTCCGTCAACTTTAATTGACACAGAACACAATAGATTCTTTTCGAAATTTGAACAGAATTAGTTTAACACTCCAGCTTGTGTTATTCCATTTTTCACACTGTGGCAGACTTTCAATTCCGACCGCCGACAGCTGTGCCCGAATGACATCACTCACGTGGCCGGAATCCAAGTCAAGACTGCACTCCCTCCTTCATTCTTCCGATCGGGTAAACAGAATGCCGACGTCTCCTTTGATTCTGGGAGAATCTCAAAGAACCCTGTTCGTCGTTTTATCTGGGAACATATTTTCTCACATCAAATAGTTGTGGTGGCCTAGACTCGACTGTCCTGGGCCTTTCATCATGCTGGTCGATTTTTCCAGTAATTCCGTGACAATCCCTTCATACATGCTTCTTCAACCCTGGCAAGGAATGGGTGCCGGTGCCTCCAGCTTTTAAGTGCACTTTCTCCTGCATTATCACACTTGAGAGACGGTGCAGAGAGCAGAACCCTGCCACTGTCAATGCAGAGGTCAACTCACTCATCTGTGAACACTCAGATAGCCCCGAAGTGCTTATCTTTGTTGTTAAAGAATTGCTTCATAAGAGATGGTGAATGAAAGAATGTATGCGAGGAAATAGAGAAGAAGGGCAGAATGTCAGACGGGCCTGCGTGCCCAATTCTTAACCCTTTGAAAATAAAGATTTTCGTTCATTCGTTCTATACAGATGGATCTGTTGTAAAGCAGCAGAGAAATGCGTGGGTATTTACAGCCTGTTCAGCGAGCCGAACCGTTCAAGAATCCAGTGGTGCCCACTCTATGACCACGAACAGCATGACGTTGGAGGTGATGGCAGTTACACAGGCTTTCATATGGCTGGAATCACAGCATTATACCAACGTGTGTGTACTAAGTGATTCAATGAGCATGATTCAGAAGGTCGAAGCTGGATCTGTACGTAGACGGTGGACTGAGTCGCTGCGGAAGTCTGTTGTCCGTAAAGTCACCTTCATCTTCGTCCCGGGACATGCGGGAGTCGAGGGAAATGAACGAGCTGATAAACTGGCTGGCTCTGCACCCCCTGTAGATGGCCAGCCCATGGATCGTGCCGATGTTATTAACGTCCTTAAAGATATGGCGAGAACAGAGGACTTTGACGTCAGTGATTCCACATAGCTGTCCAGGATGAAAAACTTGGGAGTAAGAATCGGCACGGCCAGACGCGAGAGGTACATTGAGAAAATGAGGTGCCTCGTCAACCAACACAGAACTGGCACTATTAGCCACCGGACGCTGATGCATATGCTGGGGGGAGGATCTGAGCACCTATGGACCTGTCTGGAGTGCAATGAAGATACCCCAACTGATAACTGATAACATGCTTCTGATGTTTCCCTTATCACTTGCATTTTGAATGGACTCACATAACTTGATCCATAACTTGCACACTGCCTGGCAGCCTTTAGCACATTCTTCCTAGCTTGCTTCAGCTCACTGAGAGTGTTATGCGTTGTTCTTTCCTTGTTTCTTAAGAGAGCTATCTTCTTTTTATCAATCAAGGGCTGCAGTGTCTGGCTGTTTGCCGCAAACCAGTCCTGCCTCTTATGATCCACAGCGCTGTAACCTCTACCGCTGGTTTATAAAGAGTTTCCTTAATTTTCTTCCACTTTACACTTGCTGTACAAATTTCTGATGTATCAGTGAAAGCATCTTTAAGTTGCTGTTGGAACTCAAAGTACTTATCAAGATCGTGGGTGTTAAGGCGATGCTAACCTAAAAATATTTAATTCCATAATACTTAATTTCTATGTTCTTTTATGGGATAGGGTTTGATATTAAAGACTGCTGATCGATAAAATATTGTCAAATTGACTTTGCACTTAACGGTTGCTATGGAAACCAAGATAAACAGTGGCCATCTTGAATTTCTTAATGTATCTCTAAAACATTTATTTTTTAATGTACAGGCTAAATTCTTTGTTTTATGTGTAAGTAAATAGACCCTTTACAAGTTTAGTAGAATATTTTAATGATATCTCTTAGCAGTTTTTTTTTTTCAAAATGTGAAAATGGTAATGACATTTTTCATGACATTTTTTTTTTTTTTAGTGTAGCACAAAAACTAAAATGTAATTTTGAAGAATAATCTACTCACAATGTAAGCGATATAATAAAGAATATCTCTGCAAAGTTTGAGTGAAATCTAATGAATAGTTTTTAAAACAATTGTACTTATGTATAAAAAACTGGCGAAATGAGAAAACGGGGAAAAACTAATTATTTTTTTGTTTTTTATTACTAATGCATTCTTTTACAGAGAAAAAAAGTGTAAAACTGTATCTTGAGTGTTAAAATTGTCCTGTTGAATATGCAGGACCTCCCTCCAGAGCATGCAGCTCACCTTGTCTCTTCAGTTTGGCCGCTCGTACAGTGTCGCGTCTTTTAGTTTGTTTGTCCTTCTTGTACTTCAGACTATTTCTTACTTGCTTCTGCATCCTAAATGTTCCTAGTCTCTGCATATGCAGGCCTGTAGAAGGTCCAAAAACTGGGCAGTGTCTTGGGCAGCAGCAGCTCCAAAGTTGAACTCTCTTGCTGCAGTTATAACTGCAAACTGAACGCGCTTGCGAGAGGCAAAGTTGTCTTTAGTGCATCGAGCCCATATTAAGCTGTGTAAACACTCATTTGAATTCTGAGTTTGTCCTGACACACATCTACTAAGTAGTTTAGTTTAGTTTGCGCAGTGCTGTTCCAAGGCGTTTACTGACATGGTTGATACACTCCTCTTTGTCTATCTGAATGTCATCCCCATATGGGTTGATCTTGGTAAGTTCCGCAAATGTTTTGGTGTCACCATCAGAAAGTATTGACGTGTAGCGAAGTTTATGACGGGCCACAGACAGTCGCCACAGCACCCTTGCAGCCTTCACCTCCATCATTCCAGCAGATCCTGTGAAATTGTTGTCACAGTTTAGAAGATGTTCTGCCTTCCATGCTGCAAATTCATCTGGTTTGTCCCTGGAAAGTGTCTTACCAGTGGTTTCACACACCTGGCAATATGTGGACATAACATGGGCATCTATGCAAAGTCCTGTAAGAACATCCACTGCACAGCCAACTCCAATGTGGGATGTGTGGCCTCTAGTCAGCCAAGTGCCATCAAAGCTGACACTAATATCTAGCACATCATTGTCATGTAGAGTTATGCCTGACTGTTGTGCATGAGCCTGTCGAACATACTTTACGGTTTGAGAAAAAACAGTGTCCTCCAGATCTTCTATCTTTGAATATAGTTTATTCGCTTTGCTGTGAAATGTTTTGTGATGAAGACCTTGCAGGTTCATGTTTTCACAAAAATTGTTGAATGTCGTTGCACCCATCCCACAGACTAATGCTGAATATACTGACTGGCTGTTGACAGCAAAAGATCTATCCCCATCATTACTTCTTGCAGATAGGTATCTTCCACACAAAGCTTCACAACAAGAGCTGTAAACCTCTGCATACACAGCTAATCCCTTGGTTTTCTTGCTGTCAGTTTTCAAAATAAGACTATCATTTTTACAAACTGGACAACATAACAATTTGATTATTGCCTCAATTTCTGAACAATCAACTATTGCTCTGTGTTCCCGTTTTTGATATCCATTGTCGTCACCAGAATCATACTTGCTGCTAGTGGATGTTGTGTATTTATACGTATCTCTTTTAAATTGGCTTCGGGTAATAAAAGAATCACTTCCACAACTTTGAGAAGAACACGATAGCACTGATTCATTCAGGTTCACTGTCAAAACACTTGGATTTGGAAGTGGCATGTGCGCACTTTAGCTGGGTCGCTTTCAGTAGTTTCAGAATTGTCTGTATCGTTTACAACGTTCTGATAGGCTTTTCGCTGCTTACCAGCATTTGCGAGGTGTAGTCTGAGAGATTACTTACGTTGAGTAGATGACTTTATGTTAAATTTCTTAGAACGAGGCATATTTCAATGCGTGTCAGTCTGCCGTCAACAATGAACTTTCAGCACGTCGCCAGGTGTAAACAACACAAAGCCGCCATTTTGGAAACCCACGTGATCAATTTCAGCCATCGGCGAACGCGGATTGCTAACGATGTTCCATATATGGAAGTTTCCGGAAGATGATAGACACGAATAAACCCGATGTACACAGAAGAGCTTCCGATTAGACGAACTCGTAGTTTTACAAACAGTTACGGAAGTTCACGACCTTTCCAGGGATACCTTACACGAGCGTGTCGTGTTTTCCTGAGATATCGTTGCTAGGATTTGAAAACCGTCAATTTCGCAACAATTTTCAATAATTATACGATTTGACACAGAGGGTGGGTTCAGTAAATTATGAATATTGCATAAAATAACAGTTTTGAAACAAAAACAAGTACAGAATCTGATAGAAGACATGATAATGTGTCTAAAAATGAACTATTCCAAAAATAGCCAAGTTGACCAAAAATCGATGTTTTTACTGCCGCACATCGCCTTAATAACATTAATCCTGGGGCTAGTTTTGTGTTTAGCTGTGTAGATTCTCTTTGGTCTCAGTCTAACTCTTGCAACAATCAAAGAATGATCCGTATCACAGTCAGCGCTGTGGTAACTTCGAGTTAATGATGTTTAGTTCATATGTTGTCTCCGTGTGATGATGAACCCCAGCTGATGCCAATTGCCTGATCTTGGATGTTTCCATGTGACCTTATGCAGCTCTTTTGTTTTAAAAAAGGAGTTTGTAATACATAGGTCGTTTCTGGTGCAGTGCTCCAACAGCCTCTGCCCATTTTCATTTATGCGACCGATGTATTTTCCAAGCACACTGGCCATGAACTCGAGTCCTTGCCCACACGAGCATTTAAATCCCCGAGCACATAAATGAAGTCGTTGGAACTGCCTTGATCACAGAGTCTAGCCCCTCATAGAACGAATCCTTCACATCATCAGAGGAAGCAAGTGTCAGTGCATATGCAGTAATAATGGTGGCAAAACCACAAGAGGTTGCCAAGTGCAGGGATAATAGTCTTTCATTTCCTCCAGCTGGAATTTCAATCATTCCCAGTAGCAAGTTCTTCATTGCAAAGCCCACACCATGTCGCCTTTTTTCTGCCTGTCCTCTACCCTTCCAAAAAAGGTGTAATTGTTTTCCCTGAGTGCCCCTTCCTCAGCGAGGCATGTCTCCTGCAGGCCAGCAACATCAACGTTAAGACGATTGAGTTCGGCATCAATCACAACCGTTTTTCTCACATCATCAACATTCGTCAGGTCTGTGGAAAATCCTGGACACATGGTTCTTATGTCCCAGGTTGCATGCCGTAGCTTGAGGTTTCTATTTTTATTTTCATTAGTGCCTGGTGCACTGGTTTAACAGCCTGCGATTCAGATTTTGTCCTAGCCTCAAGCACCCATTGAAGCAGGCAGGTTGTGACGGATCAGCACCCAATTGGGCGGGGGCTGCCCAGCTTAAGGCGGGCGATGGCTGATCAGTGACACCTGCAGGTGTCTCCCACTATCAAAGGCAACCCGTGGCGCCCCATGTCTACGCCAGTTAACAAGGACTTATAACTCGTAAATGCTACCTCTTGCTTTGATTCCGAGACTGGTTAAGACCAGGGATGGAGTTATACCTCTCCATAGCACAAAGCCTGGGCTAAAATATAGAGATCATGTGTTGCCCATGCAGCATGATTCCTCTCTCGGCCTGCCTAGTTCACTCTAGAGGAATGGTAACGCCAATACATCTGGAATAAGACAAGCTGCAGAAGCTGCCGGATCAGCAGAGCAATGCTCTAATTGTACGCCTGTCAGAGCTTCGATCCTAGACCAGCTGCCAACGAAGGCTTAGGGCCTGGTCTGCCCTGCCATGACAATTTGTCTTAAGGTTGCATTTCTTTGCACCAGGATAAGGCTTGTACCCTCCCAGTTGCGCTGTTCCGCCCGAAGCCGTTGGCACAATGTGGTGTGTCAGGTTTGGTAAGCGCCACCCAACATTCGGCGCTGACAGAAAGCAGGTAGTGCCGTCTACTGTCATATGGTAGCTCAGTCATATCTGACAAAGACCTGACAGGAATATCGATACATGAAGCCCATAAGCGGGTACTCTCCCGCTGTTTATACTTCACCTCAGCACTGCAAGGTGAGGAACATGATGAGATGAGAAAACTATAATGCTACTTTAGCTGAAACAAAACCTTGTTTGATTAATACAAAATGCCACAAATGCATTCAGATTAGTTTTGTTTAGAAAGCACACATTCCATTACACCCTTTGTGCTAATGGCAAGGTAGATTCATTCCACACACAAATCACCTGAGCTTAAACACTGACTTCTCAATCAGAAAGCTATGGCAAACTACTTCCATAAAATTGCCTAGTAAATCACAAACACCCAAAAGGTGCTAGAGGTGATAGCAATTTTTATAATAATCAAAAATAAAAAAAATTCATAATCTATCAAAAAGTTATAAAATCATCCGTTGTATAAAAAATAAAAACATCTCCAAAGCCTAATATTTGACTACTGGAATGTTGTATGTAAGCCTCTTCTTTTGTATGGGTGTGGGTGTTGGACAATGAAATGGTAAAGAAACTGGAGGCATCATCATCATGTTTCCTGCCAGGTGGTGTTGGCATTCATATATCAGTCTTTGGTGTTCTGCATCAGCTTTGTTGATGATATTCTTCCATGCCATAATAAGTCTGTATTATATTATATTATATATCTATACAGCTATATTATATTATATTTTATTATCTGTCCATCCAGCATAATTTCTCTTGGTCTGCCTCTGCCTCTTTTCACATTGATCTTTCCACTTGTTACAATGTTCTCCAGTGCCTCTTTTCTCAACACATGACTAAAGAAACTGGAAGTAGCAAAGTATTTGTGTTTAGAAGGATGTGGAGAATATCGTGCATGGAGAATAAAACAAAGGTATTGGCAACTGCAGGTGTTAACTCAAGCACTCCGCATAACCATAAGGTAAAGATAAATGAAATGCTTAGATTAAGAATGATGGTCTGCTCCAGATCAGTATCTAAAAATACACAATAGTATATGGTATACTTTAGTTTTGGTATACTTTGGTTTCCTTTGGTATTTGTGTACTTTAGTATGCTTTGGTTTCCTTTGGTATACTTTCATATTTACATACTTTAGAATGGTTTGGTATTTGTGTACTTTTAGTATACTTTGGTTTCCTTTGGTATAATTTGGTTTCTTTTAGTATTTGTATATTTTGGTTTCCTTTGTTTGTGTACTTTAGTATACTTTGGTTACCGTTGGTATTCGTATACTTGGTGTTCTTTGGTATGTTTTCTGGTAGGTTGTAGTGTTCTATGGTCTAATTTGGGTATTTTATATACTTTGGTCTATTTGAATGGATGTCAGAAGTCACCTTAACCTGACTTTGTGTCAGAAATACTCATGTCAACAGCAACAAAACCAGACTGATAATGACCGTACACTTTTGTCCATTTAGACAGTCTCTATTATATCCAGTCTATCTGTCAATACTTGCTTTCTGGCTTTTAGGTATCCTATAATGAATACTAATCTAAATCTGCTTGTGTCAGCCTATCGGGTCCAAAGTTTTCAGCAGTCAAAGCAGTTTTCAGCCATTGTTATTTATCAGTGCAGACTTACGTTTGCTGGCACTAACAACTACACAATAATCTAATTGATGGCAGGTGTAAAAAATATACTGTGACTCAGAGGTAGACAAGACCAAAAATAATTGTGGAGCCAGTCCACCTATCTCAGGAACCATTGTATGTTATTTTGCAAATGGAAAAAGCTAAATAAAGCTGCATATTTTGAAATGTGCCACCAAAACATTAAATTTAGTCGGTCTTCAGATTATCATCATTGCACATTGGCCCATACCTTCCATAAGTGCTTGGATCACTTTCTCAGCGTGAAGCGATGGTGACACCAGGTCTGTGTTGGTTGACAATTCTTGTTGACTCCCTGCATAGCCTGCTGTCTAGCTCTATCCCTTTTCACCTCACATTATTGCAGTCTGATTAGTGTTGCAGATTCACAGTCATCTTTTGATTTGTTTGATCATTCAATAATACAAAATTGGATAAAAAGTAATTACTTTTTTAAGAGACACCTAAATGGCCATCTTTCATGATATGAATGTGCATTCTCCATTCCTCTAATGGAAACAGTATGAAGGTATGAATATCAGTTTAGTCTGAGTTAGGTAACCTCCTTCTAAGGTTATGGATAAAGTAAGTAAAGAGTTTACTTGCCAAAAGGCACATTGAGCATATGGTGCAAGAGTCATGTTTCTATAGACCAAGCGGGTGGCGATGGATGATTGGGCCAGTATCACGCAGGGCATTTTTAATTCCCAAGACATTTACTGGTATCCATGTTAGGCTCGGTCAACCTGGTAGCCCAGGTCCATTGTAAACATCTGAATCAGTTGATTATGGGATATGGATGACTCTACCATATTGCTGTAGAATTAAAAACGAGATTGGAATAGTGGAACAAATTTTAAAGGCATATTTAGTTATCTGATTTAAGGCGATGCTAACCCTAAAAAATTAAATTCTATAATACTTAATTTCTATGTTCTGTTATAGTATAGGGTTTGATACTGAAGACTGCTGATCGATAAAATATTGTCGAATTGACTTTGCACTTAACAGTTGCTATGGAAACAAACATAACCAGCAGCCATATTGAATTTCTTAATGTACCTCTAAAACATTTATTTTGTAATTTACAGGCTAAATTCTTTGTTTTATGTGTAAATAAATATACCCTTTACAAGTTTAGTAGAAAATTTTAATATTTCTTTGCATTTTGTTTTTAATAATTTGAAAATTTTAACATTTTTCATGAAATTTTTTTTTTTTTTTTTTTACTGCTGCACAAAAACTAAAACTTAATTTTCAAGATTGCTCTACTCACAATGTAAGTGATAGAATGAAGAATATATGTGCAGTTTCATTAAAATACGAATAGTTTAAAAAAAAATTGTACCTATGTATAAAAAACTGGCGAATTGAGAAAACGGGGAAAAACAAATTATTGTTTTTGTTTTTTTATTACTAATACACTCTTTTACACAGAAAAACAGTTTACAACTGTACCTGATAGTTAAAATAGTCCTGCTGCATATGCAGGACCTCCCTCCAGGGCATGCAGCTCACCTAGTCTCTTCAGTTTGGCCGCTCGTGCAGTGTCGCGTCTTTTAGTTTGTTTGTCCTTCTTGTACTTCAGACTATTTCTTACTTGCATCTGCATCCTAGATGTTCCTAGTCTCTGCATATGCAGGCCTGTAGAAAGTCCATAAAACTGGGCAGTGTCTTGGGCAGCAGCAGCTCCAAAGTTGAACTCTCTTGCTGCAGTTACAACTGCAAACTGAACGCGCTTGCGAGAGGCAAAGTTGTCTTTAGTAGCATCGAGCCCATATCAAGCTGTGTAAACACTCATTTGAATTCTGAGTTTGTCCTGACACACATCTACTAAGTAGTTTAGTGTCAGACAGCCTTTCATAAATTGGCAACAGATATTTCTCAAGCTTGTCACGGTTGAGCCATGTGTGTAACATCTTGTCATGAGGACCTGGGACCTGATGCTTAGCCAGGGCGGATTGAAAAAAACACCAAGATTGCTCTCCACTTGGGCACATTTCATGACGTGGACTTTTGTCTGTTGAAAAAACAGTGATGCAGTGAAGCCATAACACTTTTCCTCATGGACTCTACACTTGTGTTGTTTCTTATGGCTCTATTGTAATAAATTGTCAGCCTACGGATGGCATTTTGTGTAAGCTGACCTTTACCGCGTCCTCCTAGGGTCACACCTTGCTTTCGGCAGTCAGCAACAACATTGCGGAGTGCTGTTCCAAGGCGTTTACTGACATGGTTGATACACTCCTCTTTGTCTATCTGAATGTCATCCCCATATGGTTTGATCTTGGTAAGCTCCGCAAATGTTTTGGTGTCACCATCAGAAAGTATTGACGTGTAGCGAAGTTTATGACGGGCCACAGACCGTCGCCACAGCACCCTTGCAGCCTCCACCTCCATCATTCCAGCAGATCCTGTGAAATTGTTATCACAGTTAAGATGTTCTGCCTTCCATGCTGCAAATTCATCTGGTTTGTCCCTGGAAAGTGTCTTACCAGTGGTTTCACACACCTGGCAATATGTGGACATAACATGGGCATCTATGCAAAGTCCTGTAAGAACATCCACTGCACAGCCAACTCCAATGTGGGATGTGTGGCCTCTAGTCAGCCAAGTGCAATCAAAACTGACACTAACATCTAGAACATCATTGTCATGTAGAGTTATGCCTGACTGTTGTGCATGAGCCTGTCGAACATACTTTACGGTTTGAGAGAAAACAGTGTCCTCCAGATCTTTTATCTTTGAATATAGTTTATTCGCTTTGCTGTGAAATGTTTTGTGATGAAGACTTTGCAGATTAATGTTTTCGCAAAACTTAAATGTTGTTGCACCCATCCCACAATCTAATGCTGAATATACTAATTGACTGTTGACAGCCAAAGATCTATCCCCATCATTACTTCTTGCAGATAGGTATCTTCACAGTTTTCAAAATAAGACTAGCATTTTTACAAACTGGACAACATAACAATTTGGTTATTGCCTCAATTTCTGAACAATCAACTATTGCTCTTTGTTGTCGTTTTTGATATCCAATGTCGTCACCAGAAGCATGCTTGCTGCTAGTGGATGTCGTGTATTTATACGTATCTCTTTTAAATTGGCTTCGGGTAGTAAAAGAATCACTTCCACAACTTTGAGAAGAACACGATAGCACTGATTCATTCAGATTCACTGTCAAAACACTTGGATTTGGAAGAAGTGGCATGTGCACTTTAGCTGGGTCGCTTTCAGTAGTTTCAGAATTGTCTGTACCATTTACGACGTTCTGATAGGCTTTTCGCTGCTTACGAGCATTTGCGAGGTGTAGTCTGAGAGATTTCTTACGTTGAGTAGATGACTGGATGTTAAATTTCTTAGAACAAGGCATTTTTCAATGCGTGTCAATCTGTCGTTAACAATAAACGTTCAGCACGTCGTGAAGTGTAAACAACACAAAGCTGCCATTTTAGAAACCCACGTGATCAGTTTCAGCCATTGGTGAACGCCGATTGCTTACCGTGTTCCATATATGGAAGTTTCTGGAAGATTATAGATACGAAACAAACTGTTGTACACAGAAAACTTTCTGATTAGACGAACTCGGAGTTTCACGAACAGTTATGGAAGATTGTGACCTTTCCAATAATATATGACACATGCGTGGCGCGTGTTCCGGAGATATCGTTGCTAGGGTTTGAAAACCGTCAATTTAGCAACTATTTTCAATAAGTAGACAATTTGACACTTAAGATGGGTTCAGTAAAATATGAATATTGCATTAAAATAACGATTTTTAAACAAAAACAAGTACCGAATCTGATGGAAGACATGATGTCTATAAATGAACTACTCCAAAAATAGCCAAATTTACCAAAAATCGATGTTTTTACTGCTGCACATCGCCTTAACAATACATGGGATACATAAAACATACAGACAACAAAAACATACTGTACTCATCATTAAAAAATATGTTGGGGGGGGGGGGGGGGGGGGGGGGGTTGGGAATATAAAAATAAATATGTTTAGAGTTGAATTTGAAAACATTACCAGGCATCAAGGCAACCAGGCACCCTGTATTTGTCTACTCCTGCTGTAATTTTGTCTATTTGTTGCACTTATTCCACACACCGTACCCTTTCTTGTGTGATTTGGTCATCATTGGCCCTCACCTGGCATTCAGCTCTAAGAGTGGGTTCCAGTAGCTGCTGACATGTGACAGTGGTCACACCCCGGCACATCTCAGCATGGTCAATATAGAACCAAGTGAGGGTAGTCAGCTGGTGTAAAGAATCGCAGTTATATAGGGCTTCTCTGTGAAGTCTGGACTCAACAGACTGCAAGGAGAAACCACTACTTGAGAATTAACAGAAAGGCAACTACCCTCACATGCTGTGGAGTGTACAGGGCAAGGCAAAACAATAGAGCATCCACTGTATTCTGGTGCTTATTCCAGTGGTCTGGATCATAGTCTCTGATTCTTTTCTGTCCTGTATTAGATGGTAGGCCCTCAACCAACTCATGCCAACCCATCAAATCATTTGCTATCTCCTGCAGCTCCCTTCATGTTCTCATACTTTGGTTTAGTACTGGGCTACATTTCTTTTGACTTCCACAGTTTCTAACACAATTAAACTCATCTTGCCTTGTGTATTATGTTAATATCTCTGTCATTTATTTCTGTTTCGATTCTCATATTTCTGTTTTGATACTCATATTCGTTGTGCTATTATTATTTATGCTTTGATACTCATATTTGTTGTGATACTATTACTTCTACTTTGATACTCATATTTCTGCTTTGATACTCTTTTGTTTTGATATATTACTTCTGCTTTGATACTCATGTTTCTGCTTTAATACTCATATTTCTGTTTTGATACTCATATTTCTGCTTTGATACTCATATTTCTGTTTTGATACTATTTTGCTTTGATACTCATGTTTGTTTTGATACTATTATTTCTGCTTTGATACTCTTATTTCAATTTTGATACTCATATTTGTTTTGATGCTATTACTTCTGCTTTTTTTTGGGCGTTCGCTCGCATTGAACTCAAACGTAGTCCATACACACTATTATACACACCATTATAATAGTGATGGATTGTATTTTGTATGTGGATTAGCATTCCCTACAACAGTGTCCCTCGCCATCAGGCGATTCACTCTGACTTCAGAGGTAGGTGTAATTTACGTCCTCAAGTCAAGGATGACAGGTCAACATTTTAGTCCAGCTGTCCTGTGTAGAGGTTGGACCGCTTACCTCGGCATCAGCACAACGGAATGTTTAAGAATGCACATCCTTACCCATTCGGCCCTGCTGACCTGCTGACACTTCTGCTATGATATTCATATCTCTGCTATGATATTCATATTTCTGCTTTAATACATCTAATTCAGTTTTGATCTAGTAATTATGCTTTGATACTGTTACTTGTGCATTGATACTCTATTGATACTCTATTGATACTCTATTTTGATACTCATATTTGTTTTCAGCCATTGACTCTGATGGTCTCTTGTGTCAGGCTCGTGATCAAGCAAGTTGGCATGGAACTAGGAGCAACAAAGCTGTGCATGGCAAAGGTTTGTTGTGTACCTCTGACATATTTCAATATCTCAGCCACTGGGGCAGTTAATTTTTGTGCTGTGTTTATTGTAAGTTAGGCATAAATTATGTCATCACATTAATGAGCAGACCACTGGAAACTTTTCTTGCCCTTGTAAAGAGTATGTTGATTGTTCAGTCAGTATGCTGGTTGTAATAACTGATTTGTTCTCTTATGTATCTTCATAAACGGGTTCTAAGTTTGAGTCTGGATTGCAAGCTATTTCTGCTACTTATCTGCCAAAGCTCATGTCATTCAGCAGACTGTCATAGATAGACATCACTATTGATTATTGACAACATGAAAGTCTTGTGGTTGTATTGAAAGACAGACAGGTCCTGCATGGCAAGAACAGAAGTTTCAGAAGATGAGATATCTGAAAAACCCCACTAAGGCTAACCCAGTCAGCGGACACTTGAGATCATGCGTGTGTCAGCTCAAAGGTGTAAATATGACAGCTCAGCCATAACCTAGTCAACAGATACCAAGAAGATGTATCCTGTGTATATTAGCTTAATAATATAAATATGACAACTCAGATATAACCTGGTGTAACACACGCTGAGAAAATGTATGTTGTTCATATTAGTTTAACAGTGTAAATATGACAGCTCAGCTATAACCTGGTATAACACACGTTGAGAAGATGTATGTTGTGCATATTAGCTTAACAGTGTAAATATGACAACTCAGCTATAACCTGGTATAACACACGCTGAGAAGATTTATGTTGTGTATGTCAGCTTAATAGTATAAATATAACAGCTCAGCTATAACATAGTATAACACAGATTGAGATGTGTATGTCAGCTTAATGGTGTAAATATGACAGCTCAGCTATAACCTAGTCATTGGATGCTGAGACAATGGATTGAGGCAAGATCTGAACATTGAATAAAACTGTCTCGTAAAAATCATGACTCGAAAACTGAAATACATGAAAGGCATACTTCCTGGAAGAAGAGACAACTACAAAGGTGAAGATAGAACATTACAGACACTGTAGGCATGAAAATGCAAAAGGCAGGCGATGGTGACAGATTGAGAGTCTTGTAGCCGGGTTGGGAGGAGAGAGATATCTGCTATATGATGTTGCTGACATTCATGTTCCAGGGAAATTGCTTTGTTTTAAAAAGTGCTGATGTTTATGTACCAGGTAAAGTACTTTGTTTTAAAAAGTGCTGGTGTTCTGTTCCAGGGAAATACTACTATGAGGGCACTGTCACAGATGAAGGTTTGTGCCGCCTAGGCTGGTCCACACAGAAGGCCAAACTAGATTTGGGAACAGACAGGTTTGGCTTTGGTTTTGGTGGAACGGGCAAGAAGTCACACAACAAGCAGTTTGATGACTATGGACAGGTGAGGCTGTTGTGTTCCTTGAGCTTATTCTGGGGTGGTAGTGGTCAGTGCACTCTATTACCAAACGTCATCTTCCCCCTTGCACTCAGACCTCCTTGTTATTTTTTTTCTGATTAGTGTGTGAGAGGGAGGGAGGAGCTAAGGAGGAAGAAAAAGAGAGGGAGTGAGAGAAAGAGAGGAGAGGTGAGGGAGAAATAAAGAGGAAGGTGGGAAAGAAGAGGAATAAAAGGGAGGGAGAATGAAAGAGGGAGGGGAAAGAGAGTGCTTTAAGCAGATTATAAATTACTTTAAATGAGTTCTCTGAAAATGTGCCACATTGATACATTTAGCTTTAACTCTTGTATTGTTTACATATTATTTACCTTGTTATGTTTATCTTCTTTGTCATAAAATTTCTTATTGCTTATACTTGCAGCCTTTTGGTGCAAATGATGTTGTTGGTTGTTACCTGGATCTTGACAAGATGGAGATTAAATGGTCGAAAAATGGTATGTTTTGTTGGTTTTGTGAAGTGCGCCTGATACACTGGGTATTTAATTCTCCAGATGATGTGTTTCTGATAAACTGGGTATTTAATTCTAAAGATAAAAATTTATCTGATAAAATGGGGATTTATTTATCAGATAGTCTGCTTGATAAACTGGGTATTTTATTTTACAGATACAATCTGTCTCATAAAATGGGGATTTAATTCTATAGATACAGCTTGCCTGATGAAAGGTATATAATTCTCTGGGTGAAGTGTGCCTGATGAACTGGGTATCACTCTAGACTCTAGATGAAGTGTGCCTAACAAACTGGGTATTTAATTATAAAGGTAGTCTGCCTGATAAACTAGGTATTAATTCTATAGATAAAGTGCATGGTAAACTGAGTATTTAATTCTCCAGGTGAAGTGTTCCCGATAAACTATTTAATTCTACATTCTGATAGATCAGTTATTTAATTTTCTATATAAAGTCTGCTGGTCTCTCTGGTCTAGGGGTTACACGACTTTCTCCGTAATCCCGTGTACTTTCGTGTGAGTAACGTGACATGCACGAGAATTGGTAGCGGTTCTCTCCACGTCGGTAACTTAGGGGTATGTGAGCCGGTCGCTCAGAAAGCAATGGCAAACTACTGAGCGTAATCTTGCCAAGAAATCAACAATCAGCTGAAAGATGCTGATGTTGACAGCGATGTCCTGTAAAGGATATGCGAACAAAACAAAAAAGATAAAGTCTGTCTGATAAACTGGATAGGTAATTCTCCAAATGAAGCCTATTTGAAAAACTTAGTATTCTACTGATAAAGTCTGATACACTTGGTTTAATGGATACCCCTTATAAAGTCTGATACATTGGGTATCTACCACTTCTCATAAAGTCTGATACACTATATCTACTACCTCTCATGGTTTGATACACTATATCTACTATTTCTCATAAATTCTGATACACTATCTACTATGTCTCATAAATTCTGATACACTATCTACTGTGTATCAAATTCTGATAAACTATCTACTGTCTTATAGTCTGATACACTATATCTACTACTTCTCATAAAGTCTGATACATTGGGTATCTACAACTTCTCAACTGCTTTAACCAGAGCATTAGGACAACACCAGTACCGCAGGATTGGGTGCACAGCTATCTCATCCCTCTCCCAAAACCATTCAAGGATCATTCAAAGCTTAGCGGCTTTAGAATCAACACCCTTTAAAATACATTTGGGAAGGTTCTAGAGAAGATAGTCGCTGTTAAGCTGCAAGAGTTTTTGGAAAGGGGGAAGCTTCTTTCAAGAGGCCTGGGGAGCTACAGGCCAGGAAAAGATACCTGGTCAAATGCAGCCACTTTTGCCTTTGATGTTTATGAGGGGTTCCAGAGTAGACAGGAAACGATGGCGGCAGCGCTTGATCTCGAGGATGCGTACAATAGAGTTCGATATGATATTTTGATGACCGCACTGATGGAGAAGGGAGTCAATCCTTGGGTGGTGAACTGGATAGCAGCCATCCTGCTTTCTCGTTGGGTTGCTCTCCGTCTGGGTGTATGGACCTCAGAGCCACATATTTTAACCCCGGGACTGCCACAGGAATCTGCAATCTCACCGGTGCTCTTTAATGTGTATACGAGCAAGATTGCAAACCTAGAAGCACCAGGGATTGGAAGGATACTAACATTTGCAGATGATATTCTTGCATATAGGCAGGGGAGAGATAGGGAGCAAACAGCCCAGGAGCTACAGGCGACAGTAGACAAAGTGATTGACTGGTGCACTGAAATTAGTGCTGTCACCCACCCGGAATAGGCGGCTGTTTTGTGGTGCTCCCTGGACAACAGGATTATGAGAACTGATGTCCCAAGCCTCGCGATAGATGGTAGAAGCATCAACAGAGAGAACAAACTGAAGTATCTGGGAATCACATTTGACAGGAGCCTGTCCTTCAAGGACCATGTGGAGACGGTTGTGACAAGGTCTCAAAAGGGACCCAATGCACTTAAAACTATGGTTGCAATGGACATAGAGCAGAGAATGCTTTTCACTCTATACCAGCACTTGATCCTCTCAGTGATTGACCATGGACTAGGACTGCTCACTGTCTCAAAGAGTCAGCTGGTGAAATTAGTTAGTTAGTTAGTTAGTTAGTCGACAGATCATCCTCGTTGCACATCGGACCATTCAGTCCATAAGTGCTCGGATCCCCTCCTCAGCAAATCCCGCAGCGTGTAGCGGCTAACGACGCCAGTTCTGTGTTGGTTTATCAATCTTCTTTGGCTTCCTGCGTAGTGTTCTTGTTTGGCCACCCCTCTTTTAATTTGCTGCTCTCGCAGTCTGGCCATTGTTGTAGATTCACAGTCATCACTTGGTTCTTGCAAAAGTCTCACTTCTCGTAGAGCATTCAGAATGTCAGCCTGGTCCATGGCGCGTCCGCCCTCAACAGTAGCCTCACCTGCGAGCTTGTCAGCCCGCTCATTTCCTTGTACTCCCGCATGCCCTGGCACGAAGATGAAACTAATCTTTGCCAGCCGAGACCGCTTCAGAGGCAGCAACCATTCTCTTCGGATCGACCCCTCCTCTATCCTCTTGATCATGTTCATTGAGTCGCTAAGGAAACAAGCCCTAGTGAATGTCTGTGTCTCGAGCCATGTTATTGCTTTACTTACTGCCATGACTTCCATGGTCAGGCTACTTGTGGTTTCAGTGAAAGCACCAGAGTCCTCCTTCACAATTCTCCCTCCGGCCCGAGCTGTAAAGGCCCATGAGCTTCTCACATGTCGGACGACCGACCCATCTGTGTAGATGACCGCGTCACTGTCTAGCGAATTCTCGAAAATCAACGCTTGTACTTCAGCCTCAACAGCAGCCGGATTTTCTTGTCTGCATTTTCTATCTAGTTGGATGCAAACTGAAAAGGATGTGCAGAAGTCTGTTGGCACTTGCACCCACTCCTCGCCAGGTTCTAAGTCCTCAAGTGAACACACCTGTTGAAGAATGTCCTCGGATTGACCCATCCACGACCGTCCTCTTTTTAACCTGCTGTCCTTCACCTTCCTAATTTCACTATGCAGTGGATGCTGTGTGTTTGCGTTAATTCTGAGGTAGGCACGTGCCCTGCAAACTTGCATTCTCTCTTCAATGGTTGGAAAATCAAGAAGGTAGCGCATCGCCCTGCATGCTGTATCTCTTGTACATCCAAGAATAATGCGCATAGCTTCATTCTGTATCCTTTCCATCCTTTCTATCTGCTTATGGCTGACAGTCAGGATTGCCATTGCATACTCCAAAACAGACATGACCAGCCCCTCGTACAGAAGACATAGATGGCGCTGCTCACAGTTTGCTGCCGCCATCACCCGCATCGCTGCCAAACCCCGCTTGGCCTTTGTTATCACCTGGTCTATGTGCACATTATAAGCAAGGCTTCGATCAAACCGTATCCCCAGGTAATTCATTGCCTGCGTTCTTTCCACCGTCTCTGAACACAGCATTACAGTTGGTGTTGGATTGTTGACAATATGATTATTCAACGAGAACCAAGTCACTGTTGCCTTTGTTGGGTTGACCATTGCCCCAGCTTCATCACACCAAGTACTTATGCGATTGAGTTCGGTTTGTAGTTCCACAGCAACCTGATCTCTATCCTTACCCTGACGATACACTAAAACATCATCGGCATATGACAATGTCCTGCCAGGTCCAGTGATCTGCTCACTGGTGATTCTCACTGTGTAGGCGTTGAACAGTACCGGAGATAATGGTGATCCCTGTGGTAGGCCAGGATATATTGTTGTTGGTTCCGAAGTCCAACTGCCACATCTAAAAACTACTTTCCGTTGGAAGAGAGCTGCAGCGATCCAACTAAGGAGGAATGGACTTACGTTTAGTTCAAGAAGCTGAAACATTAAAAAATCCAGTGGTACTCTGTTGTATGCGTCCTCAAGATCAATCGCTGCAGCAACGGTTTCAGTGCCTGAGTGGAAACCTTCATAGACATCGTGGGCAAAGACTGCTGCATTGGTCCAGGTTTCTCTTTTTGGACGGTACCCACCCAGGGTAGGTGGGAAAACACCTTGCCTCTCTAGTTGGCTTGATATTTTCCTGGCAATTACCTTCTCCAGCAGCTTGCCTATTGTATTCTGCATGGTTATAATTCGATATCCCTGAATTTTCTTGTGGTCTTTGTCAGGCTTCGGCAAGGGAATCAGATAGCTGTGTAACCATTCCTCCTTGATGCTAGCACTCCCTATACTGTTGTTGTACATGTCTGCTAGTTTCTCTAGCTCATTGTCGGTACACCTATTTATGTCGTCGTATCTTATGCCGTCAGGACCTGGAGCACTGTTTTTTGATCGTCGAAGCACAGCCTTGATTTCTTGCACTGTCACTGTGTCTTCATCCGAAGTGTTCTGGGCCTTGCATCTGTCTGAGGTGACCTCCTTGGCCAGATTCCGGCCTCCCATGTCTGTCTGGTTGCTCTGCTCAAGGTAGCATTCAAAGAGGGCTTTGCCCTTGTCCTCGTCAGTCCTCTGCCAGATGAGGTCAGCACCTTGGAAGTCAGAAATGCTCTTATTCTTGACTACACCACTCATGCTTTTATGTAGTCGCCAGAACAATTTCAGTGACTTGTCTGTGCTTACTCTTTGACACACCTCTGCCCATTTTTCGCTTTTAACCACCGTGACCAGTTTTTTGAAATAGCTTACTTTTGTGTGCATCTCTCTTTCTAAGTGCAAGCAGGGACTAGGATGACCAGCTCTGTTCTTCTTGGCATTTTGCCATCTCCTTACAGCACTACGCTTATCCACCCAAGCCTTCTCCACCTCGAAACTCCACCACGGTGGCTGCTCCCAGCTTTTTTTCCTTTTCTTCCTGCCCTGAAACGTTCTGCGCTTGTCACGTCTTATTTTACTCACCACATCTTGCCCTGTACTGTCATACTGGAACGTCTTTACCTTTAGCTTGTGCTGCCTGGTTCTGCCTTTCTCCACCAATATGCTGCATGGGTGGTGGTCGCTGCCATGGTGTCCTAGGACACCCCATCTACACACTGTAGTGAGTGAAGGTGAAACTAGCGCCAGATCAATAGCACTGTCCTCATCGCCTGGACGGCTTGCTGTCCTGGTGACACAGCCACTGTTGATACAAACCAGGTCGATGGTTTCCAGTGCAGTCTCGAGCTCCTCCCCTTGTGTATTGGAGGAAGTGTTTCCCCATGATCTGCCTTTAGCGTTGAAGTCACCACAGAAAATAACATTTCTCTCGTGGCCTAATATGTCACTTAAGCACTGCCACTTCTGGGCGTCCACACTCGCATTGCGGGCATAAACATTAACCAACATGAATGGTGTACTGGAATGAACTCTCAACGCCTGTATTTGTATATCGTCACTGTTCCAACTGGACATGTCTAGCTCTGACGCCACCATGCTGTCGCGAACGAGAATCGCCGTTCCCAGATGTCGTCTGTTGTAGAAACATTTGAAGCCGGCAATTCGGAGTAGCTGATCGCCCAGTCTCGTCTCCTGGAGTGCTACAATGTCGTTCCTGTAAACTAGGGTTTCTAAAATAGAGCCCCGTTGTTTTACACTGGCACAGTTCCAATATAGAATACGGATGTTCCTGAGTCCTAGACGGTGACACTTGAGTCTAAAACGTCTCAAGCCACCGCGCTTACCTGGCTTCTTTTTCCCTGCGCGGCTACCACGCCGCTTCGGTATGTTGACTGCTGATCGTTCGGAAAACACACGTTGTTCCGCCATGGTGAAAAAACGTAAACACAGACTTTTGATTGAGAACCACACACGCTGCTGAAAATTCACTCAAGGATGGCTTCGCTCGATGCACGAACTCCGTAGCACCCGCGCAGATCTTGAGTAGAAACTCCTGGTTTTACATCCTGGCACACCAATTACACGCAAGAAATGAATAAATCCATCCCTTACGCGGAAAAGTTAACGAACACAAAACAACACGACCGTCCGTCGCCATCTTGAAACCGGAAGTCGAAATCGGAAGGTGAAATAAGAGCGCATACAGAAAGAAGCTATGCGGGTCATTCTGGGATGCACCAGAGACACCCCAGTAGTGTGTATGCGTTACATGCTTGGTCTGCCAACTGTTGCTGGTAGGCTCACGGTGATGCAGGCGAAGGCATACCTCAGAGTAGCTGCAGACACAGATCACCCGTTGCATAAGGCACTGGATGCCGTTAAGAGACAGCGACTGATAAGAGGGAAATCATAGATGGCTCAGGCGGAGGATACGATCAGACAGGTGTGCCCCTTGGAGAACATTAGGCGAGGAGAGGAGTGGGCAGAGTGCCAGCAGAGCAGTCAGACTTGTGCAGAGTTATTATCACATTGAGCCGGGAGTGCAGGGAGTGGCCAGCAGGGGCCACGGAAGTGGAAATCCAGCAAATAATTCAGGATAATTTCGCGTTCAGGTGATGTGATTATCTACACAGATGGGTTGGTCTATCTGATTTTTGGTAAAACTGTCCGGGGACTTCCATGTGAAGAGTCTTCTTGGGTGTTGTTTAAAAAGCGTGTTGGCTATCATGAACTCATTTTCTGTGCAAAATTCAATTAATTTGTCACCTGCATCATTTCTATTTCCCAATCCAAATTTTCCTAAAACGTGTCTCTCATTTTCAGCTCTTCCTGTACCTACTTTCGCATTAAAATCTCCCATGATTATTGCTAAATCATTATGACAAATATTATTTAATGTGTCTTGCAGTGTGTTGTAAAAATCTTCAATTTCGTCCTCCTCTGCTGTTGAAATAGGTGTATATATCTGTATGAGAGTTGTGTTTTTTAGACAGCTTTTAAGTCTAACAGTGAGTATTCTGTCACTAACTGGGTTATATCCCATTAAAGCTTTTGCAGTTGTTTTATCTAAACAAAATGCCACTCCACTTTGGCCTCCGATGTCTCTACCAGAATAAATTTTCAGCTGTGAAATGTCTCTTGCCTCTCCAGCGATGTTAACTAATTCATAAAATTTGAATATTTACCTCTCAATCTCATCACATACTACTTTAAGCTTCCTCTCATACAGACTTCTCACATTCCTCATTCCTATTCTCACTCTGTTTCTTAGTCTGACACAGGGGATTTCCTTGGTAACACAGTCAGGATTAACTTCGTCATCACGATTACTAGTACTGGTCCCTGTGTCACACTCTTCCCCAGTGTTATCTGATCTGCCTGGCATGGGGGTCTCGCCACCAGATCTCTTTCTTATTATGTTTTCTTTCATGATTGTTATGGTTTCTTGGCAAGTTTTGCAGACAGGTAGTTGCCACATGGCGTTGGCAGATACACGTCATGCAGAAATGATAAAAGGAAAAATCCCAAGGGATAGCAAAGTACACAGTGCAATAGAAAACCAATGAGACGGGATACGTCACGAAATGGGAACTTGACAACCGGAGCATACGCTGTGACTTCCAGTGAACTGATCGGTTGTGTTTCTAAGTTCGAGAAGGATTAAGGCGGCTTCTGAAGAGATAGAAGGATGGCAGTGGAATTAGTCAAGGATATGGATAGCCTATAACATATCTGGGAAAACGCCATGGAGTTTCTAAAGACGGGAAAACGCTAGACGATAAATTCGGTTGAAAATGACAGAGAGGATGACGAATTGGAAGAACACAAGGGAGAATGAAGGTTAATGAAGGTTCGTAGGAAAAGGCAGTGCAGAATACTCAGGTTAGTGTAAGATACAAATTAGGCCCTTCTCGGTGGCACGAGAAACTAGTTTAACTGCTAACTAGTATATGTGACTGCTTTTGCAGAGTCCAGATTAAAAATGGATATTAACTGTTTACGAGCGTCGACATTGTAATTGATTTTCCCGTTCGCCAATCATGTTCTTTACAAGTTGATTTTCACCATTTCGTTTACGAGCCAAGTGCCTCATTGTTAGTTAAGATAATTGGAGTGACATGGCTTTATACGGGAGAGGAGACGACTAGCAAATTGGCAGTAGTTTGCCATTGCTTTCCTTCTGGGCAGTGACTGTACTAGTCGGTGACCACAGCCATTGTCTCTACTGATGAGATCATCTGCCTATCGTCGCAGAGTGCAGACCATAACCAACAACTATCTGTTGGCTGCTCTCACACTCCATCCACCACCTGCTTCCATGACTTCAGGTAACCCTG
The DNA here is from genome assembly GCA_014155875.1 of Cepaea nemoralis. Classification (NCBI taxonomy): domain Eukaryota; kingdom Metazoa; phylum Mollusca; class Gastropoda; order Stylommatophora; family Helicidae; genus Cepaea; species Cepaea nemoralis. Next base: position 588,821 of record JACEFZ010024194.1, on the reverse strand, counting down.
ATTGGGGGGCTAAATGGGTACTCCACCTTGTCCAAGGGTGTCCCATAGACTAACGGAGGAAAGGAGGCGTCTTACATCTCCTTTGATAGCGGATACCTCTACCCCACTAACCGGGGGTACCTACCACTTCTCGTAAATTCTGATACACTGTCTACTATGTCTCGTAAAGTACGAAACATTATCTAACTTTTGTTTTTAAATATTGCATATCCCTTACAGAACGTTTTCAGCTTCAGTTGATGTACTAGGCAAGTTTTACATTCAGTAGTTTGCCATTGCTTTCTGAACGACCGGCTCACATACCCCCTTAAGTTACCAGCACGGCATGAACCGCTGTCGATTCTCACAGCTGCTGTTTTCCCCATGTGGATATACAGGATTACGAACAATGTCGTTAACTCCTTGGCCAGGAAGACCGGACTGTCTAATACTTCTCATAGTCTGATGCACTATATCTGCTACTTCTCATATAGTCTGATGCACTATATCTGCTACTTCTCATATAGTCTGATGCACTATATCTGCTACTTCTCATATAGTCTGATGCACTATATCTGCTACTTCTCATATAGTCTGATGCACTATATCTGCTACTTCTCATATAGTCTGATGCACTATATCTGCTACTTCTCATAGTCTGATGCACTATATCTGCTACTTCTCATAGTCTGATGCACTATATCTGCTACTTCTCATAAAGTCTGATGCACTATATCTGCTACTTCTCATAGTCTGATGCACTATATCTGCTACTTCTCATAGTCTGATGCACTATATCTGCTACTTCTCATATAGTCTGATGCACTATATCTGCTACTTCTCATATAGTCTGATGCACTATATCTGCTACTTCTCATAGTCTGATGCACTATATCTGCTACTTCTCATATAGTCTGATGCACTATATCTGCTACTTCTCATATAGTCTGATGCACTATATCTGCTACTTCTCATATAGTCTGATGCACTATATCTGCTACTTCTCATAGTCTGATGCACTATATCTGCTACTTCTCATAAAGTCTGATGCACTATATCTGCTACTTCTCATATAGTCTGATGCACTATATCTGCTACTTCTCATATAGTCTGATGCACTATATCTGCTACTTCTCATAGTCTGATGCACTATATCTGCTACTTCTCATATAGTCTGATGCACTATATCTGCTACTTCTCATATAGTCTGATGCACTATATCTGCTACTTCTCATAGTCTGATGCACTATATCTGCTACTTCTCATATAGTCTGATGCACTATATCTGCCTACTTCTCATATAGTCTGATGCACTATATCTGCTACTTCTCATAAGTCTGATGCACTATATCTGCTACTTCTCATAAGTCTGATGCACTATATCTGCGTACTTCTCATAGTCTGATGCACTATATCTGCTACTTCTCATATAGTCTGATGCACTATATCTGCTACTTCTCATATAGTCTGATGCACTAATATCTGCTACTTCTCATATAGTCTGATGCACTATATCTGCTACTTCTCATAAGTCTGATGCACTATATCTGCTACTTCTCATAAGTCTGATGCACTATATCTGCTACTTCTCATAGTCTGATGCACTATATCTGCTACTTCTCATATAGTCTGATGCACTATATCTGCTACTTCTCATATAGTCTGATGCACTATATCTGCTACTTCTCATAGTCTGATGCACTATATCTGCTACTTCTCATAGTCTGATGCACTATATCTGCTACTTCTCATAGTCTGATGCACTATATCTGCTACTTCTCATAGTCTGATGCACTATATCTGCTACTTCTCATAGTCTGATGCACTATATCTGCTACTTCTCATATAGTCTGATGCACTATATCTGCTACTTCTCATAGTCTGATGCACTATATCTGCTACTTCTCATAGTCTGATGCACTATATCTGCTACTTCTCATATAGTCTGATGCACTATATCTGCTACTTCTCATATAGTCTGATGCACTATATCTGCTACTTCTCATATAGTCTGATGCACTATATCTGCTACTTCTCATATAGTCTGATGCACTATATCTGCTACTTCTCATATAGTCTGATGCACTATATCTGCTACTTCTCATAGTCTGATGCACTATATCTGCTACTTCTCATATAGTCTGATGCACTATATCTGCTACTTCTCATAGTCTGATGCACTATATCTGCTACTTCTCATATAGTCTGATGCACTATATCTGCTACTTTCTCATAGTCTGATGCACTATATCTGCTACTTCTCATAAGTCTGATGCACTATATCTGCTACTTCTCATAGTCTGATGCACTATATCTGCTACTTCTCATATAGTCTGATGCACTATATCTGCTACTTCTCATATAGTCTGATGCACTATATCTGCTACTTCTCATAGTCTGATGCACTATATCTGCTACTTCTCATATAGTCTGATGCACTATATCTGCTACTTCTCATAGTCTGATGCACTATATCTGCTACTTCTCATATAGTCTGATGCACTATATCTGCTACTTCTCATATAGTCTGATGCACTATATCTGCTACTTCTCATATAGTCTGATGCACTATATCTGCTACTTTCTCATAGTCTGATGCACTATATCTGCTACTTCTCATATAGTCTGATGCAACTATATCTGCTACTTCTCATAGTCTGATGCACTATATCTGCTACTTCTCATATAGTCTGATGCACTATATCTGCTACTTCTCATATAGTCTGATGCACTATATCTGCTACTTCTCATATAGTCTGATGCACTATATCTGCTACTTCTCATATAGTCTGATGCACTATATCTGCTACTTCTCATATAGTCTGATGCACTATATCTGCTACTTCTCATATAGTCTGATGCACTATATCTGCTACTTCTCATAGTCTGATGCACTATATCTGCTACTTCTCATATAGTCTGATGCACTATATCTGCTACTTCTCATATAGTCTGATGCACTATATCTGCTACTTCTCATATAGTCTGATGCACTATATCTGCTACTTCTCATAGTCTGATGCACTATATCTGCTACTTCTCATAGTCTGATGCACTATATCTGCTACTTCTCATAGTCTGATGCACTATATCTGCTACTTCTCATAGTCTGATGCACTATATCTGCTACTTCTCATATAGTCTGATGCACTATATCTGCTACTTCTCATATAGTCTGATGCACTATATCTGCTACTTCTCATATAGTCTGATGCACTATATCTGCTACTTCTCATTAGTCTGATGCACTATATCTGCTACTTCTCATATAGTCTGATGCACTATATCTGCTACTTCTCATTAGTCTGATGCACTATATCTGCTACTTCTCATATAGTCTGATGCACTATATCTGCTACTTCTCATAGTCTGATGCACTATATCTGCTACTTCTCATAAAGTCTGATGCACTATATCTGCTACTTCTCATAGTCTGATGCACTATATCTGCTACTTCTCATAGTCTGATGCACTATATCTGCTACTTCTCATAGTCTGATGCACTATATCTGCTACTTCCTCATAGTCTGATGCACTATATCTGCTACTTCTCATATAGTCTGATGCACTATATCTGCTACTTCTCATATAGTCTGATGCACTATATCTGCTACTTCTCATAAAGTTTTGATGCACTATATCTGCTATTCTCATAGTCTGATGCACTATATCTGCTACTTCTCAAGTCTGATGCACTATATCTGCTACTTCTCATAGTCTGATGCACTATATCTGCTACTCTCATATAGTCTGATGCACTATATCTGCTACTTCTCATAGTCTGATGCACTATATCTGCTACTTCTCATAGTCTGATGCACTATATCTGCTACTTCTCATAGTCTGATGCACTATATCTGCATCATATGATGCTAATCTGCTACTCATAGTCTGATGCACTATATCGTCTTGGCACTTTCTGTACCTTCTCTATCATATGCTGATTGCATATATCTGAGCTACTTCTCATATAGTCTGGCATATATTCTTACTTCATAGTCTGATGCACTATATCTGCTACTTCTCATAGTCTGATGCACTACTATATCTGATGACTATATCACTCTAGTCTGAGCACTATAATCATAGCCTATTCATTCTATATAGTCTGATGCACTATATCTGCTACTTCTCATATAGTCTGATGCACTATATCTGCTACTTCTCATAAAGTCTGATGCACTATATCTGCTACTTCTCATAGTCTGATACACTGGGTATCTACCACTTCTCATAAATTCTTATATACAGCTAGTCGTCGACTTACGACCTATGCAACTTACGACCATTCGACTTTACGACCACAATCACTAGCCATATTATTAACTCGAGTCTAGTGCTTCCACATTGACGTGGATAGGCCTTAGGTTCATACCAGAGTGCGATCAGCGTTGCCAGTAGTGGGTTGTGCTCAATATTTAAAGATTTATTTCTGCCTCAATTATCAGTCGAACGGCGTTGTCTGCAAAGATTAGGTTGTGTGGCGGTTTATTCCATGCTCAGTCTTCGTAGACTTAGATGGATAACCTAATTTTTGCAGTTACGACCCACTCTGAGGAAGACTTACAATGTCTACTATCTGCATTCTCCAATGCTTGTTCAGAATTTGGTTTAACAATTAGCAAAAAGAAGACACAGATTATGTCACAAGGTGCACATGGGATACCATCACTCTTTATTGACGACGCCGAACTAGAGATGGTAGACCATGTAATAATAATGTTTCCTATAGTATTTTCCACACCTGTATTTTGTATGTTTTGCAAATATTAAACCAGTTGTACAAGTACAGTTAATGCATTGTTTTTCTTAAACCTGACGATGTAAAAATAAGAAACAAAATGGTGTAGAGATGATACAAATGGCACAAAATGAACATCGAAAATTATGATTTATAACAATAATAAAAGAAATTTATGATATAATTTAACTTAAATATTTTTATAACATCACTTCACATTACTGTACACATAGCGTACTCAACTTATGACCAAATCGTGTTACGACCGGTCTGTCGGAACCGATCGTGGTCGTAAGTTGACGACTAGCTGTATTATCTACTATGTCTCAGAAAGTCTGAGAAACACTATAGAAAATCTATATCTACTACTTCTTATAAGTTCTGATACACTATCTACTATGTCTCATAAAGTCTGATACACTGGGCATCTAATACACCTTATGAAGTCTACCTTCTTATTGATTTGATGGTCTATATACTAAAATATCACAGAAACTATATTATTATGCTAGTAACCTTTATGATTGTGTTTTGCCATTTATTATCACATTGTTAATTTCCTCAAAATCACTCTAGGCATTGATTTGGGAAAAGCATTTGATATCCCTAAAGATCTCAAGAATGAAGCATTTTATGCTGCTGTTGTGCTGAAGGTAACTACTGCCCACATGTGTGACAATATTTGATTTAATTTGTTTTGACGATCCAGCAATAATTGTGAGTAAAAATGTAAAGGTCACTTTTACACACTGTTAGGGCAGTTGGGTATCTAGTGCAAAGTCCATTCATCGTGTGCCATGCCGATAAGTGTGGGCGGTCATGATTTGCCATATCACTTGATCACCAGAGTCGTGGATCAGCTCATTGTTGTGGTCTCGACCATGCCACATGGCCAAGCCATCCAGGTATTTACTTCTGTTTCTTCCCATTGTTCTCTTCCCCTCGATCTCGCCAGTTGTCACCAAGTTCTCCAATTTATTTCTTCTCATAACGCCCAAAAAATGTTGACTGTCTACATCTACTTTCTCTACTCGGTTTACGGTTTTCATTTGTTTCTTGTAGGAGTTAGTCGTTGGTTTTTCTGTCTGTCCATGGTATTCTTTGCATTCTCCTCAGAAACCACATTTCCATAGCCATCAGATATTTTTCAGTGTGACTGCTCATTGTCCAGGGGGGGGGGGTCCAGGCAACTGGCCATTGTGGTATGTCTTCATGACTTCCCAGCATTCATCAATTCCTTGGGTAATCTTGTATGTTGTATGGGAGAGAAGGGGGAAGAGAGAGAGGGGAAGAAAGGAGGGGGAGGGAGGGAGAGAGGAGGGAAAGAGAGAAAGGGAGAGAGAGAGAGAGAGAGAAGAGGAGAGAGAGAGAGAGAGAGAGAGAGAGAGAGAGAGAGAGAGAGATTGACTGACTCTCACACATTATTATTTTAATCTCTCTTCATAGAATGCAGAAATGAGATTCAACTTTGGGAATTCAGAATTCAAATTTCCTCCAAAGGTAAGCTGTTTATTTATTGCCTGTCCCAGCTTGTCATTGTATACTGGAACATCAAATTGGATTGCATTATTGGGAATGCAATAGGTCCTTGTCAATGGAAGTTAGAAAAACAGTGTTTGCATGTTACATAGAACCAGTTTAAACATACGGCTGTGGTCCTGGACCAAAAATCCCTAGAAGCCTTGAATATGTGGTTATATAGAAGAATGCCGAAAATTCATTGGATAGCCAAAATGAGCGATGTAGACATTTTGAGGAAGGCTAAGCTGCATAGACAACTTATCACAAACATCAGAAAGAGGAAGTTATCATTTTTTGGTCATATTATGAGAAAACAAAAACTGGAACATATTGTGACATCTGGAAAGATTTGTGGAAAGAAATTTAGGAAGACAGCGAGAGAAATTTCTAGACATTCTTGTGTCATAACAGGGAAGGGAGTCAACACATGAATTGATCCGGAGATCACAATTTGTGGAGAAACTTAATCGCCCACGCCATCCAGCAAGGCACTTGGTTATGATAATGGGGAGGAGATGTGTCGATGATATGAGATCTGGTGATTCTGGGGATAATGGAGAGTCGTCCAGTAAAGAAATTGTAGTTAATTTTGTAGTTATTTGTAGTTCAGCTGCTGAATAATTTAGTGTCTACGGAGTGACATTATACACTGGACTATTTGAGTAGATCAGGAAACAAAATATAGATGGATTATGTTCGCCTGATAGTTGTTGAGAATATGTTTAATCTTCAGGCTTTAATATAAAGGATAACAGCATGATATGAGCTGGACATTAAATTAAGGTGAGAGAAACTGTGGAGCACAGAGATAGTAAATAATTTGATGTCTATTCATCATCATGATCGTCGTCATCATGATCACCAGAATAGTCAGTCTGAAGGCTTGTGTTAGAATCTTCTAACCATGTCACTCCACTATCCACTGTTTTCTGCAGTTCTCTTCAGATCTTCGTAAGTTGCGTTGAGTCAAAAACCAGTATCCCAGCCCTCTTTGGCATTCCCAAATGCGTTCTTTCCTCATTTTCAACAACCAGTGAAGAATTCCATTACTAATGGTACCAGTTGCGATCTGATTGTGTCCGTCTGGCCTATCCTTGGAGCACTGAGTGTTTGCCAGATCCACTGATTACTCCTTGCTGCTACATTCTCTTTAGGCTGAGATGATTTAACTGTTCTGTCACACAATACACATGATACCAAAGGGCCCCGACCCCATCTGCTTTATCATGCACCAATATACTATAACCAGAACCAACAACATATGTTTGCCTATGTGTGTAGTTGTTTCATTCATAGACCCACCAAATGAATGTTTTGACTACTTTATTGTCTTTATTGTCTAGGGGGATGGTTTCCTTCCCTTAAGTGTCTTTTCTCTTTTTGTGTAACAGTACCCTCTAAGCCAGTAGGCACATTTGTGTAATTGATTGGGAGCTACATTGATAATGTCATGAGAGCAGCCAATGTGTTTGACTTTGACATTCATTTGTAAGGTTAACTTCCTTTAGACAGATTCCATCCAAAGTAACAGGCTCTCTCAACCCATGGTGGGTGGTTTTGACTAACAGTTATGCCAATGCAGTGACCTTATGGCCTACTCCTTGCGATTTTCAACTGCCGTAGTTTTCAATGTTCACAACTTGCACACGGGATCTCCTGTTTTCTGCCTTTATCTGAGCAGGCTGGGTATTCAATCTGATTACCCAAGAGATCAAGGGGAGATGTATTATTAGATACCAGTGGTTCGTGGACTAATGCCCAGCCTTATGCTGGGAATGAACCCAGTTGTTCTGTGTCAGAGTAGGACATCATCACCTCAATAATGTCTTCCCCTCTCTCTCTTAAATCCAGACAAGACACACTGCCATTTCATCTCACTGTTCCATGTCCCCTGTGGCTATTCAGCTCATTCAAGAGTAATCCGCCAACTACAAGCTTACTGTAAGATTAACAGATGACAAGGTGGTCTGTCCTCTCTGACAATAGTCTGGGGCTTGGTCTCTAAGAATTGACATCATAGTATTCAAACAAACCCATAGATGCCCCATCTCCCTCAGCAATGGTATAAGGTGTAAGTGCTGGTCATTCCATCAACATGTCAGTTGCAAACACATCAGATTCGTCCTCTAATACGCCTCTCCTGGCTGAAACCACGCTTAAATCCAAAATGAAGCATCTTTAAATATATTGTTCTTTTTGACAATGATAGACAAATTATACATGCTGTGAGTATTGAAGATGTAGTACCTCTATGATGCACTACTGTAGACTTTGCACTAACAAATGCAGGCTTATGTTTCTCTTTTACAAAACTGTATTTTGTCATTCATACGCTTTGAACTCATTTATGGTCCATACACATGCTGCTGCTTCTAGTAGTTGCCACTACTGTCAAGTGCACTGGACTGATTTTTGTGTGTGGATTAGCCTTCCCTATTACCATTGTCCCTTGCCATCAAACAAACCCACTCTGACTTCTGAGGTAGTTGTAATTTGTGTCCCCAAGTCGAGGACAGGAATTCAACATTTTAGTCGAGCTGACTAGTATAGGGGTTGAACCCGCTACCTCAGCATCAGTATACCGGAAGTTTAAGCGTGAGCGCCCGTATGTTTGGCCATGCTGACTTCTCTGTGTATTTCATTTTCCTGTGCATTCTATAGGAATGAGTGAGAAAGAAAGGCAGAACAAATAACATAAGCATTTGTTGAGCAAGAATCCACAATATTGATTTATTGGATGGTTTATCTGCAGGATGGATTCCAGGCTCTATGTGAAGCAAGCCCTGACTGCGTGATTGAGTCCAAGATTGTTGGTAAGTGAAGCCTTGTTGTCATGCTACTGTTGCCTACTTTATTGTCTCCTTAGTGCTGCCTAGAAGTGTTCATGTACATTGATCTTTGTTCCACTGGTGTCTACTTCATTATCTTCTTTGTGCTTTCTATAAGTGTTAATGTAAAGTATCTTTGCTTTTGTCTTACTGTTGTCTACTTTACTGTAAAGATTGTGCTGTCTAGAAGTGTTCATGTAAAAATGATCTTGTCTTTGTTACATTGTTGTCTACTTCACTGTATCATTTATGTTGTCTTTTTTTTTTTTTTCTCTCGCATATCCTTTACAGGACATTGCTGTCAACATCAGCATCTTTCAGCTGATTGTTGATGTCTTGGCAAGATTACGCTCAGAAGTTTGCCATTGCTTTCTGAGCGACCGGCTCACACACCCTGTAAGTTACCGACACGGTGAGAACCGCTACCAATTCTCACGCACATCATGTTACTCATGAGATCTATGGGATTACGGAGAAAGACGTAAACTCCTAAGCCAGGGAGTCAGGCTTATGCTGTCTAGAAGTGTTAATTTAAAGTGACCTTGTCTTTGTCCTACTGTTGTCTACTTCACTGTTTCGTCTGTGCTGTCTAGAAGTGTTAATTTAAAGTGACCTTGTCTTTGTCCTACTGTTGTCTACTTCACTGTTTCGTCTGTGCTGTCTAGAAGTGTTAATTTAAAGTGACCTTGTCTTTGTCCTACTGTTGTCTACTTCACTGTTTCGTCTGTGCTGTCTAGAAGTGTTAATTTAAAGTGACCTTGTCTTTGTCCTACTGTTGTTTACTTCACTGTTTCGTCTGTGCTGTCTAGAAGTGTTAATTTAAAGTGACCTTGTCTTTGTCCTACTGTTGTCTGCTTCACTGTATCGTTTGTGCTATCTTGAAGTGTTAATGAGAAACGATTTTGTCTTTGTTCTTTTGTTGCTTCACTGTCTCCCTGTGCTGTCTAGAAATGTATAAAAGTGACCCAGTCTTTGTTCCATTGCCTTCTTCATTATCTCCTTTGTGCTGTCTAGGAATGTATAAAAGTGACATTGTCATTGTTCCAATGCCTGCTTCACCATCTCCTTTGTGAAAAATAAAAGTAAATTCAAGGACTTTTTCCCCACATCTTTAGGTATGATGGGTATATGGTGCTAGCCCCTATTATTATTGACCAATTGGCACTTGATTTTAGACAGGGTCAAACTGATAGCTCAGGAGTTTTAAAAAATATCTGCCTTGAGGGGAATCTGAACGCATATCCATTGCACCAACAGGCAAGCATGCTAGCAACTATGCCTTCCATCTGCTCTGTGCTGTCTAGAAATGTTAATGATGGTAAAGCCGCTCTCCTACTCTGTGGTACTCTAGCCAGAAACAGAAGGCACTCCAGCCAGAAACAGAGGGCACTCCAGCCAGAAACAGAGGGCACTCCAGAGGTGTTCACTTGTCCGGCAGATACTCTACCCTGCTGTGGTGTTTCCTGCCCTCAACCACATGGAGGTGCAGTTGGAATTGCCTTTTCTCACAAGTAATGAGACCATGGTGGCATTTCTCAAGCTCTCTAGTTTTGGGGGGCATAACTTACAAGTGTACATTATCTGAAATAACAATAGACACTTCATATTTTTCTGTCACCCTTTATTCTTCATTGTGTCACAATTCCTTAGCCAAGTCACCCCAAGCTGTCCTAGTCTTTAGCTGTTCCATGTTGATCTCTCCTTGTGCTCCCCATGTTATTCATTTCTGTTTCTTTGTTTTATCCACTTGTTTCTAAGTCTTCCTTTATTTTTCTTTGCCCTGTGGATTCCAATACTATTCTCAGGTTTGCTCAGTGTACATTCTATCCAGTGGAACATCTTTTCTTCAGCTCTTGGTTCACTGGTCTTTGTCTAGTTCTCTCTATAAGCTCCACAATCGTGATCATGTCATTTTAGTTCTCTTCTATTTTGTGCAGGCACCAATTAATGAATCTTTGTAGTTTATTCGTAATAGTTCGTCATTGTCCACAATAGAGGCTATATATCCTTGTTATAAATCAGGACAGGATGGTAGTAATATTTTTTTTTTTTTTTAAAATTCGCATATCCTTTACAGGACATCGCTGTCAACAGCAGCATCTTTCAGCTGTCTGTTGATTTCTTGGCAAGATTACGCTCAGTAGTTTGCCATTGCTTTAAGTCACCAGCGGGAGTAGAACCGCTCCCAGCTCTCGCCCGCTATGAGACTCTGCGTGATAAACGGGATTACGGAGAAAGTGTTGTAACCCCTCGGCTAGAGAGACCGGCGGTCGTAGTATTACTGGTATAATTTAATTGGCGAATCTGTTAGAAGAGTTTTAACTTTATAAAGTCCAATGCATTGGTGTTCAGGTCATTTGATCCCTAAAAAGGACTTGCATCTATTGGAGGGGCTGGTGTAGAAACTGTCCTCACAGTATCAGAGTACCACCTCCATGTAGAGCTTCCCCTCCCCTCTTTACATAAATAGACCAGTGGGTTCTGGAACTTCACATCTGTGAAGCATATTTGTATGTCACCAGATCTTGAGTCAGCACATGCAGACTGGCTGGATAAAGTTTAGGTTGACATTGTTGTGCCCATGTGTTTTGGGGATTGTATTGTCAATAGGAACTAGAATATTATATACAACAATAAAAAAGAGATAAACAGCTTTCTTTAGTCATGTGATGAGAAGAGAGGCATTGGAGAACATTGTGACGACTGGACAGATCAAAGGGAAGAGAGACAGAGGCCGACCAAGAGAAATGATACTTGTTGGATTGAGACAGTGGTATGGAGGAATATAAGCAGCAGAGTTGATCCAGAACACCAAAGACCGAGATATGTGGAGAGCCATGAACACCTACGCTAGCTCGCATGGCACTTGATGATGATGATCATTGTCAATAGTCACTTAGATATGTCCTTAGGGATGCTGGTATCAATACAACACAAGTACATAGAATACACAAATAATACTAGGGACACGGCCAGAGTACCAACAGGAAAGTACTACCATAATATGATGCTGAAATTGAGGCAATCAAGATAGCAACAGAGAAATTACTAAATACCAGCATGGTACACAACCTGTAGTGCTATTGACAGATGCAAAATCAGTACTCGAGGCGCTCCTGTCTGGGAAATTGCCAGTACTAAGGACACTACTTTCTGAACTAAGCAGTCAGCATAAGGTCACCATACAGTGGATACCACCACACATCGTACCCGGAAATGACAGAGTTGATCAATTGGCTAAGGAAGGAGCAAAAGAAAAACAGCCTGATGTGCCCGTTACATACCACCAAAAGAAAAGAATGATCAAATCAGTCAGAAAACCACCAAAACCTGCTCCACACGACTACCACATTATGGAAAGACCAGAACAAGTCATTATTCTGCGCAGGACACAATAGATTACGCAACCACATGTATACACAATTCAAGATTGGTGAATCAGCCATGTGCACATGTGGATTGGTGTTGCAGACAGCAGAGCACATACTCAAAGACTGCCCAAAATATAACATATCTAGGCAAACCTTCTGGCCTAGAGAGACAACAGTGGAAGAACTCTATGGACCGCTGAGTGAACTAAAAAAGACAGTTAAATTCATACAAGAGACAGCATTGCAATTATAGACATATTTCAAGCGAACGAAAGAAGAAGAAGAAGAAGAATACAACACAACTGCTTGTTCAGCCCAGGAACTCAGCAAAGCTTTGTTTCCTTTAGTCTTCGTTTTTAAATTCTTTATTCTCTTCTCTGTATGGTTTTAGGTCTCCTATTATTTTATTTGCCCTATGGGCTCCAGACAAGAGCATGTAATTATACCGTTTTCAAGTTTCTTCAATGTTTTCATTTCATATTGTCTAATGCGGTTGAACAGAGCCATCTCACTAATACAGGGTTGTTTAAAGACATTGTCATGCTATTATTTCCTACAGCCCAAAGCCACATTGCTGCTTGCACACAACATAGATACTATTTTTTTCTGTTCTAACTAATCAGTCTTCTTCCAGTTTTGTTGTTGTTGTATGTTTCAGTTTTGTGATTTTGTTGTGGTTGTTCTTAGAATGTTTGCGTGGTTTAGATCACTTTGTCTACTGGTCGTCAGCTTGATCTTACAGCTGAGTTATGTCCTCTATGTGTATTCTGTGTTTGTGTGTGTGCATGCATGTATCTGTGCATGCATGCATGCATGCTTGCTAGGCTGCATTAATTTATATTCCTCCTCCTCCTCCTCCTCCTCCTCCTCTCCTCCTCCTCTCCTCCTCCTCCTCTTATCTTGTTTTTTTCTCTTCCTCCCCCTTATCGTCTCCTTTTCCCTCATTTTCTTGTAGGAAAATAATATGTTAAAGTATCTACTTAACCCTTTACAAGGCATAGCGTCCGTTACCGGCCGGTCTCTAAATACGAGCGTAGCGTCCGATTCCGGCCGATACTATTATGCATTGTAAAAACGTGATCTCTCGGCTTTCCGACACTTCCGTCGGCTACTTTCACTTTCGCCCATAGCTGGACAACGTGGCCGCCATTTGTAAACGCGCTACAATGACTTTGAACAGACTTTTACGGACTTGTTTTGATAGTTTTTGGGAGTTTTACGCTGTTTTTCAAAATGGATTTCGGCGATTCTTCAAGTGATAGCCGAGATTTCGCTCTGTTCAATTTAAATGACATTAAAGGGCACGAAGTTGATTATTAATCGGAGCTAGATATCAGTGCAAAGCGTTACTTTGCATTAGCAGTCGTGAGTCGGACTTTAAAGAAAGTGATTATGATTCTGAAAATGTGTTTGTAAATTGCCGTATAGATGACGGAAAATCACAAACAACATGCCGTATTTCGTAAATATTTGTGTTCATATATGGATTACCGGCAACAATCACATGAGTAACATATTCTGCATGCTTTTCCCTTCATTGTGTTGTTTATTTAACTAAAATCGGTTGACTAACACCTTATTTGTGATGTTTTTACTAACGCGACCCGAAATTTTTACAGAACCTGAAAAAATCTTGCCCGTTCAGGGCTACAAAACGGACAAGCGTCTGCCCTGTAAAGGGTTAAAGTACATTTAATGAGGAGGAGGAAAAGAAAGAAAAAGAAAGGAAAGAAGAAGAAATATGAGTGTAAACAACATTAGGTAGATCATAGAAAAAAGAAAACTGCACACAACGAAAATGGGTCAGCTATAAGATAATGATGTACTTTGAAAAAAGAATATTTGTCTAGCACCATATGTCTGATGTGCTTCAAGGTGTGTAAAATGGTCCTGTACTTGGAACAGTTCCTATGTGAGTGTGGATGAGTTAATATTATACTGTGGCACAGAAAGAGTTAAAAGTCACAGTATGGTTAGAATGGGATACTGTGAAATTTGTTTGAGGTAGAGAGAACAATAGCGTTGTATGTGATATCCAGTAAAAATATAATGAGCAAGTCCTACAAGAAGCACATGAAAAAAGTAAACTGATTAGAGAAATTAGACGGAGACAGTCACAATTATTTGGGCATGTTATGAGAAGAAATAAATGAGAGAACTTGGTGACAACTGGCAAGATTGAGGGGAAAAGAACAATGGGAAGGTAGAGAAGTAAATATCTGGATGACTTGGCCACGTGGCATGGTCGAGACAAGATCATGGAGCTGGTCCACGACTCGGTGATTGTGTGAGATGGCAAAACATGACCGCCCACACTTACCAGCATGGCACATGGTGATGATATAAAGGTACTTTGCTTGGTGCGGTAGTGCAATGGGTAAATGATGTCTGTTGAGGCAGCATCCCAGTGGTCAGATAAAGTGACAAATAGGCCAGATATCCTGGTGGTAACATCAGACCTTTCTGATGGCACTCTATCAGTGCAAGCAAATAGCTTCCTACATACAACAAGTTTTGTGTCAATTGTGTATGGCACAAGACTATATTGGTAGCTGTAAAGGTACAGTCTGCACGCAACTTATGTATCTCATGTCTCTTGTATGCGGTACAAAATGATTGGAATGTCAGCCATGTAATTGTACAGTCTGTGTGTAACAAATGTTTATTTTGTCTCTTGTATGCGGTACACAATTATGGGCATGTCAGCCATGTAATGGTACAGTCTGTGTGCAAAATATGTTTATTACATCTCTTGTCTGTGGTAAAGTTATGGGGATGCCAGCCATGTGGTAGTATAGTCTGCTCACATGTGTATATCAGGTCTCTTGTGTGTAGTAGGATAGTCTGCTCACAACATGTGTATATCAAGTCTCTTGCATATGGTAGTAGAGTCTGCTCACATGTGTATATTAGGTCTCTTGTATGGGGTAGTATAGTCTGCTTACAACATGTGAATATCAAGTCTCTTGTATGTGGTACAAAACGATTGGGGTGTCAGGTGTGTGCCAGTACAGTTCATGTATAACTTGTTCAAAATTACCAAGTATGGTGTTTCAAATTTTTCAGTATCACTTATATCATATTGTAATGTAACAATGCGTATACAGAGGATCAACAAGTTCTGCTGTGTTAATTCAAAACAGGCTTTATGTACACATGATGGTCAATACAAAATCCAAGTACTAATCAATTATGATGTTGACTTCTCTTCCCTCGTCCTTGGTGGTAGCTACCCAACAACAAGCTACGTCACGACTTGAGCATCCTTCTTACTGTTCTATATGGATGCTCAAGCGTGCTGTAGTCTTGCACCCCTAAGCTAATACTGATATGATATTCATTCTGCTACACCTCCCTGTCTTTTAAAAGACTTTTCTTCTTCAAAAGTCTTAACTCCTAACCCCTTTATCCTACACCTTCTCTCCTTACCTCCCATAATTTCTCTAAGCCGCCCCAAACTAACTCTATTTTAGGTGAATATTTCCTTCCAATTGTACCACATAGCAAACCACTATGAAGTTATATTTCTTCTTCGTTTCTGGCTCTTCAAAGTTTCTTTACAAAATATATATATATCATAAGAATGGCTCGTATCAATCGTTATCGTACACTTGACATTATGAAATTTCTCATTCACACAACACAGGATAGACAGAAAAGATGTAGTTAAAAAAAAAGTAAGGAAGGGGTGCGCACCCAATTTATGAAAAGTATAAGGGAATAGTCAACACAATCACATTTACCTCTCTTGCCAACGAAAAAACTTTTGATCTCTGTTCACTATAAATTAAGTTGATCTAAGTTTTCTCAACATTTATATACTCAACATTTATATTGCCATCCACAACCTTGTCTATATTTCACTTATCTCACCTTCAACCATGAAGCAATGTTCATATTCCATGAACATTTTAAATTAATTAACGCTGTTTTTTCACAGCTCCTATATTCTGCCCCCTCACATCCCATGACACGCCTCCTTGTTTATCTATTCCATATACCCAACCTCACATGCTGCCATTCACAGCCCCCTTTTTATCTATTCTCTATTAACCAACTATCATATCGTTACTCATAATATGGTATCCAATCCATATATCTTCAATTAATGCTGACTTTAATGCAGCTCCTATTTTAACTTTCCCATAACCATCCCCGGCATATGTTTCTAATACTTCATAGCCATATCAACCTCTTTATGCTGATTATCACAGCAACAGAATATACCCATGAACATATTATTCACAAAGATAATGTGTCTCTCTACTAGTCCTCAGTAGTTTATTACTATTTTCTGAACGAAGGGTTCTATATAAAGTCCCGTGTATTGTTTTTATACTGGACAAAATCATAACTGTTTATAATTTAAACTCAACTTAACCGATTTCTAACATATTTATAAACAAGGTAATTCTTATTAACCACACAAGACAATTCACTTAAATTATGAGTTAAGCGAAATAAAATCACTACAGGACATCATACCCCCCAAGTTTTTATACATCATTTATGTTTCCCCTCATATCAATTAAAGGTATTAACTCATTCAAAGAAAAACATATTTTAAAATAATATAACATACATCCTATCTATTGTTAGTCTCTTTTATGGACTAACAATAACTTATTTATCTATTTAAGAAAACTCAAGAAGTCAAACCATGAAATCAATTGGCAATAAAATTACAGTAAAAAAATATACCTCACTCGAATTTACATCCATATTAGTTATCTTAATACCTAATTATGTCTATTCTTCAAGACAACTCATTATAAGTATCAATAGAACCCTTTTCCATAACAAATGTGTCATATACATCCTCAAGTATCATTTTCCTTTTTAAATCATGAAATTTATATTTTGCTATCTGCAGTATTTTTTATCAATTTATTTCCTACGTTTCCATTTCCTCAGTAACTCCAAGTTCCTTTGAATAAGTGCTATCTCCACATCAATATCTTCTTCTTCGTATAAAGTATTACTTTCTTCCATACTACTATTTGATTCTGAATTTTCATCCATTTCTTCTTCATCTGTATGTCTATTACTAGCAGCTGCCAATCTTTTTTTTTCTATATCCAATC
The DNA here is from genome assembly GCA_014155875.1 of Cepaea nemoralis. Classification (NCBI taxonomy): domain Eukaryota; kingdom Metazoa; phylum Mollusca; class Gastropoda; order Stylommatophora; family Helicidae; genus Cepaea; species Cepaea nemoralis. The sequence goes on along the minus strand of JACEFZ010024194.1, from coordinate 571,297 downwards.
TAATTTTTTTATCATCGTTTCTTAACGACCTTTCTAATATATTCGTCGCTTGATGAATTTTCCCTAATTCTTCTCTGTCTTTTCACTTCTCTTTCTCTCTGTCTCTCTATTCTCCTTTTCGTTGCTTGTCTAGTATTTTTAAATGGAGCACCTATTTCTTCTTCCATAGATTCTATTCTATCATAATGACCCTCATTCATATTTTTTTCTTCTATCGTTTTCGGTATTGTCTGTTCTTGAGTATCATCACAAACTGGAGTTGTTATTAATTGACTTTGTGCTGGATCTTTTCTAATATCTGGGGGTATTGTAGCTCTTCTGACGACTTGTTCATCTAAGTATCCGGTGTCTGAATAATAATTATTATTATAATTATTATTTCCCTTATCATCATTATCTCTTCTTAAGTGCTCTACGTGTGCCCTTGCTATATGTCCCATGATCTGGTTCTTTATACTGTACGATACATTTCCTAGCTTTTCTAAAATGTAATAACCTGGAACCCAACGAGCATCAAACTTAGAGTTCCTTCTATGCTTCTTTTAATAAACTCTATCACCTACTTTGAATTCCTGTAATTTTGTATTCACGTTTCTGTACTTTTTCTGTCTTTCTCTAGCTTTAATTATATTGTTCTTTAATCTTACTTGTGCTTTATGCATTTCTTGTATGATGACCTCTTGAAAGTCTTCCCCCATATATTTACGTCTTGGTTTTAACAGATTATCTATGGGTAGTATTGGCTCTCTCCCGTGTAATAAATAAAATGGTGAAAACCCTGTGCTCTCATTTTGATTTGTGCGTATAGCGCTAAGCGCAGGTCCTAGGAATAGATCCCAATCTTTTTCATGTTCATCGACAATCTTTGCTATAATATCATACAATGTTCTATGTTGTCTTTCGTTCTTAGCATTTGAAGAAGGTCTATAGTATGAGGTCTTTATATGTTTTATATTCAAATCTTTTAATAACTTTTCGAATTTCTTATTCACAAATTCTTTACCATTATCCGTGAGTACAATCTGTGGGCAACTAAATCTTGGTACGAATTCCTGTAAAAAAATATTAATGATAGTATCTGCGCTCTTATCTGGGATTGCATAAACTTCCGGCCAGAGACTGTAGACGTCCACCATATGAATTAGATATACGTTCCCTGATAATGTTCTAGGGTGAGGACCTGATATATCTAAACTAACTTTTTGCATTGGAAACTGAGGAATATCTGTATCTTGTAAGGGACACTTAATTGTTTTCATATTCCTTAATCTGCATCTTTCACACGTATCGACATATTTACAAGCTGATTTAAATAAATTCGGCCAATAATATTTATTCGTAAGTGCTTTCACTAATTTATCACGACCGAGATGACCATTCTCATCATGATATGCTTTTAAAACTTCACTTTCCAAATGTTTTGGAATATATTTCCTTAGCAGTTCGTTTCTTTCACTCATGTAATATAACTGTTCATCCTCTTGCAAAACTAAATAATTCTTCTTATACTTATTCTCATCCGTTTCTTTTAAATTCTGTTTTATTTCTAAGACTTTTGGATCTAATTCTTGTTCTTCTTTCATATTAAATTGTGCTAAATGTGGGTCTTCTGCTCTAGGTTCAGACTCTTGATCCGACAGTAAACTCTTAAAGTCTTCTCTATTTATTATGGCAGAATCTAATATATTTACTTGCCAGTTTCGGTCGTCTATCTCTCCGGTTCACCTTCGTCTTCCGAGTTTCCTGATGACTGTGGATACGGGATTCTAGACAATAGATCTGCACATGTGTTGTTCCTACCTGGTATGTATTCTATTCTAGTATTGTATCCCTGTAGATTCAACGCCCATGTCTGTATTTTCCTGTTCTGCACTGGAGCTTCTAACAAAGATTGTAAAGGCAAGTGGTCAGTTCTAATAATGAAATTTGCGTTATGTAGATAGTAGTTAAGTTTCTGAAGAGCATAATGAATAGCATAAGCCTCCTTCTCAATAGTAGACCATTTCCGCTGAGACCTGCTAAGTTCATGAGACAAGAAATAGATTGGCCTTTCATTTTTAACCCCTGGTATTCCAGATTCTTTTCCTTCATATGGTTGAACCAAACACGCTCCTATAGCATTATCTGAAGCATCTGTATATAATATTAACTGTTTGTTCAAATCTGGATATGTCAATAGTGGCACTACTGTTAAGCTATTTTTTAAAAACTTCGAACGCTTTTTGACATTCATCATCCCACTTAAATCTAGCGTATTTGCCAGTTAAGTTAGTAATAGGCTCTGCTATTTTTGAGAACCCTGGAATGAAACGCCGATAATACCCACAGGTTCCGATAAAGGCACGAACTTCTTTTACGTTAGTTGGAGGGGGTAGTTCACTAATAACCTTTACCTTGTCTTGATCTGGTTTAATTCCGCCTCTATTAATAATATACCCCAAATACTTTGTTTCTGTTTTTAAAAATTCGCATTTACTGAGCTTCAGTTTGACATCATGTATTCTTAATCTGTCGAATACTAATTTTACATGTTTTAAGTGATCATCTACATCTCCTGCTGTATAAATTAAAATGTCATTATGTATGCCAATGCAAACTTTTGCATACCCTCTAATACTTGATTAATTAATAGCATATAATAAGAGGGCGCTGTACGTACTCCAAAAGGCATTCGTAAGAATTCATAAGAACCTGCGTGTGTACAAAAAGCACTCTTTTTCTGGGCATCTGGGGACATAGGTATACACCAAAATCCTGATCTTGCATCTAACGTGGTAAAGAAAGTAGACCCATTAAGTAAGCCCAAAATATCGTCAATCACCGGTATTGGGTACGCTATATTTTTAGTGATTTTGTTCAACGCCTGGTAGTTCGCAGCAGAATCGATGTGAACCATCAGCTTTGGTCACAATTACTATCGGAAATGACCATTCTGACTTCGATCTTGTTATTATTCCTGCTTTCAACATATCTTCTATTGCCTTTTCAACAATTTCTCTATTTCTTAGGGGAGTTCTATACGGTTGTAAACTAATTGGTGGATGATCTCCAGTATCTATTTCCATCGTAACTGTTTTTGTCCTTCCCAATTCTAAATCATTAATTGCAAATACATCCTGGTTCTCTTTTATAAGTTGTTCTAATACTTTCTTATTTTCTGGTGGAGTTTTTAACTGTGCCAACAATTCTTGCTCTCTTGTTATTTTGTCTAGTGAATGTATTTGGGCTGTATTTCTTCTGAATGGATGGATCAATTCATCCTTCTGCACGTTCCCTTTTCTTTCGCGTCTGCGTCTGTTATCAATTCTTTCACTAGGAGTTTCTGAATAATGTATTCCCGGCATTTCTACTCTACCTGTTGCTAATATGTCATTAATGTTATGTTCTACTTTGGCTATTACACATCCTCTGTATAATTTAATTTATCTACCTGTGTTGTTAATAATCATTACTGGAAAAGTTAAGTGTTTATCTAATGATATTATTCCATCCGGAACTTCTAGACCAGGCTCATCAATTACCTCCCTTTGCAATTCAGTGATTCTAACTGTGTGTCCTGCTAAATAATATGGATTTCTTTTTACCTTTGCCTGTATCAAATTAACCGACTGTGGTTTTAACGTCGTAGACATTTTAACTCTAACCAGTGCTGATATATGCATGTCCTCCTCTAAATCTACGTACACGTCCTTGAATTTTAATTTATGTAGATCAAACATAAGTCTTACACCATTTTTTTATGAGAAAATCTCTACCTATAAGCATATTTCTATTTAAATCTTTCACTACATGGAAAAGATGTCTTATGTTGACTCCCCCCAATTTAAGATGTATTATTGTTTGGCCAACTACTTGTAAATTTTGTCCTGTAACAGAGTGAAGATTATTATGACTCCTAAATATTCTGCAATTTCTCATTATTTTATATAAAAAACTTTCTTTGATTTCACTAACCTGAGCTCCCGAATCAATTAATGTACGAACTCTATATTTTCCTATTTCTATTATACATGAGCTGGGATCTGTTTTATTCTCTGTAAACTGTTTGATTTCATCTAGTTGAAAGTATTCTCTACTCGTCCTACTATACCTGTTATTAAAATATTCTTTAAATCTTGGGACCTTGTTATTTTCCCTCCTACTACAGGTCCTATTTAATAGGTAGGGCGTCGGTTTTCCTGCGTTCTTGTACTTGTAAAACTTCTGTGTCTATCTTCAACATTCCTATTTAATCTGCTATTGCCATTTCTACTTTGTGTATTCGACTGGACACGCCTGTTACCACAGAAGCGAAAAATGTGTCCACGTTGGCCACAAGACCAACAGACTATATTTGTGTTATTTGTGTTACCTACCGTCTCACTTGTAGGATTTCTCATTTGTCTTCTTTCATCATAAGCATTTCTATTACTACCTTGTAATGTCTGTATACCTCCTCTCCTATTCCATCCGAACCTTGTTTGTCCTATCTCCATGGGCTCTTCAATCCTATCTTCTCGACTGGTACCTATTTCTCATCCTACTCTCAATCTAAATCTACGTCTCAAGTTCTCTTGTACTGCTATATCTACAGCTTGTGATAATCTCTCAGGATTTTCCCTCATCAGCTTAAATTTCAGTCCATCTGATTTTATACCATCTACAAAAATCCCGACCAACATCCGCTCCACCTCTTCTCCTCGTACGTTCTGTCCTAAGAATGCTTCTTCAGCCAGGTTAATCAACCTATCGCTGAACAATTGTACAGTTTCTCCAGTGTTTTGTTTGGACTGTCTAACACCGAAAACGCATGTTGTGGGTCCGTTATTTCAGCGTACTTATGGGCTAAATCGTCCTTGAACTGCTCCCATGTCTCATCTACCCTAGCTTCTAATTTTCTTCTGATATGATCAGAAACCGGTTCTGTTGCTGCCTGATAAGCAAGTTTCATTTTCTCTTCATCTGATGCTGACACCAAATATGCATATTTCTCTATTGAAGTTATCCACTTCTTAAAATCTTTTGCCTGTCCGCTAAATTTAACAATTTCAGCTGCCATTCCTTGTTGTTTCATGACTGTGTTGAGTTTACCTATTACTGTTCCTACCCCAGTCAAAACTTGTGTCAGTGAATCTTCTTCTGCCATGCTGAAATATTTTACTATACACCTATACAAGCAAATTCACATTTATAGCAATTTATCTAAATGACCTTATTAAAATCACATAAAAAAAATGTTCTCCTAGCAGTTATACTTTAATTAATTACCGTCAAGCATGTCTTTCCTTGATCCAAGAGAAGCGTGAATTCACGTACGTTCTTTAAAAATTTCCCTTGTCACGGTTCATGTATAACTCAAACGTCTGGAGTTCGTATTATTTAGTAGCCATCCAAACGTGACTTCAGTGATATCCTTCTTCCAGCGTCTCAGATTTCGTTACTTTCACTTTCAGCCCCTGGTCGGGCCCCTACCAGATTTGAGCCTTCACTTCACCCTGAACAGGGCACTTCCAGGCGACTGTCTTGAAAACTGGTCTAGCTCAATAAAGCGATTTGAATTTGGGTCCCCTCTTCAGCAGGTCGGCAACCCAATTTGCCCAACCACCTCCGAAGGTTCCCTATTGATATGTTCGCTTTTGTTGAAAAACATTCTGATTTGCTAGAGTTCAGGACACATCTGCATTGCTGAGCAAACACGAGTGGTACTTTCTTCGTAATTTCCAACCAAAGGAGCAATTGGCTTGATTCTTCAGGCACCCAAGGTCACGGTTCAATGAATATAACGGCTTTTGAGTTCGCTCTAGGTGGTCTTGATATAAAGATGATAACAGCTCTCTCAGAACAACATCTCCATTTAATTCAAGTTGTTTATAGCTGTTTTGAGATTTCTTTGCTCCTGGACCTAGACAGTCCTAGTATGTAAGTGGCTGACCTTCAAATGCCAGGTTAACAAACGGCTGTAAGAATTACAAATCGAGCGTCATAGCATTTTGATGGAAATCACGTTTCTTCAGGTGGCAAAAATGCGAAACAGCTTACTTCCACAGATGGTTCCATTCAAAAATCTTGATGTGTGTAAGTTTAATTTAGGTAGTCTGAAAAACGCTTAAATTTTGACTTTGATTCAATTATAGTTGGTCCGATTTTGAACTTTTTTTCCCTTTTATTTAATGAAGGTCTAAAATTTATTTCATACCTCAACAAATTGGTTGGTCCACTTTAGCATGCGGCATGTTGACTTTCGTACTTCACGTTGTTCACGCGACATTCAAGTAAAAAATCGAGTCCTGTATGCGGCACCATTTATCCATCTGTAATAATGCGTATACAGAGGATAAACAAGTTCTGCTGTGTTAATTCAAAACAGGCTTTATTTACACATGATGGTCGATACAAAATCCAAGTACTAATCAATTATGATGTTGACTTCTCTTCCCTCGTCCTTGGTGGTAACTACCCATCAACAAGCTACGTCACGACTTGAGCATCCTTCTTACTGTTCTATATGGATGCTCAAGCGTGCTGTAGTCTTGCACCCCTAAGCTAATACTGATATGATATTCATTCTGCTACAGTAAGCAACATATTTAGCCTATTTCCGAGACACGTTGGTTAGGGAATCATCTGGAAGGCTGAGTTTTTAACTCTTCAAGTCCACTGCATTAGCACTCATGCCACTTGAGCCCTGAGAAGGGCTTGCACCTATTGAATTGAGATCTGTCTAAATTGGGACTGTAGTGCAGAGCTCTCCTTCCCCTCTTCAGTCTCAGATATCAGTGTGGTGTGCATGATTGTAACTGAAACTTCACATTCGCTGAGAAGCATATTAGAAAGTAACAAGGTCATGATCCAACACAGAACATGCTGACTGGCCGGGGCTAGGTCTTGTCTGGTATTGTGGCCTCTATGGTGTTCAGGTATGCCAGTGCCAACATTTATTGTCAAAGGATTGAGAATTGGGCACGCAGGACAAGATGCCTGTTGGTGGGAGTGGGGGTGCCGGTGGAATTATCCTAATAGGACTTGCCCGTGTGCAGACCTTGGTGGTACGCTGTGATTTGGATGCCTTGTGGTTTGGACGTTGTGTCAAAGACATATTCTGCAGAGACACTTATTGCTGAAATGAAGAAGATCATCAGTCCATACGTGAATCCAACAGGGTCTGGGCGACCCAGACACAATCGCGCACACAAATACTCAAATACTACAGGCAGCATGAAAAAAAAGTACCAATAGGAGCTCGTAAACATTGTACATCCTACGGTAGGAGTAAACTGGAACAGTTGCATGATGATGTGGAAGTGTGTAGAAAGCAAGCAGAGGCCAAACCCAGCCAAGAGCACTACAATAAATATCAGCACGCAAAAGCCAAATTTCAAAGGGCCAAGCTGCAGGCTAGACGGAAAAGCTGGCAGGAGAAAACAGAATCACTGAACTTTGAAAGAGACACAAGGAAGTTGTGGAAGTTAATAAAACAACTTAATGATGTGGGCACAGGAAGAAATTCAAAAATTGCACTACATGAAAATGGAAACATCTTAGCAGGAAAGCAAGCAGCTGACCATTTTTCGGACTCATTCGCACAAGATAACAATATCAAAATTAGTCCAGGCAAACAACGAGATTCGAGAGAAATGGCAACATACAGGACAGAATGAAATAGTAAATGAGGTTCTGGAGGTACCTATCACAATCAGCGAACTGGAGCTAGCCATATCAAAACTGAAAATGAGAAAGTCACCAGGAGCTGATGGTACCTCAAATGAAATGATCAGGAACCTAGGAACAGAAACCAAAGCAAAGCTGTTGCAGATCTTCAATAACAGCTGGACCTTAGGCAGTATTCCACAAGCCTGGAGAGAAGCAATCATGATACCCCTCCTAAAATCAGGGAAAGATAGTTCCATTGCCTCCAGCTGCGGACCAATTAGCCCCACCAGCTGTCTCTGCAAAACAATGGAGGGCATCATTAATCACAGACTGCAGTGGTACATTGAAAGTAAAAACATCTTTGTGCCACAGCAGGCTGGCTTTAGGCAGTGCTATTCTACGGAAGATCAGACAACCTACCTCTCTCAAGAAATTGAGGATGCTTTCCAAGAAAAGAAGCTGGTGCTTACGGCATGAATAGATCAGAAGAAAGCCTTTCACAAAGTCTGGAAAGAAGGTCTATTGAAGAAACTGAGAAACTGTAAAGTCAATGGAGGAATGTACAAATGGTTGAAAGCATACTTCCACAACAGAAGAGCCAGAGTACAGATGATAGACAGACTCAAGAGTAAGAAAGTACTACTGCGTCACGGTATTCCCCAGGGTGGAGTCTTGTCCCCACACTTTTTCTAATCTTCATCAATGAATTGAGTTGAGTTGAACTGACATCACTGCACTCAGGACATTCCCATACGTGCTCCGTCCCCTCGTTCAACAGCCAGCGAAGAGTCATACTACTAATTGTTCCCATCGCTATCTGATTAAAAGTTCTCCTGGTCTTCCAGAACCCCTGCCGATCCCCAGCAATCTCATTCTTTCCACATATGGGTTCTCAATCTGTTCCTCCGCCTTCTCCACCTGGTCCTACAAGCGCACAACCACCTCCCCCTTGTCCATAGGCAAAATACCACCAAGAGGTGCCCTCCCTGCTACCACTTCATCAATGATCTTGTTGCTAAAAGTGGCAATGTACGCTGATGACCTGGTTCTATGGAGCACAAATGAACATGCATCAGTGGCCACCAGATCGCTACAAAGAGCTGTAGATGCATTTGTTGCATGGGCATATAAATGTTGTGTCAGCATAAACACTGACAGGTGCAGCACCACTCAATTTACCCTCTCTCTAAAACAAAAGGCAGGGATCATCCAGATAAATGGAATACCCCTAAGAGAAGAAAAAGAACCAACATATCTTGGAGTAACATTTGATGACAGATTGACATGGAAAAAGCACATCAACAAAGCAATAGCAAAAGCCAGAAGGAAAATAGCCATCCTGAGAAAACTAAGTGGAACAACATGGGGAGCCAGTGGGAAAATACTTATAGTATGTCCAGAAATGAATGCCGTCATTCACGATCATTTATTTTGAAAACTGTCTGTTGCATTGTTATGAAATTTTTCCTGCCGTCTTATATTTACCACCACCCAAGGAATATGTCTTTGATAAGTCCAAAAGCAACTTAAATCATCGAAGGCGGCGACATTTCTTTGATGTTTTGGTGAAAAACTAGTGATTTCTCGCGAACAAACTTGTTTTTACAGTAATGAATGCCCCGTCAATTCAGATGACAACACAAGGCATATCTGGATTCGTATGGGAGTGGGTGCAGTAAAAGAAGTAGCTTAAAAGGTGACAGGATCGACTGCAATGCACCGGGTTTGTATCCCATATGACTCAGTCTCTTTCCACAGCGTGGAAAGCGTCGCACAAAGCACAAACTCTGTAGCTCCAGCGACGACCCTCAGGAGTCTCCGAAAAAATGCACTCGTGAAATGGACGAGGCCCGGAATCGAACATACAACCTTCGCAGCCCGAGTCAGATGGCTTGACCACTTCACCACGGAGAATCCCGAGAGGGGTGCAATGTGTAATATTAGTAAAGACAGAGAATTTACAGAGGCATGGGGTAAATAATGTGTAAATTGACAGGAAAGTAGAAGGAATATATTTCTTACCTTATTTTTCATTTCCTTCTGTGATTGATGCCGAACTCAATCGTCTAAACATTGATATTGCTGGCCTGCAGGAGACTCGCCTCGCTGAGGAAGGGTCACTCAGGGAAAACAACTACACCTTTTTCTGGAAGGGTAGAGGGCAGGCAGAAAAAAGGCAACACGGTGTGGGCTTTGCAGTGAAGAATTCGCTACTGGGAATGATTGAAATTCCAGCAGGAGGAAGTGAAAGACTATTATCCCTGCGCTTGGCAACCTCTTGTGGGTTTGCCACCATTATTACTGCATATGCACCGACACTCGATTCCTCTGATGATGTGAAGGATTCGTTCTATGAGGAGTTGGACTCCGTGATCAAGGCAGTTCCAAAATCTGACTACATTTATATGCTCGGTGATTTCAATGCTCGTGTGGGCAAGGACTCGAGTTCATGGCCAGTGTGCCTTGGAAAATACAACATCGGTCGCATGAATGGAAATGGGCAAAGGCTGCTGGAGCATTGCACCAGTAATGACCTATGTATTACAAACTCCTTTTTTAAAACAAAAGAGATGCATAAGGTCACATGGAAACATCCAAGATCCGGCCATTGGCACCAGCTGGACTTCATCATCACACGGAGACAACATCTGAACCATATATCATTGACTCGTAGTTACCACAGTGCTGACTGTGATACGGATCATTCTTTGGTTGTTGCAAGGGTTAGACTGAGACCAAAGAGAATCTACACAGCTAAACACAAATCTAGCCTCAGGATTAATATTATTAACACTCATGATCCTGAAAAGTGCTTTCAGTTTCAACAGCAACTTGAAGACGCCTTCACTGATACACCAGAAAATTGTACAGTAAATGAAAAGTGGGGTCAAATTAAGGAAACTCTTTATAAAACTGCCGTAGGGGTTTACGGCACTGTGGATCATAAGAGGCAGGACTGGTTTGCGGCCAACAGCGAGACTCTGCAGCCCTTGATTGATAAGAAGAAGAAAGCTCTCATAAGAAACAAGGAAAGACCAACGCGTAACACTCTGAGTGAGCTTAGGCAAGCTAGGAAGGATGTGCAAAAGGCTGCCAGGCAGTGTGCAAATGATTATTGGATCAAGTTATGTGAGTCCATTCAAATCGCAAGTGATAAGGGAGACATAAGAAGCATGTATGAAGGAATAAAGAAAGCCTGCGGTCCAGTGATCAAAAGAAGTGCACCATTGAAAACCTTGACTGGAGAAATCATCACTGATAAGAAACAGCAGATGGACAGATGGGTAGAGCACTATTTGGAGCTTTACTCAAGTGAGACCAAACTAGCGGATGATGCCCTCAACGCCATAGAGGCTCTACCAACTCTTGACCACCTGGACACACTTCCCACCATAACAGAAGTTAAGTGTGCTATAAATGAACTTGCATCTGGCAAGGCTCCAGGTAAGGATGGGATTCCAATAGAGGTTATCAGGAGTGGGCAAGACACACTCACTATACAGATCCACCAGCTAATAGAGCTATGCTGGCGTGAAGGACAAGTCCCACAGGATTTCAAAGATTCAAGCATCATAACACTGTACAAGAACAAGGGCGATCGGAGCGACTGCAACAACTATAGGGGTATCTCACTTCTGTGTATTGTTGGAAAAGTATTTGCCAGAATTGTTCTGCGCAGACTTCAAGTCCTAGGAGATCAAGTCTACCCCGAATCACAGTGTGGCTTTCGACAGAACCGGTCTACCACTGATATGATATTCTCATTGCGACAAATGCAAGAAAAATGCCGTGAACAGAATCAACCACTGTTTATTGCCTTCATCGACCTCACAAAGGCATTTGATTTGGTCAGTCGTGAGGGTCTGTTCAAGGCACTAAAGAAGATTGGCTGCCCACCAACTCTTCTGTCCATTGTGGAATCGTTCCACACAGGCATGAAGGGTATAATCAAGTTTGATGGTGCAACTTCTGAAGAATTTGAAATCAAGAGTGGAGTTAAGCAAGGTTGTGTACTAGCTCCCACCCTCTTTGGAATATACTTTTCACTTCTACTGAAATATGCATTTCATGATCAGGATGGTGGTATATACATTCACTCACGCTCAGATGGCGGCCTCTACAATGCTCAGAGATTGAAGGCTAAGACCAAAATTAGGAGGGTACTGATCAGAGAGTTGCTTTTTGCAGATGATGCTGCAGTTACGACCCACTCTGAGGAAGAATTGCAATGTCTACTATCTGCATTCTCCAATGCTTGTTCTGAATTTGGTTTAACAATTAGCAAAAAGAAGACACAGATTATGTCACAAGGTGCACATGGGGTACCATCAATCTTTATTGACGACGCCGAACTAGAGATAGTAGACCATTTTACATATCTAGGATCAGTGGTAAATAGCAAATTATCCCTAGATCAGGAAATCAACATCCGGATTGGTAAGGCAGCAACAACAATGAACAGGTTAAGAAAAAGAGTCTGGGAGAACAGGAAGCTTACTGCCAAAACAAAAGTCCTTGTCTATCAAGCCTGTGTCCTTAGTACTCTTCTCTATGGCAGTGAAACCTGGACAACTTACTCACACCAAGAGAACAACTTAAACAGCTTTCATATGCGGTGTCTGCGAAGAATTCTTGGTATTAAGTGGCAAGACAAAATCACAAATACTGAAGTATTGGAAAGATCAGGTTGTGTGACAGTTTATTCCATGCTCAGTCTTCGTAGACTTAGATGGATAGGACATCTTAGGAGGATGGATGATGGTAGAATACCAAAGGATATCTTTTTGGTGAATTACAGATGGGTAAGAGATCTCAGGGTCGGCCTCTACTACGATACAAAGATGTGTGTAAGCGGGACATGATTGATACAGGCATTGATAATGCACATTGGGAGCAAGTCGCCGCTGAACGTGTTGCATGGAGGGCAAATATCAGAAATGGAATAAAGTCAAAGGAGAAAATTATTGCAGAAAAGTCACACACCAAGCGTTTGAGACGTAAGATGGTGCATGATGGTGGAAATGACCACGTGTTCACATGCACCCACTGTGAACGGACATTTACAGCGCAAATTGGCCTTATCAGTCACACTCGCTACCGCCATAGTTAAATGTTATTATGCCTTTTTAAAGCACAAACTATCGTCTGTCAAGACGGCAAGGTGCCAATGACCTGACCTCTTGTTTCTTCATCTGCTGGTTAATAATATGTACACAAGTATTCATGTTAGCTTTTTATATTGAGTTCTTAAAAGCTTCCAAATAGCTGTGCGTTAATGTGCGTATGGAGTGACCAGAAATGATACCGCAATTTAGTCATCATGTTTCCATTTTTAAAGATCTCTTCAGGTGTCTGTGTAGTTTGTTCACACATACACATGGGTGACAGACCCGCTTTGAGTCTTCGTGAAAGATTGTCTACTCTGCTGTTTACCGTTCAGAGATGGAACATGATTACCTGTTTTGCACTATGAAAATAGTTGCCAGTGTCTCTGTAGTGGGCTTTCTTCTTAACGTGGTCTTTCTTCTTAACGACCAAGATGTTGGTCCTCTTTTCATTGAAGTTTATAGATTGATTCGTATGCACGTTTGTTGTCCCCTAATTTGACGTGTTTCCTCTCACGTTTCTTGTTATGCCACAATATGTCAGTTTCCACCACAATATTACTCTTCTGTTGGTATTAAATGCGTTTAGTGTGTGTGTGTTTTTTTTCAATACAGTTGTTTGTCCCACCACTGAGGGCTTGCGGAATTGAAAATTCATCACTGTGGAATACAAACTGTTGCCATTAACATTATGCTGATGCTGTAATGTTTAGGGCCTGCAATTCGTCTGAATAGTTGGAGCAAAATATCCCAGTAAGTGTGCACGTAGATTAAGGTCTGCGATCTGCTCAGACCTTAATCTGTGTCGGACGATTCCGTAGGTTGATGATTGCTCTCGGTTGCATAAAATTCAATCCATCCTTTCTCCAATAGTCCTCTTCCTCTTTCAACACATGGTGCTCACATTTTTTCCAGTAACTTTTATCAATGTTTAATAGCGAGGACTGGGTTAGTATCTTGATGTCAGACAATTTGAATGTAGTATTGGCAACTGCCACCTGTCCTTTACTTTTAGCCCACACAAGTTCTATAGGGTTTAAATGAGAATGATATGGCGGAAGTCTCAAGCACCTATGGCCATGCTCTTCTATCAGCTTGTCGATGTGATATTTCTTGCTTTTTTGCGCTTGTTTTACAAAGGACAACAACTGTAGCTTGAAATATGTTTCTGGAAATGGTATATTTTCCCTTTGGAGCCATATCTTTATTGCTTCCTGTGTGCTTGATGCCGTAGGTATTTTGTCTTCTTGGGCAACAACATTGTGATATGATGCATTGTCCATGATTAGACAAGACGGTCTATCAAGGGATGGAAGTACTGTATTCTCGAGCCAATCTCTAAATACATTACCATTCATCTCATTATGATAATCCCTATTGTCTGTATGCTTTGATACGAACAAGATCCCAGCATTTTGTAGTAAGCCATTATGAGTATTACCAGCATAGGAGTACTACCAGCATAGGCTATGACCAAATGCTGTCCTTTACTACTGGGCACATAACGCTTTATCTTTCCATCCACTGATTGCCATTCCTTTTCACTTGTGTGGTGCGCATTGATCCACGTCTCATCCAAATACACTATGTCATAATTTTCTTTGCGCATTTCCCTTATTTCACATAGGTATCTGCTTCTCATGGCTCCTAAATGCGGTTGCTCGCAAAGGATATTTCTACCTCCCTTGTACTTTCTAAAAGTGAAGCCTAATGTCCTTATAATTTTCCACAAAGTTGTTTTGGATAGCTCTATGTTATTGTTCTTTCTCAACCAAACCCTCAGTTTTCTTACAATCACTGTTTCTTTGGCATCCATGATTTTTATAATAACTCGCCTGATGACATACTTGTCAAAGCTGTCTACAATTGCCTTTCTACCTACCGTTTGCTTATCGCGTGTTGGTTTCATTCCAGATTCTTGCACCTATCGACGAAATGACCGTTTACTTAAACCCAATGCATGTACTGTTCTTTTTTCGGGATTTGTAACAGTATGAAACAGTTTCCTGTGATCAGCTTCTTGACAAAAATATGTGTACAACTTCATAGCGATGCTTTGAAGTGTACACAATTTCACATTCAATCCCATTGAACAATATTTACACATTCAAATATTAGCTATTAATATTATATTAATGGTAAGATTTATTTATATATTTATTTATATAATCACGTTTCATGAAAGAACCTACACTGAAGACACCTCTGAACAATCCATTTAACTGCGCGCAGTTTGTGCCAAAACGGAAACCACGAGACAATCTTTAAAAAAGCGCAGATGTGTCTTGGTGAAGCTGTAATACTTTAACAATTATGGACTTTAATCTCTGAGGCGTAAATTATATACCGCATATAAAGAAACATTGAAATCTGCTGTACAATCTCCAGAACAAAAATTTTGTTGTTGGGTGGACATAATGATAAGATTATATGCTAAATCTCATAATTTTCCCTCAGTTGGTTACGGAGATATGGAATTTTATATTGGGGCAGAAAAAAATAAACACACTATAGCAAAGTTTATCAACAGAGCAAACGACCACTCCTGGAATACAGGTCAACTGTGTGGTGTTCAGCATCAAAAACCTGACTACAAGCGCTGGACAAGGTGCAAAATCAAGCACTTAAGAGTCACCACAGAAGGGATGAGATCAACTCCTATAGTGGAGATGGAGATGGTGGGGAGGACACAAGCACTGAGAGAGTGCAGAGATACAAAAACGCTAATACAAGCAGAAAAGTTCCTCAGCTTGCCAGGCCACCCTATGAAGAACAGATTTGAAAACTTAGCTATGGTGTGGTTGAAACGAAGCAGTTTTATCCACCAGGCCAAACGACTCTGCAGAGAAACCACCGATCTGCCCACAGTTGGTATCCAGCTGAAAACTATTTCAGAGCGAACTCCATGGAAAGATGAACATAGACTATCACTACAAATCCAGACAAAGGAATATTTGACAAGGAAGAACAGAACAGTGTATAGCGCAGAACAGCCACTCTCAGCTTCCTTGATGAAGAATATCCACGGGACCGCTGGATGCGAGCCTACACAGATGGGTCAGCACAAAATACTGTTCGAAATGGAAGAGCGGGAGTGTACATAGAATACCCAAATAATACTCGGGACACGGCCAGAGTACAAAAGGAAAGTTCTGCCATAACTATGATGCTGAAATTGAGACAACCATAACTATGATGCTGAAATTGAGACGATCAAGATAACAACAGAGAAATTACTAAATACCAGCCATGGTACACAACCTGTGGTGCTATTGATAGATTTGAAATCAGTACTTGAGGCACTCCTGTCTGGGAAATTGCCAGCACTAAGGACACTACTTTCTGAACTTAGCAGTCAGCAAATAATCACTATACAGTGGATACCATCTCACTGTGGAGTACCCGGAAATGACAGAGCTGATCAATTGGCTACGGAAGGAGGAAAAGAAGAACACCCTGATGTGCCCATTACATACTATCAAAAGAAAAGAATGATCAAATCAATCAGAAAGCCACCAAAACCTGCTCAAGACGACTACCACGTTATGGACAGACCAGAACAAGTCATTATTCTGCGCCTCAGAACAGAACACAATAGATTACGCAATTACATGTATACAAAATTCAAGATTGGTGAATCAGCTATGTGCACATGTGGATTGGGGTCGCAGAAAGCAGAGCACATATTCCAAGACTGCCCAAAATACAATATATCTAGGCAAACAACGACAGTGGAAGATAAACTCTATGCACCGCTGAATGAACTAAAAAAGACAGTTAAATTCATACAACAACATTGCAGTTATAGACATAATTCAAGCGAATGAAAGAAGACAAATCTCATCTGATCTTGTTCCTCTTGTATCTTGCGTCAAGGTGAAGTAAAAACAGCAGGAGAGTGGCCTTATATGGGCTTCATGCATCGAGATTCCTATTGACTCTGCTATTCCCTCTTCTTCTGCTTACATTTGTCTGTACTTCAGAGGTAGGATATACCGTCTAAATAAAGGGAATTGAATAACAAACTAGCACACAGAAAGGACACACATTGGACCAGCTATTATTTTATGCCCCAAGACTTGCCCATGGGCATTTAGTTGACATTGAAATACCTGAAACCTTTAGAGGAAACATGACCAATCCAGCGTAATCCAGTATCTATCCATCATTTGCCATCCCGATAAGCGTGGGCGGTCATGATTCACCATTTCACTTGATCACCTGAGTCATGGATCGGTTCAATGTTCCTGTCTCAACCATGCCACATGGCCAAGCCATTCCGGTATTTACTTCCCTATGGGTAAAATGGCAATGACGTAGCAGTGTCTTGTTCATAGGCGCAATCTTTGTGTTTTCCTGGAGAGGATGTGCTGTTATTTCTTATTTGTTTTCGGAAGTTGTTCACAAGAAACCACAGAAGGCAGGTGGTGGATGAAATTTTGAGGGCAGCCCACAGTTAGTTGTTGGTTATGGTCTCATGTTTCGCGATGGTAGACAGAAGATATCTTTATCGAGACAATGGCTACGGTCAACCGGCCAGTATTGCCAAGAAGGAAAGCAATGGCAACCTATCTTCTTTAAAGTTGCCTAGTTTATTATGATTCAGCTAATTACAGATCATCACAAGACAAGAACAAGGACACTTAAATCCAATATGGGTTATGCAAATTGTGACTAGGTTACATTTTAATATGTCTCATTGTGGACGTGGAGTTCAATAGTGGTCTTGCACACTCACCTGAACAGAGTGAGTGTGTGTGCCCTGTACATAAGGTAAACAAACCGGTTTGACTTTTAAGGCGCGTTTCGACTTTTAGGTGCGTTTTGACTTTTAAGGCGCGGTCCAGGACATAAGAGACAAGGTAGACAGGCCGGTGCCATATGCCTCAGATGCAAATGTGACGACTAGGCCTCAAGTACATGCATATTCTATATTGGAATTGTGCCAGCGCGAAGCAATGTGGCCCCATCTTGGAAAGCCTGGCATACAGGACTGATATAGTTACACTTCAGGAGATGAGACTGGGTGTTAATAATACACTCCATATAGCTGGCTTCAAATGTTTTTACAACAGGCGACACCTGGGAATGGCAATTCTGATTCTAGACAGTGTAGTGATTTCAGAGTTGGACATGTCCAGGTGGGACAGTGACAAGATACAATTACAGGCTGCTAAAGTTCACTCCGGTCTACCATTCATGTTCGTGAATTAGTTAGTTAGTTAGTTAGCCGCGGTTCCAACTTCACAGCAACGGGTTGTCCCCATTATGCTCCGTTCCTGTGCCAGTGAATATCACATAAAACGCTCCCCACTGCCCAATGTGAAAAGTGGAAAAGACAGGAGTCTCGACAAACAACAGCCCGCACAGATATACTGTGCATAATGCCGCCGCCAGAATGTCAACACAATAGTCCCCCACGAAACATCCAGTTTATCTCTGATGGAATCGGCAGTCATTTTCCCATCTGGATGTTTCCTAGATGTTCACCCACACAGTCCACAAAAATACAGTTCATCGTCGATGGCAGTGGCAGTCAACCAGAAGCCCAGCAGCCACGCATTTCTGCATAAGGCAAAAACCGGTCAACTCTGGGACATAGCCAGCTGCCATCGCTCCGAACATGCAGTCACATTCCAAAAAACCTCGGGCAGATTCAAAAGCATTTCACACGAAACTCACAGCTCACAGTGTTGCACCACGCACTCACTCAGTAGCAGGGCGACGGAACCATAGCCTCCGTAGTCGCCTCTTACGACATGCATGGTAGGCTACAGTGTTGCTATTCTTTGCTTCCCTTATGGGCCCCGGCAACACACAGGAGTCATGTTCGTGAATGTTTATGCCTACAATGCGAGTGTGGATTCCCAGAGATGGCAGTGTTTGAGTGACATAGTATGTCACGAGAGGAATGTCATTTTATGTGGCGATTTCAATGCTAAGGGTAAATCATGGGGTAACATTTCTTCCAACACAGGGGGAGGAGCTCAAGGCCGCACTTGAAACCAGTGACCTAGTGTGTATCAACAGTGGCTGTGTAACCAGGACAGCAAGTCGTCCAGGTGACAAGAACAGTGTTATTGACCTGGCACTGGTGTCTCCGTCACTCACTACAGTGTGTAGATGGGGTGTTGTAGGGCACCTAGGCAGCGACCACCACCCATGCAGTATATTGGTGGAGAACGGCAGAGCCAGGCAGCACCAGTCAACGGTCAAGACCTTTAAGTATAACAGTTAAGGGCAAGATGTGGTGAGTAAAATAAGGTGTGACAAGTGCAGGAATCATCATGGCAGGAAAAAAAGCTGGGAACAGCCACCTTGGTGGAATTGTGAGGTAGAGAAGGCCAAGGTGGATAAGCACAACACTGCATCCACTGCATTGTGAAATTAAGAAGGTAGAGGGCAGCAGGTTAAAAAAGAGGAAGGTCATGGATGGGTCAAGCTGAAGACATTTCATGGATGGGTCAAGCCGAAGACATTCTTCAACAGGTGTGTTCACTTGAGGCCTTAGAACCTGGCGAGGAGTGGGTACAAGTGGCAACAGATGTCTGTACGTCCTTTTCAGTTTGCATCCAACTAGACAGAAAATGCAGACAAGAAAATCTGGCTACTGTGGACGCGGAAGTACAAGCGTTGATCTCCGAGAATTCGTTAGACGGTGATGCTGTCATTTACGCAGATAGGTCGGTCGTTCGACGAGTGAGAAATTCATGGGCCTTTAGGGCTCAGGCCGGAGGGAGAATTGTGAAGGAGGATTCTGGTGCTTTTGCTTTGACCACAAGTAGCCTGACTATGGAAGTCATGGCAGTAAGTAAAGCAATAACATGGCTTGAGACACTGACATTCACTAGGGCATGTTTCCTTAGCTACTTAATGATCTTGCTCAAGAAGATAGAGATGGGGTGGATCCGAAGAGTGTGGTTCCTGTCTCTGGAGCAGTCTTGGCTGGCAAAGATTAGTGTAATTTTCATGCCCGGGCAGTTGGGTGTACAAGGAAATGTGCGGGCTGACAAGCTCGCAGG
This sequence comes from Cepaea nemoralis, assembly GCA_014155875.1. Lineage (NCBI taxonomy): Eukaryota > Metazoa > Mollusca > Gastropoda > Stylommatophora > Helicidae > Cepaea > Cepaea nemoralis. Next base: position 551,541 of record JACEFZ010024194.1, on the reverse strand, counting down.
TAAGGCTACTGTGAAAGGTAGACGTGCTATTGACCTGACTGACATTCTGAATACTTTATAAGAAGTAAATCGTTCGCAAGAACCAAGTGATGACTGTGAATCTACAACCATGGTTAGGATGCGAAAACAAGAACACTACGCAGGAAGCCAAAGAAGATTAATAAACCAACACAGAACTGGTGTTGTTAGCCGGTACACGCTGCGGGATTTACTGAGGAAGGGATCCGAACACTTATGGACTGAATGGTTCGATGTGCAATGACGATGATCTGTTGACTAACTCACTCACCTGAACAGAAGTATTCAAATGGTATAAAATCACCACTGTTGAGCTCGTGGAGAGAGCTAGACAATTGCCATTGAAGAAAAAATGGCGAAGAAAAGATGCTAGATGCTAGAACTATAACGTCAATACATCAGTCTTGATAGTTAAACCTCAGTTTTCCAGAACTATAACGTCAATACATCAGACTTGAGAGTTAAACCTCAGTTTTCCAGAACTATAACGTCAATACATCAGACTTGAGAGTTAAACCTCAGTTTTCCAGAACTATAACGTCAATACATCAGACTTGAGAGTTAAAACTCAGTTTTCCAGAACTATAATGTCAATACATCAGACTTGAGAGTTAAAACTCAGTTTTCCAGAACTATAACGTCAATACATCAGACTTGAGAGTTAAACCTCAGTTTTCCAGAACTATAACGTCAATACATCAGACTTGAGAGTTAAACCTCAGTTTTCCAGAACTATAACGTCAATACATCAGACTTGAGAGTTAAAACTCAGTTTTCCAGAACTATAACGTCAATACATCAGACTTGAGAGTTAAAACTCAGTTTTCCAGAACTATAACGTCAATACATCAGACTTGAGAGTTAAAACTCAGTTTTATAGAACTATAACGTCAATACATCAGACTTGAGAGTTAAAACTCAGTTTAGCAGGTCCATATGGCTGAATGGTTAATAACGCGTGTTCTTAAACATCCGTTGTGATGATGATGAGATAAGCGGTTCAACTCGTACACCGGACAGCTGGACTAAAATGATGATCTGTCGTCCTTGACTTCGGGATGTAAATTACAAGTACCTCTGACGTCGGAGTGGGTTTGCCTGATGGCGAGGGACACTGTTAATAGGGAAAGATAATCCACACGCAAAATTCAGTCCATCACTACTGTAAAATAGTGTGTATAAACTACGCTTGAGTTCAAAGCGAGCAAGCGGGGGGGGGGGGGGGGGGGGGGGGGGGAAGCTGTTTTCTAGGAACTACAACGTCAATACACCAGACTTTTGAGTTAAAACTGAGTTTTCTAGAAGATACACAACCAACCAACCATCACCACAAAATAATTCATATATTGCTTGTGCAAACACCCGTCAGCGATTTTTTTTTTCAGTATCTTTTTTTCACCATTATTTTTCTATTTTGTCGAACTGTTATTTTTGGTTAATTACTGATTAAATTTGTATTTTTTTTTTTTTTTTGGTTTTGTTTCTCAGAGTGGCCTATTTCATTCTTATTGCCTTTTCACAGTTTTTTGTCATTGCTGTTATCTCCGAGTTGTAGTCAATCTTTCTTAATACCACATCGCCCGTTTTGATCATCACAATTTTGCTTTTGTCTTCAACATGACTAGGACCGAGCAGTTGTCTGGACCAGACAGAGTTAACCCATAGAGCGCTGTTTTTTTCTTTCTATCCCACTCTTAAGTTTGAGGTAAATGCATAAGCAGTCGTAATCATGCCTTTGATGGCATGAGTGATTTGCCAGCATTGTGAGCTTTTCAGTGCTGAGTCTTGTCATGTCTTGAATGGCTTTATTAAACCTGCACCTGACTTTAATCAGACAGAAACTGCTTGCGCAGAAGCGATTGTGTCCCCACATATGATGTTTTTATCAGAAGAGTAATAATGTTGTTGGAATTCTCTAGAAAGGTGATTTGAGCTAGATTTACTTTCATCTTTACTCTGATGTTGTATCCTCAACTTTGTGATATTTCCATCTGTAATGTTTGTTGAGTTACACGAGTAGTTCCCATACTGTGTGGAGCACGCAGCTTGCAGGTCCCACAAGAAGGAATACACGAGGACAGTCAAAGAGTTAAGGATTTCTTCTTTCTGCATGACCTGTTAGTTTTTCGGCTTCATATTAGATGGGCATCTGAACCAACAGCCCTGGTCTTCAGCGGTCGAGTGGCGCAGTAACTCACAGGCTAGCACACTTGTCTGTTGGTCTTGTGCTTGTGTTAAAAACCGAGGTGGGAATTTTTAATGGGATTGGGTTATTAGTTTAACCAAATTTAAAATGGGTATCAGGAAATATCCAGGGAAATAAAGGTGGCTAGTATGATATTGGCCTGTTGAGTGTTGATTGGCCTATTACAAATATGTGGCTTGTATCACATACTGAATACACCTCAATGGTGTAACATTGTTTGTTCTTAATGCTTGTTTTCGTTCAGCATAGAGTAGATTTGAAGTTAAGGCACCTTCGTTTAACATAGAGTAATGAATGAATCACCCAAAAAACGAGAAGTAGATTGTGAGCTTTACTAAAACACGACTACAAAAGACGTTGTGGCCAAAGCCTTCATCAGCACAGGACAAACACAAACCGACACAAACCTACATGAAACACACTACATGACAATATTAAACTAATTAAAGGTACTTATCTGAATCTGTATCCTTGTTAGAAAGACTGACACGCGTAGGGCTGTCAGTGGATTAATAGTTAAAAGTAATAATAATCCTATCGGCAAGTCACTTGATGATGATACAATTCGATGTGGCACCAGCACATTGTTTGAGAACCACAGAGTTAAAAGGCGTGCATAAAAAAGGATTCCTGACGGATTAGCAACTGCTATTTTTTTGAAGCGTCAAAGACAGGATTGTCCACCGTTAGCGCCAGGTCTCCCTACATAAGCTGTAGCCTTAAGCTGTAGATTGAAGTGCAGGGGCATAATGATTCATTTTCGCGTGCTTTTGATTTTGCGAACTCATGCGTTGATTGAAACATGCTATCTAGTGTTTGACGGGTAATTCCTCATGTTCTGGCTCCCGGTGTGACGTGTTGTCTTTGATGTGGAAATTATCTGTGGCAATTCGTTGAGTCATCCTGTATATGGGCGTCTGTGATGTGCCATTCGTTTGTATTTTGTTTTTGCCGCACTAAGACGTTCACAGGAAGAAATAATAGGAGAAGGAGAAGAAACATAAGAGGAGAAGGAGGAGTGTGGAGACGTTTCTTAGTCTAAATTTACCGTGGTAGACAATTCAGAGTACTGTGTGAATGTATGTGCTGTATATTTCAGCTTGCAGGATTTATCTAATTACTTTAATTTATGTTTGTGTGATTTCTGCAGTATGTACCTGACGAGATGCAGTCAGGCAATACATCGTGCAATCTACTATTTATGTCTTCATTATACAAATTCACTACGGGAAAATATTGTTTTGAACATTACAGATATCGACAATTAAATTCAAACAAACGGAAGAAGAGGAGGAAGTCTATATTTATTTGTTTATTTATGTAATTAAATGGGTAGAAGTAAAGGAGTCTTGTGCACGCCTTAGGGTATCTGGCGTACTGTTCTAGTCTGATGTGTATACACCAATCGGCGGTACTCCAAGGCTGATGTGGTCAGTATCACGCCGGCCGCCGTCACTTCCCAAGGCATGTCCTGGTACCCAGGTCAGGCTGGGTCAACCGGTCAGGCCAGGTCAATTTTACATATCCCCCTCGACGAGAATTCAAACTCTTGACTACAAGGCCGGCAGGCAGGCTTCGAGCCACTACCTTTCGGCGGCTGCAGTAATTATCTAAAGGAAATCAGTTGTGGAACCCTTTGAGGCCGCCAAGACAGTTCATAAATAAACACATATAGTATTGTTTGGCGCTCATCGAAGGAGAAGAATGAAGTAAAGATTAGAGGACGCACTAGACAACATACAATTTGAAAGCCATAGTCACCGACCGGGATTCGAACCTGTCACCTCCAAATTAGGACGGCGCCTCGTACTTCGAAGCATGGCCAACTAGACACCCCTGGGTGTCGAGGAGTTTGGAGGTGATTATAGCTTTAAAATTTTATGTTGTCTAGTGCGTCCTCTAATCTCTACTTCTTTCTACTCCTCCTGTGAGCGCCAGACAATACTATGTGTGTTTATTTATGAATTATCTAAAGGTGAAGAATACGACTTGGATAGAACACGCACAGAGAAAATCTGATAATAGTATAACTGGACATTCCTTTTCTGGAAATCCACATGGCAAGCGAAAAAGAGAAGACTCAGAAGGAATTTAGAGAAAGTTAGTTGTATATCCTTTAAGGACGTCGCAGTCATCCCCAGCATTTTAAAACTAATTTCAGCGCAAGACTATCTAGAACTAGATGCAAATATGAATAAAATGAGGAGGGCGTGAAGGCAGCAGCAGGAGATAACAAAAGATAGCACGGCGTGGTATATATTGGTTGAATGTATATATGCTCCAATGGAGGTCAAAGGACTGAAGTAGAAAACACTAATTCCCATAATAATTTTAACATAGCTTCCACGTCGGCCTTGGATGGCATTTTGTTCGTTTACCACTAATTTGAAACTTGCTTCCTTCCGTTAAAGTTTAATGATTGCTCACCTTTGTTTTGTTTTTTTTTTTCCGCTGGAAGATTTGTTCCATTTTATCATGTGCATTTTTTTTAATTGTCAGAGCGTGCTTCTGAATGATAACGTTGCGTTGCTTTTCTGCCTCACATCCATCGTTATTATCTCGAACTTCATTAGCTGTTTCCATCATTTTTTTGTTCTTTTGCCCGTTTATGCCATTAAACAATACATTTATTACTGAAGTGTGAAGCAACACGCCTCTTCTCTGCAGTTTGGCCATTATAATTGAAAGCGTTGCGGTTTATTCTCGGGTTGGACTACCGTTCTCGACATGCAACTGACAGCAGCATAGCTGCCAGTTGTAGTTCTTGGCCCATTACACCTAGTGGCTGGAGTACAGCAAGCTAGTTTTTACTGGCTGCTTTCAGCTGCTTCTTAGGGAGATGGAGGAATTATGGTCATCATTATCACCACTGCAATCATATGTTTCATTTCACTGGTATTATCGTCTTTCCTTCCTTCCTTCCTTCCTTCCTTCCTTCCTTCCTTCCTTCCTTCCTTCCTTCCTTCCTTCCTTCCTTCCTTTCTTTCTTCTCCCCCACCTCCTCTTCGTCCTACTATTGCTTTTCCAAGGTCGTGAGCAGCCATCTGTGTCTTCACCCCTCCCCTTTAGTACTATTTACCAACATGTATGACCCAGAGGTATTTCCTTTTATGTTCGCTTTGAACTCGTGCTTAGTCCACACTGTACTGATTTTTGCTTTCCTTTTAAAAGTTATTAAAATATTGTCAGAGGAGTGGGCGTCCCAGAGATTAGGTTACCGGCTGCTCAGTAATGAGACCACGGGTCTGATCCCCAGTAAGGCCCAAGATTTTTATTTAGTGAACAGCATATACACAATCTTAGCCTGTATAACGCTTGACCACTGCTGTGGGCCAGCGGTTTTGCCATTGTACAGATCTTACAGCTAGATAACTATAGTACTGCTTGTCCCTTGAATGTCTATCAGCCAGCCTGTCTCTATCTCCCTGCCTATCTCTGTCTGTCTGTCTGTCTGTCTGTCTGTCTGTCTGTGCTTACCTGCCTATCTGTCACTGTCCGCCAGTCTGTCTGTTCGTTCGTCTGTCTATCTGTCGTTGCCTATCTGTTTAACTCTGCTAGCCTGTCAGCTTTGCTTATCTGACTGTTTATTACTGCATGCCTGTGTCTTTCTGTGTGTCTGGCATCATGCTGCCCTGATCTTCCATTTTTGAACATTGGCACTCCCCACCCCACCTTCTTAAGCTCTAGAAAATAATGCACATATTGGACCGTTTGTACGCGCAAGCGTGTAATCAACTTGCTGGCGCCTAATTTTCATGGTGCTTTCAATGTCCGGGGCATGGGCAATTGGTAAGCAGAAATCACCTGACTTCCTAGAGCAGCAATTGACGCCCAAGTCGTTAAATGATTTCGGGCAGTGCGGCGCGTAAACACTGTCATTTTGGAAACGTGGCTTAACGAACAAATTAGGAAGAGCTAAGAAGCAACGGAGATGTGATTCTTGAGACGAATGTTGTACGCACTTTGAACTGCCGGAGTAACTACAAACAAACAAACAAACAAACGATTGCCTGGAATAAAGTAGAATATTATGCAACTTAATGAAAACCGCAAACTGCATTATTTAGTCATGTGATGAGAAGGGTATTTGGGAAACACAGCGACTAGAAATATCAGTGGGGCAAACAAGACAGCGGCACAACGAGAGAAATGATGCTGAATGCACTGAAACAATTGCATTGAGGAATATCATCAGCAGAGTTGATCCAAAACACCAAACACCGGGATCTGTGGAGAGACCTGAACGTCTATGCGAGTTATGCCTTACAGCGTGTAAATGGGCATAGCCGTGAATAAGGACGTTCCACTTCATTATAAACACCAGCAAGTACACATTAGAGGTCGCAGAGAGGAGAAGCTTGGGTTCGTGGTAGCGAGATGCTTGCCGGCACAGTGGTCATTGGTTCGAATACGCAGTGCGACGGAACGTTTAAAAAAAAAAAGTGACTTGGGCTCCCACGTCAGCACATCCTAAAATTGACATCAAGAAATATCTTGGGAAGAAAATGTGGCCGGTATGATATTGACTACACCACCCCCTCTTGTGCCGATACAGATTTAGTGCTAGCATCATATGCCAGTGCATATCAAGGAGCGTACATGAATCCTTTACTTTAACAACCATATGTAGTGTGCATATCAAGGCGCGTAAATGAATCATTTACTTTAACAACCATATGTAGTGTGCATATCAAGGCGCGTAAATGAATCCTTTACTTTAACAACCATATGTAGTGTGCATATCAAGGCGCGTAAATGAATCCTTTACTTTAACAACCATATGTAGTGTGCATATCAAGGCGCGTAAATGAATCCTTTACTTTAACAACCATATGTAGTGTGCATATCAAGGCGCGTAAATGAATCATTTACTTTAACAACCATATGTAGTGTGCATATCAAGTCGCGTAGATGAATCATTTACTTTAACAACCATATGTAGTGTGCATATCAAGTCGCGTAGATGAATCATTTACTTTAACAACCATATGTAGTGTGCATATCAAGTCGCGTAGATGAATCCTTTACTTTAACAACCATATGTAGTGTGCATATCAAGTCGCGTAGATGAATCATTTACTTTAACAACCATATGTAGTGTGCATATCAAGTCGCGTAGATGAATCATTTACTTTAACAACCATATGTAGTGTGCATATCAAGTCGCGTAGATGAATCATTTACTTTAACAACCATATGTAGTGTGCATATCAAGTCGCGTAGATGACTCATTTACTTTAACAACCATATGTAGTGTGCATATCAAGTCGCGTAGATGAATCATTTACTTTAACAACCATATGTAGTGTGCATATCAAGGCGTATAAAAAGATCATAGTATAACATGGACATGGGCTTAACTATGTATATAATGGTTTGGGGAGCCGCGGTAAGGCAGTGGCCAACACGCAAGGCTGACGGCACGCTAGTCATATACATTCGAATCCTCTTGGTGGCCAGGATTTTTTATAATTCCAGTCCATACGTGAATCCAACAGGGTCTGGGCGACCCAGACACAATCGCGCACACAATGCCTGCACAGAGAGGGAGAAAGAGAGAGAGAGAGAGAGAGAGAGAGAGAGAGAGAGAGAGAGAGAGAGAGAGAGAGAGAGAGAGAGAGTCCCTATCAGAAACCTGTTGTGGTATGGGAACATTGTGTAATTCTGAGTGCACCGCGGACTATGAGGCCAGTCTGTGTAATCCTGAGTGCACCGCGGACTGTGAGGCCAGTCTTTCCCTCCCGTAGCGAACCACGGCAGCTGATATCCAACCCTCGTCCGACCGCGCTCATGCCATTGTCACTGGAACATTATAACCGTTACACCAACGAGCCTTCGTTGTGTAATTGTTCTCAAACATTTACAATAGAACAGGAGCGAAGACAATAGACGTCACGCAGACGTATAACGACGTTGCTGCGAGTTTCCGTGACCCGTCTAGGAAGCCATGTCTGTGCTGTAATCTAATTTGGAGGAGTACTCGCAGGCTGTGCTTGAGTTCTTTAGGAAACCGTTACCCTTGTGATGACTGGCAAATCATTTGTGTAGCAAGTCATTTCTTTAGAAAGTCATTTGTTTAGCACATCACTTGCTTAGACAGTTTAGCAAGTCACGAGTTTAGCACTTTAGTTGTTCGTATTGTAGGTGCTGTCTATGTTAGTTAGTTAGTCGCGGTTCCAACTTCACAGCAACGGGTCGTCCACATTATGCTCTGTTCCTGTGCCAGTGAATATCACACAAAATGCTCCCTACTGCCCAATGTGAAAAGTGGAAAAGACAGGAGTCTCGACAAACAACAGCCCGCACAGATACACTGTGCATAATGCCGCCGCCAGAATGTCAACACACCAGTCCCCCACGAAACACCCAATTCATCTCTGATGGAATCGGCAGTCATTTTCCCATCTGAATCTTTCCTAGATGTTCACCCACTCAGTCCACGAAAATACAGTTCATCGTCGATGGTTGTGGCAGTCAACCAGAAGCCCAGCAGCCACGCATTTATGCATAAGGCAAAAACCAGTCAACTCTGGGACATAGCCAGCTGCCATTGCTCCGAACATGCAGTCACGTTACAAAACACCTCGGGCAGATTCAAAAGCATTTCACACGCGTGCCACGCACTCACTCAGTAGCAGGACGACGGAACGATAGCCTCCTTAGTCGCCTCTTACGACATGCATGGTAGGCAACAGTGTTACTATTCTTTGCCTCCCTTATGGGCCCCGGCAACACACGTGAGTAGGTGCTGTCTATGAAAGAGATGATTACATTTACATGAAACATGTCGGTGTCTTTTCATTCTAAGGGTGTATTGTTCTGTGTCTTTTCTTGTGGATAAAACGTTAATTCATGCCAACACAGGGAGGGGGATTTTCCCGCGAACCTTTGGTATCAAATGATATTACATATCCTCCTGATCTTTTGAGTAGTAAGATATGTTCCATCCATCCATCATATGCCATGCCGATAAGCGTGGGCGGTCATGTTCTGCCATCTCACTCAATCACCAGAGTCGTGTATCAGCTCTGTGTTTCTGTCTCGACCATGCCACGTGGCCAAACCATCCAGGTATTTACTTCTCGGTCTTCCCCTTGGTCCCTTCCCTTCAATCTTGCCAATCGTCACCAAGTTCTCCAATTCATTTCTTCTCATAACATGCCCAAAAAATGTTGACTGTCTACGTCTAATATCTCTAATCAGTTTACGATCTTCATTTGTTTCTTGAAGTAAGATATGTTGCATACATACAAAACTACCTACCTACGTAGTACCTACGTAGTACCTACGTAGTACCTACCTACCTACCTACCTACTTGACCTAACTACGTACCTACTTGACCTAACTACGTACCTACTTACCAACCTATCTAATCTGCCTACATAACCTACCTCCTTGCACACACGCGCGCAGAAACATGGGCACTGGATAAGCAATGAGAGAATCTCAATGAGAGCCCAGACATGTGGATATAGAGATAAGAAATGTGGATATAGCGATAAGAAATGTGGATATAGAGATAAGAAATTCGGATATAGAGATCAATGTGTAAGGACTTTCCATTTTCATGGAAACAAAAGCAGACAAGTAATAGAAGTCACCAAAAACCAGTAAAGAACAGAGAACTGGTGGGGGGAAAAAAATAAAGACAAAAAACATGTTTCGACCAACTTAAATTTTGCGGTCATTTTGCGGATATTGCGGTCAACACCAGCATCTTCAGCTGTATGTTGATTCCTAGGCTAGATTACGCTCATCAGCACGCCACGACTTTCTGAGCGACCGGCTCCATAATCTCATAAGTCACTTTTGCGATTCGAACCACTGCTAATTCTTGTCGCGTCACGTGACGAGAGTATTCGGGGTTAGCGGAGAAAGCTGCTAACCCCTCGGCCATGGAGCCGGCAACTTAAAATGTTTGCACTGTAAAAAAAGCATATTTTAGTGAGATGTCGAAAACAGGCGAGTAAGAACGTCGGCGAAGGTACACGTGGGAAAACAATGTTAAAAGATGAACGAACGGCCAGTTAATTAGCAAACATATCATCGTAATTGCACATTGAAATATTAGTCACTAAGTGCTGTGATTCCCCTCCCCAATATCTCCCTCAGCATGTAGCGACTGATGACACTAGCTCTGTGTTGGTTGGCTATTCTTTGGTTCTCCGCATGGCACTCTTGTTTGGCTTCACCTCGTTTGAATTGTTCTTGCAGTCTGATCAGAATTGCAGTCACGTCCATTTCTTGAGTCATTCACTCATTCTGCCTTCATGAAGCCATTCGGGATGTCAGTCCATCCATCATGTACCATGCCGGAAAGCATAGGCGGTCATGACTCGCCATTTCACTCGATCACCAGAGTCGTATCAGCTCAGTGTTCCTGTCTCGACCATGCCATGTGGCCAAGCCATCCAGGTATTCACTTCTCGGTCTTCCCCTTGGTCTGCTGCCTTCGATCTTGCCAGTTGTCACCAAGTTCTCCAATTCATTTCTTCTCATGACATGTCCAAAAAATATTGACTATCTACGTCTAATTTCTCTAATCAGTTTACGATTTTCATTTGTTTCCTGTAGTACTTGGTCATTTGTTTTACTGTCTGTCCATTGAATTCTTTGCATTCTCCTCAGAAACCACATTTCTGCAGCTATTTCAGCCTAATCTATTGCTCTTCCATTCCTTGAGTCATTTCTCATCCTGCCTCCCTGAGGGCATTCGGGATGTCAGCCTGGTCCATTGCTCATCAATTCATTGAGTCATTTCCCATCCTGCCTCCCTGAGGGCATTCGGGAGGTCAGCTTGGTTCATTGCTCTTTCGCTTCCCACAGCAGCCAAGGCGGCAAGCTTATCTGGTCGTTCGTTTCCTCTTACATTCTCACGCCCCTGCACACAAATGGCAGGCATTAGTAAAGCTATTGCTTTCAGGCCCAGTCTATCTCGATTTTCCTTAACATTCAGTAATCTATCAGAAAGAAGGATGGTTACTATTGAACTGATACCCACAACGAATGAATGAGCGATTGCCTGAGATTAAAAACTCCAGGTTGTCACCCTCTGACTCGTGGCCTTTTGTCTTTCTGTCCAAAATCTAGAGCCAAGTTATGCAACCGTTTGCAATTCACATCGATCCTTGACCTGGTGTCAGAACCAGATCCAGGTCACCTAGTCACGAACACCCAACATATTAGCGAGTTAACTGTCAGGCATAAGTAAATTGATCTAATGTATGCAAATTTTGTCAACCCCTGGGAAATAGCACAAATCTGTTTTGTTAACTATTAACACAGTTTTGTCTTCTCCCTCTCTGCTCTGATTTCTTGCTCTTTCACTCTATCTCTTGTCTATCCTCTTTCTCCCCCTTCTCTCTCTCTCTCTCACTCTCTCTCTTTCCTTCGTTGTACTGTCTATCACATCTCACCCTCTCTGCACGTGCGTGCATGCCCATGTTTGTATACCTGCTTCAGTTGGGCGAGTGGTAAGGATATCTGTCTCACATTTCTTCTTTCTTCTTCAGCTGCTGCTGTTATTGCCGCTGCTGTTGTTCTTTCTTTCTTTCTTTCTTTCTTTCTTTCTTTCTTTCTCTTTCTTTCTTTCTTTCTCTTTCTTTCTTTCTTTCTTTCTCTTTCTTTCTTTCTCTTTATTTCTTTCTTTCTTTCTCCACTAAAATAGGACTAAAATAATACGTCAGAATCACCATTGTAGAAATTGAGAGAACTAAGCAGAGTCTGGTGAACCAAGAGGTGAGTAAAGAAGATCCGCGCTGGATAGAACACACATTGAGAAAATCTCCCTCTTTCAGTGATTCCCCAATGAGGCACATGCTTGTATCCACCATTTTGCTATCTTGTATTCCCGTCTCTTGTATCTAGTGATGGACAGCGGCGCCCCCCCCCCCGGGCAACAGATGTGACAGTCTGGCTAAACCAGGCGTGGGTAGCCGATTTGGTGTCAAACCAATCGGTGAACTAGGGTATGCCTACCCAGCAGGTGAAGACAGGACTCGGCAGTCTGCGCGGAAGAAATCATTGCTGATTGAACGGGCAAGACGGCGTTTACCTGCAAAGCGTTGTGAAACGTAATGAGCACAGCAAGGCACGTAGAGCGCCCTGGTCATCCACTGCATCTGAATTCGTCTCCAGTCGTCTTGACTTGTCTTGCCACTGGACTCAGATGGACTCAAGCGAGAGAGTGAGGTCGACGAATTGCGCAACCCTTCCTCACTTTAATCCAATTCATCGCGCCAGTCATTTTTCATCCAAATTCATATATCACTTTCAAGTCCTGTGGCGATGGGCGAGCAGCCGTAGTTGCAGACCTGCACACAGGCGGCTCAGGCCATATGGTCGCAGCAGTGGGATTCGGCAGCTCCCTGAGCGACTGAGCAGCCCTCTATAGGAAAGCACTGCTGACCTCCATAGCATAAGGAAGAGGCTAGAAAAGGTGCCTAAACATTGTCTGCTCCATCATTTCCTAACCAGCTAGCCGCGGTTGTTGGGTACCTGCGGTCGACATACAAAGTAAAAACAGGAAAAGCTAAAAGATCAAACCATATTCCCTTGACACTCCAACTTGGAATAAACGCACCCTACTTGATAAAGACGGCGCGTCGGGCCCAGAGAGACGAACAGCACTGATTGGGAGAGAGCTGGCCAGGTACAACATCGACATTGCAGCCTTGAGCGAGACACGACTTGCAGAAGGCCAAATCTATGAAGTAGATGCTGGCTACACATTCTTCTGGAGTGGAAGAAAAGCGAGGAAAGACGCCATTCCGGTGTGGGAGTTGCCATTAAGTCGGCCCTGGTTGACAAACTACCTGAATTTCCGAAGGCTATAAATGACAGGCTTTTGACCATTAAGTTACCCCTGCTGAAAAGAAAGAAGCATGCAACCATCGTGAGTGTCTACGCACCAACCATGACCAATGAAGATGACGTCAAAAACAAGTTCTGTGAGGACCTGCACAACGTATAAACATCTGCTCCCAAAGGAGACAAACTTATACTCCTTGACAAATTCACCTATCTTGGCAGCACTGTGTCACAAGCTGTCACAATTGATGACGAAATGAATGCAAGAATCTCCAAGGCCATCGCGGCCTTTGGCAGACTGTATAAGAATGTACGGGACAGAAATGGAATAAGAGGAAGACCAGAGGAAACGCTTTAAAGACACTCTAAAAATCTAACTGAAAGCTTTTGGAATTCATATTGACACCTGGAAGACTGCTGCCAAAGACCGAAATTCACTGCGTACAACATTACGCAAGGGTGCAGTTACTTGTGAAGCAATAAGGACTGCAAGAGCTGTGAAGAAAAGTCTGGACAGAAAAACCACTGCAGGAGACCCTCCTCCTGGAACGTCAAGCATTCTTTGCCCACATTGTCAAAGAACATTTCGAGCCAAAATAGGCCTTATCAGCCATCTTAGAACTCACGGCTCCATATTTCAACCCCACTGAATGAATGGTCATTATTCTTGACGGACAAACAACATTTAGCGATGAAGGCTTGTCTGTAATCATGCTCGTCTCAAGTTAGCCCTCTCCACTTGTTGGTTTCTGTTTACTTGTGGGTTAGCGAAATATGTTTACCTCATCAACCAAGAGCAGGACCTCTGGATGCGAGTCTACACAGATGGATCGGCACAAAATGCTGTTCGAAATGGAGGCGCGGGAGTGTACATAGAATACCCAAATAATACTAGGGACACAGCCAGAGTACCGACAGGAACGTACTGCCATAACTATGATGCTGAAATTGAGGCAATCAAGATAGCAAAAGAGAAATTACTAAATACCAGCAATGGTACACAACCTGTGCAAAATCAGTACTCGAAGCGCTCCTGTCTGGGAAATTGCCAGTACTAAGGACACTATTTTCTGAACTTAGCAGTCAGCATAAGGTCACCATGCAGTGGACACCATCCCACTGTGGAGTACCCGGAAACGACAGAGCTGATCAATTGGTTAAGGAAGGAGCCAAAGAAGAACAGCCTGATGTGCACGTTACATACCACCAAAAGAAAAGAATGATCAAATCAGTCAGAAAGCCACCAAAACCTGCTCAAGCTGACTACCACGTTATGGACAGACCAGAACAAGTCATTATTCTGCGCCTCAGAACAGGACACAGTAGATTACGCAAACACATGTATACAAAATTCAAGATTGGTGAATCTGCCATGTGCACATGTGGATTGGCGTCGCAGACAGTAGAGCACATACTCTAAGACTGCCCAAAATATAACTTATCTAGGCAAACCTTCTGGCCTAGAGAGACGACAGTGGAAGATAAACTCTATGGACCACTATGTGAGCCGAAAAAGACAGTTAAATTCATACAAGCGACAACATTGCAGATATAGACATATTTCAAGCGAACGAAAGAAGAAGAATATCAACCAAGAGGATAATTTATACTTTAACTTCACGGCAATAAGAGATAATACAATAGCGGTTGTGTTAATTCCACTGGCATTATTATAAAGAATTAATTTACATTTGACATGGCTTGTTCAAAGTCATTAGACACAGGCAAGTCGCTTTGCGTTGGTTTTCACAATGGTATATGGGAGTCTTCATGGCGAAGTGGTTACACCACCTGCTTAACGCACCGAAAGTTCGATTTTGGACGTCATTCGGTTCATAAGTGCAGTTTTCTCGGAGACTCGTGGGAGTCATCACTGATGCTACGGAGTTCGTGTTTTGTGCGACGCTTTCGGCAAAAAGAGACCAATCCATCTTGGATAAACACCCGTGCAATGAAGTCGAAAGTCTTGTCTGCTTTTAAACTCCCTTTCCCACAATGGTATGAGCGCTAGCCGTTTGGAAAGCAATGGCTGATTTTTTTGTTCGCATTTCCTTTACAGGACATCGCCATCAACACCAGCATTTTACCGATGTTGTTGATTTCTTGGCAAGATTACGCTCAATAGTTTGCCATTGCTTTCTGAGCGACCGGCTCACTTATCCCGTAAGTTACCAACGCGGCGAGAATCGCTTCCAATTCTCGCGCGCTGCGTTACCCTACGTGGATAATCGGGATTACGGAGAAAGTCGTTTAATCCCTAGGCCAGGGTCACCGGAAATGGTAGATTCTTTCTTAATGTTGCATATCCCTTACAGGACGTTGCAGTCAACATCAGCATTTTTCAGCTGCTGTTGATGTACTAGGCAAGATTACGCTCAGTAGTTTGCCGTTGATTTCTGAGCGAAATAGTAGATTACTGAACGTAAAATTGTCTAGGAAATCATAAACGGCCAATAGATTCCCGGATTGATTGCCTGTAAAATAGGACGTGCAACACAAGTTTTGTGTAGCCTTCTACTCTACCAGTTTCACGGCTTCATCTCTCTCTCTCTCTCTCTCTCTCTCTCTCTCTCTCTCTCTCTCTCTCTCTCTCTCTCTCTCTCTCTCTCTCTCTCTCTCTCTCTCTCTCTCTCTCTCTCACTATATATATATATATATATATATATATATATATATATATATATATATATATATATATATATTTTATTTTTTTTTTGCATATCCTTTAACAGGATGGAAACGCGGGAAAAAAAAAAAAAAAAAAAAAAAAAAAAAAAAAAAAAAAAAAAAAAAAAAAAAAAAAAAAAAAAAATATCCTTTACAGGACATTGCTGTCAACACCAGCATCTTTCAGTTGTATGTTGATTTCTTGGCAAGATTACGCTCAGTAGTTTGCCATTGCTTTCTAAGCGGCCGTCTCTAAATTGTGGGCACTTGGAATTTGGGAGCTGCGCTGTCAAAGAGATTAGAGCATCCTCAACTCATCCTGTAACCCCGAGAGTAGGTCGTTGGGGTCATGTATGCAAACATCAGCTATCAGAGGTCTGCTGATTGGATTTTCCATCACAGGGCTTTTTCCTTCGCCCGCTGTCCACCTCTGGGGCATAGGACCTCAACCTACTCACGTCAAGCCGTTCTTTTGATATCTGGCTCAGATTAGACATCCTGTGGCTGAGTCAGCCACAAATAGGATATTAATTTGAAGGTGATTGTTGTCCAAAGAGGGTAATCTAATTCTCCCACGAGCTCTATATTGGTGGTTCTGTCTTACCATTTTAGTCCAATAATCTGTGCAGACACCGATTCATGTATTGTTGGTAATTTATTAGTAATTCTTTCAGGCATATTCCATATTTTTGGACCATACAATAGTGCTAAATTAACGGTCGAATTTGATATTTTAAATTTGGTGCTTAGGTTAATTTCGTTTGACTTCCTCAAAATACCGAGTGCAACGAAATAACTCTTTGTCGCTTTTATTGTTATTTTAATATCATCTGTTCTCCCAATTTTATTTTTTTTTTACATTGCTACCTTAATATGTATTTGTTTCCGCCTCACGAAGAGAGGTTTCAAAGAGGGAGACCGGAGTTGTTGTTTGCTTGGTTTAATCTCATTATTAGACTTTGTGGTGGATTAGACCTCCCTGTCTTGAAGTGGCAATGGCGACCAACAGGGGCAGCATTTTCGAATGCCGGTATGTATATAACTTTCAATTCCTATAGTGTTATCTGTATCTACCTCGTCGTTCCCTACTTCTTTGTGTGTGGCTTTCAGTACGTTTTGTTTAAAACCTATCATACTATAGCGCAGGAACGTCATAATTGACATTATAAGTTGTTGTCTTTCTCTCCATTCAAATCATAACTTCCCCAAGGAGCGTTTGTTTGTGATGAGCTGCTATTTCTGTCCACTAGCAGAAATGTGATATCATTGATCATTCTTCATTGTCGCCTTGCACTGTGTGAGATTGAATAGTGTTTTGTCTCTTGGGACATTTACGTTGTTGTCGATAGTTCTGTCTGTAATGGCTCTTTAATGCCGTGTTTGTCAAAGCGGGTCACCGGGGGTCCCGTCGGTGGAGGGTGGGAGGTCATTAATTTAGCAAATGATGCTTGGCGTGTCAATATCAATACAACTCTTGTGAAGTAAAGCGTGTGTCTTCAGCCCCCCCCCCCCCCCCCCCCCCCAGTTTCCAATAAACATCTACCTACTCCCATATGTAATAATCCAAGGAAACAAACTGCTGCACGATACCCGCCCTGTAGTCATATAAAGAGACCGGAAGTTGTCACTAGGGTAACCAGGCTTCTTTAGTATGCCCTGCCTAAACATAACAAGTACGCAGACGAAGGACGCGGTGTTTGGGACATGTGAGGAAGAGCCAAGCACATAACAGACATTGTTTGGGGCTGTTAACCACATAAAGGGTCTCTAGAAAAAAAAATAAGCTGAGAACCGTTGCTGATTTCTTCAGCCAAATATCATTCTGTTAATCTGTTATCTTCCTGTTTGTATTTCTGTCTCCGCACTCTCTCGCCCGCCTGTCATATCTACCTCTGTGTGCATGCGGGCGTCTCTGTCTGTCTGTCTGTCAATCAGTCTCTCTCTCCATGTCCTCTCTCTCTCTCTCTCTCTCTCTCTCTCTCTCTCTCTCTCTCTCTCTCTCTCTCTCTCTCTCTCTCTCTCTCTCTCTGTGCGCCAGCCTGTGCCTGACGTTCTATGTCTTCCAGTCTTACGCTACCTCTCCCATCTTTTCACACTGCCTGTCTGTGTATTTTTTTCTTTCTCTTTGTGTCTCTGTTGTCCTGTCTTTTTATCTCTCACTGCGACAACACTCCCCGCCTCCCTCCTTTCCCCTGTATCGTGCCCTAAACCACCATGCTGGACATCGTATACTTACAAGACGTTGGTAGTTCTTCACAATTCTCTTGCTTGGTGTTTGTTTGCAATCTAATCATGGTTCTGCCCGTACTGTGTGGCACACCTTGGCTTTAGTCGTCGGTGTTAAAGCCAAGCTGTTCTTATTTGCCCACGATGCCTGTCAGAGCGTAATGTACTTCCGTTAACAACAGTGCTCTCAGCTGGTTGTTAGCAGAGGACATCTACCTGTACTGTACTATTCACGGATCTAGACAGTGGTATTAAGTATCAGGAGTAACAGCAAACACAGTCGGGGTTAATTGTATGTAGACATAATTGATCACAAACAGGACCAGTCTGAAGCACTTGCACTAACACATGACTTCCTCCAACTTTCTCCTCTTTCATCTTCAGCTCCTCATCCTCCTCATTCATATTTTTCTTCGTCCCCTCCCTTTTCTTCGTCATCATCTTCCCCTTCTTTTTCATCATTCTCTTTAGAAAGGAATACGTCTCATAATTATGCACCTGAGGTTAGTGTATCGGACTTCGACAAGCACATGTGTACTTTCTCTAGACATATCCCATCCAAGGTAACGGGCTCTACCCAAATAGTTTTACCAGGGATATGACCTTACAGCCTACTATTTGCGATGTTCAACTGCCGTGTGATGTGTTACTTTATAACGTGTGCGACTTGCACACGAGACCTTTTGCCCCCTCCCCCTCCTTTTCCAACACCCCCACACTCCGCATTTTTTACGTTCTCACTACCAGGGTGTGCGGGGTTTTTTTTTGGGAAGGGGGAGAGAGAGAGAGAGAGAGAGAGAGAGAGAGAGAGAGAGAGAGAGAGAGAGAGAGAGAGAGAGAGAGAGAGAAATGTGATATCATTGGCTAATGTTTCTTGTGTAAATTGTCTACCCTGTGCTGAGACTGGAACCAGGTTGTCTATGAGCGGACACCTTCACCTCTCAGGCACGCCTTTCCTCTACACCAGGGGTGGCCAACCTTTTTTAGCAGGCGGGCCAAATTTAAGAAATAATATTTCCTGCCGGGCCACGCACCTAATTTATTTGTTGTGCGCGATCGGTTTCAACTAACACAGACTCCTAGCGTTTGAGTTCTACCTGACAGCGAACATAGAGGAATACGTCTTTCTTGGATCGGGAACAGAGAGTAGGGTAATCAGTAAACCTATTAACTGGTTGAACTGTTCTTGGTGTATAAGGTAAATAAGGTAATATTTTTAAATTAGCTGGTTACAAATGTGAAATTGATTATTTAGTCTGTACAGTAATATTTCAGCATGACAGAACAAGATTCATTGGCACAAGTTTTGACGGGAGTGGGAACAGTGATAGATAGACTTAATACGGTCATGAAACAACAAGGAATGGCAACTGAAATTGTTAAGTTTAGCGGACAGGCAAGAGATTTTAAGAAGTGGGTAACTTCCATAGAGAAGTATGCATATTTGGTGTCTGCATCAGATGAAGAGAAAATGAGACTTGCTTATCAGGCAGCAACAGAACCGGTTTCAGATCATATCCGAAGAAAATTAGAGGCTAGAGTGGATGAGACATGGGAGCAGTTCAAAGACGACCTGGCACATAAGTACGCGGAAATAACGGATCCACAACATGCGTTTTCGGTGTTGAGACAGTCTAAACAAAACAATGGAGAGACGGTATAATTGTTCAGCGATAGGTTGATTAACCTGGCTGAAGAAGCATTCTTAGGACAGAATGTACGAGGAGAAGAGGTAGAGAGGATGTTAGTCGGGATTTTTGTAGATGGCATAAAATCCGATGGACTAAAGTTTAAGCTGATGAGAGAAAACCCCGAGAGGTTATCACAAGTATTATAGTGTAGAGGTGTTACACACAGGTTAGTAGGCACGTGATGATCGTACAGCACACAAGACTCCGTTGTGTTATAACATTCTTTATTAGTCGAATCGTTCAACTACAGCACAATGATGGTAGGCTCAAATCCCGATGTTTACATGTTTCCTACCTTCTTGCTAGCTGGCCCCCAAGTCACGTGTGTCCCAGCCTAGATACACTTCTTCATTCGTGCACACACGTTCACTAGCTATGGTTTTCCCACTAGTCAAGGAATGCGCAGCATTCCTTAACTCTTTACTCCTAAGCTACTCCCTTTACTGTTACAATACCTCCCCTTCTTCAAGGAGAATTTTTCCCTGAAAAAATCTCAACCCCAACTCTTAACCCCTTAACTCTACATCTCTATACAACAATTCCATATAATTCTTAACTCAATTCTCATTCTCCTATCTCATCATAGCCAATTGCTAACCAGAGACAATAATACCGAAACTCTCTACAAAACTCGTTATAAAGTTCTCCAGAAAACTCGCTACAAAACTCTCCATAAAGTTCTCCAGAAAACTCGCTACAAAACTCTCTATACAATTCTCTAGAAAACTCGCTACAAAACTCTCCATAAAGTTCTCCAGAAAACTCGCTACAAAACTCTCTATACAATTCTCTAGAAAACTCGCTACAAAACTCTCCATAAGCGAACCGCTTTTAAAATTTAACCATCTAAATTATGATTGACAAAACTGAAGATATTCCCCTTATCCTTTAATTCTCCCTTATTCACATTCTCACATTCTCACTATTCTAGGATAGACAGAAAAAATAGTTAGATTGGGTAGTTAGATTTGGTAGGTTAGATTTGATAGGTGCGCACCTAAAATAAATAAGAAAAAGTAAGGAAAAAGTAAGAAGTAATCACCTTTCTCTTCCCATACATTCTCAAAACTTTATAAAAATAAAGTTTCAAAATTTATCTTCAGTTTCCGTCAATAACTATTAATCATTTAAACACACTCAGGTTAACTCAATAAAACCAAAGTTTTGAAAACATAAGCAGCTAAGTTAACTTATTCATTTCATAAAGCGCAATTGAAGTTCAAACAATTGACTAAACCATATCAATCCCCTCATTCTTTGACATCATTTTTATCCCCACACATTAATCAAATTAAACATATATAACTTAAAAACCAACCTGATCATAAAACATATACCAATGTCTTATGTGTATTCCTCCCAACAACTCTTGCTTAAGTTATTTACCAATTACCTTCTTTGTAAACACAAAAATATCGTGTCTAACTTCTTCTTCTATCTGCCATCTGCAGAATATTCTACCACGCTATTCATCTATCTCTTCTCCATTTTCTTAATAACTTCAAATTTTTTTCGATAAGTGCAATATCTACATCAATGTCGCTATCCTCCCGAGGAGAGCTATCTTCTTTCATATCAGCTTCTTCATCAGTTTCTGACTTTTCATCCATCTCTTGTTCCCCATCTGTATATCCATTACTAGCAACCGCTAATTTCTTCCTTTCTAAATCCAATCTAATTTTCCTGTCTTGCCGTCTCAACAAATTTTCAAATAGCGGCATATCTTCACCACTTGAAGAATTCACTCTAAGTTTCCTTTGCCTCTTAATTTCTTTTTCTTTCTGTCTATCCAACTTTCTTTTTACTGCCTGTCTTGTATTCATAAATGGTGGTTCTATATTTTCCTTGACTGATTCTTCACTAATATAATCGTCATACATGTTATTTTCCTCTGTCATGACTGTTTTTGGTAACGTTTCTTCTTGTTCAGCTGTAGTAGATGCTGTTGTCACTTGTTTCCCATTCTCTATAGGTATTGGATATACCGATTGTCTGACCATCTGTCCACCTGACAATATTTCTTCGGAACAATAATTATTATTACTATTCTCTGCATTAACCAATCTATTACTCCTCGCCTTGTTTACATGACTCTACTCTCGTTCTTCTAATACTCAACTACCAACTACCTGCCAGTTATATATCACCTATTGTGATTTTCCTCCACCTTCTACCGTACCATCTAAGTTCATATATTACCTACTGCAACACCATCAACATGGAAAACACCCAACTCTCAAGTTAAACTAATTCTTCTTTCTACTACGTTTAGTTGCTGTTCTCGTCATTACTGTATCTGTCTGTTCAATATTTTCAAAACAGGTCTTATATAGGTTATACCATGCTATTTCATCTTCTGAGTAATCACTAACTATAGTTGTTCTCCCAGCTTGTTTACTATATGCTGTAGAGGAGGAAGCAACATCCTTATAGTTGGAACTATCACCCCTGCCAATTTTCTTACTTCTAGTACCACCCCTCCGGTCGGGAATACATTTAACGTCCCACTCTGACAAGTCTGATGCCTCTGTCGTGTCATCTCCTACATTTACTAATAGACTGGTCGCAGCAGTCCTAGTCCCAGCACTTTTTCTAATTTTCATCCTGGGGTTTCTTGGTTTTAACGGCGGCTTACGTTCTGCCGGAACATCCGTCTTTAATTTTGACTGGCGCAACCTTATCAAATTTCACTTGAGGTGGTGCTGCAACTTCTAGCGTCTTAATAGTCTGCGTTCCCCTTACTTGGGTATTTTTCTCTACAATAACTACCTGAGTCTGCGTACTATTTTCTATCGTATTACCTGCCTGCGTCTGTGTCTCTCTTTCCTGTCTACCCCTAAAAATTGAAAATACCTGTCGATCATCAGCTAAGGTTCTATTAGTCTGATGCTGATTTTCTCCTTTGTTTGACTTTGCGAGTGCATATCTCAATCTTCTGATTTCAAACCATTGATTTCGTAATGTTTTCTGCTCCTCACTATTAGATGGCCAGTTCCAGTTCCATCTTTTTTTATAAAAATTCTGTCTCTGCCAACTATTTTCCTCTGGCTTGCCATGTTGTCTCTCTTCATACCTTCGTGTTCTCGTCACGTCGTTTACATTCCATTTGTGACAGTTTCTGTCGTTGTTATAAAGCGGTTGTTTTCTAAAGCAGGTTGAGTTTTGACGTGGCCTTGGGGTAATGGTATCATACTGGCCATTCGATTGGAAACCTCGACTACGTTGTCTTCTATAATTTCTTACCAGTGTCATAATTTCTGCGCTAGTTTGATTAACTCCACGTCTTCTTTGCATTTCTCGAAAATTCCCATTTGTTCTACTATTCACACTTCTATTCTGTGTATTAAACTGAGCACATCTGTTACTACAAAATCCAAAAGCGTGTCCCATCTGACCACAACTCCAACAAACCATATTTGTGTTATTTGTATTACCTTCCATGTTTTTTACAGTATTTCTCACTTGTCCTCCTCTACTTTGATTATATATGTTATCGTTTCTTTGTACCATCTGTATTTCTCCTCGTCTTCCTCTCCATCCATGTCTATACTGTCCTATTTCCATAGGTTCTTCAATTCTATCTTCCGAACTACTACCTAACTCTCGTCCTACTCTTAATCTAAACCTTCTCCTCAAACTTTCCTCTTGTATAGCGATATCTACCGCTTGTGACAATCTTGCCGGATTCTCTCTTAATAATTTAAATTTCAATCCATCTGACCTAATCCCATCAACAAAAATCCCTACTAACATCCGTTCTACTTCTTCAGCTCGTACATTCTGTCCTAAAAATGACTCTTCAGCTAAATTGATTAACCTGTCACTGTATAGCTGAACACTTTCTGTAGTGTTTTGTCTAGTCTGTCGCAATACTGAGAATGCGTGTTGTGGATCAGTAATTTCAGCATATTTTCTTGCGAGATCATCCTTAAATTCTTCCCAGGTTTCACCTCCTGCTGCCTCTAACTTTCTTCTTATGTGGTCAGAAACTGGACTTGTACTTGTTCTGTATGCCAATTTCTTTTTCTCCTCATCTGTAGCGTTTACTAAATAAGCATGTTTCTCAATAGAAATGACCCATTTTTTAAACTGGTTTGCCTGACCACTAAATCTTTCAACATCACTGCTTACATTTTGTTGTCTTAACACTGCATCCAACCTTGATATTGCCCCACCAACTCCAGTCAGTACCTGTGAAAAATCTTGGGGTTCCATTCTAGAATCTATACTGGAAATTATCAAGCAATATACAAAAATTTCAAACAATATTAATTTCAAATTCAGCAACAATACATAATCTGTTCAATTAATTACTCTAATATTATCTAACTATACTAACTAAAGACTCCAATCGAAGATCCTGACGAAGAAAATTGTCTGTTGCAATCCCGAATCCTAATAAAAGAATTTAAATGAAATCCTGATGCCGAAATACCAACACCACAAAAAAAAAGGACTCTAATCGACACCGTTGAAAGGAGCAGAACAAAGAAGAGCCTCTGGATTTCTTAATTTAATCGAAGTCGAAGTCAGTTCTTTCCAGTTATTTTCCTGACGTTGATTGTGCTCGATATAACGCTCGCTACAAGACTGCTTGATTACTTGCTCAATTAACTGTACGCGTTGGACTTTAATTTCCGTCAAGCAAGGTCACCTTCACGCAACCGACAACTGCTCACGGTTTCAGCAAAAATTACTTTCCAACAGCAATCTGGCATTTTCATATGTTTCAGCGTAAAAATGATTTAGTCCACAACAATTGGATTTAAACCTGACGCTATCCACTCTCTTATTTGTTATGTGGCCTTCCCACAATAGTCAGTTTAAATTGATTTATACAAATTTTGACTTGAGACAAGTTTCATCAATGCCTTCATTTAAGTGAAGTGACTGTAGAGAGTATTGAGGATCTCGATTTAATAATTTTGGAATTTGCAACATAACCTTGACTTCACCTTCAACAGTCCAATGGGCTAAAACTCATAATTTTCACCATTCTTTGTTTTACTTGAAATTTTATTTGGAGCAGTTTATCGTTCTGTTGAAATTAAATCATTTCTGGTACCTCAAGATTTCGTAAGTTGTTATACCATGTAATCAGCGAGTTCATTCTTATCAGCTTGTGTACTAATTTTTGATGCAAAACGGCATTACTTGATCTCAATATAGAATTAGCGTTGGTCAGTGCTCAAATTATTTCATACTATTAATCAGATAAAAACATCAGTCTTTCAAAAAAATAAGTTTATCAATCAAACCTTCTGAGCTGTCCTGAGAAATCGATCTCCTTTTTAAACAGAAATACACTGAGAACCCACAACAATTACCCCTGGGCGGGCTTTCAGCTGTTGCGTTTCTTATTATTATTTACTTAAAAACTTCCTTCTCCAAACGCCCAGACACATCAATCTTCCATGGCGGTAACTCTCTCCACGACATCCCATATTTCATAAGGTCAAAGGCACCAAATCAACCTGTATTATAGTGTAGAGGTGTTACACACAGGTTAGTAGGCACGTGATGATCGTACAACACACAAGACTCCGTTGTGTTATAACATTCTTTATTAGTCGAATCGTTCAACTACAGCACAATGATGGTAGGCTAAAATCCCGATGTTTACATGTTTCCTACCTTCTTGCTAGCTGGCCCCCAAGTCACGTGTGTCCCAGCCTAGATACACTTCTTCATTCGTGCACACACGTTCACTAGCTATGGTTTTCCCACTAGTCAAGGAATGCGCAGCATTCCTTAACTCTTTACTCCTAAGCTACTCCCTTTACTGTTACACAAGCTGTGGATATTGCAGTACAAGAAGAAAATTTGAGACGTAGATTTAGATTGAGAACAGGACGAGAAATAGGAACTAGTCGAGAAGACAGAATTGAGGAGCCTATGGAAATAGGACAAACAAGGTTCGGATGGAATAGGAGAGGAGGTATACAGACGTTACAAAGTAGTAATAGAAATGCTTATGATGAAAGAAGACAAATGAGGTATACTACAAGTGAGACAGTGGGTAAAACAAATAACACAAATGTAGTCCGTTGGTTTTGTAGTCAACGCGGACACGTTTCTCTTTTTTTGTGGTAACAGGCATGTCCAGTCGAATACACAAAGTAGAAATGGCAATAGCAGGTTGAATAGGAATGTTGAAGATAGACACATAAATTTTACAGGTACAAGAACGCAGGAAAACCGGCGCCCTACCTATTAAATAGGACCTGTAGTAGGGGGGAAAATAATAAGGTCCCAAGGTTTAAAGAATATGTTAATAACAGGCATAGTAGAACGAGTAGAGAATACTTTCAACTAGATGAAATCAAACAGTTTACAGAAAATAAAACAGATCATAGCTCATGTATAATAGAAATAGGAAAGTATAGAGTTCGTACATTAATTGATTCAGGAGCTCAGGTTAGTGTAATTAAAGAAAGTTTTTTATATAAAATAATGAGAAATTGTAGAATATTTAAGAGTCATAATAATCTTCACTCTGTTACAGGACAGAATTTACAAGTAATTGGACAAACAATGATCAATTTTAAATTAGGAGGGATCAACGTAAGACATCTTTTTCATGTAGTGAAAGATTTAAATAGAAACATGCTTATAGGAAGAGATTTTTTTAATAAAAAATGGAGTAAGACTTTTCTTTGATCTACACAAATTAAAATTCAAGGACGTCTATGTAGATATGGAAGAAGACATGCATATATCAGCACTAGTTAGAGTTAAAATGTCCACGACGTTAAAACCACAGTCGGTTAATTTGATACAAGCAAAGGTAAAGAGAAACCCATATTATGTGGCAGGACACACAGTCAGAATCACTGAATTGCAAAAGGAAGTAATTGATGAGCCTGGTTTAGAAGTTCCAGATGGAATAATAGCGTTAGATAAACACTTAAACTTTCCAGTAATGGTTATTAACAACACAGGTAGAGAAATTAAATTATACAGAGGATGTGTAATAGCTAAACTAGAACATAACATTAGTGATATATTGGCAACGGATAGAGTAGAAATGCCGGGAGCAAACTATTCACAAACTTCTAGTGAAAGAATTAATAACAGACGCGGACGCGGAAGAAGAGGGAACGTACAAATGGATGAATTGATCCATCCATTCAGAAGAAATACAGCCCAAATACATTCACTAGACAAAATGACAAGGGAACAAGAATTGTTGGCACAGTTAAAAGCTCCACCAGAAAATAAGAAAGTATTAGAACAACTTATAAAAGAAAATCTGGATGTATTTGCAATTAATGATTTAGAATTGGGAAGGACAAAAACAGTTACAATGGAAATAGATACGGGAGATCATCCACCAATTAGTTTAAAACCATATAGAACTCCCTTAAGAAATAGAGAAATTGTCGAAAAAGCAATAGAAGACATGTTGAAAGCAGGAATAATAAGATCAAAGTCAGAATGGTCATCTCCGATAGTAATCGTGGCCAAACCTGATGGTTCAAGTCGGTTCTGCTGTGACTATCGGGCGTTGAACAAAATCACTAAGAATGTAGCGTACCCACTGCCGGTGATTGATGATATTTTGGGGTTGCTTAATGGCTCAGGATTCTGGTGTATCCCGATGTCGAAGGATGCTCAAAAGAAAAGTGCTTTCTGTACTCATATGGGTTCTTACGAATTCTTACGAATGCCATTCTGGGTTCGAACGGCTCCATCTCACTACATGCTGTTAATAAATGAGGCACTAGAGGGTATGCAAAAGTTTGCGTTGGCATACATAGACGATATTCTAATCTATACAGCAGGGGATGTGGAGGATCACTTAAAACATGTAAGGTTAGTATTCGACAGATTAAGAGTACATGATGTTAAATTAAAGCTTATTAAATGCGAGTTTTTAAAAACAGAAGCAAAATATTTGGGGTATATTATAAATAGAGACGGGATTAAACCAGACCAAGACAAGATAAAGGTTATTAAAGAGTTACCTCCTCCAACTAACGTAAAAGAAGTGCATGCTTTTATTGGAACTTGTGGGTACTATAGGCGCTTTATCCCAGGGTTTTCAAAAATAGCAGAACCTATCACTAACTTAACGGGCAAATACGCTAGATTTAAGTGGGATGATGAGTGTCAAAAAGCGTTCAAGTTTTAAAAAAAAAACAGTTTAACAGTGGTACCGCTATTGACGCATCCAGATTTGAATAAACAGTTAATACTATATACAGATGCTTCTGATAATGCTATAGGAGCATGTTTGGTTCAACCATATGAAGGAAAATAATCTGGAATACCAGGGGTTAAAAATGAAAGGCCAATTTATTTATCTCATAAACTTAGCAGATCGCAGCGAAAATGGTCGACTATTGAGAAGGAGGCTTATGCTATACACTACGCTCTACAGAAACTAAATTACTACTTACATAACGCAAATTTTGTTATTAGAACTGACCATATGCCTTTAAAATCTCTATTAGAAGCTCCAGTGCAGAACAGGAAAATACAGACGTGGGCATTGAATCTACAGGGATACAATACAAAAATTGAATACATACCAGGTAGGATTAACACATGTGCTGATTTATTGTCTAGGATCCCCTATCTACAGTCATCAGGAGACACAGAAGATGAAGGTGAACCAGAGATCGACAACCGAAACTGGCAAGTAAATATATTAGATTCTGCCATAATAAATAGAGAAGAGTTTGAGAGTTTACCATCGGATCAAGAGTCTGAACCCTAGAGCAGAAGACCCACATTTAGGCACAATTTAATATGAAAGAAGAACAAGAATTAGATCCAAAAGTATTACAAATAAAACAGAAATTAAAAGAAACGGAGGAGAATAAATATAAGAAGAATTATTTAGTTTTACAAGAGGATGAACAGTTATATTATATGAGTGAAAAGAATGAACAGCTAAGGAAATATATTCCCACACATTTGGAAAATGAAGTTTTAAAAGCATATCATGATGCGAATGGTCATCTCGGTCGGGATAAATTGGTGAAAGCACTTACGAGTAAATATTATTGGCCGAACTTATTTAAATCTGCTTGTAAATATGTAGATACGTGTGAAAGATGCAGATTAAGGAATATGAAAACAATTAAGTGTCCCTTACAAGACACAGATATTCCTCAGTTTCCAATGCAAAAAATTAGTTTAGATATATCGGTCCTCACCCTAGAACATTGTCAGGGAACGTATATTTATTTCATATAGTAGACGTCTACAGTCTTTGGCGGAAGTTTATGCAATCCAGATAAGAGCGCAGATACTGTCATTAATATTTTTTTACAAGAATTCGTACCAAGATTTAGTTGTCCACAAAGTATGCTTACGGATAATGGTAAAGAATTTGTAAATAACAAATTTGAAAAGTTATTAAAAGATTTGAATATAAAACATATAAAGACCTCATACTATAGACCTTCTTCAAACGCTAAGAACGAACGACAACATAGGACATTATACGATAATATAGCAAAGATTGTTGATGAACATGAAAAAGATTGGGATCTATTCTTAGGACCTGCGCTTAGTGCTATACACACAAATCAAAATGAGAGCACAGGGTTTTCACCATTCTATTTAATACACGGGAGAGAACCAATGCTACCTATAGATAATCTGTTAAAACCAAGACGGAAGTATATGGGAGAAGACTTTCAAGAGACCATCATACAAGAAATGCATAAAGCACACGTGAGATTAAAGAATAATATAATTAAAGCTAGAGAAAGACAGAAAAAGTAGGTGATAGAGTTTATTACAAGAAGCATAGAAGGAACTCTAAGTTTGATGCTCGTTGGGTCCCAGGTTATTACGTTTTAGAAAAGCTAGGAAATGTATCATATAGTATCAAGAACCAGGTCACGGGACATGTGGCAAGGGCACACGTGGAACACTTAAGAAGAGATGATGATGAGAAGGAAAATAATATTTATAATAATAATTATTATTCAGACACCGGATACTTAGATGAACAAGTCGTCAGGGGAACTACAATAACCTCAGGTTTTAGAAAAGATCCAGCACAAAATCGGTTAATAACAACTCCAGTTTACGATGATACTCAAGAACAGACAATACCGAAAACGATAGAAGAAGAAAATGTGAATGAGAGTCATTATGATAGTATAGAATCTATGGAAGAGGAAATAGGTGCTCCATTTAAGAATACTAGACAAGCAACGAAAAGAAGAATAGATAAACAAAGAGAAAGAGAAGTGAAAAGACAGAGGAGAATTAGAGATTATTCAACAAGCGGTGAAGATATGCCTCCTACTAGAAAGGTCCTTAAGAAATAATGATAGACAAATTAGATGGGATATTGAACAGAAGAGATTAGCGGCTGCTAGCGAGAGACATACAGATGAAGAAGAAGAAATGGATGAGAAGTCAGAGTCAAATAGTAGTATGGAAGAAACTAATAAGTTATACGAAGAAGAAGATATTGATGTGGAGATAGCACTTATTCAAAGAAACTTGGAGTTATTGAAGAAGTGGAAACGTAGGAGATAAATGGATAGAAAATATTGCAGATAGCCAAGATATAAGTTTCATGGTTTAAAAAGGAAAGAGATACTTGATGAAGTATATGAAACGGTGGAAATGGAAAAGGCTTCTATGATACTTTTCATAGGTGATCTTGAGGAGTAGTTAAGCATTAAGATAACTAATATAGATGTAGGTTCGAGTGAGGCATATATATTTTTTTTCTCTCTGTGAGGGAATTGCTGGTTGATTTTATGTTTCAACTTCTTATTAGATAGATAAGTTAGTCAATGGTACAGCAGGTAGATGTACTCTATAGTAAATAGACAAGTTTTATTGGTGCTAGAAATACCGTGGTTAATGGTAATGATTAAGTAGTTGTAGTAATATGTGGAACAAATCCAGGAGAAACAATTGGTGTGTCGAACCACAGGTTCTATTGGTAGATAATACGCTCATTGTTAGTTAAAGACTTTTGTGGAAAGAACAGATATTGTTTTAAGTTAGAAATTGGTCTGTAGATAACAGATATATATATACTTGGCAGTGAGTTGTTTTAGTTTCTCGGTTATAAAAACAATGGAGTGACTTGGGTGAATAAATATGTGTTACATTGGTTCGTATAGGAGGACAATGTTGCTTGTTCACTTTAAGTTGGTAATTCTATGTGAGTTATTTTTTTTGAAAACCTTCTCTTTAGCGAGAAGACAGTTGTTTTATTGAATCTGAGTTTTTAATGCCTCATATATAATATGTTTTTTTTGCTTGATTTGGTTCTGTGAAATGATTGTTGTTATTTGATTTTAGAATAGGATTATTGTGTCCCTAGACTTTTGCGTACAAACTATTGGTCCGTAAAAGAGACCAATAGTGATAGGTAATAATAGAATATTTTCTTCTGATTTGATAAGATGCATGTAATATTATTTTAAAATGTGTTTTTCTTTGAATGAGTTGGGGGGGGGGGGGGGGGGGGGGGGTATGATGTCTTGTTTTGATTTTATTTCGCTTAACTCATAATTTAATTAAGTTGTTTTGTGTATTAGGTTACCTTGTTAGTAAATATGTTACAAATGTAATTAAGTAAGTTTAATTTTTAAATAGTTATGGTGTTGGCTAGAATAAAGAACATACATGGGGTTTTGTTTAAGACCCTTTGTTCAGAAAAGAGTTAATAAAACTACTGAGGGCTAATAGAGGACACATTCTCTTTGGGAATATTAAGTTGCTGTAAAAATCGGCATGAAGATGTAAGGTTGGGTATATGAAAAAAAAAAAAAGGGGGGGGGGAGACTGTGAATGGCAGCATATAAGCGGGGGTATATATATATAGGTGGACAAAGAAGCAGATTATGGGATGTGAGGGGGCAAGATATAGGAGCTGTGAAATACCAGCGTTAATTAAATTAAAAATGTTCATGGAATATGAACATTGGCTCATGGTCAAAGATGAGGTAACGGAAATATAGACAAGATTGTGGATGGCAATATAAATGTTGAATATATAAATGTTGAGAAAACGTATGTCAACTTGATTTATAGAGAACAAAGATCTATTTCATAAGATGTATTTAAAAAAAAAATATTTTACAAAAATTTTTTTTATTGGCAAGGGAGGTAAATGTGATTGTGTTGACTATTCATTACTTTATGTAAATGTGATCATGTTGACTATTCATTCTTTATGCTTTTCACTGGGTGCGCACCCCTTCTTTACTTTTTCTAACTACATTGTTTCTGTTTATCATGTGTTGTGAAAGAGTGAGGAATTTTATAATGTCAAGTGTACGATAACGATTATACGAGCTGTTCTTATGATATATATATTTTGTACAGGAACTTGAAGAGCCAAGAAAGAACAAGAAATATATAGTGGATTACTATATGGCAGGGGAAAGAGTTACGAGTTACGAATAGATTGTTTTACTTAAAATAAAGTTGGTTTGGGGAAGATTAGAGGAGTTGTGGGAGGTAAGGAAAGAGAAGGAATAGAGTAGGGGGATTGGGAGTAAAGACTTTTTAAGGGAAAAAGTCTTTAGAAAACATAGGAAGGTGTAGCAGAATATGGGTATTAGGTGGGAAAAGCTACAGCACGCTTGAGCATCAGAGTGGAATGGGAAGAAAGATGCTCAAGTCGTGACGTAGTTTGTTGTTAAGGGGAGTCAACATCTGGGCCTGGAAGAGAGAAGACATCATGTTGTAACCAGATTGTCATCAGTAAGAAATAAACTCTATTTGTATTAACAAGAGAACGAGTTAGTCCTCACTCTGTTATAGTTGTTGTTAATTAAAGTAAACAAGGAAACGTGCTACAGCTTGGACCACATCGTCGTTTCCTACTCCGCGGGCCACAACATTACTCCCGGCAGGGCCTGCATGCGCCCCGCGGGCCTCGTGTTGGCCACCCCTGCTCTACACACATAGTGAAAAGGAAAGTCACTGAACTTTTGTGGCCACATCCAACAGTTATCTTATTATCTAAGCTTCGTACTTAATTATCAACCGTGGATGGGAGCCGGGACAAACTACTAAACATAATCTTGCCTAGAAATCACTCTGGGGTTGACTGCAACCTCCTCCTAAGGACATGCTACATGTATATGGTGCTAGCTCCATATGTTTTAACCCTTCGGCGCATGATGGGTGATGTGGTCAATATTACGTCTGCCGCCTTTGCTTCCTGGTGTATTTCCTTATGCCAGTTTAAGGCACGGTCGATCGATGAGTCCAGGTCAGTGGGGTGGGGGGGGGGGGGAATTCCTGCCACAAGTGGGATTCGAAAACATGACCACTGGGTTGGTAGGTTAGGGTGCTAGCCAAAGCGCTCACGCAGTTGTGTTAGTACATGTCGATAATACTAAGTAGACACTAATTACACGCGGCACCCTTGATTTCCAACGGTTTCTCTCATCTAATCCAGACGGGGGATCAATATCTGGGGCTTTCATGGCCCCAACTGCCCTGTTAAATCTATGACATGTAATAGTGGGCTGGCGTAGTTGCCCAGACGCTTGCTTGCCTCCCTAGCACCATATGTCCAGTGCGCCTTAAGGAGTCTCACTTATAGAATTACTTCTTATTCTTTCACTCCTCCCTTACCTCCTCCTCCTCATTCCTCCAGCTGCTGCTGCTGTTGAGGCTGCTGCTGCTACTGCTGCTACTACTACTACTACTACTACTACTACTACTACTACTACTACTACTACTACTACTACTACTACTACTACTACTACTACTACTACTGCTAGCTGCTGCTGCTGCTGCTACCATTACTATAAAGAGCTTTCTTTTGTCATGTGATGAGAAGAGAGGCATTGGAGTACACCGTGACGACTGGAAAGATCAGGCGGAAGAGAGACTGGGGTAGACTAATGGAAATGATGCTGGATGGACTGAGTCGGTGGCATGGAGGAATATAATCAACTAAGTTGATCCAGAACACCAAAGACATGTATGTGGAGAGACATGAACGCCTATGCCAGCTGGCAAGGCTCTTGATGACGATGAGGATGATGGTATTAAACGTTACCCTGATGTTGAAATAATAATTATGGAAGATATGGTTCCTAGAAGGAAAGGGAAAGGTCGACCATCATGAAGATGGACACATGACATTGCCGGCACATTGAGGATGACATTACTGGAGGTAATAGAAATGATAACGGATCGAGAGTCTGCTCACCGGGCAGTGATGAGACCGACGTTCACAAAAGACTTGTATAATGATGATTATTAGCCATCACACCGTGTTGTTCTTGGTGTTCTGTTTTGCTAATTAAACATAGATGTGCGCTCACGCGAGCTGCGACACGAGAAAGAGGTAGGCACACAAATATCCACGGCTGCAATGGGAACACTCAGAAAGCAATGTGATTTGTGTGATGAAGCTCGCTTTATCCCCGACCCCTATGCGACATTGAAGCAATGCAAACTCTGCGTCGTAACATCGCATGGAATGGATTCATCAAACGTGAGTTTGACAATCTCCAAACCAATCTTCAAGCACGGATGTGATAGCCGTATTTTTGAATACTCAAAAATGTTTCAGTATTAAAGCGCAATTGAAATAGCATATTTTTGTCGTGTATCTTTTCGTGTTGTCCGTGCATGGCGTTCTTCTATAAATGTGATTATAGATATCTGTGTTCGCCGACCCTTTCACCTAGGGGAATTTCATGTCTATAGCGGTTTCCAGTGCCGGCAACTTGGCTTAGTGGCAGTGAACGCGTTTCACAATTCCCCGGCATACCGAGTAATGATTTCGAAATCAGACGATTTGGAAGCAGACTGCCTTATGTTGATTTTGATGGTATGAGGGTCGGTCGTTCAGAAAGTAGTGGCAAACTACGGAACGTGGACACTGCCGAGTAAATCACAGTGAAATTCCAGGGTGTTTTGCGACGTCCCGTAAAGGACATACAGCTGATTTTCTTAGTGGCTTCCTATAGCTCATTCTGAAACGCTGATCATCAGCCACGGATATGTTTTTGTTTTTCCATTGCTCGCTTTGAACTTAACTTAGTCCACGCACAAATATTACTATTAGTAGCGAGATCATGCTTCTTCCTTGTCCCCGTCTTCCACCAGAATGTGTTAATTAATGTGTGGATGTGTGTCTGTGCCATGATGCAAGGAAGTCCATTAGTTAAGAGATGGATTGATAGAGCGCAGAGAAGGGCTGAAATGGTCAAGATAAGAAATAATTGAAAACATTAACAGGACTGACAGAGTTAAGATATGGGCTAAAAGAGCTAAGATATCATTCTTTCCTCATAATTTGTCTGATATATATTACCAGTTGTTACGATATATTCCACGTTTTCTCTTCACATAATGTGACCAACGCTATGACATAACCACAAGTACGGAGCTAAGAGAGAGAGAGAGAGAGAGAGAGAGAGAGAGAGAGAGAGAGAGAGAGAGAGAGAGAGAGAGAGAAAGAGAGAGAGAGAGAGAGAGAGCTAGACAGATCCCATAGAGTACTGAGTGTCGGCCAGGTCTACTGGTCACTCACGTTCACACCATTCTCTGTATCTCTAGTCTACGATGATTTATGTTCTTCCACATTGTACACATGATCCCAAAAGGCTCCCACCATGTCTGCCTTATCGTGCACCAATACTCCACCCAACAATTCAGATCCAGCCAATCTGTCCGCCTGCTCATTTCCTATCATACCAGCATGTCCTGGGGGGAAAATATCCAACATAAGCTGCCTATCTTTGATATTTTAATTAAAGCATGTCGCTTTGCACGAAGCACGCCTGTTACAATCATGACATGTGTATGCTGTTTGTCCTCCTGCTAGCGGAGCGCCGTTATGATTCCCTCCACCTCCATTTTGACTAGATGTTGTAGTATCATACTCCAGACCCTCCTGCACTAAACACAGTCGATTAACTTTCGCTATGTAACACCCCACTCTCCCCTGGGAACTTCTTTTGCCATATAGATCAGAGGTTTACGTGTGTATGATTACACCACGGGGGCGCTTTATTTGTCTTAATGACCAGTCTTTTTCAGTACTGAGTTCTTGTTGAACCGATCAATTTGGTATCTGTTTTGCCGAATGCACAGATAAGGATCTGTTGTTAACACTTATATTCAAAGGCTCATGGGTGTTTTTCGACTGTGACACGTCACAGGTCTGTATATAATCTTAGGAAATAAACATGCTTTCAGTGCTCTGACGTTTGTTGTTTTATCTGTTCCAATCCGTGAAGATCCAAACCGTCGAGATCCAATCCACGAAGGCGTCAATTGCTTTACTCTTGCAGAGCAAAGATTGTTCCACTTAAATTTCTGTCGTCACCACGTCACCAGATACTAAAACCTCGCACTGTTTGTAAAGCCTCTCCATTGATAAATATACTTTTTTTTATATATTTGTTATATCGTTGTCATTATTTTTGTTTTTGTTGCATTGAGTTACACATTATGTTTTTCACTCTCAACTTGGGCTGGCATTGCTGGCTTCTCAGTTCCCATGTGGGTTGCTGATAATAATACTGTAGCGTCAACATATCCAGTTCAGGTGTTTACATTCCCCCGATTACAAATCATATTGTTCCTTGCAAATATTTTTTCTAACATTCCTCGTGATATTTTCACCGTATACGTTAACAATATAAAGGGACAACAAACAAAACTGGTTTTATGTAAAACGCTAGAACTCGTTTTCTTTGTTTTGAAACTTCCAGTTACACTGAAGAAGACATTAGAGGCTTCTTACCACAATTTAATAGAGTATATCATCAGTCAGGGAGAAAAAAAAAAATACCGACCTTCTCCAAGATTTGAATATGAAAGAAAACTGGCTCGTAATGAGTATCATGAGTTACAATTTGAAATCATTATCATCATCAAGTGCTCTGTCAGCTGGCATAAGCATTATGTCTTTGGTGTTCTGGATCAACTATGCTGATGATATCCCTCCATGCCACTGTCTCAGTCCATCCAGCATTATTTCTCTTAGCTTGCCTCTGCCTCTCTTGCCCTTGATCTTGCCAGTTGTCATGATGTTCTCCAATGCCTCTCTTCTCATCACATGACCAAAGAAAGCCGTTTGTGTCTTGTTGTATATACTACTATAGTTTCATTAGCCTCTTTCAGGCAATCGTTGTTAGTTACTCTGGCAGTCCAAAGAATTCACAACATTCGACTCAAGAGCCACATCTCCTTACAGATTGTCTACTCTGCTGTTTACCGTTCAGAGATGGAACATGATTACCTGTTTTGCACTATGAAAATAGTTGTCAGTGTCTCTGTAGTGGGCTTTCTTCTTAACGACCAAGATGTTGGTCCTCTTTTCATTGAAGTTTATAGATTGATTCGTAGGCACGTGTGTTGTCCCCTAACTTGACAATGTGTTTGGTCTCACGTTTCTTGTTATGCCACAATATGTCAGTTTCCACCGCAATATTACTCTTTTGTTGGTATTCAATGCGTTTAGTGTGTGTGTGTGTGTGTGTGGTTTTTTTTTTTTTTTTCAATTACAGTTGTTTGTCATCGCTGAGGGCTTGCGGAATTAAAAATTCATCACTGTCGAATACAAACTGTTGCCATTGACATTATGCTGACGCTGTAATGTTTAGGGCCTGCAATTCTTCTAAATATTTATAGCAAAATATCCCAGTTGGTATGCATGTGGATTAAGGTCTGCGATCTGCTCAGACCTTAATCTGTGTCGGACGATTCCAGTAGGTTGATGACTGCTCTCGGTTGCGTAAAATTCAATCCATCCTTTCTCCAATAGCCCTGTTCCTCTTTCAACACATGGTCCTCACATATTTTTCCAGCAACTTTTATCAATATTTAATAACGCGGACTCGATTAGTATCCTGACGTCAGACAATTTGAATATGGTATTGTCAGCTGCCACCTGTCCTTTAATTTTAGCCCACACAAGTTACTATTAGTGTGTTTTTTTGTTGTTGCCTCAATATTAAATTCAATATCTCATTAACCAACTGAGGGAAAATGATGAGATTTAGTATATAACCTTATCATTATGTCCACCCAACAAAAATTTTTTTGTTCTGGAGATTTTACAGCAGATTTCAAAGTTAGTTTATATGTAGTATATTAATTACGACATAGAGATTACCTCCATGATTTTAACAGTATTACAGCTTCACCAAGAGACGTCCGGGCATTTTTTGAAATTTTCACGTGATTTCCGTTTTGAAACAAACAGCGCGAAGATTCAGAGGTGTCTCCAAATGGGGGTTCTTTCCTGAAACGTGATTATATAAATAAACTAGCTGACAAGGCCCGGCTTCTGGCGGGGATCTGTCTGTCTGTCTGTCTGTCTGTCTGTCTGTCTGTCTGTCTGTCTGTCTGTCTGTCTGTCTGTCTGTCTGTCTGTCTGTCTGTCTGTCTGTCCGTCCGTCCGTCCGTCCGTCCGTCCGTCCGTCCGTCCGTCCGTCCGTCCGTCCGTCTGTCCGCCCGCCTGCCTGCCCGCCCGCCTGCCTGCCCGCCCGCCCGCCTGCTTATCTATCTATCTATCTATCTATCTATCTATCTATCTATCTATCTATCTATCTCTCTCTCTCTCCGCCGACCGGCCCACCCAGCCAGCCAGCCAGCCAGCCACCCACCCACCTACCTTTCTGCCTACCTACCTACCTACCTACCTACCTTTCTGTCTGTCTGTCTGTCCGTCCGTCCGCGCTATTAAATATTGATAAAAGTTACTGGAAAAAGGGCAGGACCATGTGTTGAAAGAGGAAGAGGACGATTGGAGAAAGGATGGATTGAAGGTTGTATGTTCGATTCCGGGCCGCGTCCTTCATTTCAAGATTGCATTTTTTTTCGGACACTCCCGAGGGTCGTCGCTGGAGCTACGGAGTTCGTGCTTTGTGCGACGCTTTCCGCGCTGCGGAAAGAAACTGAGCCATATGGGATAAAAACCCTGTGCAATGCAGCCGACCCTGTCCATTGTAAGCTACTTCTTTCATTGCACCCACTCCCATACGAATCCGGATAGGCCTTTGTTTGTCATCTGAATTTGCAGGTCCCCATTACCGTAAACATAACTTTGTTAGCGAGAAATCACTAGTTGTTAAGCAAAACATCAAAGGAATGTCGCCGCTTTAAATGATTTAAGTTGTTTTTGAACCTATCAAAGACATATTCCTTGGGTGGGGGTAAATATAAGACGGCTGGAAAAATTTCATAACGATGCAACAGAGAGTTTTCAAATTAATTGATCGTGAATGAAGGCAAACAAATGTGGACATACTATATAGGGTTAAAATGAGAATGGTACGGCGGAAGTCTCAAGCACCCACGACGATGCTCTTCTATCAACTTGTCGATTTGATATTTCTTTCTTTTTGGCGTCTGTTTTACAAGGGACAACAATTATAGCTAGAAATACGTTTCTGGAAATTGTATGTTTTCCATTCGGAGTCATATCTTTATTCCCCCCTTTGTGCTCGATGCTGTACGTATTTTGTCTTCTTTTGCAACAACATTGATATCATGCATTGCCCATAATTGGACACGACAGTCCTATCTAGGGATGGAAGCACAGTCAATCTCTAAATACATTACCATTCATCTTATTATGATAATCCCTTTTGTCTGTATGCTTTGATACGAACACGAGCCCAGGATTCTGTTGTAAGCCATTATACGTATTACCAGCATGGGCCATGACCAAAAGTTGTCCTATACTACTGGGCACATATCGCTTTATCTGTCCATCCACTGATTGCCATTCCTTATCACTTGCGTGGTGCGCATTGATCCACATTTCATCCAAACACACACTGCCATAATTTTCTTTGATCATTTCCCTTATTTCACGTAGGTATCTGCTTCTTATGGCTCCTAAATGCGGTTGTTCGCAAAGATTATTTCTACCGCCCTTGTACTTTCAAATAGTGAAGATAATGTCCTTATAATTTTCCACAAAGTTGTTTTGGATAGCTCTATGTTATTGTTCTTTCTGAACCAAACCCTTAAGTTTTCTTACAGTCACTGTTTCTTTGGCATCTAGCATTTTTATAATGCTGGATAATCCTGAATATAAAATCCAAAATTTGTATAATTTTAGGAAGCTCCATGGCGAAGTGGTCAAGCCTTTTGACTCGGGCTCCAATGGTCGTGGGTTCGATTCCGGGCCGCATCCTTCGGTTCACGAGTTAAATTTTTCGGAGACTTCATTGGGTCGTCGCTAGAGCTGCGTAGTTCGTGCTTTGTGCGATGCGGAAAGAGACTGAGCCATATGGGATAGAACCCGGTGCAATGAAGTCGAGCCTGTCGTATATTAAGCGACTTTTTAAAGCATTTTTATGATAGCTCGCCTTATGACATCTTTGTCAAAGCTGTCGACAAAATGACCATTTACTCGAACCCAATGCATGCATTGTTCTTTTGTCGGAATTTGTAACAGTATAAAATAGTTTCCTGCGATCAGCTCCTTGACAAAAATATGTGTACAACTTCATAGCGATTCTTTGAAGTGTATAATTTCGCATTTAATCACATTGAAAAATATTCACACATTTCAATGTTAGCGATAAGTGGTAATATTTTTAAAAAATACAACAAAAACCATATTTATCAAGTTTCATGAAATATCTAACATTTTGAGACACCTCTGAATGAACAGTCATAGTTTAAACAACGCGGGTAGTTGGCATAAGGCCAATCCCATGAAAAAACGAACAATATTCAACACTGAGCTCCTGATTGTCTGGCTACGCTGTAATACATTTAAAATTATGAATTTCATCTCAGACCCGTAAATTATATACCGCATATAAACAAACTTTAAAATCTGCTGTAAAATCTCCAGAACAAAAATGTCTTTGTTGTGTGGACATAATGATAAGGTTATATACTAAATCTCATAATGCGGCATTAATGGTCCCTCAGTTGGTTACTGAGATATGGATGTTTGTATTGGGGCAACAACAAACAACAACAACAAACGTACTATAGTGTTGGACATATGAATTGTGTGTCTCTTGTTTCCTCATACACATTACCAGCTGTGATCACGAGCATTGTGTCTGTCAGGGTCTTGTTTAGATGACCCAAGGCTCGTGTTCACTAACAGGCGTGAAAACACTCACACATAGAGAATGAATGTACAAACACACGGCGATATAACTGAAACACTTTAATCGCACTTCTCAAAACAGCAGTCATATCAGGCATCGCTCAAAGTCAGCGATAATGCCATTTCCAGAAACATACAATGCAATATATCAATTCATAAATACAATAGAATATAAAACTCACTCAATCTTTACTCTACTCAACAAAGCATACAGGCTTTCTTCCATCAAGCATCGACTCATACATAGCAACACTCTTTCACGTCCGTCCAGTCTCGAGGTCCTAGGCTGTCTGAGCTCCCAGCAGTGATTCCTCGTTGGCCCTGCTTTCCGCTCTCGTGGTCTTCGTGCACCACGCTGACCCTGGCCATCACATGCGTAGTAACTGTTAGTCCAGTTCACGGTCGTACCTGGTCGTTGCCGCCAGGCGGGGGAGATGAAGACTCGGAGATTCTTGTTTACGCATGCTCATTACCAACTGTTATCACGTGCACTGTGTTTCTTGTTTACGCATGCTCATTACCGGCTGTGGTCACGTGCACGGTGTCTCTTGATTCTGCATGCTCATTACAAGCTTCAACTGTGATCACGTGCATTGGGTATCTATTGTTTCCTCATGTTCATTACCAGCTGCAGCTGTGATCACGTACACTGTGTGCCTTTTGTTGCCTGATATTACCATCTGCAGCTGTGATCGCGTGCACTGTGTGTCTCTTGTTTCCGCATGCTCATTACAAGCTTCAGCTGTGATCACGTGCATTGGGTGGCTTTTATTTCCTCATGCTCATTACCATCTGCAGCTGTGATCACGTGCACTGTGTATCCTTTGTTGCCTGATAATACCAGCTTCAGCTCTGATCACGTGCACTGTGTGTCTTTTGTTGCCTGACATTACTAGCTGCAGCTGTGATCACGTGCACAGGCTTGTTTGAAGATTGGTTTACGAACTAGTGTTGCTCCAACAGTTTTATAGATCTCCTCGTTTCTAATATGGTCATTTCTGGATTTGTTAGCTGATGTTCTCAGACATATTCAACGTATATTCAAGCTTATTGAACGTTAAAGGTGAGAGGGCCATATTCATTGCGCCGGGTTTCACTCCATCTGGCTAGGTCTCTCTCAGCAGGGCGACACTCCTCCTGCTTCGCACAAAGCACAACAGCAGCAACAGCTACTATATTACTACTACTACTACTACTACTACTACTACTACTACTACTACTACTACTACTACTACTACTACTACTACTACTACTACTACTACTACTACTACTACTACTACTACTACTACTACTACTACTACTACTACTACTACTACTGGACGTGACTCTGATCTAAGTGATACCTATTACTCTGTTGAATTTAATTAATCAATTAGGACCTCTCTGTCTACTGCCAACTGCCCATGTCTACATTTATCATCAATACCTATGTGACTGTCTGAGAACCACTGTGCCAGCCCCGCCGCAGCAGCTGTATGGTAAACATTCCCAGCACCACAGCCGTGATCCCGATGGTCTGATTTCGTGTCCAATGATGAGAACACCGTCTTGCCACGATGAGAACGGTCTTGTCACCCTAAGTCTGTTACCGGTATCATCATCGTTGGCTCCGTCTCTCTGGGCTCAACTTACTGCATCATAGCCAGCATAAGTGGAGGGTCGTGGTCTCCCGGCAAGCACCCAGTGGCTTTTCATTTGCATTTAGATGACTGCTGATGTTTGTTGAGGGAGATCAAGTTTGATAGCGCTGAACGATGTGCGCTTGACATGTTCAAATGTATCCCTCTGTGTTTAACACGGTGAATACATTCGTGAGTATTGCTTAGTTCTCATAGAAGGGAAGGGAAAAAACGGAGTAGAGAACACAAACATTGAAAGCCATGGACGTAAGTGGGTGCGAACTTGCCGCCTGCAAATGACGACAGTCCTTTACCAAATGAACACGTGTACTCTAGCTTGAGCTCTGACAACAAGATCACATACACGCGACAGCAGGCGATTCTGAAAGCGAGGTCACCATCATTATCGTCATCATCATCATCTGTAATGCTGGGTTAAGCAGGCGACCATGTTCCTTCACAAATGCCGGCCTTTTGTGTTCTTGATTTATTTGACAGTCGGTCGCCTTCTGTTATAGATTAAAGTTAATAGCTACAGACCCCGTTTCCATTCTACTTTTTCTTCGTCTTGTTCCTCTCTCTTCCCTCTCTCTCCCCTCCCGCTCCTCATCCCGTTTATCCCTCAGTGGAATATTGGCACTCAGACAGCTTACGCCAAGCCCTCCCTTTAGACATGCTCACAGTTTGGCTCGATTTTAAATCTCAAATTTACTACGGGATGGGCAGCCAGTGGCACACTAACCCTCCTTAGTGGCCTTTTCCGACATGTATGGTAGCTTACAGTCTTACAATTCTTTGCTTCCCTTATCTACTCCGGTAACGCGCGGGTACAATTTCCACGCCGTGTGGCATATTTGGTAATATGGCGTTGGTTTCATGTCTGTTACAGGACGCCGCAATCATCCCTAGATGTTTTTAATTGCTTGTGATTTACTAGGCAATTTTAATGTTCAGTAGCTTGATGTTGCTTTCTGAACAACCGACACCTTATACCATCGGAATCAACGCAAAGTTGTGTGCTTACAAATCGTTCGCAGTTTATTTCAAACCCTCGAGTGGGTATTAGGCAAACTCTATGCATACTCGATAGATGACGTAGCCATTATTACGCCGGCCCAGACAAGTGGCTGGTGTTGATTTTTTCACTCTAACTAGAAGAGGAGCCAGGGTGCACTGCGGTTAGTTCGCTGTCTTCCCAGACAGTGGCTGCCCAGACAGTGGTGGGTGTCTGCCCAGACAGTGGTGGGTGTCTGCCCAGACAGTGGTGGGTGTCTGCCCAGACAGTGGTGGGTGTCTGCCCAGGCAGTGGTGGTATCTTTCCCCGGTATTGGCAGAATCTTTTCAGTCTGTATCTGGGAATATGAGGTTGGAGACCAGCCACCTCACCTCCAGCCGTGGCCTAGAAAATGAAGTAGCTGACATCCCAGCCACAGCATCTGCTATGAGGACTATCTTTACTTGTTTACCCATTCGTGTAAGGTTGAGTGGACCGCGGTGCCACGTGAAGCGCAAGAAGCTCCCGCCTCGAGAGGAATTAGAAGGTAACATCAACTGGTCGGCTTGAGAGGCCGCCAGACAATGCGGCTCCATTTTCCTTGCGAAAGTGAACAAGTCTGTCCTCTTCAAGCTTCGTGAAAGAAACTCAAGTTTCCTCTGTTTCAGCGGGCGTTTTGGTGTTTAAGTTAGTTGCATATCCTTTACAGAACGTAGCAGTCAACTTCAGCGTTTTTTTTAATTTTTATAGCTACTGCGATTCCTGGCAAGTTTACGTTCTGTGGGTCGCCTTTGTTTTCTGAACGACCGGCACCTATACCATTGTAGGGCAACCAACGCAAGGCGGCCTG
The DNA here is from genome assembly GCA_014155875.1 of Cepaea nemoralis. NCBI lineage: Eukaryota > Metazoa > Mollusca > Gastropoda > Stylommatophora > Helicidae > Cepaea > Cepaea nemoralis. Next base: position 507,408 of record JACEFZ010024194.1, on the reverse strand, counting down.
CTTCCAAATCGCCAGCAGCTGTGTATCGATCGCGGTATGCGGGATTGCGAATTGCATTCGTGACTTCTTCGCCACATAGCAGGTCGTGTTGGCCATAAAATGACACCGGCAAATGGCGTGAGCGGGGTCAGACGAGGGTTCGATACCTGCCTTCGAGTTCCCTACGCGAGGCAAAGACTGGCCATCTGTACTAAACCCGTACACCTAGCCCTGCAATATTTGATGGTCCTAACACAGCCGGTTTCTGTTACAGGGCGTTTTTTTTTTTTATCTGGCTACATTCGGGGAATTACCACGTATTCTCATGCACAAACATTCAAAACTGTATAATAATGCATGCCACTTTCAACGCTTACAAAGCTGAATCAAACATAGCTGATTCCTCCGAAGTCGGAGAGTGTCTGCCTGTACGGCGAGGAACCACCATTCTGTACACCAATAAGCCAGACATGGGACAACGGATACTCACGCAAAACTCAGGTCCTGTATGACATCACACTGATGTTGGACAACATGATGTCTTCATCCGACATACAGGACTTCGCGTTGGAGCTCAAGCCAACGAACACAAGCAAGCAAGCATTTGGATAAGCGCGAAAGTGAACTATTTGATTGTTCACAAACAAAACAGAAGGAATCAAAAATTAGCGCACCGTTCGGTATAGATTTTTGATGTGTGGTAACACATCACACCATTCACTGCTCCAATTATCCGGCTGGTTGGCCCAATTAAATGGAACAAATTCAGGGTCTATAATTTGTTTCATTGGCTTTGTAACTTATTCCTCAAATAAACGACCGCAGTAAATTACCCATTGGTATTATCATTAGTCTACTGAGTGTAATCTTGCCAAGAAATCAACAATTAGCTGAAAGATGCTGATGTTGACAACGATGTCCTGTAAAGGATATGCGAACAAAAAAAAATATCATTAGTTAAAAATCGACTCTGTACGTACGTCCATCTGTCTATTCCATGCATCCCGCATGCCTGCCTGTCTGTGTGTGTTGACTGACTCATCTCATGTTGTTCCTCTTGTACCTTGCGGCGGTGTCGAGGTGAAGCATAAACAGAGCCAGTGTGCACGTTTATGGCATGTTTGGAGATTCATTCACATTGTTGACTGTATGTAAAACAATACAGTTGTCACGTTCGTCTTGTAGTTAGTTAGTTGGTCATATTATACTGCTGTAAGTATCCTGCAGTCCATCTTGTACTGTTGTAAGTATCCTGCAGCCCATCTTGTACTGTTGTAAGTGTCCTGCAGCCCATCTTGTACTGTTGTAAGTGTCCTGCAGCCCATCTTGTACTGTTGTAAGTATCCCGCAGCCCATCTTGTACTGCTGTAAGTATCCCGCAGCCAATCTTGTACTGCTGTAAGTAGCCCTCAGCCCATCTAGTGCTGCTGTAAGTATCCTGCAGCCCATCTTGTACGGATGTAAGTATCCTGCAGCCCATCTTGTACTGCTGTAAGTAGCCCTCAGCCCATCTAGTGCTGCTGTAAGTAGCATGCAGTCCATCGTGTACTGTTGTAAGTATCCTGTAGCCCATCTAGTACTACTGTAAGTAGCATGCAGTCCATCTAGTACTGCTGTAAGTATCTCACAGCCCATTTTGTACTGCTGTTAGTATCCTGTAGACCATCTTGTACTGCTGTAAGTATCCCGTAGACCATCTTGTACTGCTGTAAGTATCCTGTAGACCATCTTGTACTGCTGTAAGTATCCTGTAGACCATCTTGTACTGCTGTAAGTATCCTGTAGACCATCTTGTACTGCTGTTAATATCCTGTAGACCATCTTGAACTGCTGTTAGTATCCTGTAGACCATCTTGTACTGCTGTAAGTATCCTGCAGCCCATCTAGTACTGCTGTAAGAATCCTGCAGCCCATCTTGTGTTGTAAGTATCCTGTAGCCCATCTTGTACTGCTGTAAGTATCCTGCAGTCCATCTTGTACTACTGTAAGTATCCTGAAGCCTATCTTGTACTACTGTAAGTATCCTGCAGTCCATCTTGTACTGCTGTAAGTATCCTGTAGACCAGTGGTTCCCAAGCTTTTCAAGCAGAGGGCCATATCTACTATTTTCGGTAGTTAAGCGGGCCACAACGTTATACAATTATAAAAGTCTTGCAATATCATTCTTATCTTTCTTAACGTTCGTCAACAAAATTCTAAAACTTTAAAGACAGTCAATGTCAGTACTACACTGCAGTCATTTTTTGGTTTAAAATCAAAAGTTCATTTAACAATACATTTTTAATCAGTTTCGAAAATCGCTATTAATGTAATTAATGTACAATTGTAATTGTTCTTCATAACCATCTGACATCACAGTGTGACAGTAGCTTACCGTATTCCTATTTCAGGTCTGATAGAAACTGTCTGAACTCACGCCTGTTCAGCGGCTTGCTTCGAATTTTGTTCACACATCTCAGAACAACATCGATGACATGTTTCAGATTTAATGTCTTTCCACACAGAGCTTCTAGGTGAATGATATAATGATATTTTAATATAGTACGGCCAAGAAACTGTTCCTATAATGCTGGACATCCAGACTTTTTACCCGTCAAAGCCGGAACACCGTCGGTGCATACACTGTCCAATTTGGTCCATTCTGTGTTGTTTTTCTCTACACACAACTTCCGATTTTCAAACAGATCTATCCCTTTGGTAGTTGCATGCATCGATTCAAGTCCTAGAAGTTCTTCAGTGACTTCAAAATTATCGTTTATTTGCTGGAACAAAAACTGCGACCTCAGCTGTGTCAGAAATCTCAGTGAATTCATCCATTGCCAATGAAACAAATTTTAAATTTTTTATGTGTGCTGCTACTTGACTATAAACACCGTTGGCTAATTCTTCAACTCGCCTGGCCATAGTATTATTAGACAAAGGAATCTGATGAAATTTTGTTTCACACTTTTTATTGCCAAGCATTTTAAGGGAAGGCTTGGTTATTTCTTCTGCATCGGTGAACGGCTTCTTTTTGCGAGCCAACAGAAGAGCGACTTCGAACGACGCAACAACAGCACTCTTGCTCTGTTCGTTAGCCTTGGTGAAAAATGACTGCTGCCTGGTCAGAGAACTTTCTTTTTTTTTAGCTTTAAAATCTTTTCTTAACCCCGAATAGATCGGACATTGAGCATTTATGTCTGAATGTGTGGTCGTGAAGTGTCGTTCCAAATTAAATTTTTTGTTGTAACAGAAACACAAAATCCGCAAATTAAGCAAACTGGTTTACCACTACGGCTATGCAAAAACATAAATTTCTCCGTCCAATCGTCGTTGAATTCACGACAAGCAACGTTTTCACATTTTCGCTTTTTACCATTGTTTGATCTTAGATTTTCCATCCATTTTATAGGTGTTTACGGTAAATTTTTATTTGAAACAAAAATCTAATTTCAACACAATACTACCAACTCTGCTAAACAGTTGTAACAGACGACAACGTGGCGCCATGCGCAATCTGATTGGTCGACAAGGCTGGGATATGGGAACTTCATAACGTTTCGTTGCCAACTGAACAGGCGCATTCGATAATATCTGAGCATAACAACCACGAGCAGAGTAAATTGTTGCACGCTGACGGGGCGCTCTGGGTGCATTTTTGAAATTATTAAAATATATTAAATAACGAGGCCTCGCGTGCCACTTTCTGACAACTGGCGGGCCACAAGTGCCCCCGGGCCATGGTCTGGGAACCTCTGCTGTAGACCATCTTGTACTGCTGTTAGTATCCTGTAGACCATCTTGTACTGCTGTAAGTATCCTGCAGCCCATCTTGTACTTCTGCAAGTATCCCGCAGCCCATCTCAGCTCCATCATCCTGTCTTGTACTCGTCCTTGTAATATAATATAATTTGTATGTTTGATGATTGATCGATTTATTTGGCGTTTCTCAGCCCGCGTCAGTGCCTGGTAGTCATTGTACACTCACTGAAATTACGGCAGCCAGGGCGAATCTTGCCACATTTAGAAGCCGTTTCCTGTCAAGTTGGCCGACGACAGAATGTACTGCGCACTATTTGAAGTTGTTTTCAAACCGGCTTGATGAAATTGATGCGACTGTGTCTGAAGTTGTATTTGTGTTTGAAACGTTAATTAATGAAATGCTTGTGATCATTTAGTTGTAACCTGAATGTGGTGTCTTTGTTGTTTATTGTCGCTGTTATTAAGTGTTCACAGGCGTCACGATTACCAACACTTATCAGCATCATTATGTTCCTTGCCAAATGACAGGGTTGCATAAACTTAGTTCTTGGTGTTCGTGATAATTTCTTTTGATGATATTCCTTCATGTCTTTATACAGTCAAGCATTATTTCTCTCCTTCTGTCATTGTCATTTCTGCCGTTGATCCTTCCAGTCGTCACCATGTTTTCTAACGTCTCTCTTATCATTACATTACCAAAGAAAATTGTTTGGCTCTTTCTTATCGTTATATATAATGTTCAACTATCACTCCAAATAGCTTCTCCGAACACTCATTATTATTGAGGCGGTTCAAAGTGCAACATTCGTCTCAGAAACATCATTTCCGTTGCCAACAAGCTGTTTTTATTTTGTTTGTTCACACTCCAAAGCCAACACACAATACTACAGAAACAGCAGTATCATTGGGATACATGAGAACGCAATAAATCGTACCCGAAAAGATAAACGAACATTACAGCTAAGGAAGCGAACGCCGTTGTGTACGAGGGAGAGCTTTCCTGATGCAAAAAGTTGACATAGTTGCACAGCCTTCACAGGACGTCACAGTCAACTCCATCATTTTTTGGCTGTTTGTGATTTCTTGACAAGTTTACTTTCAGAATCTTGCCATTGCTTTCCGAATGATCAGAGCTCATACCATTGCATGCAAATCATCGCCAGGCGGTCTGCTATCAATCGCCGCAGATGTGTTTCGAACGCGGATGTCGGGATTGCGAATTGCGTCCGAAACACCTTCGCCACAGTGCCGGCTAATGCAAAGAGGCTTCTCCGTAATCAATACAATCGTGCGCCACGTCGATAGACTTGACATAAACAACAGGATGGCTTGACCACATGGCATAATCGGGACAAGAAAACAGACGACCCAACTGTTATGATCATGATCGTACACGCTTGGCGGCATGGCACATGATGATGACGAAAAGAACATTTTTGATAACTCCCACAGGTGCTAGCCTCTCTTGTAGACCACATAATGAGATTATCAGCACGGTGCACCAATTTTGTATCATCTTTTGTATCACCTGCGAGGATACAGTTGTGTGAATACCAGAATCAGTATATGTGCTTTTTTATTGCTAGGTTGTCTAATTTTACAATCTATCCGGGCAGCTCCTTTCGATTTCAGCTGTCGTGCGATTTTAACATGGGCAGTGGTCCTCGCCAGTTTTCTAACGAAAGATCGTCACTTCCTAGCCTGTTCTCTTTTCCTTATGCGTTTACACGCTCAGAGTGTGTTTACCATCGTGTTGGCCATCACCTGCTTCTTCCAGGGACCAAGCCATCCAGTATTGTTCTTGTGGGGCTAACTTATTCAGGCGAGGCATGATTAAACAAACACGTGTATTTCTCTTGCAGGTACAGGGCCATCGAATGCACCGCCGGCACCGAACGCACCTCAAGCCATTATCATAGAGGTAAGAGCGTCTAATGGAGTCATTGTATCTTCTTTCAGAGTCGTTGGAACTCCGTGTGTCTAGGGAATGGGGTTAGGGGGAGGAACCAGCCAGCCAGCCCACTCAGATAAGGGCGGAATATTATGATGTAAAAAGGAGTCTTCCCAAATGCAATATACTGTTAAATGGAATTAATAGTAGTCGTCGAACGGTTCCAACTTCATAGCATCTGGTCGCCCCATTATTGTTCCGTTCCTGTGCCAGCGAAAATCACACACTTCCCCTGTGTGAACTCTTGAAGGAAACAGTCGCTTCGAAAAATCGAAATAACCAGAGCATCGACAACAAGCCCCCAATCACTTGAATATGCAGTTTATTGTCATGGACAATGGGATTAGTACTTTGATAACAACAGATAGAAGTTAAATGTGGAGTAACCCAAACAAAAACATTTCCCAAGAAGAAGCATATTCTGTGCAATATAGCTTTGTTAATCACCGCGAGGAAAAGAGTTCTTAAGAACTGTATTGAGCTAAACTTGATGAACAGAAGTGGATAATGGGCAATTAGCAGATAGTGAGGAATTATTTATTAGGCGCGGAGATGTGGTTTTATAGAAGGATAACACCATGAACGGATAGAAAGAGTAAGAGGATATCATGAAACATGTTCAGAAAAAGACAGTCCACATCTTTGGACATGTCATGAAAGGAGAAAAGCTGGAGTACGCCATAGCAACGGGAAAGTTGGAGAGTAAGCGAGGCAGGGGGAGACCTAATTAGAAGATGCTAGAGTGTGACATGGTGGCATGGAAACACGTCGGTAACAGAAGTATGTGGCAGTACACGATGCAGGAATCTTTGGACAGACATTTTCATCAACGGCACACGAGTGGACTAGAAGAAGGGACTCGTCGTTTGCATATCCTTTACAGGACATCGCTGTCAACATCAGCATCTTTCAGCTGATTGTTGCTTTCTTGGCAAGATTACGCTCAGTAGTTTGCCATTGCTTTCTGAGCGACCGGCTCACATACCCTTAGGTTACCGACGCGGTTAGACCGCTACCGATTCTCGCCGCCGTCACGTTACTCACGAGAGTCGCTAACCCCTATGCCAGGAAGACCGGCAGAAGAAGGGACTAGTAATAGTATTACTACTTGGTAATTACTACTTCTATTACTTCTACTTAATAGTATTACTTCCCCCCAACCCCCAGTCCCTAGTGTATCTGTTAGATTTTCCCACACTCACCACTGTGTTTGCGCGTGTGTGTGTGTGTGTGTGTGTGTGAGAGAGAGAGATGAGAGAGAGAGAGAGAGAGAGAGAGAGAGAGAGAGAGAGAGAGAGAGAGAGAGAGAGAGAGAGAGAGATTCTTATTAGGCAGCATTCTACCAAAGTCATTATGTTGTCCATGTCATCATCTATCGTTAGCCTAGTAAGTCCATAAGCCAGAGTTCAGGTTAAACTACTGTCAGTTTACCATATTGCGACCCTCTTGTACTTTTATCTGTGCACATTTGGATGTTTATTGTCCACTCCCGGCGTGAGAGCTTGTGCTCCTATTTCGCACACCCCACGCTCATTGGCAACCCGGCGATTGATTAATTATAACGAGGCAGCTATTTACGGCATTCTTGGGAGGAAGGCATCTGTGGTTCTTTACCTCCTCTGTACAAATCAGAGATCCCAGGAATATCAACGGAGATTGTTAATGGTAATGACGTAATCTCGGCACGTACAAGCGACTTGGATTTTTTCTTCTGATGGCGGCATAATATGACAGGAGTTAACTGCGAAGAGGTTTTGCCTCCAAGAGGGAATCTCCAAGACAGCTGTACGGCTTAATGAGCTCAGCGGGACAGCTCTTCCCAGTTGTGTTATTTGAAAACACGGCCGGTTGAAAATTATATTAACCCCATGAAAATGGGGAACTTTTCTGGTTTAATTTATGGTATATAGTCACGCCTATGGAATATTCAACTGAAGACATGCGATTCGATAACGCCATTATGCCTACCCCGTTCCAACCTGAAAGAGATGTTATATTAGGCTCAATCCCTGGTTCAGGTTAATAATCACGTGACCCAGTCAACCACAAATAGCATATTAATTTGAAGGTGATTGTTGTCCAAACAGGGTAATGGCGAAGCATTCTTTACCTTCTTATAGTCCATGCCGTGTGGCGTTGGTGATGACCTCTGTCCACAAGTTTCTGTCTCGTATACGACCTTTTATTCCTAATACTTGTGATGCATTAAGCCTTCACATATACAGCTATGTAAAGTGGAGCGTCACATTTTCACGCCCCGCGTATTTAGACAAGTCGCCACTCAATTGGTAATATGGTCAGTTTTACGGTGGAGGATCAGCCACAGAGCTGGGAATACAATCCTACCACCGCTGGAGATAGATCAGCCAGAGCCGTGAACACAGGCTTGTTCATGGGAATCCCATGGGAAACGTGCCACGGTATGGGATGGGACAGCAAACATTTGTATTTCCCATGGGACACATGGGACAATAGCCATGTCATAGCAACTTGATCTACGTCAGAGCAACCCTTAATTTTTTTTTTATCTTTTACCTTTTTAAAAGCCTTTTATCCTTCTATTTTTTCTTTATATATTTATATCAATTCTTTATCTCGTGGTGGGACACCTGATAAATAAATAAATGCGCGCTGCTAGTCGGCCATTATTGCTGTAGTTGTTGATTGGCGTCTTTGGCAATTTGTAAATACGAAGCTAGTTTTAATCTGCTGTAATCGAAGCAGGAATTGTAGAACAAAAGCCGACAAGTGATTTTGACTTATGTTTTGATTCTCCACCAAACAAAGCACTTAAGTTTGATGACCCCAGAAACAAATGCCTTGATGATGAAGTCACCGTGTTTCAAAATTTACGGCAACCAACTTCACAACCATTAAATTATTGGAAAAATGAACATAGGTTTCCACTGCTAAAATCAAGTGCGAAAATTGTTTTGGCCATACCAGTGTCCTCAGCAGCAGTAGAGCGCTTATTTAGTGCAGCTGGATTGTTGTTGAGTAAGTTATGAAAACGGATGATACCAGCTCTCGTTATAAACGCTGTGTGTATCAGATTTGCATGTAAGATGAAAATTGTGGAAATGGTTCAGGGATTACCTGGATTAACTGAATTATTAGAAACAGTCAATCAGCAGGAAATTGATAATGTGCTGAATGAGCAGAGTGACTGAGAAACAGAATGAGTGTCAGAATGACACTGAATTGTCATATTTAGATTAAACTTTGAATATTAAAATTAATAAATTCTGTTGTTTTACATGTATTTTTGTACATATAGTCCTATTTAGTAGACACCAACCCTAAACTTTCATAGATTTCATAATTTTATTTGAACTGTATTCCATATTAATATCATGGGAATCCCATGGGATGGGATGGGATGGGATGGGACAGACATAAAGTACCATGGAATGGGATGCGACTGAAAAATGTATCCTATGGACAAGCCTGCGTGAACACAATCCAGCCACGACTGGGGATCATTTACGGGAGCCGGGAATACAGTTCTGCCGCCGAAGGAGATTTATCAGCCAGAGCCGTGAATACAATCTTGCCACGGCTGGAGATCAACCACAGAGCCGGGAATACAATCCTGTCACCGCTGGGGATCAACCACGGAGCCGGGAGTACAATTCTGCCACCGCTGGGGATTAACCACAGAGCCGGGAATACAATCTTACCACCGCTGGGGATCGAACCTCTGTGTATGTGTGTGTGTGTGGAGGGGGGAATAGGGTGCATGTTGCGTTGTTATGGTGCGGTATGGCGCTTACTCGCGTGTGTATCTGTCTGTCGCCGTGCGTTCCTTCGTTCGTTCACGAAAAACATAATTGCTTTCTTGAAGTTAAGGCAATTTTCATGTTGGTCTCCTTATGGGAAGAGAACACCCGGAGAATAATGGCCGGGAATACAATCCTGCCACGACCTGGGATCAATCACAGAGCCATGAATAGTCCTGCCACGGCTGGGGATTAACCACAGAGTCGGGAATACAATCCTGCCACGGCTGGGGATTAACCACAGAGCCGGGAATACAAGCCTGCCACCGTTCGAGATCAACCACAGAACACGGTACAATCCTGCCATGGCTGGGGATCAACCACAGAGTCAAAAATACAATTCTGCTACGGCAGGGGATCAGTCACAGATGGGAATACAATCTTATCATCGCTGGGGATCGAACTCAGTGTCTGTCTGCGCGCGTGTGTGTGTATGTGGGTGAGGTGCATGTTGTGTCGTGGTGGTGCGGTAGGGCGGTTGTTAGCTTGTCTTTCTGCCCGTTGTCGTGCGTTCGTTCGTTCGTTCGCAAAAAACAACAACACATAATTGCCTCTTGAGGTTAAGGCAATTGTCACGTTAGTCTCCTCATGGGAAAACACACACACATACAGAGAGAGAGAGAGAGAGAGAGAGAGAGAGAGAGAGAGAGAGAGAGAGAGAGGAGAGAGAGAGAGAGAGAGAGAGCTATCTTGAAATTAAAGAAATAAGCCTTACACGGATGCACTTCTAAGTCGGTCACACTGGACCAGCAGTTACAAAGATGCCTTGAAAAATGGGAGCGAAGGAAATTCTGCCCTGGGGGAAGATATTGCTTGTTACATCTGAGTGGAATCTGTCTTGTGAGTTACAAATGAAGACTGGATGAAGTGGAACACAGGAGGAGGAGGAGGATGAGGGGAGGATTAAGTGCCAGCTTGATAGCCCTAGTTAGTGTTTGACGACACTTGTCTCGTGTTATCTTTTCTTGCTTGAACATGTGTTATCTTTTCTTCCTTGATCATGTGTTATCTTTTCTTCCTTGATCATGTGTTATCATTTCTTGCTTGAACATGTGTTTTATTTTCTTGCTTGAACATGTTATCTTTTCTTACTTGAACACGTGATATCTTTTCTTCCTTGATCATGTGTTATCATTTCTTGCTTGAACATGGTCAAAGACTGTCAGTGATTTCTTGCTTCAATAGGCATGCACATAGTGTTGTCACTAACAACGTTTTGTTGCTTGTTTCAGCCATCGAGAGAGCTTGCCGAGCAGGTAAGGAACTAGTGTTTTGTAGTGGTGGTGGTGGGTGTATGTGAGCGCGCGTGCATTGATGCGTGTGCGCGCGCATTGATGCGTGTGCTCGGAGAGAACGTGTTAAACAATGTGTAAACATGAATATATGTTTGATACTTTTCATTGTTTTATTTGTCTGCCTGTCTTGTCTCACCCTTCATCGACTCACCCACCCGCCGGTTCATCCATCCATCCATTCATCCCTCCATCCATTCATCCACAGTACAATCCATATTTTTATCCATCCATCCCCTCTGTAAGCTTGTTCGCCTGTCTATGTGCATAAATGACTGTTTATGTGATTATATGCCTTTCCCTTGTGTGTTGTTTGGCTGAGTCCTGATTTATGCACATCTTTCTTACTCTTAACTGCCACTGTTGGCTGTGTTACCGTCCACTCGTATCTGTCAAGTCGTATCTCTCTCTCTCTCTCTCTCTCTCTCTCTCTCTCTCTCTCTCTCTCTCTCTCTCTCTCTCTCTCTCTCTCTCTCTCTCTCTCTCTCTCTCTCTACACGGACATCAATATGTGTGAACAGACTTTGTTGCTGTCCACTCGTCTCTCTCTCCCTCTCTCTCTCTCTCTCTCTCTCTCTCTCTCTCTCTCTCTCTCTCTCTCTCTCTCTCTCTCTCTACACGATCATCAACATGTGTGCATAGACTTTGTTGCTGTCTACTCGTATCTGTCAAGTCGTATCTCTCTCTCTTCACGGACATCAATACGTGTGCACAGACTTTGTTGTTGTCTACTCGTATATGTCAAGTCGTATCTCTCTCTCTCTACACGGACATCAATATGTGTGCACAGACTTTGTTACTGTCCACTCGTATCTGTCAAGTCGTATCTCTCTCTCTCTACACGGACATCAATGTGTGTGCACAGACTTTGTTGCTGTCCACTCGTATATGTCAAGTCGTATCTCTCTCTCTCTCTCTTCACGGACATCAATATGTGTGCACAGACTTTGTTGCCGCCTACTCGTATATGTCAAGTTGTATCTCTCTCTCTTCACGGACATCAATATGCGTGCACAGACTTTGTTGCTGTCTACTCGTATCTGTCAAGTCGTATCTCTCTCTCTACACGGACATCAATATGCGTGCACAGACTTTGTTGCTGTCTACTCGTATCTGTCAAGTCGTATCTCTACACGGAAATCAATATGTGTGCACAGAATTTCTTGTCGTCCACTCGTATCTGTCAAGTCGTATCTCTCTCTGTCTACACGGACATCAATATGCGTGCTCAGACTTTGTTTCTGCCTACTCGTATGTGTCAAGTCGTATCTCTCTCCCCCTCTGCTGTGTGTCCACCGTGATGAGGTAGAGGGGCTTTTGCGTTCCAATGACCCCAAGAGCTATGCCGATGGTAGCACAGCTACTGGTAGGATTACCCATGTCGGACATGCAAGGGAGAGGGACCAGACCAAGCAACACACAAACCTGCTGCCTTGTAGGTAGACTGGGGAAAGTCAAAGGCTAGGGAAAGCACCCCAAAAAATGCTTGTCGAAATCGGATGTACTGAGCCACAGGCTTGACAAAGCAGTGCAACGTAACTTGATTCATGATGTCACAAATTAAAATTAATCGTTATGGTGCTAATCCCGCGAAGTCCCATCAGGCGGTGATAGTGCCGGGCCCCCTGCCTCGAGGGGGTCCACCCATGACTACTGGTGGTCACCTTCCCCTGTGCTGTGGAGTCAAGGCACAGAGGAGTAGGTTAAGAGCTATTGACCAAACACCCCGGACACTCAACATACTACAGTGGAATGCCGAAGGAGTTTATAACAAGAAAGTCTCCCTAACACAGCGTCTTCATAAAGATAGAATAGATGTGGCATGCATTCAAGAGACACACCTCAATGCCAATCGCAAATTCTCAGTCAGAGGATACCAGACCACACGTTTTGACCGCGATGGACACAAAGGAGGAGTTCTAATACTTACACGAAATACAATACCTTGCAGCGAAGTATCTGTCATCTCTGACAACCAAACAGAAATTATAGGTGTTGATATAATGATAACGGACGTGAAAATAAGAATTTACAATCTGTATAGCCCAGCAGATAAGGACCTTACACTCTCAAACATGAAAATAACTGACACAAACTGCATTATTGTCGGAGACTTTAATAGCCGTTCAGAAAGATGGGGATACCCAGATACTGACAAAAGAGGAGATGAAGTGGAGGACTGGGAAATAGACTCAAATCTCCATCTACTCAACAAAGCGGATGACACACCGAGCTTCTACTCCAGAAGATGGTTTACCACTTCTACTCCAGACTTAGCTTTCTGCACAGGAGATATCCTCCACAAAATCGATCGCCATGTGCTTGACCAATTAGCAGGTAGTGACCACAGACCAATCAAGCTTGTAATGAATATGGAGTATGTTCCACAGGAGCAAAAGCCTTTGCCCCGCTGGAATTACAAACGAGCAGATTGGGACAGATTTGCCATACTAACAGACAAATATTGTGAAAACATAAATACACGATATGGCAACATGAAGCAAATGGTGGAAAGTCTAAACAGAGCAATAATACAGGCGGCCACTGAGTCTATTCCTAGAGGAGCGAGGAAAAATTACAAACCATACTGGACTGAAGAACTACAAATTTTGGAGGACAAAGTTGAAGATGCCAGGAAGACAGCAGAGAGAGAACAAACAACTGAAGCGAACATCTCTCTCAAAGCCATCTCAGCAAAATATAAAAGAACAGTAAATCAAACAACAAGAGATTGTTGGAGGGAAAAAACAGAAAACCTGAACTTTGACAGGGATGGAAACAAACTATGGAAACTAGTGAAAGCCATGAACAATGAAGGACCTAGAAACAAACAAATAACAATTAAACAAGGAAATGCCTTGCTTACAGGAAAAAAGGCTGCAAATGCACTAATGGAACACTATGCCAGTGCAAACCACATTGATATTACAACCGAACAGAAGAAAGCAATCAAAGACAAACAGATACATCATAGTAATACAGAGACAGCAGCAGAATATATGATGGCAAATCTAACAATGGAAGAAATGGAACAGGCAATGAATACCCTAAAAAAGAAGAAATCACCAGGAAAGGATGGAATCACAAATGAAATGCTAATAGGACTAGGCACTAAGGCAAAAAAGAAACTACTAGCAGTCCTAAATTACAGCTGGAAGAGAGGAATAGTCCCACAGGCATGGAAGGAAGCTATACTAATACCAGTCCCAAAGAAAGGAAAAGACCTGGAAGAACCAAATGGCTATCGACCTATCAGTCTACTTAGCTGTGTAGGAAAATTAATGGAACGCATTATCAATGGCAGGCTAACATGGCATCTGGAAGAAAACCAACTCTTAACACCACACCAAGCAGGATTCAGAAAGTACAGATCCACTGAAGATCAAATAACCTATATAGCTCAGGAAATAGAGGATGCCTTCCAAGAGAAAAAGCACACACTAGCGGTCTGGATAGATTTAGAAAAAGCATTTGATAAAGTATGGAAGGAAGGACTGAAAGTAAAACTGCAAAAAATGCATGTTTGTGGGAAAATGTATAAATGGATCAGCCACTACCTTGAGAACAGAACTGCCAGGACAAAAGTACAAGGACAAACCAGCAAAATGATGCTGTTGGAGCAAGGTGTCCCCCAAGGAGGAGTTCTTTCACCAACATTATTCCTAGCATATATAAATGACATCACAGAAAATTTTCCAGCCAGAGTACACACATCCTCCTTTGCAGATGACCTAGCCATATGGACATCTGAAGAATATATTAGTACAGATAACAGCAGAATACAGCAAGCCTTATTAGCGCTAGAGGACTGGTCAAAATCATGGCTAGTGAAGATAAGTGAGGAGAAAACAACATGCACAGTGTTCTCCCTCTCAAATAAAACTCAGCAACCTAAGCTGGTATTGAATGGAAAAATATTGCGCCATGAAGAAAATCCAAACTATCTAGGAGTCACCTTTGATCGTCGCCTGACATGGAAGACACAGGTTGAGAAAAATCGAACAAGAGCAAGGCAAAGAATGGCAATCATGAAAAAGCTTGCTGGTACAACGTGGGGAGCAGATGAGAAAGTTCTCAAGAAGTTATATACTGGACGGGTGAGGCCAGTACTGGAATATGGCATTGCAGCTTAGGCAACAGCAGGTAAGTCAAACTTTAACAAAATAAGTAGAGTCCAAAATCAAGGAATGCGAATCATAACTGGAAGCCTGAAGACAACACCTGTTAATGAATTAGAAAAGATCACTTGTTTACAACCAATGCAGGATAGAAGAGATAGCAGAGCCCAGCAACAAGCAGAAAAATTTAGAAGATTGACAGACCACCCTATGTATAAGCAGGTTTAATGGTTTTGGAAAGGGAAGACTGAAGCGTAGCAACTTTTGTAGCAACTGCAAAACAAAAGATTAGGGCAGATCCTATACTTAACATATGAACGGTCAAACCCATTTACAATGCAGACAAGTTCCCAGCTTGGAGACAGTAGCAACTGCCTGAGATGATAGAAAGCATTCCTGGTATTGAGAAAAAGAACACTCAGAATGAAACCGAAAGAAGAAAAATAACCCTAAGCTACATAAAAGAACATTACCCAAGCAGGAATTGGACCCATGCATATACAGATGGATCAGCCAAAAACTCAATAGAAAATGGAGGAGGAGTTCTCCTAAATTAAAAAAATTGAAGTGAAAACAAAACACAGTCAATGACAACTGGAAAATTTTCAAGTAACTTCAAAGCGGAGGTAGAGACTTTGAAAACTGCAGCAGAAATGCTCTAGATGGAGGAAATAAAGAGAAGCAAATAGCTATCTTCAGAGAAGCAAATAGCTATCTTCACAGATGCAAAGTCAGCTGTCTCAATACTGAAGAGCAATAACAGCACAGAACTAGCTGACCTAAGAGCAGCACTCCATGGTCTATGCCAGAAATCCAAAAAAGTTGTAATACAGTGGATCCCATCACATTGCAGTATACCTGGAAATGAAGAGGCTGACAGACTAGCAAAAGAGGGTGGACGACTACCACAGCCTGACATAGACATAACCTATAATGAGGCAATAAGAGGTTTATAAAAAGCACTTATAGAACCAAATTGGAATCAGAGCATCCAGGCCACCAGAAGGATGATGCATATTACAAACTCGACCGAAGAGAACAAGTAGCAATCTTCAGACTCCGCACAGGACATAACAGGCTGAAATACCACTTGTTCAATAAACTAAAGATAGGAGATACCGATGAATGTAATTGTGGAACTGGTAAAATGACAGCTAAACATTTGCTGCAGGAGTGCCCAATACATGCAGAACAGAGAAAGATATTTTGGCCCACGCCTGCTTCATTTGAGGACAAGCTCTATGGAGATATCAACAATCTCAAGTTGACTGCAGCTTACTTTAACTACATTCAGGTTGACATTTAAAGGTGCATGAAGAAGTATTTAGACTGCCACACTTCATACCACAGGTATGTCGGTTACAAAAGCGTCCCAGAGGCATGAAATGGAATATTGCTTGGATAGCAAATCCATTACGTGGAAAGTCCGAATCAAAAGCTCACTGTGTGGGCTTCATAAAAGGTGGAAAAAGTGTCCTAGTGGCACGAAATGGAATATTGCTTGGATAGCAAATCCATTACGTGGAAAGTCCGAATCGAAAGCTCACTGTGTGGATGTCATCTGCAGACTGCATTCTTCTGGTTTCCGGAAGAACAGCCTATGGTGAACGGAAGGCCCAATATACGGAAGTGAGGCTAAGCAGCCATGTGCAGGACGTGGCGATTCCTTGGGTGAGCCCAGTACCATAGCGCTGTGTGTCGACTCTGCAAGTATGGAAGACTCCTTGGATGGCGGGGAATGCCCATGGTCTGCCCCTGCCTTCCCTTGAGGGTTGACCAGGATGTCTTTGGCTGTTCTATATGGGCCAGCTGGGATGGGGGATAACACCACAACAGTGAGATTCAAACGTCATAAGTAGCCCCCGTGAAGGTTAACCCGGTCAACAAATGCCTGCAGAAGTCGGATGTGTCGGCCTAACGGCGCAAGAACGCAGCTCCGCTGTAAACAGGCACAACGGAATCACGTCCGAAAAAACTCCGGATGAACGCATAAGAAGAAGTATCTCTCTCTCTACACGGACATCAATATGTGTGCTCAGACTTTTGTTGCAGCCCACTCATATCTGTCAAGTCGTATCTCTCTCTACACGGA
The DNA here is from genome assembly GCA_014155875.1 of Cepaea nemoralis. NCBI lineage: Eukaryota > Metazoa > Mollusca > Gastropoda > Stylommatophora > Helicidae > Cepaea > Cepaea nemoralis. Next base: position 490,456 of record JACEFZ010024194.1, on the reverse strand, counting down.
CATCAATATGTGTGCTCAGACTTTTGTTGCAGCCCACTCATATCTGTCAAGTCGTATCTCTCTCTACACGGACATCAATATGTGTGCACAGACTTTGTTGTCGCCCACTTATATTTGTCAAGTCGTAACTCTCTCTACACGGACATCAATGTGTGTGCACAGACTTTGTTGCCGCCCACTCATATCTGTCAAGTCGTATCTCTACGTGAACATCAATATCACTGCTTGCTCTCTCATTGTGTGCACATCCTTTGTTGTCGCCTACTCTTATCTCTACATGGACATCAATGTCCCTGTTTGCTCTCTCATTGTGTGTACATGCTTTGTACTACTCTTATCGCTGAACGGACATCAATATCGCTTCCTGCTCTCTCATCGTGTGCACATACTTTGTTGCCGCCTACTGTTATCTCAACACGGACATCAATATCGCTGCCTGCTCTCTCATCATGTGCACAGACCCTGACGCAGATCCAGAAGTTCAAGAAACACCTCAGCAACCCCGAGGTGAGGGAGCTGCTCATTATAGGAGGAGTCAGTGCCAAGGAACAAACCGATGTCCTGTACAAGGGGGTAAGTGCCAACTGTGGTTTGTCTTTAAGCGTGGGTTATCTTCTTCCTTCCTCTTTTGAGGACACAATTGAAATAGACACTCACAGATAATGTTCCACGGCATTATCCCTGTAGCAAAGCTTCACATGCAAGAGCAGGTATTCGATTTCAGAATAATATTATCATTATCATGTACCATGCAGATAAGCGTGGGTGGTTATGGTTTGACATCTCTCATGACCACCAGTCTTGGATAAAGTTTGTTCTTGTCCTGGTTATACCATTTAGCAAAAACGTCCAGGTATATATCCCTTTGCCCTTTTCCCACCAATTTTGTGTCTAATATGTTTGCAGTGTTTATTTGATTTTTCTGTAGGATTGTCTGTCTGTCCGTCCGCCCGTCTGTCTGTCTGTCTGTCTGTCTGTCTGTCTGTCTGTCTGTCTGTCTGTCTGTCTGTCTGTCTGTCTGTCTGTCTGTCTCGATTTTGCATTCGCTCACTTAGAACTCAAGCATGGACTAAACACGCGCTTCTACTTCTAGTGGAGTGGACTGATTTTTTCATACAAATTTGTATAATGATTTTACATTCTTTTCCCTGAAACTTCATCAGTAGGGAATATACCAGTGTTGTGTGTTCTTTAAATGATTTCATTTTACGAGACAAAGACATTTGGGTCTTTGTGTTTTGCATTTGGTCTATGCTTGCTTGATTTTAAAATCTAGGCAAGCCCAATAGATGTGGCAGGAATGTAATGCTATTTGTATTCAATGAATGTTAGTTTTAGCGTCAAAGATGTCATTACATGTGTGAAATGAGAATGAAAGGGAATCTAGCTGTTTTGTAATCATTTCAACGCTGAAGCAGAAGCTTTGAAACATGCAGTAGGAAGGCAGTTTCAAAATAAGGTAAATCCCTAGAGACATACTAGCAGCGGCATACCTCCACACCTGCCTACGGAGACTGAGTACACATACATCTATCCAGATTTCATGACCCCCTTCACATTAACCAGTCAAGGGAGGCTCCGTGCCGAAGTGGTCAAGCCGTCTGCCTCGTGCCCCGAAGTTTGTGGGTTCGATTCTGGGCTACGCCTTTCGGCTCACGAGTGAATTTTTCTCGGAGACTCCTGGGGGTCGTCGCCGGAGGTACGGATTCGTGCTTTGTGCGATGCTTTCTTCAGGTCGCCCTGCGGAAAGAGGCCGAGCCATATGGGATAAAACCTGGGGCAATGAAGTCGATCCTCTCGACTGTTAAGACTTTTTTATTATATTAACCAGTCTATCGATTATCCTTGCTTTTATCGTGTCTTTTATTTGTTGCTTCAAATCCGCGCTGCTAGTGCCAATTGATGCTTACTGATCTAATTACCCTATTACGGGAGAAAGTCGCAAAGTTGTCCCGGTCTCTTCAATAAGCAGCGGGCGTATTTGTTGTCTTTGATTAACACTGTGTCCAGAACATACACACAGATACATAGAGCCAATTATCAGCCGTTAGAATTTCTATACGCAATCGAAAGTCTTGTGATGTTGCCTTCTTGTGCTCTTTGATTCGACAACTTGTTGTAATATGTTTATTTGCGCTGCATTGTGAGAACTAGCAAATGGAAACGTCAAGGCTGAATCAATCATCGGTATATTTATATTTAGGTAATACAATTTTCAGAGTTTGTGTATGCGTGTTTCTATAATTTCATACAAATGTTGCAATTGGTGTAAATCAGCTTTCCTTTTGAGTGTCTTTCTACGTCTTCGTCGAAATCACCATCATCAAGTGCTGTTCAGTATTGAAGGTCGGCTGTAATAAGTCGCATGTCTACCCCGTGTTTCGTAGGAACATCAGACAGTCATCTTCCATTCCACAGCTTGAAATGACCATCCTCAAGTAGATTAGTTGCTTATCCTTTACAGGACGTTGCAGTCAACACCAGCATGTTTGGCTGTTTATGATGTCTTGGCAAGTTTACGTTCAGTAGTTTGCCATTGCTTTCTGAACGACCGGCACTCACACCATTGTATAAAAGCATGCTCAAGGAATCCTTTTTTGTAATGCATGCCTTTTAACTCTACACTGGAGTGCGCTGGAGGTCAGCATGGCCGAATGGATAAAAACTCGTTCTCAAACATATGGTGTGCCGATGCTGAGGTAGGGGGTTCAACTCCTACACCAGTCAGTTGGACTAAAAATTGGGGAGCATTTCAGAAGTCGTACTAGGTGAAGCTAATCCACACGCAAAAGTCAGTGCAGTGCACTAGAAGAAGTAGCACGTGAATGGACTACTAAATGGTTCAAAGGGGGTTTAAAAACACACATATGGTCATGAATCATGAACAGTTAGTAAACAAGAAACAAAACATCTCTTGAGGCCTCGGAGATGTAGTTTCACAGAAGAATGTTGAAAATTTCCAGGACAGCCCAAATTAGTAATTTAATGGTTTTGATATAAGCTTAGTGAAGACGACGTATCACAAACATCGGACAGAGATAGTTATGTCTTGGCTACGTCATGAGCTGAGAAAATCTGGAACATGTGAAAGCTGGAAATATGTGTGGAAAGAGATAGGAAGCCGGTAGGAAGGAAGAAAACTAACCTGCACAGTTCGCGCGACTGCACTAGCTAGGCGGCCTTAATTCCTCAGGCTCAAAACTCTCTGCCGCACACCGCAAGGTACTATATTGGCACTAATTGACAGTTTATGAAGTCGGAGTGGGTTCGCCTGATGGCGACGGAAACTGTTAATAGGGAAAGCTAATCCTACTAATCCACACGCAGATTTCAACCTTTCAACCCAGTACTACTGGAAGTAGTGTATATGGGCTTCGTCTGAGTTCAAAGGGAGCGAGCGAAACATCCAAAAAAAAAAATAAATTGTTGGAGATGCTTTACAGAACCACACTCACGGCCCGCCGAAAATATGTTCTATCCTTGCCAGTTTCTGTCTCATGCATTTCGATGCCTAAGGTGTCGTGTCTTTAGTTTCATGTCCCTATCGTGCTGGCCGGTCCCTGCTCCTTCTCCAAGGAGACATGCCTCTCATAACTGATCTTTTCGAACCACGGTGACTTTTAATATGTCCAAAGTACGTCAATTATAGGGACACGATACTGATTATGAGTCATTTTTCTACCTCGTTCAGATCTGGTAGAATCAGGTTTACGATACAGAAATAACACAAATGCGGCCAATCCAAGGGAAAGTGCACCATAGTTTATTATTTATCCTTTTGATGTATGATATATATGTAAATGCTTCCACAGAAACCGTTTCTGGTTTCATATTTGAAGTGCATGTTAAAATAATTCTGTCTGAGATGTTATTCTCTTATTATATATCATTCCGTCTTCACATACGCGGACACGCGATCGTACACGCACACTTCTCCTCAAATGTTTAGTTTAGTTCAGTTCAGATGTCAGATCTTTCAATCTGAAGCCTGGTATATTTCTCAACAGGTCATCCCTCTATTCTTGGCGTCTGACATTCTCATGCACTTTTGGTCGATATTGTGGTGGTTTTCCCCGAACTTCCACAGGCATATGGGTGGTTTGTGGCATTGGCCACTGACAACATTTTCGGGCTGTCAAGACAAGCGAATGCCCGGCTTTTCTCAGGTGCGGACTTAGTTGTCCACTTATTCCGATGGGGAATACCTTCTCCTGAACTGCCTTGCCACTCTTGTTGGTGCCTGTCCTCTACCACTAGGAGGTGCAGTTAGGATTTCTCTTCTTCAGTCTGAGAACTCCATGCTGTTTTCACTTCTTGATTTCTTCAGGACCCGTCCTTCAACTTTGTGAAACTTCGATATGAAGCAGTGTTCTTTTAGGTGGACATTTGAACTCAGTTGTGTATTAGGGATCACATTAGGTGGGCATTTTAACTCAGTCGTGTATTATAGATCACACTAGTTGGACATTTGAACTTAGTCGTGTATTAGGGATCACATTAGGTGGACATTTGAACTCAAGTCGTGTATTAAGGATCACATTAGGTAGACATTTGAACTTAATCGTGTATTAGGGATCACATTAGGTGGACATTTGAACTAAAGTCGTGTATTAAGGATCACATTAGGTAGACATTTGAACTCAGTCATGTATTAGGGATCACATTAGGTGGACATTTGAACTTAGTTGTGTATTAAGGATCACATTAGGTGGACATTAGAATCCATTTTCAAATTAGTAGAGCATACCTTCCACTGGTATTATTTACCCAGATTTAGGGGTGGGCTTGTGAGTGGCTACATGGATTAGAAAAGAGCGCGGGAAAGGCAGAGAGATACACGCCTTCATGGTTTGACCATGCTATAGACTCGGCACAAGAACACAGATCTGATTCAAGCGTGATCCATGACCACTTATCCTTGTCGGCATAGCACATGATGATGATGATGATGAGTGCCAGAGGCTTTTCCATTGTGTGGTTTCTAATCACTGAATCTATAAATGCCAACCCAGAGAGAGAGGGAGAGAGAGAGAGAGTTGGAAGCGTCGTCGGGCGTGCGTGTGCCACATTTGCAACTGTGAGCGCTAACAAGACAAGTCACCTGAACAAGTCAGGCAACCTCATACGGGGGGAAAATGGCATGTGGCATCCAAGATGTGCAGCGTGGGAGCCGACAAGAAGACAAGCGGAGAGAATCCACCTGCGAGCTGCAGCAAACAAGAAGAACCTCAGGCAACCTCTAACAAAACTACCATGAGGAAGGACCACCACAACCCACCACAAACAAGAACCAAACCTACTGAGAATCAGAGGGAGGAGAAAGACACCAGAGTCGGAAGCACCGACTCACCGACAATCAAGTGGGTTGTCAAACGTATCCAAACGGAGCTGACAGATGAACAAATCCTGAAGCAGCTACAGGAAGAGAACTTCCACATCCGATTCTTGAAGGCAGAGCAGCTCCTAACCTACTCCAAGATACCTACAACCTTGGCGGTGGTGACGACAGAGGGCAGCGAGATGCCGACCACAGTATCAATCAACAAGAAAATGCAACGGCAGAGAGATTCATCCCAAGAGTCAATCAATGTTCAAGATGCCAGAGGGCCGACCACAGCAGAGCAGCATGTCGCAGTAAGACGGAAATCTGCCGGTACTGCGGCGATCACCACGCCTTCAAGGAGTGTCCGCTGGCCAAGCTGGACACAGACTTCCGAGCACCCAATAACAAAAGAAAGTGTGCCAACTGCCTGGGCAAGCATGGAGCAAGATACTTGGGCTGTCCGTACCTCCAAAGACACAGAGACATCTTAAAGTTTGCCATCTCACAAGCGGAAAAAGCTCAACTGCAAGTCCAGATAGATGAGCTAAAGAAGCAAATCAAGCTACTTCAAACACCGGCACTGACCAGCGACAATGAAAAGCTGCTTGCTGAAATAAAGGAGATCCAGCGAAACATCAAGAAGAAATGGAACATATGGCCGAGATGAAGAAGGAAAACGAAGAAATGCTACGCACCATTAAAGCGTAGAGAGAGCTGCTGAAAGCTGATATAGAGTTAATCCGAAACAAACTAACAGAAGCCATACAAGAGAACACAGAAAAGACGCAAGGCGAAACCCAACAAAAGACAGCAGTCCAAACACGACGCCCGAGAAACTCAAGGGGAAACCAATATCCCGCCAGACATCTAAAGAAAACCAAGATGAGAACCCTGACGACGGCATGGAGTGACCCGGGGCACCTACCTTTGAGGAGTGCATAGAAGCGGCAAAGAGAGAGGGAATTAAAGAGGGACTCAGGCGCAAGGAATTCCGAAGTCGATGGGAAGAAAAAGAAAAGAAGAAGCCCAAGAAACTCAGGGGGAAACCGATAGAATACCCTGAGGTACACTATGACAGTGGAGCCGACTTCGAGTACTATATAGGTGACGGAGAGATCGTAACATGGCTGACCACAGAGGAAGCAATCGAAAGACAGCAAGAACACAAACGCGAAAGTGAAAAAAAGGCGCAAGGAGGAAAATACCATCTGAAAGCTTCTACTGGCAATACACAAAAAAGGAGGCAAAAATACCAAATAAAAAAGTCCTTGCAAGGACTGCAACCAGTCAAGCCAGACGAGCCAGGAGCCTTCACTAACAAAAGAAACCACCAGAGGAGATGTGCACAAAAGACAGCCGCCGACCCCCCACCCCCCTCCCCTCCCCCTTCAGCTAACGTCACAGAAACAAAAGCGGATATAACCAGTCCGGGTCAGGACCAACTCAGTAAGAGCGCAAAAGACAGAAATGGGGTTAAAAACCCACAAAAACCACAGATCTCAACAATAACCATCACTTAGGAAGCAGGTTGAACAAGACCGAATTTGGAATTTTTGTTTTTGAAAATTGGAATTGGAATTAGAGATAGAAGCAGATCGTTTTGCGTTGGTTTGCATAACTGTAAGAGCATCAGTTGTTCAGAAAGCAATGTCAAACTACAGAACGTAAATTGGAAAAAAATAAAATCACAAACATCCAATAAATGCCACTGTTGATAAAAGCCATGCAACAAACTTAAAACAAAAATGTTTGTATGAAAGTGAATTGTTCATGGTTTCAATTATCTTTAACACAAATACAACTGACGCAATAGTGCAGTGACTAGCACTCTTGTGTGCTGGCTCGGTGGTCGTGCGTTTAAATCCTTATCAAGGCAGATGTTTTTAAAAAAACCTGACCTGTGCCTGCAGGTCCACCCAGCCTAAAATAGGTACCGGGAAATATTCTGGAAAGTAGAGCCGGCCAGTTGGATGTTGACCACATCATCCATCAAATGACAGTTGGTCTGTAACATACGAGGGCGAGTCAATAAGTAAGTCACACAGTTCTGTGGGATTGCAGGTAAATGTAGTTGGTGTTTTCTACAGGTGTCTTTAGGTGACAGCAACATCGAACTTTATATTCCCGTTCGTTAGGTGGCTGGGTGTCTCATGCGCATGCGCAGTGCATAAACAAAATAGCGATTGTACTTACGGAGTGTACAACCAAAGAGCAACATGTTGTTGTGCATTTGTTGTTGGCAAAAGGACTGCCTGCAAAGGACATTCATAAGGAAATGCTTCCTGTTTATGCTGACAAATGTTTGTCCTGTAAAGTGGTCTACTGAAAACCCACCTTGGTGGGAGACATTTCGCGAATGACGCCGAAGTTGAATGTAAAGTGAAAACGTGGATTAGAAAACAGAGCACGCAGTTCTATGCAGCCGATTTGGGATGACTGATAAAACGATGGGATAAGTACATCAGTGTTGGTGGAAATTATGTTGAGAAATAAATGGACAATGTATGTATACAAATAAACTGGTTTCAAGTTGTTATCATATTGAGTTATTTTTCTACAGCCATTTGTGACTTACTTATTGACTTCCCCTAGAAATTGGGCAGACCCCCATAAATCAAACAGCCTCACAGCGTGTATAATATTCCTGTACATTTCCTTAATATCACTTGTACTGACACATTTGTATCCTCATTAAAACACCGGGGTTGGTGCACTGTGCAGACAATCTTTTTGGAAGGAAACTAGAGCATTTATGAAGACATCTGTGAGCAACGGAACAGTTCCTTAACTATAAGTAAACAACACTAACCTGGAAAACCTCTGTTGAAGCCCACAAATTAAGGTCATTATGTTATGGATGTTTGATAGGAGAGGAAGTTGAAGAAGAACAAGAAGCGAGGGAGATGAGAAATAAGAAGTGAAACAAGAAGAGGAATAAGAATTAGAAGAGGAACCTGAAGGGAGGAAGGAAGGAGGGAGGGATTTAGTCACATTTCATGTGAAGGTACCAGTTCATTTAATCCAGCCAGAAGATGCTTGCTTCTTCTGCAACATTGTCAAAACAGACTACTATTCTCAAGCTGCCATTGTGGAACTACTTCCTCTTTTTTGTGTTATAGTGTTCCGTTAACCATGTTGTTATACTGGTCAACTCCGGTGGAAATTATGTTACTTTGATCACTATTGCATGATTCTGTTCAACATGTTGACATTATTATTGTGTTATCCTGTTCTTGGTTAAAATTGTATGTTCTTTGACTGTTATTTTATTATACTCTTCTGCCCACAGGTTGACATTGTGGTGGCTACCCCTGGCAGGCTGGAAGACTTGATCTCTACTGGGAAGTTGTTGTTGGATCAAATCCGTTTCTTTGTTCTGGATGAGTGTGTAAGTAATTAATTATTCTCTCTCTCTCTCTCTCTCTCTCTCTCTCTCTCTCTCTCTCTCTCTCTCTCTCTCTCTCTCTCTCTCTCTCTCTCTCTCTCTCTCTCTCTCTCTCTCTCTCTCACACACTCTTTTTCTTACTCTCACTATCTCTCTCTCACTATCTCTCTCTCTCACTATCTCTCTCACAACACTCTCTCTCTCCTTTTCTTTCTCTCTCTTTCTCTATTTCTCTTTCTGTATCACTCTCTCTCTTTCTCTCTCTCACACTCTTTCTCTCTTTCTCACTCTGTTTCTCTCTCTCTCTCTCTTTCTTTCTTTGTTTCTCTCTTCTCTCTCTCTCTCTCTCTCTCTCTCTCTGTCTCTGTCTCTGTCTCTCTCTCTCTATCTCTCACACACACACACACACACACATAAACACACAAACACCCACTCTCTAGAGGACACACGAGACACCATAAAAATTAAAAGCCATAGTTAATGACTGGGATTCGAACCTGTCACCACCAAATGACGACAATGCTTTGCTGCAGGAACAAGTGTACTTCGATGCATGACTGACTAGACACTACTTGTTTTCCAATGAAATTTGACAGTTGTCACTACGTTTTCAGGTTTATTTCCTCACACAATAGCGTCCCCAAAGAAATCTGTATTATCTGCGACTAACTCATGTAATTACCTTCACTGAATGCCTGGATAAAATCAAATTTTTTAGCTGAAAGACACATGTACCATTCAAAACACAGCTGCAGGCAATTTGGCAGCAGACCATCTCGTGTTGATATTTTCATAAAATAGTATGAGTGCAAACATCACAAAAGTTTGGAGAGAAAAATAATGGAGGGGTATATGCCTGGGAAGAGAGGAAGGAGAAGGCCAAAGAGAAGATGGGTGCAGGATGTGGCGGATGATCTCCAGATGTGTGTATCAGACACGGGACATCTTGCTTATTTATGATTAAGAGGTTTTCCAGAAGGTTGTTATGGGAGTGAGGTTCTGCAAAGGACATACTACTGAATCAATAAATGAATGAGTATGAGTGCTGGTCTTTCAGAGCGCAATGGCAAACTTTTTTTTTTTTTTTGCATATCCTTGTACAGGACATCACTGTCAACATCAGCATCTTTCAGTTGATTGTTGAGTTCTTGGCAAGATTATGCTCAGTTTTTTGCCATTGCTTTCTGAGCAACCGGCTCACATACCCCATAAGTTACCGATGCGGAGAGAACCGCTACCGATTCTCACGCAACGTCACGTTATGAGAGTATACGGGACTATGGAGAAAGTCGTGTAACTCGAAGACCAGGGAGACCAGCAATGGCAAACTACTGAACGTAAACTTTCCAAGAAATCATAAAGAGCCCAAAAAATGCTGGGGTTGACTGGCACATCCTGTAAAGGATATGCAACAACTAACTTTAACCTTACGTTAGTTCGTGTTCGAGATGTTTGAACCAGCCCACACGGCATGTTGTTTCTCAACCCAGATTGTTGAATTTCTCTATTATCTCCTGTTTTCCCCTGGGGTGAATCTGTTTTTACATCTCCAGGGTGTTCTAGGTGGGGTGAAGTTATGAGAGCTGATAGATTATTCATTGCAGCTCATGCTATTCACAGCCCCGAATTATTTATTTATTTCATTGTTGACAACAGGTTGTTGTGCTCCACAAACAACGGAATTATAATGGTAATCTATAATAATGTTATTCTACTCAGAACCGTTGTGTACAATTCATGTGATATATATATCAAGTGCTATATCTGAACCATAGTTATATATTTATAACTCATCCTCCACTTCTTCTTTCGTTCGCTTGAAATTGTCTATTTTTGCAATGTTGTCTCTTGTATGAATTAGCTGTCGTTTTCGTTCACTCAGTGGTCCAAAGAGTTTATCTTCCACTGTTGTTTCTCTAGGCCAGAAGATTTGCCTAGATATGATGCAGTTTGGGCAGTCTTGGAGTATGTGCTCTGCTGTCTGCGACGCCAGTCCACATGTGCACATGGCTGATTCGTCAATTTTGAATTTTGTATACATGTTGTTGCATAATCTATTGTGTCATATTCTGAGGCACAGAACAATAATTTCTTCTGGTCTGTCCATAACATGGTAGTTATCTTGAGCAGGTTTTGGTGGCTTTCTGACTGATTTGATCATTCTTTTTATTCTGGTGGTATGTAACGGGTACATCAGATTGTTCTTCTATTGTTCATTTCTAAGCTAATTGACCAGCTCTCTCGTTTCCGGGTACTCCGCAGTGGGATTGTGTCTACTGTATGGTGACCTTACGCTGGCTTCCAAGTTCAGAAAATAGTGTGCAGTACTCTCAATTCCCCAGACAGGAGCGACTTGAGTACTGATGTTGCATCTATCTATAGCACACAGGTTGTGCACCATGGCTGGTATTTAGTAATTTCTCTGTTGCTGTCTTGATTGCCTGGATTCCTGCACCATAGTTATTGCAGTACTTTCCTATTTGTACTCTGGCAGTGTCCCTAGTATTATGTGGGTATTCTAGATACACGACCGCTCCTCCAAATGGACGCATTTTGTGATGACTCATCTGTGTAGACACGTATTTAGAGGTCTTGTGGGTGCTCTTCATCAAGGAAGCTGAGAGTGGCTGTTCTGCGTCGTACACTGTTCTGTCTTCCTTGTCAAATATTCCTTTCACTTTTGTCTGGATTCATTGTGATTATCAACATATAACTAATCTGATCATCATCTTATTTTGTTCCTCTTCTACCTTGCAGCGAAGCAAACAGCGGAAAAGTAGCCGTTTATGGGCTTTATATATCGAAATTGCCATAGACTCCATTATTCCCTCTGTCCATCGTTTACATGGTTGGCCTCTTCTTCTGGTTCCATTTGGTCTGTACATCATTTCTTGTTGTCGTATACAGTCAGTTGGTAGCCTAGTTATTGGCTTCCCCTTTTAACTTTCTGTTTTCACGTGAAAGCCCGTTTCCTTGGCTGTGGTTAAGTCGTTAAACTTTTTTTTAAGGCTTTGTTTTCGCTAGATAGTAGATATGTTAGTTAGTTAGTTAGTTAGTTAGTTAGTTAGTCGACAGATCATCCTCATTGCACATCGAACCATTCAGTCCATAAGTACTCGGATCCCCTCCTCAGCAACTCCCGCAACGTGTAGCGGCTAACGACGCCAGTTCTGTGTTGGTTTATCAATCTTCTTTGGCTTCCTGCGTAGTGTTCTTGTTTGGCCACCCCTCTTTAAATTTGCTGCTCTCGCAGTCTGGCCATTGTTGTAGATTCACAGTCATCACTTGGTTCTCGCAAAAGTCTTACTTCTCGTAGAGCATAGATAGTAGATATGGACAGTGGGAATCTCGTTAAGCCATTCATGCGCGTCACTAATTAGATGACGAGGCATTTGGCTAGAATCTGCTTGGAAAGAAGACTGTTGAGCTTGACTCTAGGCCGACTTTGTGAAGACACATGAAGGGTGTAGCATAGGTGGGAGCGCAAGCACAATTGAAATATCACTACTTTTATCGTTTCTTTACTTATTCAGTCGTGGGAGATTTGTTCGCAACACAGACGTGCAATATCTCCGGCGGGCCGTAGACAGTGTCAGGCGGGGAGTCTGACGGTAGTACACGCTTTTATAGGTCCAGACACTTACGATGACAGATGTACATGCTCATACAGGTCCAGACACTTGATTTGAGGCACTCAGCTGAGGGATATGGCTGAAAGTTTCTGTCATATCCCCCGGATGTGAGGGCCTGCCGCTACCCACCTCCTGCTCTTGGAGGTTTGATGCTGAGCCTTCAGCATCTGCAGCCTACATTGTTCCAGACGTACTAGTTATCCTTTCCTCTGGAGAAATCGAGGCAAGGCCGAGAGGGGGATCATGCTGGCATGAGCAACACATGTTCTCTGATTTCATGTCCAGGCTTTGTGCGATGAAATTCTAACTCTAGTTCCAGTGCACATACTTTCGTCTGCAAAGACGGCAAGGTGCCACTTACTTTCTCATGAAATCTAGGGCTGCTATAACCTCCACGTTAGACCGAGTGCTAGGTCTGTCTCCGTGGTGAAGTGGTCAAGCCGTCTGCCTCAAGCTCGGAGGATTATGGGTTCGATTCCGGGCGACATCTTTCGGTTCACGAGTGCATTTTTCTCGGGAACTCCTGGGGGTCATCGCCGGAGCTACGAAGTTCGTGCTTTGTGCGTTTCTTTCGGCTAGCCGCCTTTCGGAATGAGACCAAGCCATATGGGATAAAACTCGGGGCAATGAAGTGGATACTCTCCACTTTTAAGACTTATTTTAAAGGCCTGAATGCAAACACGAGTCCATCGGGCGCAAGGAAACCTGCGTCCATTTCAAGACAATAGTGGGTGAAGACGGGTGAAGATTTAAGGCATATTTCACACTTGAATGAGCCAACAAAGGCTACTGGCGAATTTAACGAGTGAACCACCTCTGGAAAAATACATGACCACAAACAAATACACGAGGCAACATTTAGGGGATCTTAATGGGGTGAAGTTTAGCATCTCAGTTTACGCACCATCCCCCATTTCCTCCTCCTCCTCCTCCTTATCATCATCATGTGTCATATCGGTAAGCTTGGGCGGTCATGTTTCGCCACACGATCACCAGAGTCGTGGATCAGCTCTGTGTTCTTGTCCCGGCAGTGCCATGTGGTCAACCATCGAGATATTTACTTCTCTTCCCCCAATCTTGTCAGTTGTTCTCTAATTTATTTCTTTTCGTAACTTGCTCAAAAAAATGTGACTCATCATTATTATCATGTGCCTAACAACATCGTTTAGTTCCGGGTCAGTTCTATTGATGGCATTATTTCATACTACATCTCAGACTTAGACCATCCAGCAGCGTGTCTCTCAGTCTGCTTCTGCTTGTTCTACCGCTCATCTTTACAATCGTCACCTCACTCTCCCGTTTCTCTCCTCTTGCTATCTGACTAAAAATTGTTTGACTCTTAACTGGAAACTACATCTACGATTCCACCAAACAGATTGCATGTCATTAAGATGATTCGAGGATGTTTTTATTTTTTGCGCTCGCTCGCTCGCTTTGAACTCAAAGGTAGTCCAATATGTGCTAATACTTCTAGTATAGTGCACTGGTCAGATTTTTGCGTGTTGGTTAGCTTTCTCTATTATCATTGTCCCTCGCCATCAGGCGAATTCTGAGGTACTTGTAATTTACATCCCAAATTCAATGACGAGAAGTGAACATTTTAGTCTAACTGACTGGTGTAGGGGTTGAGCCTACTGCCTCGACATCAGCACACCGGATGTTTAAGATCGAGTGCTCTTATCCATTAGGCCCACATGTTTTGACTAGCCAGGGTACATGGGGGAGGGGGGATAGAAAACCATACCTGCACAGTTCGCGGCCACTGCATTAGCTAGGCGGCATTAATTCCTTAGGCTCAAGACCGTCCTGTCCTACATGGCAAGGTACTATGGGCAGTAATGACATCGCACTTTCAGTATCATACGGTCAGTCACTTTTCTGGAGTGCGGACATAGGGAACTTTGTGCTTCGTGACCCATTTTTAAAACAACCTTTTCGACGGAACTAAGCGAAAGCCCAGTCTCTCTCTCTCTCTCTCTCTCTCTCTCTCTCTCTCTCTCTCTCTCTCTCTCTCTCTCTCTCTCTCTCTCTCTCTCCTTTTCTCTCTCTCCCCCTCCCCACCCCCTGAATTCTGTCACACCCGTTATCACTATTTATAGAGCAATCTCTAGCACCAATTCGATAAGGTTAAGCCGACCGAAGAGTTATTAGCAACTGGCGAACAGTTTTAACGAATCTCATCTGTTAATGAGCGTGTAAATTAAGCGCAATGAACACTGCCTTCAGTAGTAAATGATCCAGAAAAAATTCACACAAGCCAACATTTATGGTGGCAGAGTGACATAATATCTGCGGGTGCTCATGGAATCGAGCCAGAAGTTATACACATCAACACGTGGTTTTGTTAGAAGATCAGCATACATTGCTGTGTTGTTCATCATTAGAAAGACCCCGTTGAGACAAATGTAATAGCTGGCAGTAATGGATACATACATATTAGCATATAGATTAATCTAAAAGCTCATACTTCATTGTAAGAGGATCGACTACATTGCTCTGGCTTTTACCGCCTCTGGCTCAGTCTCTGTGTGCTGCATGGCAAGCCGCTTGTCTAGATTATAACTCAAAGCATGACCTCTGTAGCTCCAACCTTAACCCCCAGGGATCACGGGAAACATTGCACGCGTAGTCTGAACGACACAGTCCGAAAATAAACCCACGGCCTTCACAGTGGCAGGTAAACGGCTTGGCCAGGGAGGGTACTTCCATAGATTGGGTAAACCTCAGTGCGGTGAAGCCGATCTCTTGCAACTATAACCGGTAACTCCATTAGTCTGCTCCAAGGACCCCACGATATGCAGAGTGCATTTTTAATGACTGTGAAGTGTGTGAAAATATTGGCGGTCCAAGTTTTGTATTTACCTATTATGTTGCATGAACTTTACAGAGGGTGAATACAAAACTTGGACCGGCAATATTTTCAAACACTGCATAGTCATTAACCCTTTTAGGACGGAACAACATTGGGCCAAATTTAGGTTTCCCTCTGAAGAAGACGGAGCCATTTTTTTGGAGTACAGAAATGACTGAGGTGACAATTTTATAAATTTAAAAAAAAAAAAAACAACAACAACAGAGTTGTGATTGGTCTAGGAAAATATGAATCTGGCACGATATGTCCAGTTCACCTACGGCATGCTATCTTATGATAAAGCAAGCAACGTGTTAACAACGTTATAAAGCAAGCAATGTGTTAACGTGATGAAGCAAAGTGTTAACGTAATAAAGCAAGCAACGTGTTAACAACGTTATAAAGCAAGCAATGTGTTAACGTGATTAAGCAGGAAATATAACAGCGTGATTAAGCAGACGTTTTAAAGCAAGCAACGTGTTAACAACGTGATACAGCAAGTAAACGTGTAAACAGCGTGATAAAGCAAGTAGTATACTAAAAGTTATATTACACGACGATCAGTCAGAGGCAGATGCGCACCATGTTAACTGCCGCAGTAACAAATCACCAACAACCCCTACCACTAAGAATCAGAAGTAAGGCTAAACAGAAAACAATGTACACGCAGGCGTCATACGTCATATGCACAATACGTCTTGCCTCAGATATACACACATTCGACTTGCGTCAGGTAAACAAACACACAGTCTTGCGTCATATATACATATCATAGTTAAAGCAACACAGTGATAATGGGACTTGGCTTCTGTTTAATTTCCCTCGTGAATAAACGGGCCATGTCACGCAACTGTGGGTTCTGTTCACGCCGGGAGAACAATCATTCTGTCAGCCCTAAACATATAACATTTATCTCAACAGCGACTTCTAGACTGCTTTCTGGTTATAGGAGTATGGTATGTTACATTTAACATCCACCAGGGCAGAAGGAATAAAGGAAGATCTGAAAAGAAAAAAGGAAAAAAAAAAAATAACACGGATACGAGAAGAAGAGGTAGAAATGAATAATATGGTTAGGACATGCACGGAGCTGCATGGGATAGCATAGGATGCTATCTAATGACATGCACAGTGATATATGATTCTGGCTGTTGTCTTTATTGTTCAGTCATAAATAAACACTGTAAAATAAAGTAACTGCAGACTGATCCGAGTATCTGAACTAAACGGGAGTATTTACAACTGCAATATACAGGGTGTATGTTTAATGACTGTGCAGTGTTTGAAAATATTGCTGGTCCAAGTTTTGTATTTACCTGTTGTGTTGCATGGACTTTACAGAGGGTGAATACAAAACTTGGACTGGCAATATTTTCAAACACTGCACAGTCATTAAAAATACACCTTATATCTTGGGGTCTTTGGAGCAGACTATTGGAGTTACCGGTTAAAGTGGCGAGAGGTCGGCTTCACGGCACTGGGTTTTACCCCATCTATAGAAGGACCCTCTGTGGCCAAGTGGTTTGTCGAGACTCTTGTCTATTCCACCGTTCACATGAGGCAGTGATGAACATTCTGTGTGATATTCACTGGCACAGGGACGGAGCATAATGGGTACGACCGTTGGCGTGAAGTTGGAACCGCGACTAATGACTAATAAATTAAACACATTTGTATTGTTTGACACTCGGGAGGATCTAGTGTGAGTTGGTTGATGGGCTATGCCACAATGGTGGATAATGCGTGAAACAAAGAAGAAGAATATTACTTACGTGTTTGGCTATGTCTGCCTGCTTCTATATATATATATATATATATATATATATATATATATATATATATATATATATATATATATATATATATATATATATATCTCTCTCTCTCTCTCTCTCTCTATATATATATATATATATATATATATATATATATATATATATATATATATATATATATATATGCGTGCGTGTGCCCAAGTATATTCGTGCGTACGATGTGTCGTTGATCATGTGTGGGGCAACATAAGAAGAGATAATAACAATAAGTAAACGACCCTTGTACACGTATTAGTCGTGGGCATAAGGGGCTAGACCAATATTATATAGATCAATACAGGCACTTGTAGGTGATGTGGTTAGTATCACACCGGCCTCCTTTGCTTCCCATGACATTTTCTGGTACCACTTTTAGGCTGGGTAGACGTGGTAGCTCGGTCATGTTTAAAATCTGCCTCGACGCTAAAAAACCATGATCAGCGGACCGGCATGCAAGCATCTAACCATTACGCCTCAAGTGATTTATACTTCTTGCTGTTGTCTGGTTTGTTCAGTGATATATAATTCTTGCTGATGTCTGGTTTGTTTATAAATATTCTTTTGAAACCCGTTCCAATGGCTTTATTACAAAAGCATGAAAGAAACATTAACAGGTGTGGTAGAATTAAACAAACCATTCGTTTTGAATGAATTGTGCACCATGATTTGGTCAGAAGTCGCCGCCGTAGGCATTCAGGCAAGCATCCCATTGCTTAGGTAGGCGGCAAAAGCTGTCCGCAAAAACGGATTGTGATTGCTCACTGAACCAAGGGTTTACCTCGTTCATTACGTCTGCATCTGTGTGAAATTTTTGCCCTTGAGAGATTTTTTTTAGAGGTCCGAACAAATGAACATCACATGGTGACAAATCAGGACTATAGGCTGGATATTGTAGAATTTCTCACTTTTCCCTTGCTAATGCTTCCTGCACAATCTTTGCGACATGCGGACGAGCATGCAACAAAATCACACCGCGAGAAAGCATGCTGGGTCGTTTATTCTTGATGGCTTTTTGCAGCTTGTCTAGTGTTTGCAAGTAGTGGGTAGAGTTGATGTTGACACCAGGTTCTTTAAAGTCGGCCAACAATAGCCTTCATGGTAAAAAAATGCGCTCAGCATAACCTTACCAGCGGAAACCTGTGACTTGAATTTTTTGGCTTGTGGTGATCCAGCATGTTTCTGTTGCATGTTCTCTCGCTTTTGCTGCTTGGCTCAAAGTGGTGATACCATGATTCATCGCCTGCCACTATGCGGTAGAGAAATGCATCACCCTGCATTCTGTAACGCAGCAAGTGGTTCAAACACCATCCCATGCGTTCTTATTTTTGGTGGTCGGTCAACATCCGTGGTACCCACTGAAAACACACCTTCCGATATTGTAGTTTCTTACGAACAACCTTTTGAACTGTCCCAATTGACACATCAAATTCTTTCGCTAGTGAACGTATGCTTCGCTAGTGAACGTATGCTTCGACAACGGTTGATCTGTACTGCTGCATCAATTTTCGCGATGGTTTTTTCTGTTGCAACAATATACGCTTGACCCGGCCGTGGAAGATCTGTCGTGGACTGACGTTCTTTCCGAAACATTCGTGCCCAGTCTGTCATTGTTGTCTTCGACACACATTTGCTACCGTTAGCTGCCTGTATTCTTCGATGAATGTCCACTGGTCGACATCCTTCAAATGAAAGAAACTGAATCACCGCTCTTTGAGCTTCTTTGGACTGATTTTGGATCAACCCGGCCATTTTCTCAACGGTCAGAAACAGAACCTATGCATCATGGGACGATAAGCACTTGCTCTTTTATTCATTGTTCAGTACTTATCACATGACTATGATATGATCATGTTCAACGTACGCAGTTACGCACGGTGCGGCACAAACTGATTTCAAATGAACGCCCTTATATTTTGCTGTTATCTTGTTTAATTGATATATACCTTTTGCTGTGTCAGGTTTGTTCATTGTTATATATATATATATATATATATATATATATATATATATATATATATATATATATATATATATATATATATATATATATATATATATATATATATATATATTGCTGTTGTCTGGTTTAATTGCTATATGCTTTTTGCTGTTGTCTGGTTTTGTGCATTTATATATATATATATATATATATATATATATATATATATATATATATATATATATATATATATATATATATATATATATATATATATATATTCTTCTTTTTCTTCTTCAGCGTTCTAAGCCATTGAGGTTCTTTGCTGCAGATACAATCCGTCTCCATTCGTCTCTCTGGTTGACCTTCTCTTGCCAGTCGTTGATTCCAAGTGCTTGTAGTTCTGTATATATATATATCTCTCCACCGTCTTCTTGGTCTACCTCGGGGTCTACGGTCATTTATTTCCTGAGTGTAAGCGAGTTTTGTTTCCATATAGTCTTCCATTCTTTCTATATGCCCCAGCCATTGTAGTCTATTAGCCTTCATGATACCAGTGATTAGCGGGGACTTAAACAGATCATAAATGTCTTTGTTACTTCTTCTTTTCCACTCTCCACTTTGTATATCCCTAATGGGTCCAAAGATGTGTCTTAAAACTTTGTTCTCAAAGTTTTATAATATATAATATTGCTGTTGTCTGGTTTGTTCATTGATATATACTTTTTGCTGTTGTCTGGTTTGTTCATTGTTATATAATTCTTGGTGTTTTCTGGTTTATTCAGTGATATATATATTGCTGTTGTCTGGTTTGTTCAGTGATATTACATATTGCTGTTGTCTGATTTATTCAGTGATATATAATTCTTGCTGTTGTCTATTTTGTTCCAATATCTATATTATTAGAAATTGAAAAACAACACAACAGTCATAGTACCAAATTAGTGCACAGAAGAATTCAGGAATTTACTAATAAAAGAACAAGTACATCAACAGGCTGTCTAAAAACTAAAGATGGCAGAATCATAATAGAAGAAGATCAGATTATATATGTATGGACAGATTATGTGAAAAACTGCCACATAGTGGTCACGCCCACACGCACCACCTAATGTAAATTAGGAGATTCCCAGTCTAACAATAGAATGACTTGACGACTAGAAACTTAGGACGACGTAATCATCGTCAGGGACAGCAGGTGGTGACTTCGAGAAAGGAGATCAAGACGGCTGTGTGTATTTTTCCCTGAAAGCTCCGCGAGCAAAAGGTTTGATCATTTAGGGCAAGGCATTGTTACTGAGTAAGGGATATCGCCTGTTTATATAGCATTCTTGTCATACTCAGGACCGGAACATATATCAAGTATAGACAACGAGTTAACGAGTTATGTTTGGACATTGGTTGCAATATGCTTTAGGAGATTGGGTAATTATAGAATTAGATGAACAGCCAAGTTTGTATTAATATATATAACGTCCCGTACCCGTGTCAGGGTCCCGTTATATGGTACAGCAGTGTTGTGTTCATTTTGTCTAAAAGAGAGCAGATCCGAAATAAAAGGATTTATCTCAAAATTATACCAGTCTTCAAGGTGAGCGACTTTTGTTATATAAATTCATTCAAGTTTGAGTTTTAATGCTTCGGCGGTTGAATGCACGTCGAGACAAAAACCTTTATGAGAATAACAGAGAGGAACAGTATGATATTAGATTTAATAATGAAGGACCGCCAATTTTGAAGATGGAGGTTCAAAATGTTCTTAAGCATATAAAAACTGGCAAGGCCCCCCCCCCCCCCCCCCCCCCCCGGTGCAGATAACATCACAACAGAAATGATTAAAGCTTTAGAAGAATATGGATTAGATCAGTGGTTCCCAAGCTGACAGGCCATATCTACTATTTTTTGGTATTTAAGCGGGTCACAACATTATACAATTATAAAATTCGTGCAATATCATTCTTACCTTTCTTAACTTTTGTCAGTAAAATTCTAAAACTGTAAAGGCAGTCAGTGTCAGTACTAACTACACTGTGGTCATTGTTTTTGGTTTAAAATCAAAATTTCATTTAAGAATAAATTTTAAATCAGTTTCGAAAATCGCTATTAATGCAATTAACTTACAATTGTAACTGTTCTTCACAACTAGTTGCTTAAGTTCAGACGCCAATTTATCAATGTCTGGGCACAAATCTGTCGTGCCGAAAGTCATAAGCGCAGCTAGGTTACTGTCTGTGAGTCTGGAACGTTGCTTGTTTTGTTTTATAACGGTCATTGTGCAAAATGACAGCTCGCATCTGTAAGTCGAACAAAAACGTCAAATATATCTCTGGGCGAATGAACGCACGTGTTCAAATTGTGCGACAGGCAATAGTCCCCAAAATGAAATCAGATGAAGGTGAAGCAGGCAACTCCAGAAATTTACATCTCAGTGCAGAATTGCATTTCAAATCGATTATTTTATGTTGAAGGTTTTGCTGTAATTGACAGAGCATGGCGTCAGGAAATACGAACGGATTTATGAAGAGGCAACATTATCCTCCTCTATTGTGAACTCTTGAAATTTCGACTGAAACGAGGCCTCGCGTGCCACTTTCTGATAGCTGGCGGGCCGCAAGTGGCTCGCGGGTCGTGGTTTGGGAACCCCTGGATTAGATCAAGTCACCAGACTGCTGAACACATTATATGATACAGGAGATATACCTTCTGAATTATGTAACTCTTTATTTATTGCATTCCCAAAGAAATCAGGAGCCTTGGAATGTGATCAACATAGAACAATTAGTATAATGAGTCACATCACAAAGATTTTGCTAAGAATTATCATGCAAAGAGTGAGGAAGAAATTACAACCTGAAATAGGGGAAGAACAATGTAGGTTTGTGGAAGGAGAGGATACAGTAAATGCTGTATATATGCTGCGAACAGTTATTGAACGTTCTATAGAAGTAAACAAGGATATACATCTTTGCTTTATTGAGTACACAAATGCTTTTGATAGAGTTAGACATGTCAACATGGTGGATATGCTTGCAGATCTACAAATTGATGGGAAAGACATTAGACTTATAAAAAACATATATTGGAAACAACAAGTGGGACAATATCAACCTATTAAGAGAAGTGTTAGGCAGGGATGTGTAATGTCTCCAGATCTTTTTTCCCTAAACATTGAAAATATTTTCAGAAATATAGAAGATATAAATGGAATCAGCATTGGAGGAGGCAACATCAATAACATTAGATATGCAGATGATACAGTATTGATTGCAGAGAATGCGCAGGATCTGCAACAATTAATAGATGCGGTTGTTGTACACAGTGAGCAACTGGGGTTAGAATTAAATTGTAAAAAGACACAGGTTATTGTCGTCACTAGGAAGAACGAAGTACCACAATGTAATGTACAAATGAATGGGAATATTCTTCAAAAAGTGAATCGGTAGAATTATCTCGGAACAGTCATAACATCTGATGGGAGATGCCTTGAAGAGATTAGACAAGAATCGCCATGGCGAAAGTAGCCTTTAGCGAGATGAAAAACATTCTGACCAATAAAAAGATATCAATTGAAACAAGAAAAAGAGTGTTGAGGGGATACATAGATCCCGTTCTTTTGTATGGATGTGAAACTTGGGCAATGTGCTGTCAAGCTGAAAAACATCTGATGGCTGCATAAATGTGGTTTCTGAGGAAAATGCAAAGAATACCATGGACAGATAGAAAAAAACCAATGACCAAGTACTACAGGAGACAAATGAAAATCGTAAATTGATTAGAGAAATTAGACTTAGACAGTCAAAATTTTTTGGACATGTTATGAGAAGAAATGGATTGGAGAACTTGGTGACAACTGGCAAGATCGAAGGGAACAGATCAAGAGGAAGACCGAGAAGTAAATACCTGGATGGATTGGCCACATGGCATGGACGAGAAGGAACACTGAGCTGAGCCACGACTCTGGTGATCGAGTGAAATGGCGAGTCATGACCGCCCACGCTTTCCGGCATGGTACATGATTGATTGATTGATTGATCTATATTATTATGTTATCTGGTCTGTTTGCAATTTAATAATCGTTTGTTCTCTATTCTATGTTTCTGTTGGCTACTATACCTGGTTACAATTGCTTTTTTATATTATCTAGTGTGTTCTTTGCACCCACCCGCTTCCACCATTCCTTCCCTCTCACAACCTCTCTACCCTCTTTATGAGTGCTAATCTATACCTGTTAATGTATTCTTAAATCTCCCAGCAACGCTTGTTGGATGCGAATGAGATGTTGAATGTATGTGTTTATCGTGTGCTAAGTGTTCATTAATGCCTCTGTGACCCACTGTCTCTGAACTCGCTGCTCTATATATTAGCTTTTGCACATTGCATCTCTCTCTCTCTCTCTCTCTCTCTCTCTCTCTCTCTCTCTCTCTCTCTCTCTCTCTCTCTCTCTCTCTCTCTCTCTCTCTCTCTCTCTCTCTCTCTCTCTCTCTCCATGTCTGACTCCCTCCACTCACCCGAGTTGTCTCAGATCTGTCTAAGAGTCTGTGGAATTGGGATTACCGCAAGTTGTGTGAGCATTTGTACACTGACGGGTCTGTGGTAATATGTGAACAGAGTGGGAGGCGTTTTATTGCAAAGACAATCGGACATTGTTTATGCAGGTGGAGTTCGGGATGTGCTACTGCAACATCTGAGATGAGAATGGAAGTTGTGGTTGTGTCAGCAGTCTCCCAATGACTAGAGACTGTACAACCAGACATATTATACGTGAAACGGAAGCACAGAGCATTCTTCGGAAAGTAGAAACTGTCTGTACTAGCTAGCATTTGCCAGACAGGGCGCATATTAGGGCGTATCGTGGATTCTATGCTCACGGTATGCATGTGTGCGGTGAAATGAACAGGTTGATAGTTGATCTGTTGTTGCCACGCTGGGTCGAAAGCTACTTTATGATAAGGGAGATGTGATTGATGAAGGCTTTCCTGAATCGGGTGGAGATTGCAGCTGAACAACGGAGTATCTGGAAAGACTGGCTCAGAAGGGAGTGAGTAGAGGGTCTGTACGATACACAGAGAAGAGGAAAAGTCAGTCGGATTTTTAATAACCAAATTGCTTTTGGAAAATCAGCAGATTAATTCGTCTTCCTGGAGTCGTGCTTTCCACTAGTGTTCTTTCTAAACCACTTTGGGGTCATTTGGGTATGACCAAAGCATTTGTTTTAGAATTATGAGACGTTTTTGCACTAGTTTTCTTCCATGCTGAATTAGCTAATCCTTAAAAATGTAAAAGAAACCCCATGGCATATACTGCCGATGGAATGTGATGTGTTATGCCTTCATATATTCTAGGCCACCACATATGCGTTAACTTCCCCATCGTTCTTAGTATAACAGTCAAGTCTCCTATTGGTAGTACAATGTGTTTCCCGTAGCTAATATCAATTGGCACATCAATTATTAATATTAGCGTGTCATTTAGTAATGATTTTTGCACATCTCCCATGCCTTTATAATGCATATATTGATTTTGTTGTTGTTATTATCCTCGGTTAGCCTCATATGTGATGTACGGATAAAATAATGAGAGAGAGAGAGAGAGAGAGAGAGAGAGAGAGAGAGAGAGAGAGAGAGAGAGAGAGAGAGAGAGAGAGAGAGAGAGAGAGAGAGAGAGCAGAATATTTCACAGACCTATCTGCCCAAATCTTAACTTTTTAAATATAAAGTTAGTTCGTTTCGTTCTTTCTTATGGAATTCACATAAAAATATGAAAATTGTCTGGTATCCATTTTGATGAGATTAGGTTGACCCCAGAGTCATACTGATAGTAAATTAATTTGTCTGCCAGGGATTCGACCCAAACCGCTGTTTTAGCAGGCAATCGCGCTAACCATTATGCCACCGCTCCTCCGGGCTAAATCTGACAGTTGCAGATTTGGGGATTCCTAGAAATTACTCTAGACCGAAACATGATTAGATAATCAGTGAGTTGATAATATGCAATCACGAAAATATAATCTCATTTGTTTGGCTAACCAATGAGAGTTCTCGAGAAAGAGAGAAACCTGCACACTTAGGCTAGACGCGGTCAATGAATTCATTCACTTGCTAATAGCACCCAATGTTGCATTGGTGTATAAGAGCTGCACTTATCTGATAATACCAGGCAGATAATTTCCAGTGCTATGTTTCTCTCGTTACCCACTCGTACTGGACGCAGCTGCTATTCTGGCACTTGTCGCTGGCATTTTCTAATCTGGCCATAGGGGATGTTCACTTGGTACAAAACCATTTGCTAGAGCCTTTCTCCCTAAAGGCAGAGAGGGCTCGGACTTAAAATGTGTACTCAATAGTTTTAATTGCTTGTGGAGGCGGGGGACACGACCTGTGTGTCCAACATATCGGCACTCTTTGTCTACCTGATCTAACAGCAGGTGGACTGTCTGTCTGTCTGTCTGTCTTTCTTTCTTTCTTTCTTTCTTTCTGTCTTTCTTTCTTTCTTTCTTTCTTTCTTTCTTTCTTTCTTTCTTTTCTCCTTAGTGGAAAACTGTGTGATCGCCTGTCAGCATGTGCCAGCGCCCACTAAACACGGTGACGCGGATCAAGACGGCGTGTCTGTATGTTTAGTTAGGAAAGATGCAAGTCGGTAGAAAGATAGCTCGTATGGCCTCAGTCAGGTGCCGTCTTCACAATGAAAGTTGGCTGCAGTGGATCTCCAATACTGTCTCTCGCCTTTAAAGTACATTGTACATGCTGATTGCTTTCTTCCATCTCTTGATGTTATCTTCCCATTTGTATCGTTGTCTACCTCTTGTTCGCTTGCCTTCAGCCTTACCCTCAAGTATGGTTTTTATTAGAATTATATCTTTTAACGTGGTCGAAGTATTTCACTTGCCTCTTTTTTGTTTATTTCATCAACATTCTTATCATTGCTGGTTGATATAGAACCTCTGTCTTTGATTGTTTTTGTTTCCAAGAAACACGACATCATCTTCCTCATCCAAATTTCCAGGGCCTCTATTCGACGTTCTAATTGCTTGTTCATTGTCCAGGATTCCGCGCCATATAGAGGTAATGAATATGAATACAGTAATTAAAATTCATGTTTCATGTTCTTTACCAGATGTAGCAGTCAACCTCAGCATTTCTGGATAGCTGTTATTTCTTGGAAAGTTTAAGTTCAGTAGTTTCCATTGCTTTATGAACGACCGGCATTCATACAATTGTTTTCCCGTAGTGAATCTGAATAACGAAGACACAAACAATAGATTGCAATCTACTGTTTGTATCTTCGTAATTCAAACTCATACCATTGTATGAAAACCATCGCAAGGGAGTCCGCTGCCATATTCCCCGCAGCTATGTTTAAACGCAGTATGCGGGATTACGAATCCGTCGGTATCTCCTTCGCCATAGAGCAGGTTCTTCTTCTACTTCTTCTTCTTCTTCTTCTTCTTCTTCTTCTTCTTCTTCTTCTTCTTCTTCTTCTTCTTCTTCTTCTTCTTCTTCTTCTTCCGTTCGCTTGAAATATGTCTATAACTGCAATGTTGTCTCTTGTATGAATTTAACTGTCTTTTTTTAGTTCACTCAGCTGTCCATAGAGTGCGTTGCTAATCACTCTAGATCTGAACACTGATTTCGTATTGTTAACAACATTTTTCTTTTGATGTCAGCGGCTTTCTTAAGTTATGGAGGCCTTCAGATCGTGTTTGCTTTCTGCCAGTCCATCAAAGAAGCACATGATCTCGTCGGAAGGGAACTTCTGGAGGCTGAAGGCAGCAGCAGTTCTTCGTCTTCAGTATCAGCAATTAATCGATAAAGCAGTGTGTGTGTGTGTGTGTGTGTGTGTGTGTGTGTGTGTGTGTGTGTGTGTGTGTGTGAGAGAGAGAGAGAGAGAGAGAGAGAGAGAGAGAGAGAGAGAGAGAGAGAGAGAGAGAGAGAGAGAGAATTGCTTGTTCATTGTCCAGGATTCCGCGCCATATAGAGGTAATGAATATGAATACAGTAATTAAAATTCATGTTTCATGTTCTTTACCAGATGTAGCAGTCAACCTCAGCATATCTGGATAGCTGTTATTTCTTGGAAAGTTTAAGTTCAGTAGTTTCCATTGCTTTATGAACGACCGGCATTCATACAATTGTTTTCCCGTAGTGAATCTGAATAACGAAGACACAAACAATAGATTGCAATCTACTGTTTGTATCTTCGTAATTCAAACTCATACCATTGTATGAAAACCATCGCAAGGGAGTCCGCTGCCATATTCCCCGCAGCTATGTTTAAACGCGGTATGCGGGATTACGAATCCGTCGGTATCTCCTTCGCCATAGAGCAGGTTCTTCTTCTTCTTCTTCTTCTTCTACTTCTTCTTCTTCTTCTTCTTCTTCTTCTTCTTCTTCTTCTTCTTCTTCTTCTTCTTCTTCTTCTTCTTCTTCTTCTTCTTCTTCTTCTTCCGTTCGCTTGAAATATGTCTATAACTGCAATGTTGTCTCTTGTATGAATTTAACTGTCTTTTTTTAGTTCACTCAGCTGTCCATAGAGTGCGTTGCTAATCACTCTAGATCTGAACACTGATTTCGTATTGTTAACAACATTTTTCTTTTGATGTCAGCGGCTTTCTTAAGTTATGGAGGCCTTCAGATCGTGTTTGCTTTCTGCCAGTCCATCAAAGAAGCACATGATCTCGTCGGAAGGGAACTTCTGGAGGCTGAAGGCAGCAGCAGTTCTTCGTCTTCAGTATCAGCAATTAATCGATAAAGCAGTGTGTGTGTGTGTGTGTGTGTGTGTGTGTGTGTGTGTGAGAGAGAGAGAGAGAGAGAGAGAGAGAGAGAGAGAGAGAGAGAGAGAGAGAGAGAGAATTGCTTGTTCATTGTCCAGGATTCCGCGCCATATAGAGGTAATGAATATGAATACAGTAATTAAAATTCATGTTTCATGTTCTTTACCAGATGTAGCAGTCAACCTCAGCATATCTGGATAGCTGTTATTTCTTGGAAAGTTTAAGTTCAGTAGTTTCCATTGCTTTATGAACGACCGGCATTCATACAATTGTTTTCCCGTAGTGAATCTGAATAACGAAGACACAAACAATAGATTGCAATCTACTGTTTGTATCTTCGTAATTCAAACTCATACCATTGTATGAAAACCATCGCAAGGGAGTCCGCTGCCATATTCCCCGCAGCTATGTTTAAACGCGGTATGCGGGATTACGAATCCGTCGGTATCTCCTTCGCCATAGAGCAGGTTCTTCTTCTTCTTCTTCTTCTTCTTCTTCTTCTTCTTCTTCTTCTTCTTCTTCTTCTTCTTCTTCTTCTTCTTCTTCTTCTTCTTCCGTTCGCTTGAAATATGTCTATAACTGCAATGTTGTCTCTTGTATGAATTTAACTGTCTTTTTTTAGTTCACTCAGCTGTCCATAGAGTGCGTTGCTAATCACTCTAGATCTGAACACTGATTTCGTATTGTTAACAACATTTTTCTTTTGATGTCAGCGGCTTTCTTAATGTTATGGAGGCCTTCAGATCGTGTTTGCTTTCTGCCAGTCCATCAAAGAAGCACATGATCTCGTCGGAAGGGAACTTCTGGAGGCTGAAGGCAGCAGCAGTTCTTCGTCTTCAGTATCAGCAATTAATCGATAAAGCAGTGTGTGTGTGTGTGTGTGTGTGTGTGTGTGTGTGTGTGTGTGTGAGAGAGAGAGAGAGAGAGAGAGAGAGAGAGAGAGAGAGAGAGAGAGAGAGAGAGAGAGAGAGAGAGAGAGAGAGAGAGAGAGAATTGCTTGTTCATTGTCCAGGATTCCGCGCCATATAGAGGTAATGAATATGAATACAGTAATTAAAATTCATGTTTCATGTTCTTTACCAGATGTAGCAGTCAACCTCAGCATATCTGGATAGCTGTTATTTCTTGGAAAGTTTAAGTTCAGTAGTTTCCATTGCTTTCCATTTTGAATATAGACAAATAACCTGCAAGTCCTCTTCTTCCTCCACTACTTCTTCTCCTTCTACCCTGCTGCTGCTCCCCTTCACCTTCTTTTCTTTCTCGCCCTCCATCTGCATATGATTCTTCTTCGTCGCCTTCGCCTTCCTGCTCGTCCTCTTCCTCTTTCTGATTCTCCAAGTAATCACAAGCGACCTACGATTACTTAAGGCGTACAAGCTTCACTAACAAACAAAGAAAACACAGAACCGACGGAGACCAATATAATCACATATAACGAGGATATATGTGCTGTATGAAACATGTAACACCATGTCTTGATGGTAACATCATCTGCCTTGGCTTGATGGTAACATCATCTGCCTTGACTTGATGGTAATATAATCTGCCTTGGCTTGATGGTAACATCATCTGCCTTGGCTTGATGGTAACATCATCTGCCTTGACTTGATGGTAATATCATCTGCCTTGGCTTGATGGTAACATCATCTGCCTTGGCTTGATGTGTGATGGTAACATCATCTGCCTTGGCTTGATGGTCACATCATCTGCCTTGGCTTGATGGTAACATCATTTCTCTTGGCCTGATAGTAACATCATTTCTCTTGACCCGCTAGTATTATTTACCATGTCTTTATCTTATTATCATATTCTTTCCCTTAACACTATTATGATCTACCTGGACTGTATCATATACCTGGACTGTATCGTATACCTGGACTGTACAGCATACCTGGACTTATCATATATTTGGACTGTATTGTATATTCATTGACTGTATCTGTCCTCTGGGTGCTGCAGGAAGAGACAAGTCGCTTAAGGACTTAACCAGATTGCTGTGCCGACATTTCTTCCTCATAATCCTGGGCGGTTTCTGTCTGCCAGATTCGAAATACGATAATCACAGCGTCTGTCTCAAAACGCGCAAACAAGGCCGGTCTGCTTCCAGCCATTCCAGCGTTTGGCAAAGACATAACCAGTGGTTTGCTTGTGTCACAGTCGTAGTCAGATGTTAACTTAACGACCGGCAATGTTTGTGAGGAAATTACTGACATGACAGTTGGAGATGCAATTATCTAGAATCAATATCATGACAGATGGAATAAAATAACAGAGATAACACGACGAATAATTCTAGGAACGGCAGCGTTCCGTCAGGTGAAGAACAGTCTGCGTTACTTAACACAGCGGGCGCGTAGAGTTCTTGGTAGGTAGTTGAGTAAATAGCCGACACCATAGCAATCGGGACATTCCCATAGGCGCCCGTCCTCATCTTCAACAACCAGCGAAGAGTCCCAATGATCATCATCATCATCATCTCACTTTATTCCTCTTGTACCATGTTCCTCTGTGTCAAGGTGAAGCATAAACACCGGGAGCGTGCACGTTTATAGGCTTCATAAATCGACATTCTCATAGTACCACTAATTGTACCAGTTGCAATCTGTTTGTGTCCTGCTTGGAATTTACTCCCAGAACTGAGTGTCGGCCAGACCCTCTGGTCACTCCCTGCAGCACCATTTTCTCCAGGCAATGGTGGTGTATCTGTCCCTCGACACTATACACATGATCCCAAAGGGCCCTGACCACATCAGTTCTATCAGGAGCTACGCTTATATCATTGGCTTGCTGGGACGAGGTTTCCATGTCAACGGTTATCATCTCGCTAAGTGAGGTAAAGACTGGCAACCTCTTCCTCTGCGCATTCAACCTGCAAACAGTGATGGTCCCATAACATCACAGATCCATAGCAGGTTCATGTTTTTGGGACATGTTTTTTAAAATATTATCCCTACCCATTGGAGTCAGAACAAGTTTCAGAAATATATTTCCCATATTACTGTCTGGGGAGCCGCGAGTAGTTATGTGTGGGACATACCCATCTTAAAATGGGGATATATCCACACAAATCTGTGGATTTATCCCAGTGTATAGTCCTTATGTACCATATGGTTGTGTCATGAGAAATCGGTATCCTCCGAGATGAAGGGGGGTATAATTTATGAATGATCGATTTTTTTAATTGGGGGGGGGGGGGGGGGGGGGGTACTGTTACGTGTGTTTCGTGCGCGTTGGGCATACAACACCTGTGACAAAAAATTCAAATTGCCTGATCGTATATATGACTGTTGGGGTCGAGGGAGGTCGCTGGCGACATCTGGTGTTATTAATCATGGGCGGTGTCGGAGTAAAATAGTAAGCACAAAGGAGGAGGTGTGGGTGAGTGGTAAAGTGGGTAGATAAGTGTTTCCGAACCACTTTCATCAAACAGTTTCAGGGAAAACTTTAAAGAAACAAGTAAAGATGGCCCTCCATGTCATCGTGGGTGTCGGGTTCGAATTTCAGTGGGGAGGTCTATGGGTAGAAGAAATATTGGTTATATTTTTGGTAATTAGTTGTGATTATGACAGCGGGTTGGGTGTTATACTGGTATTAGTGTTATGTTTAGCAATACAAACAAGTGGTGATGTGCAGGTTGAAGAGGTCGTGTGCCCACTTCTTCCTACGCGCTGTGTGGAGGTGACAGGTTTAAATCTCAGTGCTTTTTTCGTTGGTAAGGTTACCAGTCGGCAGCGTGTGGGGGTGTCTAGTTGGTCATTGGGTGGTGTGTTGGAGTATCACCAAAGTGTAATTGGGGTGTCTAGTGGGTTTCCCACCATACGACATGTTCGAATCTCACTGTGTGGTGAGGTAGTGTCGTGTTGCTAGAGTGTGTAATTGTGCTAGGTAGTGTCGTAGGCATCGGTTGAGGTTCGAATCACGCTGCTGGTCGATAATTATGTCCACCCTAGGCACCGGAGGTTCGAATCCAACTGTGTGGTGGAAATATTGATATTGTAAATTAGCTGCTCTGGCGACATATGGTGCTATTAATCAGATCGCCTTTATATGTTAACAAAGGAGAGATCGATTGAGTTGTGTATCTACTGATGCGGGGGAGGTCGCCTGGCCCGTGCTTTACTCTGTATTGCCCAAAGCACCAGCTTTCCTATAGCGGTTGATAGAGGTCTTTTTTAGACGGTGTTTAATCACTATCATCACACTGTATAAATGAAAACCTTAAGAAAGTAAAGATGGGGGGTAGTTCTGGTTGTAGTGGGTATGGCTTAGTGTCATTCATTGTTAAGGGCTTGGTGAGTAGTGGAGTAGCTAGATAAGTGTATCTAAACACTATCATACAGTGTTGGATCGTTACATGAAAACCTTTAAAGGATCAAGATGGCCAGTATTACTGGTTGTAGTGGATATGGGTTAGTGAAATTCGTTGTTAAGGGGTGGGTCAGTGGAGGACTAGCTAGATGAGTGCTTCTGATCATTGTTAGGGGGTTACGGGTTACATATCGACAAATGAAAAAAAAAGTAAAGATAGTCGGTATTACTGGTTGTATTGGGTATGGCTTAGTGTCATTCGTTGATAAGGGGTGGATGGGCAGAGGAGTAGCTAGATAAGTGCTCCTGATCATTGTTAAAGGGTGAGCGAGTGGTGGAGTGGCTAAATAAATACGTTGGTTCCTTGCTAAGAGATAGAGAAGTTGCTAGATAAAATGCTTCATGACGTTGATAAGGGGTAGGTGAGTATAGGAATAGCTAGATAACTGCCTCTGATCATTAAGAGGTGGGCAAGGGGTAGAGTTGCTAGATAATTACGTTTGTTCCTTGGTAAGAGCTAATGTATCGAGCGGTGGAGTGGGTAAATAAAGGCACAGAGGTCTACCACCAACAAATTCAATGCATAATTGCTGCTTCGATCGTCAGAAGACCTAGGATATATTAATTATATGTCTATTGTAAAGTGGTCGACTGTTTATTATAATGGTGGTTACTTTTATCTGTAGTGGATGCGACTTAAACACTATCATCGTACCATTAGTGCTGTGTTATGGATACAATCCTCGGCCTCGTAGTATGTGACTGTGTACATCCAGGACACATGGGTAATGGCTACAACCGGTCAAAGGGGTTGTTGCTTTCCATTGCAAGTATAACTATTCTTCCGGGAAAAGTAGGTAATGGTTACATCCGGTCAAAGATGGTGCTGCATTCTGTCACATGTATAAGGGTACGGTGTTTGGTTGGCTGTCAAACCAAGGGACCTAACTCGTTATGATGACCATGTACGGGAGTGATTCTGCTCCCTCGTCAACAGGGTGTCAGAAGTTTAAAATGGTCTCCCTTCTCTCGCTTTTCTATGTCTGTGTCGTCCTAGCAAAGAACATGAAACTACTACTATGAAGGCATCTATACACCACAAGGCAATTTTGAATATAGTATAGGCAACTATAACCAGTTCATCCCAGTGTCCAACTAACCTGTTCTCATAGACACAGAGGAGAGATGTGAGCACCGATGCCAATCGGTGAAGGCATAGCTTTTACTTAACAGCTAGCGGGTCATACATTGATAAGTGTTTAGCTAATTTTATCACCTGTATAATATTACACACGGACACAAGAGCTGCCCTGGCGCAGTCTTAGGCGTTTCATGTAACATGACCATATCATGTGCCCGCTGTCCTGACCAGTGAAGTTATCACATCTCAGAGTAGACATTTACACTTTCGTTAACTCTTCTGTCTGACCAAAGGCATCTTTCCCCAGAAACCCATTTCCAATACCAGTATATGTTTTTCAACGTGTCGGCTCATTGCCACATTTCACATCCAGACAAAAGTACAGGTTCAGTGTATCACTTCAACAGTCAAATAGGAAAACATGTTAGCCAAATTATTCCATAGGTTGGCCCAATACATAAATATCTCAAAAAAGCAGATAAAAAGTAGGGAAAATGTTAGCCAAACTATTAAAAAATGGTAACCAAAGTAAGAAATATTTCAACCAAACTTATAAATACTTCGACCAAACTTATAAAAAGTAGGGAAATTTGCTAGCCAAAGTAATAAAAATGTTGGCTGGAGTAAGAAATAGCTCAACCAAAGTTATAAATATGTCAACCAAAATAGGAAAATATATTAGCCAAATTTATAAAGACGTTGGCCAAAATAAGAAACAATTCGTCAAAACTTATAAAAAGTAAGACAGCATGTCAGGCAAATCAAGAAATATGTCGACCAAAGTAATAAAATATTTACAACGTTGGACAATGTAAGAAATATGAATGACAAACTAAGAAAAAATGATTACCAATCATGTTTACCACATGTTTACACACAAACAATGTTTACCAAACTTATAAAAAGTAAGACAGCATGTCAGGCAAATCAAGAAATATGTCGACCAAAGTAATAAAATATTCAAAACGATGGACACTCTAAGAAATATGAATGACAAACTAAGAAAAAATGATTACCAAAATGAGAAAAATAATTGCTGACTTAAGAAACATGATGGTCACTCTAAGAAACATGTACACCAAAGTAAGAAATATGTTAGCCAAATGGGGGAAATAGGTTGCCCAAACTAATGAAATGTTGACCAGAATAAGAAAATATTCTAGCTAAATTAATAAAGATGTTTGCCAAAATAAGAAACAGCTCAGCAAAACTTATAAAAAGTATGAAAATATGTCAGGTAAATCAATAAATATGTTGACCGAAGTTTTGAAATATGCAAAATGATGGACAAACTAAGACATATTTATGACAAAGTAAGAAAAGATGATTACCAAAATGAGAAAAATAATTGCTGAATTAAGAAAAAATATGTTCAATCTAAGAAATATGTACACCAAAATAAGAAATATGTCGACCAAATTTATAAATATATCGACCAAAATAAGAAAATATGTTAGTCAAGTATTATTAAATGTTGGCCAAATTTATAAATATCTCAACAACATTTATAAAATGTTGACCGAAGCAAGAAAATATGTCAGCCAAATTAATAAAAACAATGACAAAATTAAGAAATACCTCGACCAAAGTTATAAAGAATAAGCAAATATGATAGTCAAATCAAGAAATATGTCAACGAAGTAATAACATATGTAAAAGGATGGACAAACTAAGAAACATAAATGACAAAGTAAGGAAATATGTTAACCACAGTGAGAAAAATAAATGCTGACTAAGAAATATCTCAACCAAACGTATGAAAAGTAGGAAAATATGTCGGCTAATGTAAGAAAATATGTCAGCCAGAATAAGAAAGAAACTAATCAAAGTGAGAAAAGTGTCAACTAAACTAAGAAAATGTGTTAACCAAAATAGGAAAAAATTAGTCAAAATAAGAAATTGCTCAACCAAGCTTATAAAGAGTATGAAAATGTGTTAGCCAAATAGGGGGAAATTTGACCAGATCAAGAAATAGGTCAACCAAAGTAAGAAAATATGTTAGCTAAGTACTACAAACGGTGACCAAATTTAGAAATATCTCAACCAAACTTATAAATATGTCAACCAAAACAAGAAAATGTGGTAGCCAAATTAATAAAAACGATGACAAAATGAAGAAATACCTCCACGAAACTTATAAAAAGCAAGCAAATATGATAGTTAAATCAAGAATTATGTCGACTGAAGTAATAAAATATGTAAAATGAGGTTCAAACTAAGAAATATGTATGTCAATGTAAGAACAATGCTTACCAAATTGAGAAAAATTGATGGCCTCTTTAGACAACACGTTAGCCAAATTGAGAAAAACTGATGACCAAAACAAGAAAGATGTTAGCCAAATTAGGAACAAAATAATGGCCACACTAAGAAATATGTATGGGAAAAGTTGGTCAAAAATAAGACATATTTTAACCAAATGAAGCAAATTATTAACTAAAGTGAGAAAATGTCGACCAATGTAGGAAAATGTGTTGGCCAAAGGGGAGAAAACATTGCCCTAAAATAAAGAAATATTTCAACTAAATTTATAAAGATCTGTCACATGTCGTCCCTTTGGGGGGGGGGGGGGGGAGTTGAATCAACAAGCACACTTTTAAATTCCTTTTCCTCAACTTGGGCTACTGCCGGACCTATGTCTACACACCCCCTTTCAGTCTCTGAATCACTATCTCTCTCTCTTCCTACCATACGATCATACTTTTTCTCACCTTCCTCCAGAACATATCACGCTAACACTGGCTTCAAGCAAAATGATAAAACATTTAATGCAGAAAAGTGTCAGTTGTGTGTGCGATGTATGTGTGTGGAGATATGTGGTGTATTCTATCGTGAAGGTGAGGTATACTCAGGTAGTTCAGGATTAGATGCAACTTTCATCATCGTGCTTAGGCCATACCACTGCACAACATGACAGGATCAGAAGGAGCTCACCCGATGATGTGTCTCTCCAGTCGATTGTTGACTTCTTTCAGTATATCTTGGAAAATTTGAATGTCTGGTCACCAATGGTTGATTGGGTTAGTTATCGTCCCATAGTTCTACACAGTCGATAAACTGGTATTTAATATAGTCCATTGATGAAAGAACACAAACACTGGTCCAATAATATCTCACAGAATCACTGCTGTCAGTCAATCTACGAAATG
Source organism: Cepaea nemoralis (assembly GCA_014155875.1). Lineage (NCBI taxonomy): Eukaryota > Metazoa > Mollusca > Gastropoda > Stylommatophora > Helicidae > Cepaea > Cepaea nemoralis. The sequence goes on along the minus strand of JACEFZ010024194.1, from coordinate 454,144 downwards.
TTCATGTCATTAGGGAAAATGTTATTTATAGTCTTCCCCTTTCTATACTTCTTTGGGTAAATGTTATGGTTAGTAATTCCGTTGTGGTTTTGGAAATAGCCACTGATCAGTCTCTCTTCATGCGAATCACTTTTTATGCTCAATTTAGCTCTGCAATTGTCTAACCTTCTTTGAGAAACAGAGTTCAAGTCTTGATGTCAGTTAGCACTGCACCAGGGTATTGCCATTTTCTTCTTCTCAGAGTGGTAGGTAATTTCTCTCTTTCGGTGGAACCTGTTGAAGAGATAACACCAGTGATATCAACCAGACTCAGACCCATTATATGTGAGTGTAGGCCTAAGGCCGTTTTCAGACTTTAACCTCTAGATCCTCATAGAACCACTCTGGTATAAGACAGAGGAGTCCATCACATTACTTTAGACGTGGTATGAGAAGGAAAGACCAAAGGAGATGTAAAGAAACCCCAGTAGACCCCCCCCCCCCACCAGAATATACTACCATATACCTATTCTTTATCTCCCCAACCACTCTCAATCTTGCTGAACATCTTACCACGTCATTTGTCTTACCCTACCGAGTGCACTGATGTATCACTAGACCTCGGTTAAGCTACGCCTCAGCCTACTGCTGCCGACGCTCTTATACTAATGCACACAACGCAATTTCACTACGCTTAATTCCTACTCTACATCCATATAATCACCTTATTTAACCTATTCCAGTCCTAGAATTTAACCACCAAGTCACATCAAGGACAAATGCCTGTCACTTTTAAACAACACTAGACATCATGATTTGTATTTCTTATTCGGCACTGAAATAGATCCACACTCCAGCCTGTGTTAATTCAGCCTGCATACTGATTTCAAAAACGTTATTTTCAGACAGCCTAGTATTTTGCCTGTCTGACGTCACTGGTTTTTCCGGCGACCAAGTACCCCTTCGCTCCCTCTCTCGTCTTTAAATCGGTGAAAAAAACATACGGATGAGTCCCTGCATTCAAAGAGTCCTGACCGTGTTTGATCTGGGGGGAAATTTCCCCACAACAACATGTTGTAGCGGCCTAGACCGACCGTCTCTGGCCTTTGAACATTCGGGTCGACGACCTCCAGTAATTCCAAGATCTCATACAACATTATAAAAAGTAAGAAAATTTGTTAGCCAAATGGGGAAAAATATTGGCCAAATAAAGAAATATTTCAACCAAACTTATAAATATCGCAGCCAAATTTATAAAAACTATGAGATTTTGTTAACCAAATGTGAAAAATGTTGGCCACATACAGAAATATTTCAACCGAACTTTTAAATATCTTGTCCAAACTTATAAAAAAATAGGAAAATGTATTAACCAAAGGGGAAAAAAATATTGGCCGAGTAAAGAAATATCTTTCCCAAATTTATAGAAAGTAGGAAAATTTGTTACCCAAATGGGAATAAATATTGACCAAGTAAAGAAATATTTCAAGCAAATTAAGAAATATGAATGGTAAAGTAAGAAAAAAGTTGGTCAAAGTAATAAATATGTTAGCCAAAAGAAGAAAACTATTAATCAACATAAGAAAAATGTATAACAAAGTAAGAAAATGGTGCTCACAACTTGTCAAATTGCCTAGCAACTGCCTCATTTCCTCTCACAATGTGTCGAATTGACCTAGTAACTTGACCATTGAACCTCACAAATTCTCCACTGACGATCACAATTTGTCTACTTGCTATTACAACTTGTTGAACGCCTTGCACAAATTACTCACGGGTGTTTACTGTATGTATTATATATCCATACTTAAGGGCTCTCACAGTCACAAGAATAACAAAATACTGGGATTTAAGCCTGTTTTTTTTTTTAAATTCAACTTTTTGTTTGCAGTCAAAGTATAGAAATTCTTCCAACCACCTTGTTGTCAAAGCATCCAAGGACTTAGTTTAGCAATCATTTATGCGCCTACTGTTTTGGTGAAGTGCTCTTCCAGGTCGTGGGCATTCACATCTGCATTGTAAGAATTATCAACCAGATGCTTACCCAGATGCATGCCAAGTGTAAACACCATCATTATTCTCCCATAGTTGATGACATCACCAAAGAGTTCATTACTGACTGACTGAAACAAAGACTTGGAAAACATGTTCGGGCTTGAAACTGCCTTCTAGCGACCTCCCTCGACCACAACAGTGATATACACGATCGGGCAACATTGAATATTTTGTCACCGGTGTGTTGTATGCCTAACTCGCACGAAACATGTGACATAACAGCACCAAAAAAAAAGATTATTCATAAATTATACCCCCCCCCCCATTCATCTTGGAGGATACCAATTTCTAATCAACAACCATATGACACATAAGGAATATACGGGGATATATACGGGGATATACACAGGTGCAATAAGGCAAATCAACTCATTGGACAAATGGCACCAATACTAAAGAACAAACATGTATCAATAACTACTAAGAAAGCACTTTACAACACAATCTTCCTACCAACTCTATGCTACCAATGCCAAACCTGGACAATGACAGAAAAAGAGAAAAGAAAAATCACAACAACAGAAATGAGGTTCCTGAGAAGAATACTCAACGTATCAAGAAGAGATAAGATCAGAAATGAAGAAATCAGGACTAAAGTGGGGGTTAAAGCAGCACTAGATTTTATTAGAAAGCAGCAGGTCAAATGGTTTGGTCATGCAAGTAGGTTACCAGCATGCCACAACAAGCAATGATGTACAGACCAGATGGAAACAGAGGAAGAGGCCGACCACGTAAACTTTGGACGGAGGGAATAGCAGAATCCATGGGAATGTCGATATATGAAGCCAATCGGGCACTCTCACGAAGGTTATACTTCACTTCGACACCGCAAGGTACAAGAGGAACATGATGAGATGAGATGAGATATACACAGATTTGTATGGATATATCTCCTTTTTAAGATGGGTATGTCACACACATAACTACTGCCGGGATTGTATATAGCTAGACTTTTGTCTGCCTTCCCTCATCCTCTCTTGTGACAGGCATGCTAAATTACAGTGTTACTATTCTTTGGGTCGCCTTAGGGTCACAGTTACACCCGAGTCGCCTCTTATGGCATGCATGGTAGGTTACACGGTTACGACTCCCCTTAAGGGCCCCGGTAACACATGGGCGAATTTCCACATAGTTTGGGATTGGAGGGGGGGGGGGGAGGAAAAGAGAGAGATGTACGGGAGGGGGGTGTGATCCAGGGCCAGTGATACGGGGCTTGTTTCCGGATCCGGTTAGGGATATGCACTACTGACGAGCTCAAACGAGAGCGAAACTCGAGTATAGTTTTTCCATATTGACGTGGATAGACCTTAGGTTCATACCAGAATACGATCAGCATTGCCAGTAGTGGGTTGTGCTCAATATTTAAATTTCAAATCCCGAAACAACCAAATAAATCAACTCTCATGTTAGCCCATTACTGGCGTCTGCCCATCAGGGTGGGATGGGGGAAAGGAAGAGAAGGGTGTTCCCAGACTGAAAAATAAAGACCGCTGTTCCAAGCAGTTGTCATCTGTGGTTATTTCATCTCCTATAGACTTCGATGTGTGTGTTATCAGTTATATGCTGAACTTTGGCTGCACAGTTACAGATCTACACTGAACAGCATACATTCACACGTATTAATACACATCCACACACAGATATACATCTACACACAAATACACATATCGATATAAAAATACACATATCCCAACATTAATAATGTTATGCAAACAAAAACTCATATCCACTTATGCGCACAAAAATACATATCCACACACAGATACAAAACCACAGAAAAACACATATTCACACAAAGATACGCTTTAAAAAGCAGGCATCTTGTGTAGACATTACTATAACATCAGCGAAGAAGGGGAGGAAGAAAGTAAAGAAAGGGGACAAGAGATAAGAAGCAGTTGGATGTTGTGGTAATTATTTAGATAACATACAATCTTTTATCACCGATTTGATACATTATCATTTATGCAAGCCGGCCATGTCATAATATAGTATGTATAATTATCCCTATCTGAGACCGAGTAAGAAATGATGACAGACACACAGTGAGATCAGCACCGTGTGCCACATATATTGAAAGTAGAAGATCAAATGGTTTGGCCATCTCGTTAGAATGCAGCACCTCAACTACCAGCAGTGGCTCTACATTAAAAAAAAAAACGAAAAAAGACCTGATACTAAAGCAAAAGGATGCCCGAGAGGTAAATGGATTGACAACATCAAAGACATTGTACAAGCACACAGAATGACACTATTCAGTGCCACCCATTGGGCTCTGGAACATCAACAATTCCTCACCGCCACTCTATGACGGCAAAAGTAGATGATGATCGTGATTTCATAATCAATGATATATATGTTTATTTGCGTTCGGCTTTCCTTAGTCACGGTCGTGTAGTTGAGTTGTATCTGTTTGACCAGGATGGACTCCTGTCTGCGGGATATGGAGATCTGATCAACCGTCTACACCAGCAGATACCCAAAGTGTCCAATGACGGCAAACGGTTACAAATGGTGGTCTGCTCGGCCACACTGCATTCCTTTGATGTAAAGAAGATGGCAGTGAGTATTCTTTGTTTAGTTTAATGTATTGTCTTGTGGTAACGTTTATATGTTTGTCTTTCTTTGTGGTTTTTCTTCTACCCAATGTGCAGAGAAACAAATGTGTTTGGTAATGTTAGCATTATTTTGTGTTTCTATCTTTCCTTGATGGGAAAGATTTAAGAATAATAAAGAATATTTACTGGAACCAAGTAGCAGCATTTAAAATGGGAAATAAAGAGGGTAGTTACGAATAAATAAAGCTAAGAGTACGACAGGGGCGTGTCTTGTCAACGGATCGCTTCTCCCCCCTCTATAGTGAAGTAATATTGAGAGAGATCAAAGAGAAGCCAGGAATACTAATCGGAGATTATAATATAAACAATATATGATATGCAGATGACACAGTATTGGTGGCAGAAAATGCAACAGACCTACATCAATTGTTGGACATTGTACGAGGGCGAGTCAATAAGTAAGTCACACATTTCTGTGGGATGGCAGGTAAATGTAGTTAGTGTTTTCTACAGGGGTCATTAGGTGACAGCAACATCGAACTTTATATTCTCGTTCATCAGGTGACGCTAGGTGTCTCATGCGCAGTGCATAAACAAAATGGCGACTGTACTTACGGAGTGTACAACCAAAGTGCAACGTGCTGTTGTGTATTTTTTGTGGACAAAAGGACCTGCAAAGGACATTCATAAGGAAACGCTTCCTCTTTATGCTGACAAATGTTTGTCCTGTAAAGCGGTGCATAGCTGGGTAGAAAGAGTTTCTAAAGGACGTTCTAAAATTATTGATGACATCCGATCAAGATTACACCATCAGCAGGGAAGGTTATGCTGACAGTGTTCTGGGATTGTCAAAGAGTGCTTTTAACCAATTTCAAGAAGAAAGGTGAAAATGTGAATTCTGAATCGTACTGTGAAGTTCTATCGATACATCATGATGCAATTCGAAGAGAATGTCCAGGACTACTGACTAGAGTAGTGTTGCTTCTTCGTGACAATGCCATAACACATACAGCTTGATTAACTAAGGAGAAAATTAACCAACTAAGGTGGGGAGTTCTGGAGCATCCACCTTACAACCCCGACTTAGCTTCAAGCGATTTCCACCTTTTTAGTCCACAGAAAACCCACCTTGGGGGAAGACATTTCGCGAATGATGCAGAAGTTGAATGTGAAGTGAAAACTTGGTTTAGAAAACAGAGCACGCAGTTCTATGCAGCCAGTTTGGGAGGCCATAAAACGATTGAATAAGTGCATCAGTGTTGGTGGAAATTATGTTGAGAAATAAAGGGACAATGTATGTATAAAAATAAACTGGTTTCAAGTTGTTATCATGTTTAGATTTTTTTCTACAGCCATTTGTGACTTACTTATTGACTTCCTGTCGTGTCCTCCTTTAAAGTGTCGTCCCTGGAGTGAAGAGAGTCAACACCCACATTATAATATTTTTTCCCTTATCAATATCCTGGAGAATCCACCAGCTTCCGTCCAACACACTCCATCAGCCCGTGGACACCTTCCTATCACTCTCTCACTGTCGTACTATGCCCCCTCTCATACTTCCCCAACGCAACATACTCAACAACTCTTGCTTCTAAAAATTACTAAAGATTAATTTATTAAAAGAAAAGTGTGACGTATATGAGACGTGTGTGCGAAGAAAATGTGTGTCGTGTATTATAACATAACTGTATGTCTCAGCCTTCAAAGTTCAGGATCATAGTGCACACATCATGGCAAGGATTACACGACATCACACGAGTCAGTACATTAGACCTCACCGAAGTCGTATCCTTCTCTCCAGACTTGTCCTCCTCCAGGAAGTCTGATGACCATGAGATCTGAATCCCATGTAAATATATAATCCGTGGAAAAAAAACTATTATTGTTCCTAACGCAACTGTTCCTAATAGTTTATAGAAACTCCGGCTTCATAATTCCGGCGCAGTGAAACAAACCTGGAACACTGTCATATGAACAGGACTTTTTGTCTCTTGCTAAATGTTCTCTAGTTCTCACTATTAAACAGTTATGGTCTATACTCCAATAGAGTCCTTTATTTTTGTTCTAGTCATAAGTGAACTGAATATCCATCACTACTGGTGTGTTAAAACTGGTATGACCTAAACTCATTCGGTATGTATCCTGTAGGATACATATACCATTCAGCTCCACTGAGCAATGTTAATCATCTTCCTCTAGCATAAGCTCTGTTGTAAAGTTGCTGGCCAATCTTCCTGCGCCAAACTTTATCCGGGATCGGATTTTTCCTTAGCTCCGTGTTCTTCATTCCAACCAGAGGAAACCTGTAACATAAATCATATAACTGGTGATAGCCTCCCCGTCACTGATCTCTATTAGATGATCGTGGCCATCGGCCTCACTCAGACAATACTGTGAACCTGTCAGGGACAGATGAACTGACCACATAGGTTATCATCAGGCCAAGACAAGAAAAAAAAATCAGCAAACAGAATGCGGAACACCCCCCCCCCCCCCCCCCACCACCACCAGGGAGCACCCACTGGAATATCCCAATTATCCCTCATTACTCAATTCTCAACTAGTAAAGCTTATCAACACTTCACTAATCTATTTTCAACTAACAGAGTCAAGTATCACTTCCCTACTCTAGCTAGTTTTCCACTAACAGTGCTAATCATCACACTTTAGTTTTAACAAGGCTACAGCCTATATTAATTAGAACTAATTATAATAGGTTCTACCTTAGGCAACACTGCCGTTAGATCAAATTACATCCACTCTTGCCATGACAGGCACGTGTAAAATTAAATTAACTCAATTCGCACACGGTAGACATTTTCCCATCAGAACCACAGTGCCGAAGCACGTCCACTAAAATCCAAGGTTTGAGTTCAACTGTCCTCTCCAATCATGGTTTTCTGGCAAACCCCTAAACTTGGTCACGTGACATGGTTGATGTCCTGCAGGTGTTATTTGGGCATATCATCCATTGTCAAGAATCGATTTTCCCTGGCTCCATCAATGTCAAAGTTGTCATCAGTTGTTTTGACTCCCCCAACAAACTAACGAGTTACTGTATGATCCCAACAACAGTTTTCCCCAACAAGCTGCCAATCTTCTTTACGTCCGGACACTATGAATTGACAGACGGACTGTTTTCTTCCGAGCTGAGTACTTCCGCTTCCAATCCGACTTGTTTATAATCTGTCAAAGCGATGTATGATTCAGCTCATTCACTTCCCCTACACATCTGCAACTGTTAATTTTGCCCGACATGTGATGGCCGACATCCGATTGCCACCATGATCCCACGGGTTCCATTTGTATTCAAATGTTGACAAACTGTCAAAGCGATGCCGGGATTTGTCTCACTCACCACCGAGTGTTCCCCATCCGACCAGATGTACACGTGCAGCTACAAATATTGTCCTGGGATTTTGACATCCAATTTGTTTATTCTGTTAGTAAAATAGTTGTCGCTGGCAGATAGTCCGTTTAATCAGAAAGCCTCTATAATAATCAACTGGTTAAACGTAAGGTTTTATTTTGTGACACTTCCCCTCGTCGTAACAGAGCGTGCACAGAAAGGCCTCTCTTTGAATATCAAGAAAACAGTAACAATGATGATATTAAAAAGAAATGGTCACACCAAAATGTGACATAGAAATAGAAGGGGAGATTCTTAACCAAATGGATAATATTAAATACCTAGGGTCACTTATAACATCAGATGGAGAATGTACAACAGAGATTAAGAGCAGAATAGGGCAGGCAAAAGCCACATTTCAAAAAATGAAAAGTATCTTATGCAATAAGTCATTATCAATGAATGTAAGAGAGTGCTGAAATGCTATATACAACCAGTTTTGCTGTATGGCAGCGCATCTTGGAATGTCATCATCATCAAGTGCCGTGCCGATTGGCGTAGGCGTTTATGACTCTCCACAGATCTATGTCTTTGGTTTTCTGAATCAACTCTGCCGTTGATATTCCTCCATGCCACCGTCGCAATCCATCCAGCATCATTTCTCGTGGTTGTAAATGAACAAATAAGGAAGAACTTGTAAGCAACAGAGATGTGGTTTTTGAGACGAATGTCGCAAATTCCTTGGACTGACAGAGTAACTAACAACGTTTGCATGAAAGAGGCTAATGAAATTAGAACACTATTTACAACAACAAGAAAGAGACAAACAGCTTTCTTTGGTCATGTGATGAGAAGAGAGGCATTGGAGAACACCATCACAACTGGAAAGATCGATGGGAAGAGAGGCAGAGGCAGACCAAGAGCAATGATGCTGTACGGATTGAGACGGTGGCATGGAGGAATATCTGCAGAGTTGATCCAGAACACCAAAGACCGAGATCTATGGAGAGCCATGAACGTCTACGCCAGCAGGCAGGGCACTTGATGATGATGATCTTTCCTTGTGGTATTTCTTCTAGCCAAAACGTGCAAGGAAATTAATATAATTGGTAATGTTAACATTTCTTTGTGTTTCTTTCCTTGTGGCATTTCTTCCAGCCAAAATGTGCAGAGAAATTAATATGATTTCTTGTGTTAGCGTTTATTTATGTTTCTATCTTTCTTTGTGGTATTTCTTCTACATGAGTGTGTAGAGAAAGTAATATATTTCTCGTTTTAGCATTTCTTTATTTTGTTGTTGTTGTTGTTGTTGTTGTGGTTTTTCTTCTTTTATGGATCAGAAAAACTAACATGATTGTTAATGCTAGCATTTTATTTTCTTGGGTCAGCTTTTGTTTATTTCTATCTTTCTTTTGCGGTATTTCTTCTTCCCAAAATTTTCAGAGAAACTAACAATGGTAATGTTAGTATTTCTTTATATTTCAGGATGTTTCTTTCTGTTCTTGTGGTATTCCTTCTACCTAAATGTGTAGGAAACTAATATAATTTATAGAGTTTACATTTATTGATATGTCCATAAGTTTCTGTCTGTCTGTGAAGTATGTCTTATATCGTATTGTGTAGATAAAATGGATAAACTTCAGTTACGTGTAGTTGGCGTTGATGTGGTTAACATAAGTAGTCCGGGCTGAACCCTTAGCAATGACGGGGTTTATACCACATGGCCAAGCCATCCAGGTATTTACGTGTCCAAATACACGGAGGTGAATCGTGGACCATTTGACAGTCACTAGGGTAAAATAAAACATCGAGGCATTTGAACTTCAATTTTCAGAAACATGGTTAGAATACAAGGTATCTTGAAAAGCAGAAATGACTGAGATTTTACAAGATATAAACATAGAAGAAAACTGGGTAATGAACGGCTTCGTGTCTGGGAAACAGAAATACTGTCGGCATGTTACACTGTTAGTATCAACAGTAATGGAAGACATTGTTTCTAGAAGGAGAACATGGGGTCAACCGATACGATGGATGCAGGACATTAAAGACACTCGGAGCATGAAAATGCATGATAGAGGAGAACTTAGCGAAGGATTGAGGATCTGCCTAGCTGGTTGTGATCGGGAGACTTCCTGCAGAGGACTTGCTACATGATGATGATGATGATGACGACGATGGAGTCTGTCTGTCTGTCTGTCTGTCCGTCCGTCCGTACGTCTGTCCGTCCGCCCGCCCGCCCGTCTGCCTGTTTGCCCTGTGTTCAGAACATATTTACATTGCTATAGTATGTCCACATTTGTTTGCCTTCATTCACGATCAATTATTTTGAAAACTGTCTGTTGCATCGTTATGAAATTTTTCCAGCCGTCTTACATTTACCCCCACCCAAGGAATATGTCTTTGATAGGTCCAAAAACAACTTAAATCATTGAAAGCGGCGACATTCCTTTGATGTTTTGCTCAACAACTAGTGATTTCTCGCTAACAAAGTTATTTTTACGGTAATGGGGACCTGCAAATTCTGATGACACACAAAGGCGTATCCGGATTCGTATGGGAGTGGGTGCAATGAAAGAATCCATCCTTTCTCCATAGTCCTCTTCCTCTTTCAACACATGGTCCTGACGTTTTTTCCAGTAACTTTTATCAATATTTAATAGCGGACAGACAGACAGACAGACAGACAGGTAGGTAGGTAGGTAGGCAGAAAGGTAGGTGGGTGGATGGCTGGCTGGCTGGCTGACTGGGTCGGTCGGTCGGTGGGTGGGTGGGCCGACAGACAGACAGATAGATTAGATAGATAGATAGATAGATATCGGTAGGTCAGTCAGTGGGTTGGTCGGTCGGTGGGTCGGTTTGGGTCGGCAGGCAGACAGACAGATTAGATAGATAGATAGATAGATAGATAGATAGATAGATAGATATTGGTCGGTCGGCAGGCAGATAGATAGATAGGTAGTAGGTAGATCGATAGATAGATCGATAGATAGATAGATAGATGTCTATTGGTCGGTCGGCCGGCAGGCAGGCAGTCAGGTAGGTAGGTAGGTAGGTAGATAGATTAGATAGATAAATAGATAGATAGGATTAGATAGATAGATAGGATTAGATAGATAGATAGATAGATAGATAGATAGATATTGGTCGGTCGGTCGGTCAGCAGGCAGGCAGGTAGATAGGTAGATTAGATAGATAGATAGATAGGTAGATATATAGATAGACAGACAGACAGATAGATAGATAGATATATAGATAGATAGATGGACAGATAGATAGACAGATAGACAGACAGACAGATAGATAGATAGATAGATGATCTATCGATCGATCCCCGCCTGGAGCCGGGCCGAGCCAGCTAGTTTATTTATATAATCACGTTTCATGAAAGAACCCACAGTTTGACGACACCTCTGAACTATAACACTCAGTCTGTGCAAAAACGAAAGACCGCCAGACAAATTAAAAATAGCGCGAATATGTCTTGCTGGAGCTGTAATACTCTTAAAATTAAGGCATTAATGGCCGGGGCCGTAAAATATATACCGCATATAAGCAAAAATTGAAATCTGCTATACAATCTCCAGAACAAAATTTTTTTTGTTGGGTGGACATAATGATAAGGTTTAATACTAAATCTCATCATTTTCCCTCAGTTGGTTACTGAGATATTGAATTTTATATTGAGGCAACAACAACAAAAAAACACACTATAGCTGACATGAGTTATCATTTCGTCTCTGCTACCTAAGACATGGCAGTCCCATATATCTCCACTCAATAGTGCCCAGTCGCCGGAGCACCCAGTTCATGAACTAATTTCTACTACGGGACACTCATTTGTCTGTCGCAGAGCTGGGTCGTTTGTGAAACCCTATTTGTTATATTGTCGTCCTAGGAATGTCATGTCTCAGCTGTCTGTTCTTGCACTCTTACTGTGAATCCTTCGGCCGGCTCACTTATAATGATAGTCAAAGTTTTCTTGACCCAGTGGATTTGAATAGACTGATGGTACTGAAAATTAGCTATAGCACTCTGACAGCTTCCGGCTAATGGGATTATTGAGCGGGGCACTATGTTGACTTTTGGAACAAGGTGGATGAGGACGTGTCGCGATAGGCGTATCTGATACATTCGTTGCACATCTGCGCACGTTAAACGTATACTATTCAACTGCATTTTAATATGGATGCGAATCATGGACAATTTCACAATCATGAAAGAAGAAAATTGGGGTTTTATAGCTAAAATGCTACAGAAAAGTTCTTAGAACATCGTGGTCCTAGAAGAAGAAAAATACAGAAATTCTATAATATCTGATCATCGAGGAAGACTGGTTCATAAATAGTGTCTTGTCTCAGACACTGAAATACTTTGACCATATTAAAGGCCACAGTAACGTGGATAGAACAGTGATGGGAGGCATGGTTTCTGGTAGAAGAGACAGAGGCCGACCAGTATGACGCTGGACACAGGGCATTGCAGACACCCTGGGCATGAGGGTGCCCGAGGCAGGGGATATGGCAAGATGTGGCGCTGCTTTTCCACGCACCGTGATGAGAGAACGTTTTGCCTTGGGCCTGAAACACGAGAGGCATTGTAATATGCTGGAGTATATGGACACTTACTAAACAAACTGAACAACGCATACATGTCTTTGAATTTAAATGTTATAAACGAGTTCTAAGAATATCTTGGATACAGAAAAGAACAAATGCATCTATACTCCAAGAGCTGAATATTGAAGAAGGTTGGTTGTTAAAGACTACACAACAAAGACAATTGAAATATTTTGGTAACTTGAAATGTCATGAATGTTTGGAGAGAACAATAATAGAAGGGTATATGCCCGAGAAGAGAGGGAGAGGAAGGGCAAAGAGAAGATGGGTGCAGGATGAGGCGGATGACCTCCAGATGGGTGTATCGGCCGCGGGACATCTTGCTTATGTTATGATCGAGAGGTTTTCCGGAAGGCTGTTATGGCAGCGAGGTTCTGTAAAGGACATGCTACTGAATGAATGAATGAATATGCCTTCATATACTTGTTACATTAACTGATAGTGGCTAAGTGGTCACCTTCAAACCATCTTGTTACATTAGTTCATAGTCAACTAGTAGGTCATACATTGAAACACGGGTTACATTAATTCACAGTGAATAGTCATATGTTCAAACACGTGTTATATTAACTCAAAGTGAGCTAGAAGGTCATACCTTCAAACGCATGTTACATCAACTCAGTGATCTAGTAGGTCATACTTTCAAACGCATATTACATTAACTCATAGTAGTCTAGTAGTCACACCTTCAAACACGTGTTATATTAACTCAAAAGTGATCTAGCAGGTCATACCTCCAAACATGTGTTACATTAACTCATATTGAGCCAGTGGGAAAATACTTAGCAAAGTTTATCAACAGAGCATACGACCACACCTGGAATACAGGTCAACTGCGTGGTGTTCGGCATCAAAAACCACACTACAAGAGCTGGACAAAGTGCAAAATCAAGCACTTAGAGTCACCACAGGAGGGATGAGATCAACCCCTATAGTGGAAATGGAGAAGATGGGGAGGACACAAGCACTGAGTGAGCGCAGAGATACGAAAAAGCTAATACAAGCAGAAATGTTCCTCAGCTTGCCAGGCCACCCTATGAAGAACAGATTTGAAAACCTAGCTATGGGGCGGTTGAAAAGAAGTAGTTTTATCCACTGGCCAAACTACTCTGCAGAGAAACCACCGATCTGCCCACAGTTGGTATCCCCCTAACAACTATTCCAGAGCGAACTCCATGGAAAGATGAGCATAGACTCTCATTACAAATCCAGACAAAAGTGAGAGGAATATTTGACAAGGAAGAACAGAACAGTGTGCAGCGTAGAACAGCCACTCTCAGCATCCTTGATGAAGAATACCCACAGGACCTCTGGATCCGAGTCTACACAGATGGGCCAGCACAAAATGCTGTTCGAAATGGAGGAGCGGGAGTGTACATAGAATACCCAAATAATACCAGGGACACAGCTAGAGTACCGACAGGAATGTACTGCCATAACTACGATGCTGAAATTGAGGCAATCAAGATAGCAACAGAGAAATTACTAAAAACCAGCAATGGTACACAACCTGTGGTGCTATTGACAGATGCAAAATCAGTACTCGGGGCGCTCCTGTCTGGGAAATTGCCAGTACTAAGGACACTACTTTCTGAACTTAGCAGTCAGCATAAGGTCACCATACAGTGGATACCATCCCACTGTGGAGTACCCGGAAACGACAGAGCTGATCAATTGGCTTCGAGGCGCTCCTGTCTGGGAAATTGCCAGTACTAAGGACACTACTTTCTGAACTTAGCAGTCAGCATAAGGTCACCATACAGTGGATACCATCCCACTGTGGAGTACCCGGAAACGACAGAGCTGATCAATTGGCTAAGGAAGGAGCCAAAGAAGAACAGCCTGATGTGCCCGTTACATACCACCAAAAGAAAAGAATGATCAAATCAGTCAGAAAGCCACCAAAACCTGCTCAAGATGACTACCACGTTATGGATAGACCAGAACAAGTCATTATTCTGCGCCTCAGAACAGGGCACAATAGATTACGCAACCACATGTATACAAAATTCAAGATTGGTGAAACAGCCATGTGCACATGTGGATTGGCGTCTCAGACAGCAGAGCACATACTCTAAGACTGCCCAAAATATAACATATCTAGGCAAACCTTCTGGTCTAGAGAGACGACAGTGGAAGATAAACTGTATGGACCTCTGTGTGAACTGAAAAAGACAGTTCAATTCATACAAGAGACAGCATTGCAGTTATAGACATATTTCAAGCGAACGAAAGAAGAAGAAGAATTAACTCATATTGAACTAATGATAGCTTTTCACACATCGGTACAGGCAAGTTGCCATAACTCATCCTATCCTAATGATTGTGCCTACAAACCATCTGTCCAAATGAGCCGTGACTTCATTATTCTCAACCAATTGTTTACATTATCCTCATTCAGTCCGAGATCTTACACATTTGTTACATTGGAGCAGTCTGTCTCATCTGTTACTTAACTCATTCAGTCCTAGGTGTCTGTGATTCCTTCGATCTTACGCATTTGTTACATTAGAACATGATCTCATCTGTTAGTTTAACTCATTCAATCCTAGGTCTCTGTGATTCCTTCAAATTTACGTATTTGATACGTTAGAGCAATCAGTCTCTTCTATTACTTTAACTTATTGAGTCCTAGGTCTCTGTGATTCCTTCGATCTTACACACTTGTTACATTAAAACACTCTCTGATCTCATACCCATTCCCTCCACGAAACATTATTCTAGTATTCTCCGGCTCAGACATTCGTTAGTTAAAACAGGGGTTCTCAACCTGTAAAAGTGCACAGCCCCGCAAAAAAACTACAACCTTTCATCGGCTTCCTGTGGATAGCTGATTACAATGCTAACGATGTTTCCACATTTAGCAAATCTTTCCTTTTTAAACAAGAGAGGAGAGCTTTTAAAAGGCTTTTTGAAAGTGTAATGTTGGACATGTTAATCATTTTAATATAAAATCTGCTGAACGATGTGTGAAAAAAAAAGGTGGGGGGGGGGGGGGGGGGGAATTACGCGTGCAAAAAAAAAAGGGGGGGGGGTGGGGAAAACACATCAAAAACACCTATTATTGTAAAGACAGATCGACAGACAGACATATAAATTAGTTTTAGTCTACAGCCGACTATTAGAAACTTTTTTGCAGAAGTTCGTTGTCTTCGCATCCCGCCAGACAGATTCGCTATTAGTTTACTGCTACATACGAGACAAATGCCGGCCCACGGACGTAGTACTGACCCTTGGTTGTGATTGTGCATGATCTTGAAATCTCCGAAATATTGGGTTTTCGTTTTTGCGTCACAGCTTAATAATGTTAGATGAACTTTGTAGCCTCTGTCACCACTACCGTAGTTGGGTTGCCCGATCACCCTGTTGCTATTTATCCACTACCGTAATTGAGTTGTCCGATCACTCTATCGCCATTTATCCACTACCGTAGTTGGGTTGTTCGATCACCCTATTGCCATTTATCCACTTATGTTGTTGGGTTGCCCGATCACCCTATTGCCATTTATCCACTACCGTTGTTGAGTTGCCCTATCACCCTATTGCCATTTATCCACTATTGTTGTTGGGTTGCCCGATCACCCTATCACTATTTATCCACTACCGTTGTTGGGTTGCCCGATCACCCTATCGCCATTTATCCACTACCGTTGTTGTGTTGCCCGATCACCCTATTGCCATTTATCCACTACCGTTGTTGGGTTGCCCGATCACCCTATTGCCATTTTTCCACTACCGCTGTTGTGTTGCCCGATCACCCTATCGCCATTTATCCACTACCGTTGTTGTGTTGCCCGATCACCCTATTGCCATTTATCCACTACCGTTGTTGGGTTGCCCGATCACCCTATTGCCATTTATCCACTACCGTTGTTGGGTTCCCCGATCACCCTATCGCAATTTCTCCACTACCTATACTCCGTTCAACCTCAGAAGAGAAGTTATAATTAGGGTCTATCTAAGCCTCATATTAATAATCCTGTGACCAAGCCAGCCACATTTCGGAAATTAATTTGAAAAGGATTGTTGTCCACGGGAGGTAATGGAGTGCGTATAAAAGCCCACTATAGCCATTGGTTTGTATAAGTCTCCGCGGGCGTCCCGTCGCTGTGGTCGCTTGAATCCCGTAAAGGGGTTATATGTCTTAGTAGAATTGGTGTAGAGACGTCTCCCCATCTTGGTACCGAAGTACCATCTCCAGGGTATTGTGTTATAGAGCTTTCCTTCCCTCTCTCCACGATCACAAACTAGTGGGTTGTCCTAAACTGTTACTGAAAATTCACATTTGCGTAGAGGTATATCAGAATCAGAACCTGGAGACAGGGAATGAAAGAGGTTGCAGACTTGTACAGTAGACAACAGAGCATGATGTGATTATTGGAAACACTTGGTATAAACAGCACCCAAGGAGATTATGAACATGGAAGAGTCCTGATCATAAGATCAAAAATAAGATAGATTATATTCTCATCTACAGAAGATTTCGAAATGCCTTGAAAGTCGCAAAAACTATACCAAGCGCAGACTGCTACAGCGACCATAGATTAATCTTTAGCAATATACATATAAAATTAAAGAAAGTCAAATATACATCAAGAAACACAAAATTTGATCTACAGGCACGGAAGAATGGAAAGATAAATTCAACGTAGAGGTAAAGAACAGATTTGATGCATTGTCCTATATGGAAATATTATTTCAAGATGTCACCGACCAATGGAAAACATTTGAAAAATCAGTCAACCAAGCTGCAGAAAAGTAGTTAGGTTTGCGGGATTTGGTTCTCATTTGGCGGAGTCTCCGCCAATTGACCTTGACCTCGGCTGATTTTCACTCCTTCTCGGTAATGTAGTTGGGTGGGGTAAGGGGTGATATCTATCTAGGTCATATCTAAGGGCGATAATTCTAAGATTGTATGTTTCTAAGGACAGATAACTTGAGTGGGTGTATAAAATTTTTAATTAATTATAATAAAATAAATAACCATAAATAACAGCGGGGTGGTGGCGAGGGGGTGGGCGCGTGGGGTGAGGCTAGGTGGTTCGGGTTTAAACACTATCATCACAGGGTTACAAATGAAAACCTTAAAATGTAAAGATAGCCGGTATGATCGGCCGTAGTGGATATGGTTTAGTGAAATTTATTGTTAATGGGTGGGTAGCGATTATTAGTGATCCGTAGGGGGTCGTAGTGGTTTAAACACTATCATCATATGACTTACAAATGAAAACCTTAAAAAGTAAAGATGGCCTTTATTATTGGTTGCTGTGGGTATGGCTTAGTGAAACTCGGTGTTAAGGAGTGGATATCTGTTATTAGTGATCTGTAGAGGGATGTAATGGTCCATACACTATATTCATATGGTTACAAATTAAAATCTTAAAATGTTTCTAAGGGCAGATAACTATTGAGTGAGTGTATACAATTTTAATTAACTATAAAAAAAATAAAAAAAATAAAAATAAATAACGACGGGGTGCGGGGTGGTGGCGATGGAGTGGGGGCGTGGGGTGAGGCTAGGCGGTTCGGGTTTAAACACTATCATCACAGGGTTACAAATGAAAACCTTAAAATGTAAAGATGGCCGGTATTATCGACCGTAGTGGATACGGTTTAGTGAAATTTATTGTTAAGGGGTGGGTAGCGGTTATTAGTGATCCGTAGGGGGTCGTAGTGGTTTGAACACTATCATCATATGACTTACAAATGAAAACCTTAAAATGTAAAGATGGGCGGTATTATCGGCCGTAGTGGATATGGTTTAGTGAAATTTATTGTTAAGGGGTGGGTAGCGGTTATTAGTGATCCGTAGGGGGTCGTAGTGGTTTAAACACTATCATCATATGGTTACAAATGAAAACCTTAAAATGTAAAGATGGCCGGTATTATTGATTGCTGTGGGTATGGCTTAGTGAAATTCGATGTTAAGGGGTCAATACCGGTTATTAGTGATCTGTAGAAGGATGTAATGGCCTATATACTATCATCATATGGTTACAAATGAAAACCTTAAAATGTAAAGATGGCCGGTATTATCGGTTGCTGTGGGTATGGCTTAGTGAAACTCGGTGTTAAGGGGTGGATACCGGTTATTAGTGATCTATAGAGGGATGTAATGGCCTATACACTATCATCATACGATTACAAATGAAAACATTAAAATGTAAAGATGGCTGGTAATACTGGTTGCTGTGGGTATGGCTTGGTGTCATTCGTTGGTAAAGGGTGGGTAGAGGTTATTAGTGCTCTATAGAGGGTCGTAGTGGTATATACAGTATTATCATATGGGGTTACAAATTAACATCTTAAAAAGTAAAGATGGTCTTTATTATTGGTTGTAGTTGGTACATCATAGAGTTATTCGTTGTCAGAGGGTGGATAGTGGCTATTAGTTATATGTAGAGGGTTGAGTGGTATATACACTATTAGCATACGGGTACAAATGAAAACCTTTAAAAAATTACAGATGACCTGTATTATTGGTTGTAGTGGATATGACTTAGTGAAATTAGATGTTAAGGGGTGGATGAGTGGAAGCGTAGCTAGATAAATGCTCGAACACTAACATCATATGATTTCAGATCGGTAAATGAAAACCTCAGATCTCTCTATCTCTCTTTTTTCTCTCCCCTTGTGTCTATACGGGTCTTTGTTTCGTTCCCCAGAAACCCATTTCCAGTACCAATACTTGTTCTCAAACTTGTCTGCTCAGTGCCACACTTCACAACCAGACAAAACTACAGCTTCTATGTGCCACTTCAACATTCAAATAAAAATATATGTTAACCAAAATGGGAAAAAAATAGCTGTCAAACTTATAAATATCTTGGCCAAACTTATGAAAATTAGGAAACATTGTTAACCAAATGTGAAAATAATATCGTCCAAAGAGAGAAATATTTCAACTAAACTTAAAATAGATCAGCCAAAATTATGAAAAGTAGGAAAATTGTCAGCCAAATTGGCAAAAGTTAGGCCAAATACAGAAATATCTCACCCAAACTTATGAAAAGTATGAAACTTTGTTAGCCAAAGTGGAAAAACCAACGTCAAGTAGGAAAATTCTGTTAGCCAAATGTGAAAAAATGTCGGCCAAATACAGAAATAGCTCAACCAAACGTATAAAAAGTAGGAAAATTGTTAACCAAACGGAAAGATATTGACCAAGTAGGAAAATGTGTTAGTCAAAGAGGAAAAATATTGAACAAGTAACGAAATATATCGTTCAAACTTATTAAAAGTAGGAAGCTTTGTTAACCATTCCATGGGTTTCTTGTTAACCAAAAAAAATATCACCCAAAATGAGAAATATCTCGTCCAAACTTATAAAAAGTAGCAAAATTGTCGGCCAAATGGGAAAAAGTTAGACCAAATACAGAAATATCTCACCCAAACATATGAAAAGTAGGAAACTTTGTTAGCCAAAGGGGGAAAACCAAGGTCAAGTAGGAAAATGTGTTACACAAATGTGAAAAACGTCAGCCAAATACAGAAATATCACGCCCACACTTATGAAAACCGGGAATATTTGTTAGCCAAATAGGAAAACATATTGACCAAGCAGGAAAATATGTTAGCCAAATGGGAAAAAATATCAGCCAAAGAAAGAAATATAGCGTCCAGACTAATAAAAATTAGGAAAATTTTTCAGCCAAATGGTAAAATTATCAGCCAAAGAGAGAAATATCTAGTCCAGACTTATAAAAAGTAGAAAAATGTGTCAACCAAATGGTAAAAATGTGAGATGTGATCACCGATGCCAGTCAAGGAAGACGTATCTGTTCATAACAGCTATCGGGTAACATACCTATACAGCAATGAGTGGCTAGCACATGTTATCAGATTATAATACTACAAACGAACACAACAAACTGCCCCAGCTCAGCCTTAGGCAATGAATGTATCATGTCATGTCAGCGTCCACTGTCATAACAAGCAACGTTATCACGTATCAAATTAGGCATGTGCACGTTCACTACCTCTCTGTGTGTCAGTACGGAACTATGGAACTCTACAACGTTCCCCAGAAACACATTACAAACACCAATATCTGTTTGACATCTTGTCTGCTCAGTGCCACACTTCACAGCTGGACAAAACTGCAGCTTCTATATACCACTTCAACTTTCAAATAAGAAAATATGTTAACCAAAATAGAAAGAAACAGCAGTCAAACTTATAAATAGCTCAGCCAAACATATGAAAAGTGGGAAACAAACATTTTTACCAAATGTAAAGAAAATATCGTCCAAAGCGAGAAATAGTTCAACTAAACTTATAAATAGATCACAAAACTTATGAAAAGTAGGAAAATTGTCAGCAAAATGGGAAAAGTTAGGCCAAATACAGAAATATCTCAGCCAAACTTATGAAAAGTTGGAAACGTTGTTAGCCAAAGGGGAAAAACCTAGGTCAAGTAGAAAAATATGGTACCCAAATGTGAAAAAGGTCGGCCAAATACAGAAATATCTCGTCCTTACTTATGAAAACTAGAAAAATTTGTTAGCCAAATAGGAACAATATTGGCCATGTAGGAAAATGTGTTAACCTAATTTGAAAAAAAATATCAGCCAAAGAGAGAAATATCTCGTCCAGTCTTATAAAAAGTAGGAAAATGTGTCAACCGAAGGGGAAAATGTCAGCCAAATACAGAAATATCTCAACCAAACCTGTAAAAAGTATGAAAATTGTTAACCAAACAGGAAAGATATTGACCATGTAAGAAAATGTGTTAGTCAAAGAGGAAAATTTTTTGAACAAGTAACGAAATACATCGTTAAAACTTATGAAAAGTAGGAAAATATTTTGTTAACCAAATGTGAAAAAAAATATCCAAAGAGAGAAATATTTCAACTACACTTATAAATAGATCAGCCAAAGTTATGCAAAGTAGGAAAATTGTCAGCGAAATGGTAAAAAGTTAGGCCAAAATACAGAAATATATCACCCAAACTTATGAAAAGTAGGAAACTTGTTAGCCAGAGGGGGAAAACCTGGGTCAAGTAGGAAAATATGTTAACCAAATGTGAAAAATGTCGGCCAAATACAGAAATATCACATTTACACTTATGAAAACTAGGAAAAATTGTTAGCCAAATAGGAAAAAAACATATTGGCCAAGTAGGAAAATTTTTCAATCAAAGGGAGAAATATCTCGTCCACGCTTATAAAAGGTAGGAAAATGTGTCAACCAAATGGTACAAAAAGGTCGGCCAAATACAGAAATATCTCAACCAAACGATTAAAAACTAGAAAAATTGTTAACCAAATGGGAAAGATATTGACCAAGAAGGACACTTTGTTAGCCAGAGGGGGAAAACCTAGGTCAAGTAGGAAAATCTGTTACCTAAAAATGAAAAATTTCAGGCAAATACAGAAACAACTCATCCACACTTATGAAAACTAGGGACAATTCTTAACCAAACAGGAAATATATTGCCCAAGTAAGAAAACTTGTTAATCAGATGTGAAAAAATATCAGCCAAAGAGAGAAATATCTCGTCCAGACTTATAAAAAGGGGGAAAATATGTCAATCAAAAGGGAAAAATGTCGGCCAAATACAGAAATATCTCAACTAAGCTTATGAAAATTTGGAAACTGTGTTAACCAAAATGTGAAAGATATTGACCAAGTAGGAAAAATGTGTTAGTCAAAGAGGAAAAATATTGAACAAGTAACGAAATACATCGTTTAATCTTATGAAAAGTAGGAAACTTTGTTAACCAAATGTGAAAAATATCAGCCAAAGATAGGAATATCTCGTCCAAACTTATAAAAAGTAGTAGGAGAATTGTCAGCCAAATGGGGAAAAAGTTAGACCAAATTCAGAAATATCTCACCCAAACTTATGAAAAGTTGGAAACTTTGTTAGCCAAAGGGAAACAACCTTGGCCAAGTAGGAAATCTGTTAGCCAAATGTGAGAAATGTCGGCCAAATACAGAAATATCTCGTCCACACTTATGAAAACTAGGAAAATTTGTTAGTCAGAAAGGAAAAATATTGGCCAAGTAGGAAAATTTGATAGCCACAGGTAAAAAAAAAAAAAAATCAGCCAAAGAGAGAAATATATAAACTTAACTTATAAAAAGTAGGAAACATTGTCAACCAAAGGGGAAAAATGTCGGGCACATTCAGAAATATCTCGGCCAAACTTAAGAAAAGTGGGAAAATTTGTTAACCAAAGGGGGGAAATGTCGCTCAAATACAGAAATACTTCGTTCAAACTTATTTTTTAAAAAAAGTAGGAAGATTTGTTAACGAAATGGGAAAACAATCTTGACCAACTAAGAAAATTTGTTAGCCGAATGGGAAAAATATTGACCACGTAACGAAATACATCGGCCACATGTATGAAAATCAGAAACTTTGTTAACCAAAGGTGAAAAAATATCGACCAAAGAGAGAAATATTTCAACTAAACTTATAAAACATAGGAAAATGTGTCAGCCAAATGGGAAAAGGTCGGCCAAACACAGAAATAGCTCAACCAAATTTATACAAAGAAGGGAAAAGATTGACCAAGTAACGAAATATGTCGTCAAAACATATGAAAAGTAGGAAGATTTGTTTGCCAAATAGGAAAAATCTTGGCCAAGTAAGAAAGTTTGTTAACCAAATGTGAAAAATATGGTACACGTAACGAAATATCTCGTCCACACCTATGTAAAATAGGAAGCTTTGTTAACCAAAGATGAATAAATGTTGACCAAAATAGGAAATATCGCATCAAATTTATGAAAATTAGGAAACTTTGTTAACCAGATGTGAAAAATAGTCGTCAAATAAAGAAATATTGCGCCTAAATTTATAAAAAGTAGGAAACTTTTGTTAACCAAAGGCAACAAATATTGACCAAGTAAAGAAATATCTCAGCCAAACGTGTGAAAAGTAGGAAACTTTGTTCCAAAACGAAAAAATGTTGGCTAAATTTCATCCAAACTTATTATAAAGTAGGAAAATTTGTTAACTAAAGCGAAAAATGTTGGCCAAACTTCATCCAGACTTATAAAAAGTAGGAAAATTTGTTAACCAAATGTGAATAGTTTTGCAAAATTTCAACCAAACTTATGAAAAGTAGGAAAATGTGTTAACGTAAGTGAAAATTTTTGGCAAAAGTTCAACCAAACGAATAAAATTCTCAGTCAAACTTATAAAAAGTAGGAAAATGTGTTAACCAAAATTTGAAAAATTTGACCAAATTTGAACCAAACCTATAAAAAATAGGAATATTTGTTAACCATTTGTAAAATGTTTGGCAAAAGTTCAACCAAACTTATGAAAAGTAGGAAAATTTGTTAACCAAAGTGAACAACTTTGGCCACATTTCAACCTAAACTTATAAAAATCTCAGTCAAACTTATGAAAAGTACTAAAAAATTTTAAGCAAATCTGGAAAGTTTGGCCAAATACAGAAATATCTCGACCACACTTTTAAATATCCTAAACAAACTAATAAAAAGTCGGAACATTTCTTAACCAAAGGGGAAAAAATATCTCACGTTGTCATTTCACATCTGCAATAGCGTCAAACTCTAGCAAAACAAAAAACAAAACAGTGTCTGTTATTAAGTCGACCTTTTCTTAAAACCATGTATGCCTTTCTGACACCTTGAATACCATCTACCGCATCTTCTAGATGACTTTCAACGTTTCATACCACTTAACACTAACAGTCTCTTTAATCACATCACAACCGGTTTTGTGCTGACTGGGCATATTTCTAACTTACTAGAGATAATCGGCTGTCCCCTATGCAAACAACAGCTGTAGGTCAGAAAATTAACAGTATCTTATGCAATAAGTCACTATCGTTGAATGAAAAATAAAATTTTAACAATAAAATTGTACACAAATTAACAATTAAATTTCTCTTTATGTTTCCAAATTGAATGTTTCATGTAGATATTTAATTGTTAATTTGTGTACAATTTTATTGTTAAAATTTTATTTTTCATTCATCGAATGCAAAAGTTGCAGCATTGGCCCAGGTGTCCTTTCCCGACTGGTAGCTCCTGAGTCCTTGGGGAAGCAAATTCCGATTTTCAAAATTTTGCTGCAGCCTGCATGCTACTATTTTTTCGAGGACTTTGCCATACGTGTTTTGCAAGGTTATGATTCGGTATCCATTAAGTCTGGAGTGATCCTTACCTGGATTGGGAGGGGGACCAGGTAGCTATGCAGCCAATCGTGAGGTATTTCCGCCGTATTGATGCTTAGGTTGAAACAAAGAGCCATCTCCTCCAAGTCCCCATCATTTATGTTCCTCATATGGGAGTACCTCACCCCATCTGGACCTTGCGCTGTGTCTTTAGCCCGCTTCAGTTGGAGAAAAACGGCAGAATGTCAGACGGGCTTGCGTGCCCAATTCTTAACCCTTTGAAAATAAAGATTTTCGTTCGTTCGTTCTCACAGTCATCCTTCCTAGTGACCCGTGACAAGGCTTCTCTGACGTTATCTCTAATAACCCTATCTTGCTGATCCGTCTGTTTTAAAAATCGCGCAAGAAGTGCCTCCCCTTTGTCCTTGTCAGTTGTCATAGGTCGGTTATTACATGCATAAACGGTGCCATGTGTACCAGGCATCACCTGTCTCTTCATCTGCCGGAGCAGCCTCCAGAATTTTCCCAATGTCACATCCACACCGACTTCATTGATAAACTTACTATTTACTACTCCTATATGGCCGAGTTGCTACTAATTACTACTCCTATATCGTCGAGTTGCTATTAATTATTATTCCTATATCGTCGTATAGCCAGCACTGTGGTTTAGGGGCAGTTCAGTTCCCTAAAATACCGAGTCGAGGTTTCGAAATCACCTGCAGGCGACTTGTAAGCAGATTGTGTTGATTTCGATGGTATGGGCGTCGATCGCCCAGAAAGCAGTAGCAGACTACGGAATGTGAAAGTAGATGAATAAAATAGAGACTGGAGGATACATTAGACAACATACACAATATATAGCTACCGATGGGGATTCAACCCTGTTACCTCGAAACGATGACAAAGTTTCGCCGTTTTCTGGGACATACGGAATGTGAAGATTACCAACTAAATAACAAACAGCTTAAAATGCTGGAGCCGGCTCCCTGGCCGAGGGGTTAGCAGCTTTCTCTGTTAATACTGAATACTCTCGTGGTTGACGTGAGCGCACGAGAATTAGAAGTGGTTCGAGTCGCGCCAGTGACTTATGAGAGTATGGAGCAGGTCGCTCAGAAAGTCGTGGCGTGCTGATGAGCGTAATCTAGCCTAGGAATCAACATATAGCTGAAAGATGCTGGTGTTGACCGCAATATCCTGAAACAGGATGGAAACGCGAAAAAAAAATTAATTAAAATGCCGGGGGTTGATTGCGACGTCTTCTGCATTCCTCTCGTAGTGTTCTGGTTGGTTGTTTAATACAACATGGCTTAAGTGGCAAGATGATTGACTTGATTACACCGAAGTGTATCCCATCTATAGTGCATTTACATTTGGTTGCCTCCATATAAAAATCCATATCTCAGTAACCAACTGAGGGAAAATGATGAGATTTAGCATATAACCATATCATCATGTCCACCCAGCAAAAACATTTTTGTTCTGGAGATTGTACAGCAGATGTCACTGTTTATTTATATGCGGTACATAATTTACGGGTCAAAGATTAAGTCCATAATTTTAAATGTATTACACCGTCAGCGTGAAAATCAGCATTCAGTGTTGAATATTCTCCATGGTTCACCGATTGGCCTTATAGCAAGAACCCTGCGGTGTTTAAACTTGGAGTGTTCAGAGGTGTCGTCAATGTGGGTTCTTTCATGAAACCTGATTATTATTTTTCTTTAAATCTTACCACTTATCGCTAACATCTGAATGTGTGAATATTGTTCAATGGGATTGAATGTGAAATTTTGTACACTTAAAGCATCGCTGTAAGATTATACACATATTTTTGTCAAGAAGCTGATAGAAGGAAACTGTTTTATACTATTACAAATTCTGAAAAAAAGAACAGTGCATGCATTGAGCTTGAGTAAACTGTCATTTCGTTGATGGGTGCAAGAATCTGGAAATAAACCACCACGCAATAACCAAATGGTAGGTAGAAAGGTTATTGTAGACAGCTTTGACAAGGATGTCATAAGACGAGCTATTATAAAAACGCTTTAAAAAAGTCGCTTAAAAGACAGGGTCGACTTCATTGCACTGGGTTCTATCCCGTATGGCTTGGTCTCTTTCCGCAGCTCCAGCCACGACCCACAGGAGTCTCAAAAAAATTTAACCTGTGAACCGAAGGACGAGGCCCGGAATCGAACCCACAACCTTTGGAGTCAGAGTCAAACGGCTTGACCACTTCGCCGTGGAGACTCCTAAAATTATAAAAAAATTTGGATTTTATATCCAGCATTAACAGGCGGCACCTCGGACAGGCCATTCTGGTCCGCGACAACATACTAGTGTCTGAGATCGACATGTCTTCCTGGAACAGTGATGCCCTGCAAGTGCAGGCATTAAGAATAATGACACCAGTGCAGCTTGTAATCGTGAACGTGTATGCGCGAAATGGGAAGGTCGACGTGCGACAATGGCAGAGTTTGTTCGATATGGATGAAAGGCATATCATCTACTGTGGGGACTTCCAATGCCAGAGGCAGTCAATGGGGGAATTGCATCACCAATAGACAGGGAGTAGATCTGGAGGACGCCCTGGCATCTGCTGCCCTAATCTGTCTGAATGATGGGAAGGTCACTAGAATAGCCACTCGACCAGGTGACTCTGACAGCGTCATTGACTTGGCTCTGGTGTCGCCCACCATCGCACCAAGGTGTCGGTGGGGCACACTGGGATACCACGATAGTGACCACTACCCTTGTGTCATCCTGATCAAGAAAGACGGGGCCATGAGTCAAAGAAACAAGACAAATGCCTTCCCGTACGACAACACTGGTCAAGACGCCATAAGCAAGATCAGAAGAAGGAAACTAACTTCCTCCCGCAGGAGACAAGAAAGATGGTTGCAGCCACCATGGTGGAATGGAGAGGTCGAGAAGGCATGGCTGGGAAAGAGGCAGGCTGTCAAGGACTGGCAAAAGGCCAGAAAGGCTAACATGCCACAGGTTGAACTGGCGAACCTGAAGACTGAGGTCGATAGGACGACGACTTTTTTCAAATCCTGCGCCAAACAGGCCAAGGCCGAGAAATGGGACGAGTTCTGCAGGAAGGTGTGCTCCGAGCGATCTCTTACGACATTCTGGCGCCTCCACAAGAGCATGAACGGTGCTGCACAACGTAGGGGTATTCCAGACTTTCAAGGCACAGACCTCGCATGGAAAAAGTCGGATGCGGATAAAGGTAAGGCCCTTCTTGCACGCTACATAGAACAGACTGACCAGAAAGACGAGCCCGCCAGACAGAGGACCACGACGACACTCTCTCAGTTGTGCGAGGGGGTCGGGACAGACGAAGAATGGACAATCACAGCTGAGATATTGCGTGCGATGCTCAAGAAATCACCTAACACCGCCCCAGGCCCAGACGGCATCCGATATGGTGACCTACTGGTGATATCAGATGATGACATGGAAGAACTGGCCAGAGAATTCAACACCAGTATCCAGAGGGGTCAGGTCAAAGAAGAATGGCTACACAGCTACTTGCTGCCGCTGCCAAAACCGAACAAAGACCATTCCAAGATAAGCGGCTACAGAATCATTACGATGCAGAATACTGCTGGCAAGCTACTGGAGAAAATTGTAGCACACAGACTTGCTTGGGACTTGGAACAGCTCGGCTGCTTCCCGCCCACACTTGGAGGATACAGTCGCAACAAAGAGTCATGGCTGAATGCGGCTGTCTTTGCTCAAGATGTTTACGAAGGATTTCAGGTCAGAGAAGAGACATGTGCGGCCGCCATAGACTTAGAGGACGCATATAACAGAGTATCTTTCGAGCACTTGACGCAAACCCTCCTCAGACTGAAAGTGCACCCTCATCTTGTACGATGGATAGCTGCAGTTCTGCTCCAAAGGAAGGTGGTGCTAAGATGCGGGAGTTGGTCTTCTGAGCCGATAACGATATGTCCAGGATTGCCGCAGGGTTCACCACTGTCACCAGTACTATTCAACGTGTATACGGTGCCGATCACTGAACAACAGTTGGACGGGAGGGGTAGGACTCTGTCATTCGTTGACGACATCCTCGTGTATCGACAGGGTCGAGATAGACAGGCGGTTGCCAATGATATGCAGGGCGAACTAGATCGAATTTCCTCATGGTGTGCTGATGCCGATGCCCTTGTCAACCCTGCAAAGGCAACGGTTACATGGTTCTCACTAAACAACCATATTGTGAAAGCAGACCTGCCGGCAGTAAGAATGGATGGGAGCAGTTTGAGTAGAACCCAGTCAATGACATATCTTGGCGTGAGGCTTGATCGTAGCCTGTCCTTCAGAGATCATGTCGATTATGTCATAACGAAGGCTCGAAAAGGTTTGTCAGCAATGAGAGTCATGGCGACTGCCAATATCGAGCAAAGACTGCTAATACTTCTGTTCCAAGGACTTGTACTTTCACGCATCGAGTATGCCCTGGCCATCCTCACTGTCAGCCCTACACAGATTGGAAGACTCGAAAAGGTACAAAACGAAGCCATGCGCATCATTTTGGGCTGCACGAGAGACACCAGCTGTGTAGCAATGAGATACCTCCTTGACTTCCCGACAATGGAACACAGGATCAAGATCTGGAGAGCTCGTGCATACTTAAAAATAAGTGCAGATGAGCAGCACCCTCTGCATAACGCTATATTCAGAGAAAAGGGTGACAGGCTAAAGAGGGGCAAATCATGGATGGGTCGGGCGGAAGATGTCGTCAGACAGGTCTGCATTCTTACCAGCATCAACCCCGGCAAGGAATGGGTGCCGGTGCCTCCAGCCTTTAAGTGCACTTTCTCCTGCATTATCACACTCGACAGACGGTGCAGAGAGCAGAACCCTGCCGCTGTCAATGCAGAGGTTAACGCGCTCATCTATGAACACTCAGATAGCCCCGAAGTGCTCATCTATACAGATGGATCTGTTGTAAAGCAGCAGAGAAGTGCGTGGGCATTTACAGCCCGTTCAGCGGGCCGAAACCGTTCAAGAATCCAGTGGTGCCCACTCTATGACCACGAGCAGCATGACGATGGAGGTGATGGCAGTTACACAGGCCTTCGTATGGCTGGAATCACAGCATTATACCAACGTGTGTGTACTAAGTGATTCAATGAGCATGATTCAGAAGGTCGAAGCTGGATCTGTACGTAGACAGTGGACTGAATCGCTGCGGAAGTCCGTTGTCCGTAAAGTCACCTTCATCTTCGTCCCGGGACATGCGGGAGTCGAGGGAAATGAACGAGCTGACAAACTGGCTGGCTCTGCACCCCCTGTAGATGGCCAGCCCATGGATAGTGCCGATGTTATTAACGTCCTTAAAGATATGGCGAGAACAGAGGATTTTGACGTCAGTGATTCCACATCGCTGTCCAGGATGAAAGACCTGGGAGTAAGAATCGGCACAGCCAGACGCGATAGGTACATCGGGAAAACAAAGTGCCTCGTCAACCAACACAGAACTGGCACTATTAGCCACCGGACGCTGATACATATGCTGGGGGGAGGATCTGAGCACCTATGGACATGTCCGGAGTGCAACGAAAATACCCCAACTGATAACTGATAACTGACTGATCCAGCATTATAAAAATGCTGGATGCCAAAGAAACAGTGACTGTAAGAAAACTTAGAGTTTGGTTGAGAAAGAACAATAGCATAGAGCTATCAAAAACAACTTTGTGGAAAATTATAAGGACATTAGGCTTCACTTTTAGAAAGTACAAGGGAGGTAGAAATATCCTTTGCGGGCAACCGCATTTAGGAGCCACGAGAAGCAGATACCTTCGTGAAATAAGGGAAATGCGCAACGAAAATTATGGCATAGTGTATTTGGATGAAACGTGGATCAATGCGCACTACACAAGTGATAAGGAATGGCAATCAGTGGATGGACAGATAAAGCAATATGTGCCCAGTAGTATAGGTCAGCTTTTGGTCATGGCCCATGGTAGCAATACGCATAATGGCTTACTACAGAATGCTGGACTCGTGTTCATATCAAAGCATACAGACAATAGGGATTATCATAATAAGATGAATGGTAATGTATTTAGAGATTGGCTCGAGAATACAATGCTTCCATCCCTAGATAGACCGTCGTGTCCAATTATGGACAATGCATGATATCAATGTTGTTGCCCAAAAAGACAAAATACCTACAGCATCAAGCACAAAGGGAGCAATAAAGATATGGCTCCGAATGGAAAACATTCCATTTCCAGAAACGTATTTCTAGCTAGAATTGTTGTCCCTTGTAAAACAGACGCCAAAAAGCAAGAAATATCAAATCGACAAGTTGATAGAATAGCATCGTCATGGGTGCTTGAGACTTCCGCCGTACCATTCTCATTTTAACCCTATTGAACTTTTGTGGGCTAAAATTAAAGGACAGGTGGCAGCTGACAATACTATATTCAAATTGTCTGACGTCAAGATACTAACCCAGTCCGCGCTATTAAATATTGATAAAAGTTACTGGAAAAAATGTGAGGACCATGTGTTGAAAGAGGAGGATGACTATTGGAGAAAGGATCGATTGAATTTTATGCAACCGAGAGCAGTCATCAACCTACTGGAATCGTCCGACACAGATTAAGGTCAGGGCAGATCACAGACATTAATCCGCATACACACCTACTTGGATATTTTTACTCCAACTATTCAGAAGAAGAATTGCAGGCCCTTAACATGACAGCATCGGCACAAACAATACAACTTGTCAATGGCAACAGTTTGTATTCCATAGTGATGAATTTTCAATTTTGTAAACCCTCAAACGTGACAAACAACTGGCATTTAAAAATAAAAGCTCTAGACGCATTGAATACCAACCGAAGAGTAATATTGCGGTGAGAACTGACATACTGTGGCATCACAAGAAACGTGAGAAGAAACACGTTGTCAAATGAGGGGACAACACACGAACATAGGAATAATTCTATGAACTTCAATGAAAAAGGACCAACATCTTGACCGTTATGAAGGAAACCCACCACAGAGACATTCACAGCTATATTCGTCGTGCAAAACAGGTAATCATGTTCCGTCTCAGCAGAGTAGACATTGCACCCACTCCCATACGAATCCGGATACGCCTTGTGTCATCATCTGAATTGGCGGGGCATTCATTACTGTAAAACAAGTGTATTAGCGAGAAATCACTAGTTTTTCACCAAAATATCAAAGAAATGTCGCCGCTTTCCATGTTTTAAGTTGCTTTTGGACCTATCAAAGACATATTCCTTGGGTGGGGGTAAATATAAGACAGCAGGAAAAATTTCATAACGATGCAACAGACAGTTTTTAAAAAAAAATGATTGTGAATGACGGCTTTCATTTCTGGACAGACTATAATCGGCCCTTTTTCCGCAAATCGACTAACACCCGCTGAAAGCGTCGCCCGTGGCACATACTTCGTAGCTCCGGCAACTGCCCCCGACAAAATTGCACTTGTGAACCGCGTGACGGACGCAGTCAGGAGGCAAGCCCACGACCTTCTGAGTGCGAGGCAGACGGCTTTACCACGGAGACACCCTTGCATTGTACAATTCGACTATCAGCGGAGTTTAGATCAGCATCTCTCCTGTCACAGTTTCTGCAGATGAATCACGGCTTTCTCCCTCCTATCACAGTTATGCACATGTATTACGGCTATCTCATAGTCACTAGCAGCACTGTGAACCTAGTGATATCAGTATAGTTGGCATCGTATATACATGCCCCGCATTTGGATAACGGTTATCGCGTGGCCAATCAATGCGTCACTGTCAAACTATAGCCACCGTTAAACGACAGTTAGAACCTAATGTCGCTGTATCACCGTCAAGCTATCCCTGTAGTTAAACAACAGTTGTAACTTAAAGTCGCTGCATCACCGCCACGTCATCCACACAGTTGCGTCACCACTGTAACTAACCCCACTAGTTTTAAACGGACAGTCCTGACGTTTTGCCTGTGCCATAGCTTCTTTCACCCCTGCTGTATCCCATATATTGTTATTCGACGGTCCGTTGACTTACTCTCGCTTGTGTTAAACGTTTAGTGTTCATAATATGCATCGGTACAGATCGTTAGTCCTTGTGAATCACAGGTCATTAATTTGAATGTCATTATTTGTGTCTGTGTCTTTATCCGCCTTCTTCATGGTGTCTTGTTGCGTTACTTTGTTCTTGCAGCCTTCTAAATGTTACCCCTCGCTTCAATTCCCCCAGGTCTCCCAACTACTGAAGCTAAAACTGAACTGATAGTAGAGTCGTCTATTGCGTGCTTCAGATATTGTTTTAACTCCTACAATCTCGATCGATTACGCGGCAGTTGTCCATCTTCACTACCGCCACCATCATCATCGTGTGCCATGTCATCTGACGTAGGCGTTCATGCACCTACAGAGATCTGTCATTGCTGTTCATCGCTGTATGAATTCTTTGGAAGATAATCTGGTGGTTTCTTCTTGACTTCTACATCAACTCGGGAGTGTTGGACCTCTGCCTTTGACAGACATTTTCGACTTCAGGACAAGTGAGTGCCCTGCTCTGCTCTACTTATCCCGGTGGATACTCGGTCGCGTAGCGGTCGTTCGCCACACCATGGGTGTTTCCTATCCTCTAGCTGTCTAGCACATGATAATGATGATGAGCCGTTTAAAGATGAAATCAACCAGAATGAAAACTCACGAGAACATTAATGATAAAGAGGTGAAATATATCATGTACGTGATCGATGTGATGGCAGCTTTCTTGACCTAATTCAGTGCCAAACAAAAAGTAGGACTGGACCAAACATAGTACACAATCAAATAAATACATATTATCATGTAAATCTCCGTTTACTGAGCATTTACATTCCGGAAGAGAACTCAAATTGACACTAACACGATGACCCTAGGATGACGATGTATAATCCATCTGTCCAAATAGCTGATCACATTAGGCGATATATTATCTTTCTCACTGAATCGGTTAATATGCTCTGACCAAATATGAAAAGTAAGAACACTCACCAACGACCAGATCAGGGAGAGCTGGCGAGGGAGAACCGCAAAATCAAGATCACCAGTGCTGAACGGATCAACGGAAAGAACAACATCCCCTCTACAGTTGTCATCGTAACATCAGAGAACCGAGTGATCCCTCAATACATTATATGGGACAAGAAAGACCAAGTTCCAGAGCACTACATACCGAGAGTGCCACGGTGTTCTAAGTGCCATAAATTTTGGCACACCCGTGCAACCTGCAAAAGTGATGTGGAGGTGTGTAGGTACTGTTCTGGTCCCCATCAATATAGTCAGTATCAGCATGCAAAGACCGACA
The DNA here is from genome assembly GCA_014155875.1 of Cepaea nemoralis. Lineage (NCBI taxonomy): Eukaryota > Metazoa > Mollusca > Gastropoda > Stylommatophora > Helicidae > Cepaea > Cepaea nemoralis. The sequence continues at coordinate 420,138 of JACEFZ010024194.1, read as the reverse complement.
TGGACTTCAGGAGGCCTAACACCAACAGAAAATGCGCCAACTGCCTCGGCAACCACGGCGCCAGGTACCTCGGCTGCCCCTGCCACCAAGACAGCAAGGAAGCCATGAAGATCGCCATCAAGTCTAACCTACCATATAAAGAAGCTAGGAGGCAGTACGAGACGACCAACTGACTCACCAAAAGTGACAATGCACAATTGGAAGGCCAACTGAAGGATCTGAGAATGCAGTTCAAAAACATGGAGGAAGAAACATACGCAAGATGCACAGATAACGGCCGTTCCGCGCATCCTGGACGAACTGAAGCAAGCCCAGCAGAAGATCGAGCAGGATGTTGCTCGAATGGCTGCTATAAAGGCTGAAACTGACGAAAATCTATCAAAAATCCAAGAAGAAAGAGAAAAGACAGACGAAACGCTCAAACATATCCGAGAAGAAAGAGAACTGCTGAAGGCACAGAAAGAAACATCCGAACCAGAAAACGCAAAGAACCAGACAGAAGAAGAAGCATCAGAAGAAGAAATAGAAATAGAACTGGATGAAAATGGCTACTCAGACCAAGACCAATTTTGTAGGGCGATTGTGAATCGGTCCTGCTCCCCACCAAGATCGAACTATCGAGACGACACACAAAACCAAAGACGAACGAGAGGTTTCGAAGACAACCCAAGACAGGGAAGGAGGAGGAACACCATGTGGGACGACGAATCGTAAAGCTCCCTGAAGGAAACAGCACCATATGACGGGGTGGGTACACAATTACACCTGGCCTTAACAAGTGCGTGACTCTGCCCAGACATGAAAGACCTCAACATGAAAGTAACGAACAAAATCAACTAACCTGAAGCTAGGAAGCCGAAAACAAGCAGCCCGATCTTCTGTCATTAAAACTGTCATTTACTGCCAACATGGTACCTTGCGGTGTATGGCAGAGGGGTCTTTGAGCCTGAGGAATTAAGGCCCCCTGGCTAGTGCCGTCGCCGCGAACTGTGCAGGTTAGAATTTTCTTTTTTCCCCCAACAGAAAAAAAATCCCACACTTTAACGAGGGATCGAACCCGGGTCCGGCGTCCTAGCCACTCGGCCAGCCGCTCATACGATCAGCCCGATCTACGAACGAATCAAAACAAGCCACACAATAAAGGACTCAAATACAACCAAATTGATATAGTCGACGGTTGAACGGGGCCATTGGTATCTGCTGATGAACGATGAACACGATGGCTGGGACTCAAGAGGGAGGGCCAGTCACACATCACGCATCATTTGGAACCGGAAGAGTTCAAACAGTTTCTCAGATATGAAATAGACGAATTATTGCATGCACATTTGCAGGACGTTGCTACCAATCCCACATATTGTTGGTTTTCTAGGCGGTTTTACGTTCAGTAGTTTGTCTTTGCTTTCTGAACAAGAAGTCACCGGTGTAGGGAACGAACCCGCTACCCCATTATCAGCACACAGGAAGTTTAAGAGCTAGCGTCCATAAACGTTCGTCCACACTGACCTCTAATAGACGAGTACCTTTTTGTTAATTTTTAGCTTCAGCAGTTTTACTGGGAAGGGGGAGGGGGGCATCGCGGTAGAATTATGAGTAACATTAAGAAAGACGACAAATGTAAAACATGAGAGAGCATATTAATTCAGTAATTTCACACTTGCATACCGAGGAGTGATGGATAACATTAGGACAGTGCCAAATGTTAGTTAGTTAGTTAGTCGACAGATCATCATCATTGCACATCGAACCATTTAGTCCATAAGTGCTCGGATCCCCTCCTCAGCAAATCGTGCCAAATGTAAAAAATAAGAACACATTATACGATGTCTAGAGGTAAGCTTGGCCGAATAGATAAGTACTCGCGCTCTTAAACTTCCTTAACACAATCCCTACGATTAGTTGGATTAAAATGTTGACTTCTCGTCCTTGACTTGGAAATGTAAATTGCAGCACTTCAGAAGTCGGAAAAATCAGTCCAGCACACATACGTTGCTTGGGACTGCAAGAGTTAAGCAAGCAGTAATTTAAGAATCGACATGACTGCACATGGAACTTTCCCACACATGCCCCGTTGCTTTATAATACGTGATCAAAGAAGTTGCTGTGGGAATGAAATAGAGCAAAAGTGGGTGGCAACAGAGCGGGAAAATTGCCGCCCAGACCGTGTTGCAGTTGTATGGTCTCCCCTGACGGGTGGCGCTGTTAATGATGGGATAATAAACAGGGTAGTTAGTCTGTGTTTGTGGCTGAGTCCTAAACAATGCCAGCATCAGTGCCGGCTTCACGGCTTCAATGCAGACGTCTTGCTATCTTTGTAAAGTACTCCATTGTGGCTTTGGTGAAATGGCCCAGACTCTCGAATGAAGCATTACGTCATTATAGATAAGGTTCATTGCAAACGGGTGTATTGGGAAACTAAGGGCTATATTTTTGTTGTTGTTGCGCTGGTGGTTGTAATGAGAAGAGAAACCGGGCAGGCTGGGGGAGAGAGAAACCAGATGTTTGTGTCTGCTTTCATTTCCCGTCTGTGATGGACTGGCGGAAGTTGACTAGAAGGGCGATGCAGTGAAAGGAAATTAGTCTTGTCTCATCGTGCTGGTGAAACAATGGGGAGAGATGAGCCAGTTGGTAAGTGTTGATTGACGTTTAACATTGGCAAGGGTGTAGAAATGGAGATCGTGTTATGAAGAATATAACAACAGTAAAGTGGATGAGCTAGCTGGGTTCAAGCCCCGACACAGACAAGTGAACTCTGTGGGTTTTCCCAATGTGGTGTCTTCATTTGCTTGAACTAACAACTATGTCATCATTCACCTATCCAACCAACCATGTCATCATTTTCACGCCCGCGCGCGCACGCGCACACACACACACACACAGTGAGTGAGTGAGTGAGAGATAAAGTGAGCATAGTTAGTTACGAGGGTAAGTTAATAAGTAAGTCACAAATATGATAACAGCTTGAAACCAGTTTATTTTTATACATACATTGTCCCTTTGTTGTTATTTACCTGCCATCCCACAGAACTGTGTGACTTACTTATTGACTCGCCTTCGTAACTTTTTCTACCCAGCTATGCACCGCTTTACGGGATAAACATTTGTCAGCATAAACACTGAAAACCAACCTTGGCGGGAGACATTTCGCAAATGACATCGAAGTTCAAGTGTAGTGAAAACGTGGTTTAGAAAACAGAGCAGCCGGTATGGGAGGACTGATAAAACGATGGGATAAGTGCATCAATGTGGGTGGAAATTATTTTGAGAAATAAAGGGACAATGAATGTTGTAGTATATTAAAACGTCCTTACAATTACCAAGTATTGACTCCTTAATATCATACTTAGGGGGGAGAGAAACAGCTCTAGACGTGACCTCTGTGATGTCATCTAAGTTCAAATAGAAAGCCAATGATTGGTCGAGTACATGGAAAGGCCGTGGTGCTAGATTTAACAAAGGGTTAGTAGACATTTTGGTCAGTCAGAGAACAAAGGATGCACACGTCAAACCTCCCCGCTGGGGAGGCAAAAACAGCCCAAAATAATATTTCACTCTCTTGAGCTTAGGTATGTTTAAAATGCATTATGGATGTGTAATCATGTCTTTTGATAAGATACATAGATCAATGTGTTATAAGAATTGTTAAAATGAGAAATCAACAATTCATGTAACCGAGATGCCTGAGGATTACTTTCTACCAAGCGGTCATGTTTTGCCTCGCTGCCAAATTTTCCTTTCCTATACAGTTTCAAATTCCTATGTTTAACTTATTCGATGCATTGTGAAACTATCTCACTATCAATGCCTATAAATCTGCAAATATTCTATGTGCTGTAGAGTAATAACTCTAAGTACTTTTCTCTATGCGAATGCCTAATATTGTTATCGCATCTTATGGACCAGTTCATGTTGGAGAAATCGTTTCTGCTAATCTGTAACTTGAGCTATTGTGCCATTTTGTTTCAACCTTCTTATTTACATATTAGTAACCACACAGTATGTGTGATGGACATGTAATCCTTTCATAAATAGGGAAATACCATGTTTGAGAAGTAAAATCTAAAGAAAAGAAAGAAAGAAAAACGCATTATATATATATATATATATATATATATATATATATATATATATATATATATATATATATATATATATATATATATATATATATATATATATAATTTCTTAACATAAATATTAATCCAGACGCCTACAACCATGATGCAATGCAGACTGAAGGCACGTCCTGCCATACATTTGAATATATATATATTCAAATGTATGGCAGGACGTGCCTTCAGTCTGCATTGCATCATGGTTGTAGGCGTCTGGATTAATATTTATGTTAAGAAATTGCCAACAACGGCTTCCTGAAAAACTGGAAAAATCAGTACATATATATAAAACAGCGTTCACTAACCTCATGCTGCTATAGGCAGGTGGGAAAACGACCATCTGTTTGGGTCTTATGGATTGAATGATGAGAGAAAACCTCAAGAATGGCCCCTGCATTATCAATATGATGATTATTATTCATAAAAGAGATATGTTTTCTTGTTATGAGAAGTATGTGTTTTATTCATGATTGTTATTTTATGCTGGAATATACATTTTACTGTTACCCCAGTGGGGACATGATGATGATGATGTAAGAAGCCTTGTGTATGTCAGTACCACAAGAAGAGAATGGTGAATGGTATGGTTGATGACCCTTGGCCTAATGCTGATTACAGCTAAAGAAAGGGACGAGAAATTCTGGATATATGGCCGGTGTCTTAGAAATTCTTGTCAAGTTATGACAGATGCAGTATCAAAGTGTTTGGATGGAAAGGATGGCTCTACTCATCAGGAAGCCCCAGTTACAATTTCTGCACAGAATACCGAGTGAGGTGATATCCTACTCACAGTTGGAGTTGAAATAACTCTACAATCAGCAAAGAGGGATGGAACAATTGGAAACCAACTCCCTTCTCCTTCCCCTTTGATTCTTGTATTTGTGTTGTGAAAATGTTACCACACCACAAGTTGTATTAATGCTTGGGTTTGTGTTCTTTTGTCATTCCCAACCATGGAAAGGCAGTTGGTGGTCGGACGATATCACCAAACAGGATCCTGGGTAAACAGCCTGTTCGAAGTGATACAGGACAAAGTGTCCTATATATACCGTCTGTACCTAAAACTCAAGTTGACTGCCACAATTATTAGCTGCATTTGTCAGTGGAAGACATGCAAGGTGGATTTACCAAGGGAATTGATGAGTTCTGACTTATGTCGGGACACACCAGGTTGGTGTTCAGATTATATTTGGAAGGTTCCGCCTGCTTCACAATCAGCCAGTTTGGTCAAAGCAACAATAGACCCTAGACATGAACTCCTTGAACACCATCAGGAAGACATTATGAAAGACACTATGACATAAGCAAGTACAACCCAAGTCCTATATATGAACACCAACTCAAAGACACTGAAAGACCATGAAAGAAACAAGTTCAAAACATGATCCCAGGCCTGAATACCAACTGAAAGACACTGAAAGAAATTAGTGGAGTAAATGTGTATACATACACAGCAGAACTGTCTGCGACTCCCAGTTTGTGTGCTTGAAATATTATTAATCTGTTCCATGCTTGTGCAGACAAATCCTGGACATAGTCACAGATGATACCAATGAGTAACTCTCAGCATTGTATGTTCCTACACTGGACTGGATAGTATGGAATGACTTTATGCTGGTCCCATGGCGGCCTGAATGCCCTATCTTCAAGTGTGGGATGGCTTATAGACTGGTGGCCGGGTGTCTGAACCATCCTTGTGAACCAAATATCGAGAATCTGATAATATAAGCAGAGCTGCTAGACGGTCATCATCTTTTCATCGTATATGATGATGTAGGGAAATACCTTCTGCTTAGCTGAATAGGACTTCCTGAAAGTTTGATGGACCTAGGCTTCGATTTCATTAGGACACAGAGCCAACTTGCACGGAGTATTTGTGAATTCAGCCCCTGGAGAATGGGGATTATGTGCTATTTCAATCTCGGATATTATAGATTGGGATATATTCGCCAGCCAATTTCCTGTGGATATTAAATGTGTGGAATACAACTGAGAGCATCAATTCGGTCCCCATATAATAGGGACATTATCTGTTCGGCATGGGAGATAAATAACTATCATCAGAAGAAAGCTAAGGAATGGAATTAAAGACTTAATTAATTAGTCTAGTTAAGATGTACTACTCGGACAATTAGAGCATTGCTTTTCTGATCTGGCAGCTTCTGCAGCTTGTCTTGCTCCAGATGTAGAAGTGTTACCTTTCCTCTGGAGTGAACTAGGCAGGCCGAGAGAGGGATCATGCTGCATGGGCAACACATGATCTCTATATTTTAGCCCAGGCTTTGTGCTATGGAGAGGCAATAACTCCATCCCTTACAAACTATCGTCTGTCAAGACGGCAAGGTGCCAATGATAAGATGTACTGATTGAGTATTAATGTTGTTTTATGAACTTGTACCATTGTTGTTGTTGTTGTTGTTGTTTTTTTTTTAAATCAATGGATGTTAGAACCAATTAGTGGTTGTTGTTTTGATTTGAGTACATATATATTTTTGGGGAAAACATGGGGGTTACCACTTGAAATTGTGTTTATAATATTACATACCTTCTCATATGAATGTACCTATGTCATAATTCAATCCCATGCCTGTTCCAGAAATTCAGAATGGTCATTATATATATGTATGTTACTTCAGATCTTGATTTTTTTCCTAATGACAGTATGTTCCAATGTTAATTTTTACGTCATTTGCTTGTTGATGTTTGTTTAACAGTGGTTGTTCTGTATGTTGTAAACAATCAATGTCCTCTGACACTATATAAAATTCAAAAGGTGATGTAGTGGAAGTGGTGAAGTACGCATAGACACAGTTATAAAAAGAAGTGAAGTATTTTCCTTCTTGTGTTTATTTGTAGAATTCCATGATCACCTTAAGTGGTGAAGTGAGTATCTAAATTAATTCCATCAGCGATCCCCTAGACAAACTAAGCAAATGTTCTATATTAAATCCCATACCCACAAACGTATAAAAATAAACTGGTTTCAAATTATCATAATTACTTATTTTTCTACAGCCATTTGTGAGTTACTCTTGTAGTTAGTCGACAGAATATCCTGATTGCACATCGAACCATTCAGTCCATAAGTGCTCGGATCCCCTTCTCAGCAAATCCTGCAGCGTGTTGCGGCTCATGTCATCAGTTCTCTGTTGGTTTATTACTGTTCTTTGGCTTCCTTTATAGTGTTCTTTTTTGGCCACAACTCTTGTAACTTTCTGTTCTCGCAGCCTGACCATGGTTGTAAATTCCTAGTCATCGCTTGGTTCTCGTAAACAACTTACTTCTCGTAGAGCATGCATTATGTCTGCCTGGTCCATGGCTTGTCTGCCTTCCACAGTAGCCCTACCTGCAGGCCTGTCAGTCTGCTCATTTCCTTGTACACTCGCATGCCCTGGCACGAAGCTAAAACTAATCTTTGCCAGTCGAGACCGCTCCAGATACATCAGCCACTCTCTTCGGACCCACTCCATCTCTATCCTCCTGAGCATACTCATGGAGTCACTAAGGACACATACCCGATTGAATGTGTCTCGAGCGATTTTATTGCTTTACTTACTGCCATGACTTCCATAGTTAGGCTGCTTATGGTCAGAGCAAAAGCACCAGACTTTCACAATATACCTTCACAATTTTCCCTCTGACCTGAGCCGTAAAGGCCCATCAACTTCTCACTCCTCGGACGACCGACACATCCGTGCAGATGACAGCATCATCCTCTAAAGTATTCTCGAAGATCAGAGCCTGTACTTCTTCCTCCACAGCAGCTGGATTTTCTTGTCTGCATTTCCTGTCTAGTTGGATGCCCACTGAAAAGGATGTACATAACTCTGTTGGCACTTGTACCCACTCCTCGCCAGGTTCTAAGTCCTCAAGTGAACACACTTGCTGAAGAATGTCTTCGGCTTTACCCATCCACGACTTTCCTCTTTTTAACCTGCTGCCCTTTACCTTCTTAATCCTGCTATGCAGTGGATGTTTTGTGTTTGCATTTACTCTGAGATAGGCACGTAGTTGGCAAATTTGTATTCTGTTCGTCATGGTTGGAAAATCAAGAAGGTAGCGCATTGCCCTGCATGCTGTATCTCTTGTACATCCAAGAATAATGCGCATAGTTTCGTTCTGTATACTTTCCATCCTTTCTACCTGCTTATGGCTGAGAGTCAGGATTGCCATCGCACTCTACAACAGAAAGGACCAGACCGTCGTAAAGAAGACATAGATGGCGCTGCTCACACTTTTCCGCCGCCATCACCCGCATCGCTGCCAAACCCCGCCTGGCCTCTGTTATCACCTGGTCTACATGCTCAGTATAAGATAAGCTGGGCTTCGATCAAATCGTATCTCCTGGTAATTCATCGCCTGCATTCTTTCCACCGTCTCTGAACCCAGATTTACAATTGGCGTTGGGGTGTTGACATTATGGTTATTCAAAGAGAACCATGTCACTGTTGTCTTTGTTGGGTTGTCCATTGCCCCAGCTACAGCACACCAAGTGCTTATTTGATTGAGTTCAGTTTGTAGTTCCACAGCAACCTGACCTCTATCCTTGCCCCGATGATACACTAAAACATCGTCTCCTCCCCGGTCCTTTTTTTTTTTTTTTTTGCTCGCTTGTGATTCTCACAGTGTAATCGTTGAACAGCACCGAAGATAATGGTTATCCCCGTGGTAGGCCAGGATATATTGTTGGTTCCGAAGTCCAACTGCCAAATCCAAAAACTACTTTCCGTTGGAAGAGGGCTGCAGCGATCCAACTAAAGAGGAAAGGACTTATCTTGAGTTCAAGAAGCTGAAACATTAAAAAATTCAATGGTACTCTGTTGTACGCGTCCTCAAGATCAATCGCTGCAGCAAATGTTTCAATGCCTGAGTGGAAACTTTCATAGACGTCATGGGAAAAAACTGCTGCATTGGTCCAGGTTTCTCTTTTTGGAAGGTAGCCTCCCAGGGTAGGTGGGAAAACACCTTGTCTCTCTAGCTGGCTTGATATTTTTCTGGCAATTATCTTCTCCAGCTTGCCTATTGTATTCTGCATGGTTATTATTCCATATCCCTGCATTTTTGTGTGGTCTTTGCCAGGCTTCGGCAAGGGAATCAGATAGCTGTGGTAACCACTCCTCCTTGATGCTAGCACTCCCTATACTGTTGTTGTACATGGCTGCTAGTTTCTTTAGCTCTTTGTCGGTGCACCTATTGATGTCGTCATATCTTATGCCATCTAGCCCTGAAGCGCTGTTTGTTTGTTTGTTTTTTTTTATCATCGAAGCACAGACTTGATTTCTTTCACTGTCACTGTGCCTTCATCCAAAATGTTCTGGGCCTTGCACCTATCTGATTTGACCTCCTTGGCAAGATTTCCGTCTCTCATGTCTGTCTAACCCCTTGTCCGACCACATTTGTCAGCATAACGTCCTAACCATTACACCAATGGTCGGGCTTTAAAAAATTACGGAGCCAAACACCATATACCCAATACGCCTTGAAGTGTGAAAACGTGCCCTTGCCTTTTTTTTTTTTAACTTCCTCTCCCGCAGACACTTGTCTAAGACTAATCAAGCCGAAATGTAGGATTAGGGACACCCTGGTGTGACGTTGGCGGATTTTTATTTTTTTTACACGCGATTTCCCCTGGTAAATATCGGAGAAGGTCGCGGCGGTGCGGATGTTAATGAAGAAGGAATCCGAGCAGTAAATTGCATTTGAGGCCGCGCTGAAGTTGAATAGTTTCCCTGGCAAGCGACGTTGTTAGTGATGGGGGTAATAAGTGGGTTTGCCTCTCAGTCTGGGTTGCACCCAGGCCTCGAGAAAGCAGTTAATCAAGGAAAAGGAGAATATAAATTTAAGTCTTACTAGAACACAATCACAAGTGACACAATGGGCTAGAGCCAACGTCAGCATACAAACAAGAACGGAAACTGATACAACTACATGAAAAGTTAGTTAGTCGCGGTTACAACTTCTCGGCAACGGGTCGTCCCCATTATGCCCCGTTCCTGTACCAGTGAATATCACACGAAATGCTTCTCACTGCCCCATGTGAAAAGTGGAACAGAGAGAAGTCTTGACAAGCCAACAGCCCGCACAGGTACACTGTGCATAATGCTGCCGTCAGAATGCCAACACAAAAGTCCTCCACAGAAAATACAGTTCATTGCCGATGGAAGCGGCAATCACTAGAAAACCAGCAGCCTCACATTCCATCTATCATGTGCCATGCCGATAAGCGTGGGCGGTCATGTTTTGCCATCTCACTTGATCACCAGAGTCGTGGATCAGCTCCGCGTTTCTGTCTCGACCATGCCACATGGCCAAGCCATCCAGATATTTACTTCTCGGTCTTCCCCTTGGTTTCTTCCCTTCTATGTTGCCAGTTGTCACCAAGTTCTCCAATTCATTTCTTCTCATAACGTGCCAAAAAATTTTTGACTGTCTACGTCTATTGTCTCTAATCAGTTTACGATCTTTATTTATTTTTTTGAGAACTTGTTCATTGGTTTTTCTGTCTGTCCATGGTATTCTTTGCATTTTTCTCAGAAGCCAGATTTCCACAGCCATCATATGTTTTTCAGCTTGTCTGCTCATTGTCCACGCTTCACATCTATAAAAAAAAAAGTACAGGTTCTATGTAGCAATTCAACACTCTTTTTTTCTCTTTTCAATTGGTATCTTTTTATTGGTTAGTATGTTTTTCATCTTGCAAAAGGATACCTTCGCAATAGCAATTCTTGTTCTTATTTCTTCAAGGCATTTCTCATCAGACTGTTCCGAGATAACTGTACCGATTCACTTGTTTAAGAATATGTCCATTTACTTGTATATTACATTGTGGTGTTTCCTTCTTCCCAGTGACGGCTATAATCTGTGTCCTCTTACAATTCAGTTCTAACCCTAGCTGTTCACCGTGTGCAACAACCGCATCTACTAAATTTTGCAGGTCCTGTTCATTGTCTGCAATCAAGACTGTATCATTTGCATATCTAATGTTATTGATGCATCGTCCCCCCAATGTTGATTCCTTCCATATCTTCTATATTTCTGAAAATAGTTTCACTGCACAGGGGGAAAAAAAAGATCTAGAGACATTACACATCCCTGTCTCACACCTCCCTTAGTAAGCTGATATTGACATACTTCATTATCAATTTTTATGGTAGCTTGTTGTTTCCAATATATGTTTAGCCACACATTACTGCATTAAAAGTCGAGAGGATCTACTTCATTGCCACGGGATGTATCCCATATGGCTCAGCCTCTTTGGTAAGGCCCGCTGAAAACATCGCACAAAGCACGAATACCGTTGCTCCAGCGGCGACCCCCAGGAGTCTGAGAGAAATGCACTCGTAAACCGAAAAGGCAATCCAGTCATTTCAGAATTCAGAGCGACAGGCCGACCGCGGTCGTTCCAAACATGCAGTTCACGCTACAACTACATGAAAAAATATGCAAAAGTGACTTAACTGAGGTTTGTGCTCTTGTCCCGACTATGCCTCGTGGCCATATCTCTGTTTATCGTGTTTATCTCTGTCTTTCCATTGCTGTTTCCCAATTAATTTTGCCCAGTTACCACTCAATTGTAAAGTGTATTTCTCCTCATAACATGCACAAAAAATTAGTATATGGTTTTTATTTGTTCTGAAGGACTCTTATTCATTCTTCTGTCTCTCCGTGATAATCTTAGCTATTTCCACTGAAGCCACATTGTCAGTTCCATTAGATGTTTCTCTGTTTGCATGTTTATTGTCCATATTTAACGTACATCGTATGGGTTTGATAAACCCCCATGTCTACACTGCAGGAGGATGTGGCTTGACCGGGTCCATATGCTTGCGGCACAAGCTGTGAATCTCACGTACCTAGCCTATCGCGATTCTAGTTGCCTTTTGTTTATCGTGAAGGAAGAGGTTATTAACTCACATCCCAAACCATAGTTACTCAAGTCGTCACCTGAAGAATGTTCATAACATACGGCTTGATGAATTGGGCACTGGTCAAGGCTTTGTTGCCATTCAATAATAGACAAAATATGCTGGGGTTGGTTGCGATGTCTTGTAACGGACATGTAACCAGCTGAACTGAGTTCCATACCGACAAGAAAGCAATACATTCTGAATATGTTTGTGAGTGCAAGACGTGGGTGCTGCGCGTCTACCATAACGGCCGGGGATATCTGCGATTCTCTTGCAATCTCGAAACATGCAAAGGTCTTGGCAGGCTTCATCACAGCGGAGACCAAAGTCGGCTCTTCCTTCTTTAGCCAGGCTAGTGTCTGCACAGGATGCACGTGTGGAGGCGAAAAGAAGAGTTGGTCAGTATAACCCCCGACTCTAGCCCCTGTATATCCCAGTATGGGCAGTAACACAGCTACGTCAAAAAGAGAGTACTGATAGAATCGGTTCTGATCTATGTCAGTGGATCTGAAAATGTGAACTAACAAATTATGAAGAACGTGGAGGCCGTGGTGATGTGGTTTTAGAGACGAATGTTGCCAGTTTCTTGGACAGATAGAGTAACTAACAACTAGTGCCCAGAAGATCTAACTGAAATTAGAATATGATATAAACCTATAGGAAGGAGACAAACATTGTTAATTTGTCAAATAAGGATAAGAGAGGTTTTGGAGAAAATGGTGATGACTGTAATTGTTATCAGTTGCAGAGACAGAGAAAGTGAGGCTCGATGGTCTAAGACGACGTCGTGAAGGAATATAATCAAAATACATATTTGAGGAGATTAAAGACTGCCATGTGAACGCCCACTTCATTTTGCAGTGGTGATGATGATGATGATGATTGATAAGATACTTATAGAAGTCAAGGAAAGAAGAGATAAAAGAACAGGATGGATAATATAAACAGTGGAAATTACAGGGGCACTACGGAACCATCCTACAGTGTCAAAAAGACGTCTACGCTTCACGTAAAAAACTCGAGTACTTCGACTCACGGCAGCAAGCATATGTGTGAAGTGATAATTTTTTAAGTCGGTGGAATGTTGGAGATCCGAGCCGAGTATTGTATAGTCAAACGTAAAGAGAAATGGCGTTGTGAACACTTTAGGCTCAGTTTACCTAGGAACCCAGGCCAGTTTAAAATATCTACCTCGGTGGGGATTTGAACACACGACTACCTTGCCAGCAGGTAAGCGGGCTAGCCACTGCGCTTTCACAGCCACCTTTATCTTTCGGGGGGTGAAATAAAAATCCCAGCTGGCATGCGGCATGGCGAGTGCTTGGTTAAAACCTTCATTGACTCTGTGTGTTTCTTAACTGTCTTCGGTCTTCCGAGTTGTATTTTGTATGTGTGTTTCGGTTTCTCACAGATGATATATTGCACAGTTTGTTGCCTGACATATTTCGATGTATAAAAAAAGTTCAACTTATAATAAAGTAGCGTAATAAATTCGTTGAAATGAAATAAACAAAACATTTTGTCATATATGTCACAACTCTCATCAAGAATGTAACATATGACACTCACTAACGAGACTATACTTTAAAAAAAAAACCACACACACACACACGGAGAGAGAGAGAGAGAGAGAGAGAGAGAGAGAGAGAGAGAGAGAGAGAGAGAGAGAGAGAGAGAGAGAGAGAGAGAGTTGTTTTATCCGTGTGTATAGCAGATGCTTATGCAACATAATTGGCTTTATCTGTGTCTATAGCAGACGCTTCAGCAACATAATTGTTTTATCCGTGTCTATAGCAGACGCTTCAGCAACTGTCAAACTGTCATTTACTGCCAATATAGTACCTTATCTTTCGGGGGTGAAAAAGATTACTCACAGGAACATTGAGGATAAAGTTGAAGAAAGTCAAGTATATAACAGGAAACACTAAATATGATTTGTGTACATTGAGTAATGACAAGGAAATACAAAACAAATTCAACATAGAAGTACAGAACAGATTCGAAATTTTGTCTGATCTAGAGATCCTATTCCAGGATGTGGATGATCAATGGGAAACGTTGAAGAATTCAATCAATGTGGCCGCAGAAACAACTATTCCAAAATTAAAGAAGGTGGGTCGTAAGAAATGGATGACTGAAGAAATTTTACACCTCATGGAAACAAGAAGACTCAACAAAAATAATTCTGTCAAATATGAAGAAATTCACAGACAAGTCAGAACATTATGTAAGGAGGCAAAAGAAGCATGGCTTGAGGAAAAGTGCTTAGAAATTGAAAGCCAACACAACAGTCAAAATACCAAATTAGTGCACAAACGAATTCAGGAACTTACTAATAAAAGAACAAGTACATCAACAGGGTGTCTAAAAACTGAAGATGGCAAAATCATAATAGAAAAAGACCAGATTCTACAGGTATGGACAGATTATGTGAAACACCTTTATGATGATAACAGAGACGAACAGTATGATATTAGATTTAATAATGAAGGACCGCCAATTTTGGAGATGGAGGTTCGAAATGTTCTTAAGCATATGAAAGCTGGCAAGGCCCCCGGTGCAGATAACATCACAACAGAAATGATTAAAGCTTTAGAAGAATTTGGAATAGATCAAGTCACCAGACTGCTGAACACATTATATGATACTGGAGATATACCTCCTGAATTATGTAACTCTATATTTATTGCAATCCCAAAGAAATCAGGAACCTTGGAATGTGATCAGCATAGAACAATTAGTATAATGAGTCACATCACAAAGATTTTGCTAAGAATTATCATGCAAAGAATGAGGAAGAAGATACAACCTGAAATAGGGGAAGAACAATGCGGGTTTGTAGAAGGAAAGGGTACAGTAAATGCTGTGTATATGCTGCGAACAGTTATTGAACGTGCTATAGAAGTAAACAAGGATATACATCTTTGCTTTATTGCCTATACAAAGGCTTTTGATAGCGTTAGACATGCCAGCATGGTGGATATGCTTGCAGATCTACAAATTGATGGGAAAGACATTAGACTTATAAAAAACATATATTGGAAACAACAAGCTGCAATAAGGATTGATAATGAAGTGGGACAGTATCAGTCAATTAAGAGAGGTGTTAGGCAGGGATGTGTGATGTCTCCAGATCTTTTTTCCCTGTACAGTGAAAATATTTTCAGAAATGTAGAGGATATAAATGGAATCAGCATTGGAGGACGAAACATCAATAACATTAGATATGCAGATGATACAGTATTAATTGCAGACAATGCGCAGGACCTACAACAATTAGTAGATGCGGTTGTTGTACACAGTGAGCAACTGGAGTTAGAATTAAATTGTAAAAAGACTCAGGTTATGGTCGTCAGTAGGAAGGAAGAAGTGCCACAATGTAATATACGAGTAAATGGAAATATTCTTCAACAAGTGAATCGGTACAATTATCTTGGAACAGTTATAACATCTGATGGGAGATGCCTTGAAGAGATTAGAACAAGAATCGCCATGGCGAAAGTAGCCTTTAGCAAGATGAAAAACATTCTGACCAATAAAAAGATGTCAATTGAAACGAGAAAAAGAGTGTTGAGGGGATACATAGAGCCTGTTCTTTTGTATGGATGTGAAACTTGGACAATGCGCAGTCAAGCTGAAAAGCATCTGATGGCTGCAGAAATGTGGTTTCTGAGGAAAATGCAAAGAATACCATGGACAGTCAGAAAAACCAATGACCAAGTACTACAGGAGACAAATGAACATCGTAGACTGATTAGAGAAATTAGACGTAGACAGTCAAAATTTTTTGGACATGTTATGAGAAGAAATGGTTGGAGAACTTAGTGACAACTGGCAAGATCGAGGGGAACAGACCAAGAGGAAGACCGAGAGGAAAATACCTGGATGGCTTGGCCACATGGCATGGACGAAACAGGAACAATGAGCTGATCCACGACACTGGTGATCGAGTGAAATGGCGAGTCATGACCGCCCACGCTTTCCGGCATGGCACATGATTGATTGATAGTACCTTGCGGTGTATGGCAGAGGGGTCTTTGAGCCTGAGGAATTAAGGCCGCCTGGCTACTGCAGTCGCCGCCAACTGTGTAGGTTAGGATTTTCGTTTTTCCCCCGACAGAAAAAAATCCCACACCTTAGAGGATCGAACCCGGGTCTCCGGAATGAGAGTCCGGCGTTCTAGCCACTCGACCAGCCGCTTCAGCAACATAATTGTTTTATCCGTGTGTATAACAGAGGCATATCTCAGTAGCTTTTGACTGTTGGTTAAGCGTAGTGAACAGCGCACTGAAATGTTCTGTGTCTGTCACATGCCCAAATCCCATTAAATAACGTGTTACTGAAGAAGATGGCTCTTTCCGGCTGCTATGGTTAGTCGCTTCTTTTGTCGAAACGTTTACTTGTATCTGTGTGCTTCTTTTCTTTTGCCGTCCTTGGTAGTGATATTTTGTGTTGATTCGGTTTCCTGTAGACTCCAGCACTGGTACAAGTGCAGTAGTGACTGTGTTCTTGTATATATCATCTATGGCGCCGTTTGATTTGACTGTTTTATACTTCACTAGGAGAGGCTCATGTATTTTCCGACCTGGATCGACTTGAAGGGACAGGACGCCGTGCCAGAAACAGTTCACCATTGTGTAAGTATCTTTGCATGCGTCTACTGGTCTCTTCCTGATAGGATTTATAACTGTATAGGTATTTATTGTCACGTATAAAAGATGTGGACCAGAGACAGATATCACGAAACACACTTGACAGAAGGATTAAAAACATCACTTCTTAAATGTTGAGACTGGTTAAACCATTTCCGAGACGGATTTTTCTTTCTTCGTTCCTCTTCCATGAGTTTTGTCGCTCCCGGTTATTGGCCTCACAAGTCAGTGTGTCCGACTTGGGCTTGCATGTGTGTCAGGTGTGCTTCCTCTAGGTCTACGCTGGTATTGTCACAAGCGTGGTCGGAGGAGGCTTCAGCTGGGACAGATGGACCATCTATCCCTGCATACATTCAGGCCTGCACAATATGATGGCTCTACATATCACAGACCCATAGCGAGAAAACTGCACCGAGACACACTTTTTATGGAGCCCTGGGCTAGTGGGGAGACAGTTGTTTGATCCGCAGCTGGGCGAATTCAGATTTTTAAATATTGACCTCGGCTCTCAGGTCGACCCTCCTAAAATTGGTACATAGAATGTCTTTAGAGGTAATGGCAGCTTGCGTGACATTGACCACATCAACCACAGAGACCCAATCGGTCTGTAATAATATGAATCTAGCACCATATACCGGATGTGCCTTAAGGCGTGTACAAGGAATCTTTACACTCATTTCTCCTCTAGTCAAGATTCCATCCAAGGTGGTTGGCTCTGTTTACTTGCCTCCTCTAGCCAAGATTCCATCCAAGGTGGTTGGCTCTGTTTACTTGCCTCCTCTAGTCAAGATTCCATCCAAGGTGGTTGGCTCTGTTTACTTGCCTCCTCTAGTCAAGATTCCACCCAAGGTGGTTGGCTCTGTTTACTTGCCTCCTCTAGCCAAGATTCCATCCAAGGTGGTTGGCTCTGTTTACTTGCCTCCTCTAGTCAAGATTCAATCCAAGGTGGTGGTGGCTCTGTTTACTTGCCTCCTCTAGTCAAGATTCCACCCAAGGTGGCCAGCTCTGTGTACCCCTGGGCAGTCTAACTTTGCTGCTACAGACTGATGCTACTCAAGAGGCGCTCAAGATTGACAATCCTCTTACTAGTGCCGGATAGCGTAGTTTTGTGGGGACTTCACCCAGTGTAATGACTGCGACCTGTTCTATGTTTAGGTGTGCATGGTGGACCCGGCGTTGGACACCCAGTGGAAGACGCTGAAGAAACACATTCAAACTGATGGCGTTCACGAGAAGGACCGGCTGAACTTTGAGTCGCACTCCGCAGGTAAGTGCCCGCCGTCCTACTGGTGTGAGATCAGCCCTGTGTCTGTTGATTTCATTCTTTCTGTTGTCTAACGGATAAATTTTGTGTTTTTAGATTTCAGTCTTTCTCTTGTCTAATGCATCAACTTTGTCTTTAGATTTCTGTCTTTCAGTTGTCTAATGCTTCAGCTTTTTTGTCTTTAGATTTCAGTCTTTCTATTGTCTAATGCATTAACTTTATGTATTTAGATTTCAATCTAGATTTCTGATGTATAATTAATTTTCATCTACTAGTTAAATTACATCTTCTGTTGGTTACGTTTCCTTCTGACAGTAATTGCATCTTCTATTGGTGATATTCCCCTCTGCCAGTTAAACATGTTCTTTTGGGTATATTTCCCAGTTTTAGTTAAATTACATCGTGTCTTGGTGACATTTCCCTGTGTTAACTAAATTACATCTTCTGTTGATGACATTTCCCTTTGCTAAGTTAAGTGACATCGTGTGCCATATTAAGTACATCGTTTGCTGGCTATATGCTGGCCACATTGCGTCAGTTGTCCTCTGTCTTGAGCCCTTGCCTAGTTACACGGAACCCTTCAGCTGTTAGATTGCCACGTCGCTGCAGGCAACAGTTACCATAATTGTGAAGTCGCCAAATCTCCCTACATCATAATTCTACATGACATTGGTTTCCCTCGTGCCTTCGGAGACTCATCCATGCTCACCCCAACCGCTGCAGACGATGTAGTTACAGGAGGCAACATTCCGTCAGGGATCAATATTCCCTGCCCATAAATCGCCAGTTTATGTTATTCTCGTCTCTCCCGGTCTTGATTATTTCAGTAGATTTTAATGTAATAATCACCTCAGAGATTGAGGCCGGAAGGGCGACAGTTTGTTTTCACAATGCGTGTTCAATCTTTGCTTGCAATCTCTCACTTCATATGCTTACGTGTTGTATGTTTGCGCGTTATTGTAGAGTTCGTGTTTGTTGGCTTGTTTTAATTCTGGGGGTTCCCACTTTTAGTATTTGCATTGTTTGTTTGTTGTCCAACATCCTGATATTCATTCTGAACACGTGGTAGGTGCACAGTGGCCTGCACTTTTGCCTGCTGGCCTAGTGATATGGGTTCGAATTGTCATTTTTAAACAACTGACCGGGACGCAGAGGTGTTTCCAAGGCACCAGGGCTGGGTTCTATACTGGCCAAGACCTATTGACGCGTCCTCGCCGAGCGTCCTGGGCAACAGGTCCCTTTGGGGTCCTGGCTGAAGTCAGTAGGATCGTTGATTCCTCCGAAGTCGGAGAGTGTCTGCCTGTACGGCGAGGAACCACCAGTCTGCACACCAATAAGCCAGACATGGGACAACGGATACTCACGCAAACCTCAGGTCCTGTATGTCATCACACTGATGTTGTCAGCAGGATGTCTTCATCCGACATACAGGACTTCGCGCTGGAGTTCACAGCCAGCGAACACAAGCAAGCAAGCAAGCAAGCAAACAACTGACCGATGCTCCCAGATCAACCCAGTCTGAAATGGGTACCAGGAAATGTATTAGAAAGTCAAGGAGTTGGGCGTGATACTGACCACGTCAACCATTGAGTGCTGATTGGTGTTTAGAAAATAGTGCTAGCAACGTGTGCCCAACACGCAAGATTCCATCTAAGGTCTCTCTCTCTCTCTCTCTCTCTCTCTCTCTCTCTCTCTCTCTCTCTCTCTCTCTCTCTCTCTCTCTCTGTCTTTCTCTCTGTCTGTCTGTCCTCTCTCTCTCTCTCTCTCTCTCTCTCTCTCTCTCTCTCTCTCTCTCTCTCTCTCTCTCTCTCTCTCTCTCTCTCTCTCTCTCTCTCTCAATATTGTGATAGTCTGGAACTGTTTATTTGGGAACATGGTATTGTACTTGTTATATGTCATGTGTCTGGCCTCCCCTTCTGATACATGATATGGCTTTCTTGTCATAGTGATATCTGTCTGGCCACAGTTTACCTTGTTTGTTGTCTTAGTGATAGCTATGTCTGACCTTATGAAAGACATTAACATAATAATGTTCGCCTGACCTTATGAAAATGTAATAATGTTCACCTGGCCTAATGAGAAATTAATCATATTTCCCCATATCCTCATGAAAGACATTAATTACTAATGTTCGGCTGGCCTCGGGAAAGACACTATTTAATAATTTTCCCCTGGTGTTCTTCGCAATAGCAATCATGCAAAATAAACGTATAGTAGCAGTAGCTTTGAAATCAGTTCGCGTTATACTAAACACGCACTTTCAACGAACAACCCTGTTCTTTAATGGCATATAAACAAAGTCAAGTGGTATCCGTTTCACTTTGTGCTAGTTATTTCTTGTTTGGGTTTGAAATGCGCACCCGTTCATTTGTTTGCTAGTTAACGGTTTTTCTATTACCAAAACCGACTGTAGCAAATTGGTTTCAATTGTTACAGATGTTTGTTGTTGCATGGAGGCAAATCGCTGCCGGGTCAGTTATTTTGAATAATTGGACATTATTTCCCAGACCGCTACATCATTATTATACGTGTCTAACTGTGCAACAATTGATAGTTAGGACGCTACCACAATAATATCTCGCATTAAATTGGCACGACGTGTTTGCTGTTTTGCCGGCTGTATTCGCGTGTGGAGAGAGAGAGAGAGAGAGAGAGAGAGAGAGAGAGAGAGAGAGAGAGAGAGAGAGAGAGAGAATTTTTTTTAAAAACCCCGATTTAACTCGTTCATTCCATACCAACGCGTTCTCAATAAATCCCAAGCATCGCATTATGTGTTCCACTGCAATTTTTGTTTCTTCATTTGGTATTCACTTACTAAAGAAATCTGATGTCGTCAGTCACTCCTTTCCACTGTATTTAGCTTCGTAGAAATTAGTCTTCTCGTGATATTTCATAATGTTTATCTGTTGTAATACTTTCCCTGAAAAAAACTCGGTTTTCTTGAACGTGTTAGAAAGTGCTTGGGAGCATTGGAGATGTGGTTTCTGAGGCGAATGTTGCTAATACCTTGGATGGCCAGAGTAACTAACAAGAAGTGTCTGGAATGGGCTAATGTCAGTAGAACAGTATGCACAGCTGTAAGAAAGGATGCAAACACTTTTCATTGGTTATATATTGAAAGCAGAGGCATTGGAGAACATGATGACTAAAATGATCAACGGTGCCAGAGGTAGAGACAGACAGAGAACAGATGTTTGACAATTTACGACGATGTCATGGAAGAGTATTGATTTGATAGTACCATTGATTCAGAACACCCAGGACCTAGATCTGTGGAGAGACATAGCCTACGCTACTTTGCAAGACACGTAATGATGATAATCCACGGATGAGTTTGTGGATCGCTGCCTTTAGATCCATGGTTAGGGTTTATTCTTATAAGATTTCTCTTTCACGCAGGACATCCTAGTTGACACTAGTCTCTCCTCTAATCTCTGCTTATTTATTCTAGTTGTATGTTAATTAATTAGTCACGGTTTAAACATCACGGGAAAGGGTCACCCCATAAGCTTCGTTCCTGTGGTAGTGCATATCACATAAAATGCTCCTCATTGACCCATGTGAAAAGTAGAACAAACAGCAGTACCGACAAACCAACAGCACGCACAGGCAAGTACGTGCATAAGGCTGTTGCCAGAATGCCAACTCAAAAGTTCGCTACGAAAATTACATTTAAACATCAATGGAAGCGACAGTCACTGGGAAAGCATCAGCTTCAAAAAAATTACTGCATAATGTAAAACTAGCTAGTTCAGCAACCGGTCACTGCCATTTGCTGAACATGCGTGTTATATGTTCGTCAATCAAAACGAATTTGTTTATGGACTGTCTAAGTGACTCTCAACAAATGACATTTCCGTGTCTGATATTAGTCTGGTGTAACGGAGAGGGAGTCGGCCATGGTCTCCGCTGGGATGAACACTGCGCGATTGCAAGAGAGTCAGAGCAGTTTCCCACCAAGATGGTAAATGATCGGCAGCTATGTCACCGCCTGGAGCGCTCACGTGCATAATCGGAAAGAAAAGCAAATCAATCAAACAACCAGTCAAGCAGCCTATCAGTCAGTCAGCCAATCAGTAAATCAACCAATTAGCTAACTGATCAATCATTATATCAGTCAATAAAGCAATAAGTAAATCAACCAATCATCTAACTGATCAATCAGTCAATCATTCATTCAAACAATAAAGCAGTAAGTAAATCAACCAATCAATTTACCGATCAATATGTTAGCCATTCTATTAACAAACTAATCAGTCTGTAAATTAACCAACGAATCAGTCTTTAAGTTAACCAAATAATCAGTCAACCAGCCATCAATAGACACACCAAACGGCCCTGTCGAATTCAAGGTCTCCACCGCATTTACATATCTCCACAGAACCGCATCAAGAATCTTTTATAGCGCCCAATCGGGCCCCGTTATCACAACCATGCTGTATTTAACTCGGACATCTACATGTGCCCACTTCGCATTTCATACTAAACAAAAATGATTTCTTTTATTGTGTTTTTCGCTTTTCACATTGGGGCTCTCGGTTGATTATACCTCGTCTGCAGTGTCCCAAGCTGCCAGAATTGATTACAGGCATGATCAGCATGGAGTCGCTGTCGTCGTAGCAACATATAATCGGGCGATATTGATACAGGCGCGGACATAACTGATCAGGGCTTGCAAATAGATCTCTCCCGTGGACACGACCTTAGGCCGCATGTGGCAATAGCTTTCATTTGTGGCGTGTTGCAGGCATGTGTTTGACCCGCATTGGGGAATTGTGTCGCGGTTTCTTGTCAGCCCTCGTTTTTTAACTTCTGGTTCAGTCGGCAGTCGGTGAACTGATTTCAATCAGGGATCTTGTTTTGACTAGCTCTCTGTCGGTCCGTCCGTCGGAACAGATGACCGCCTCCTCTCCCTCCCTCCCTCCCTCTCTCCGTCCGCCTGCCTGTCTTTTCTTCTGCCTCTGTCGGGCATAGACCTCGCCTACATACTCGTAAATGTGTGTGTCCGATGCATGTCTTCGTATTGCTTGTGTGCTGTCCGTTGCAATTAAATAGGTAATTGTATGAGTTACACAGCCCTAAACAAATGTGTGTGTGTTTTTTTTTTGGGGTGCCAAACATTTTACACCTGATTTTGCATACATGAGGCCTGCTAAATCTAAATATCACGCTTATTTGTCTATGTCGACTGTAATTTTTAAGATATAGATAGGCATTTGTGTATTTAATTAATATATATTTTTTAAACTATTGCTATCTAGTCCCTTACAAAATGAAACTGCTTGTTTACATAGCTTCAATTTTCCAAGAATTTTCCAAGAATTGCCTTTATAAAAAAAAAAAATGCTAGTTATTTTCGTATACTTCTAACACAGAATGACGTCATCTTCCAGAAGAGCATGTTTTCTTACACGGGATTTAGTTTGTTATATTTGTGGAGAGTACACTTTGAAAGATCAACATATGAAGCATATTACCGTTATTGTTAAAAAGGCATACTTTGCTGACTTTAAAGTAAAACTGAGTGACCAGGACTAGTTTTGTTTTCCTCATACTGTTTGAAAACATGTGTTGAACGACTGCGACTGTGGACTTATGGGACAAGAAAATGTTAACAATTTGGAATTCCAATGGTTTGGAGAGAGCCCGAGAACCACCGTGATGACTGTTATTTCTGTGTTGTCAGTATTAAGGAAATTAATTGGAAATATCACACCCCCTTCTCCTCTCTCTCTCTCTCTCTCTCTCTCTCTCTCTCTCTCTCTCTCTCTCTCTCTCTCTCTCTCTCTCTCTCTCTCTCTCTCTCTCTCTCTCTCTCTCCCCCCCCCCCCCCCCCACACACACACACACAAATAAAATAAAATAAATTAGAAAAATTTATAAAAAAATTAAATAAAAACAAAATTGTAAATAAGCAGATTTAGGATGTGCTGGTCGACCTTGTTCCACCCGGAGATGACATAGCACTTGCAACTGTTAGTCAAATTTGGGATTGCCTGCTAGAAGAAGATATGGCAGTGGTATGTGCAGTGACATGTGACAGCAACAGTGATTTGGAAGATGATTTTCCAGCTGCTCAACGCTTCGACCAGCCTGAACTGAATGATCCAATCCCAGATCTATGTATCTCCAACGAATCTTCACAACTTTTGACTTCAAGATTGAAAGAACAAAAATTACTGACTGTTGAAACAAAGGTTACATTTTATCGCACCATAGAGCAAGGATTTCTTTCATTCTTTTGTAAATAAAACAACCTTCTGTATTGTACTAATGAGCGGTTGTAGCGGTTTTATAAAAGAAATAGGGTTAGCTTATATACCAGTTGAGTGGCGACTTTTCATTGACAACTCTAAAGCTCTCGCTATCTAGTCAATTCTATTCCCCTACAAAACGAAACTGTTTGTTTACACCAGTTTCAGTTTCCAAGAATCTTCCAAGAATTGCCTAAAAAAGATTTAAACTCACTGCATGCTTGTTAGTTAAAATGTTAGTTGCATATCCTTTACAGGACTTCGCAGTCAACACCAGCATTTTTTGATGTTGTGATCTCTTGGCAAGTTTACGTTCAGTAGTGTGCCATTGATTTCTGAACGACCAGCATCCAAACCATTTCGTAAAAAACCAACGCAAGGCGATCTGCTGCCAAATCGCCAGCAGCTGTGTTTCGAACGCGGATATGCAGGGTTTCGAACTGCGTCCGTAACCCCTTCGCCACGTAGCAGGCTTTGCATGTTAGTATGTTCGTTATTTTCTTACACGTATATGTGTCTCTGTCCATTTATCTCTGTGTCTTTGTCCACTTACCTCTGTGTCCTTGTCCACTTATCTATGTGTCTTTGACCACTTATCTGTCTGTGTCTCTGTCCATTTACTGTCTGTTTGTGTCTCTGTCTGTTTACTGTCTGTTTGTGTCTCTGTCCACTTATCTGTTTGTGTCTCTGTCTATTTACTGTCTGTGTCTTTGTCCACTTATCTGTGTGCGTCTCTGTTCACTTATCTGTTTGTGTCTCTGTTCACTTATCTGTCTGTGTTTCTGTTCACTTATCTGTTTGTGTCTGTGTTCACTTATCTTTTTGTGTCTCTGTTCACTTATCTTTTTGTCTCTCTGACGACTTATCCGTTTGTGTCTCTATTCATTTATCATTTTGTGTCTCTGTCCACTTATCTGTTTGTGTCTTTATCCACGTATCTGTTTGTGTCTTTATCCACGTATCTGTTTGTGTCTTTATCCACGTATCTGTTTGTGTCTGTGTTCACGTATCTGTTTGTGTCTGTGTTCACGTATCTGTTTATATCTCTGTCCACTTATCCGTTTATGTCTCTGTTACTTATCTGTTTGACTCTCTGTTCATTAATTCGTTTGTGTCTCTTTTCACTTATCTGTTTATATCTCTGTCCATGTACTGTCTGTTTGTCTTTGTCCACGTATCTGTCTGTCTCTGTGCACACTTTTTGGTCTGTGTTTGTGTCTCTGTTTGCCTATCTGTCAAACTCTGCGGTTTTCTGTGCACTCTGTGTGTGTGTGGGGGGGGGGGGGGAACAGAGAGAGAGAAAGAGAGAGAGAGACTGACCGACCGACCGTGACCAGTCTCCCCCATTTATGTCTGCCTCTCCGTCAGTCTGCCTGCCTCTCTTTCCACCTCTCTCCCATCTTTCTATCTTGCTCTCTCTCTCTCTCTCTCTCTCTCTCTCTCTCTCTCTCTCTCTCTCTCTCTCTCTCTCTCTCTCTCTGTGCGCCTGTTCGCCTTCTATGATTTTGTGAAGAGTGTGTCTCACTGCTCGTACGTTCCCGTGCGATTGTTGGTGCACGTGCCGTTCAAACTGCTGCAATAATAATAATTTCTTTTTTTTTTTAATGGAAATAATTGTACAGCGTCACACTTCTGTGAATATGTTCTGAATTGTAATGTGGTAATCATGTCACGTGGTTAATTTGAAACGCCTCTTGTCATGTTGGCCTTTGATATTCAGTTAAAGCGGGGAAAGCCCGGTCTCATTACTGGCTGAAGGTCGAAGAGCTCTTGCGCCTAAAAATGATTCAGTTTTTGGAACACGCTGATGGCGTCCAGAAATATGTAGCTGGAACCAGATATAAGTGATAATCTAAGGCTAGAAATATGTCATAGCTGTTTGACTTATTATGGAAACCTTTTATCTGATAGGCCACGCGGCGATGGAACCGGATATAAGTATAATCTAAAGCTAGAAATATGTCATAGCTGTTTGACTTATTATGGAAACCTTTTATCTGATAGGCCACGCGGCGATGGAACCGGATATAAGTATAATCTAAAGCTAGAAATATGTCATAGCTGTTTGACTTATTATGGAAACCTTTTATCTGATAGGCCACGCGGCGATGGAACCGGATATAAGTATAATCTAAAGCTAGAAATATGTCATAACTGGTTGACTTATTATGGAAACCTTTTATCTGGTAGGTTACGGCATTGTGAAGTGAGGAGATCAGTTACACCTTCCTCCAGGAACGACGCCGTGTTCTCCTAGCTCTGAATGATATAAATTTAGCTCTTGTTGGTGTCGGCGTACAATGGCCAATTCCTGTCTGTCTGTCTGCCTGCCTGCCCGCCTGTCTTGTCTGTCTGGTGGTAATCGGATCTTCTCTGCTTAGCATCTGTATGAATGTATATGTCAAAATGTCTGTCTTATCTACCTGTTAGACTGTAGTTAGACAGCCGTCCATTCAACAGCACAGGATTCAATATAATGTGTACCTTTACCGATTAAAATATAGATATACTTGAATGCGTGTTAATGGAGTGATTGGCTATGAAACGGCTAACGGGCATTGAAAAGAAGGAAACTGCAACGCCCACTCTTATGCCCTTCTCATCACATACAGCTTTCTCATAATAGCACATAGCTGGTCCTTTCTCATCACTACAGCATACTACCTTCTCATATGCTGTCATAGCACATACAGCTCCCTCCTAATCACAGATAGCTGCCACCGCACAATTAAAGTACTTTCTCCCAACCCCAATTACATATAGCTACTCCTCATCAGTTTATCTTATCCTTCTTCTCCCCACCGCAATTACATATAGCTATTCCTCTCCAGTTTATCTTATCCTTTTCTCCCCACCCCAATTACATATTGCTGCTCATCAGTTTATCTTATCCTTCTTCTCCCCATCCCAATTACATATAGCTACTCCTCATCAGTTTATCTTATCCTTCTTCTTCCTACCCCAATTACATATAGCTATTCCTCATCAGTTTATCTTATCCTTTTCTCCCCACCCCAATTACGTATAGCTACTCCTCATCATCTTGTCTTATCCTGCTCCCCACCCCACATGCAGCAGCGACCACCTCATTACATATAGCTACCTCCTCATGAGTATAGCTAGCCTTCATTACATAAATCTACCCCTTAATCACATATAGATACCCCCTCATCACATATAGCTACCCCCATCATCACATATAGCTACTCCTCATCATATATAGCTACCCCTCATCACATATAGATACCCCCTCATCACATATAGCTACCGCCATCATCACATATAGATACCCCCTCATCACATATAGCTACCCCCATCATCACATATAGCTAACCCTCATCACATATAGCTACCCCTCATCACATATAGATACCCCCTCATCACATATAGATACCCCCTCATCACATATAGCTACCCCCATCATCACATATAGCTACCCCTCATCACATATAGATACCCCCTCATCACATATAGCTACCCCTCATCACATATAGATACCCCCTCATCACATATAGATACCCCCATTATCACACACATATATATACCCCCTCATCACATATAGCTACCCCCATCACCACATATAGCTACCCCCATCATCACATATAGCTACCCCCTCATCACATGTAGCTACCCCTCATCACATATAGCTACCCCCATCATCACATATAGCTACCCGTCATCACATATAGCTACCTGTCATCACATATAGCTACCCCCATCATCACATATAGATTCCCCCATCATCACATATTGCTACCCCCATCATCACATATAGATACCTCCATCATCACATATAGCTACCCCCATCATCACATATAGATACCCCCATCATCACATATAACTACCCCCATCATCACATATAGCTACCCCCATCATCACATATAGCTACCCCCATCATCACATATAGATACCCCCATCATCACATATAGATACCCCCATCATCACATATAGATACCCCCATCATCACATATAGATACCCCCATCATCACATATAGCTACCCCCATAATCACATATAGATACCCCCATCATCACATATAGCTACCCCCATCATCACATATAGCTACCCACATCATCACATATAGCTACCCCCATCATCACATATAGATACCCCCATCACCACATATAGCTACCCCTATCATCACATATAGATACCCCCATCATCACATATAGCTACCCCCATCATCACATATAGATACTCCCATCATCACATATAGCTACCCCCATCATCACATATAGATACCCCCTCATCACATATAGATACCCCATCATCACATATAGCTACCCCCATCATCACATATAGCTACCCCCATCATCACATATAGATACCCCCATCATCACATATAGCTACCCCATCATCACATATAGCTACCCCCATCATCACATATAGATACCCCCATCATCTCATATAGATACCCCCTCATCACATATAGCTACCCCCATCATCACATATAGCTACCCCCTCATCACATATAGCTACCCCCTCATCACATATAGCATCCCATCACATATAGCTACCCCCATCATCACATATAGCTACCCCCATCATCACATATAGCTACCCCTCATCACATATAGCTACCCCTCATCACATATAGCTACCCCCATCATCACATATAGATACCCCCTCATCATATATAGCTACTCCTCATCACATATATATACCCCCTCATCACATATATATACCCCCTCATCACATACAGCTACACCTCATCACATACAGCTACCCCCTCATCACATATAGCTACCCCTTCATCACATATAGCTACCCCCATCATCACATATAGATACCCCCATCATCACATATAGATACCCCCTCATCACATACAGCTACCCCCATCATCACATATAGATACCCCCTCATCACATATAGCTACCCCTTCATCACATATAGCTACCCCCATCATCACATATAGATACCCCCATCATCACATATAGATGGACAGATGGGTAGAGCACTATTTGGAGCTTTACTCAAGTGAGACCAAACTAGCGGATGATGCCCTAAATGCCATAGAGGCTCTACCAACTCTTGACCACCTGGACACACTTCCCACCATAACAGAAGTTAAGTGTGCTATAAATGAACTTGCATCTGGCAAGGCTCCAGGTAAGGATGGGATTCCAATAGAGGTTATCAGGAGTGGGCAAGAAACACTCACTCTACAGATCCACCAGCTAATAGAGCTATGCTGGCGTGAAGGACAAGTCCCACAGGATTTCAAAGATTCAAACATCATAACGCTGTACAAGAACAAGGGTGATCGGAGCGACTGTAACAACTATAGGGGTATCTCACTTCTGTGTATTGTTGGAAAAGTATTTGCCAGAATTGTTCTGCGCAGACTTCAAGTCCTAGGAGATCAAGTCTACCCCGAATCACAGTGTGGCTTTCGACAGAACCGGTCTACCACTGATATGATATTCTCATTGCGACAAATGCAAGAAAAATGCCGTGAACAGAATCAACCACTGTTTATTGCCTTCATCGACCTCACAAAGGCATTTGATTTGGTCAGTCGTGAGGGTCTGTTCAAGGCACTAAAGAAGATTGGCTGCCCACCAACTCTTCTGTCCATTGTGGAATCGTTCCACACAGGCATGAAGGGTATAATCAAGTTTGATGGTGCAACTTCTGAAGAATTTGAAATCAAGAGTGGAGTTAAGCAAGGTTGTGTACTAGCTCCCACCCTCTTTGGAATATACTTTTCACTTCTACTGAAATATGCATTTCGTGATCAGGATGGTGGTATATACATTCACTCACGCTCAGATGGCGACCTCTACAATGCTCAGAGATTGAAGGCTAAGACCAAAATTAGGAGGGTACTGATCAGAGAGTTGCTTTTTGCAGATGATGCTGCAGTTACGACCCACTCTGAGGAAGAATTGCAATGTCTACTATCTGCATTCTCCAATGCTTGTTCTGAATTTGGTTTAACAATTAGCAAAAAGAAGACACAGATTATGTCACAAGGTGCACATGGGGTACCATCAATCTTTATTGACGACGCCGAACTAGAGATAGTAGACCATTTTACATATCTAGGATCAGTGGTAAATAGCAAATTATCCCTAGATCAGGAAATCAACATCCGGATTGGTAAGGCAGCAACAACAATGAACAGGTTAAGAAAAAGAGTCTGGGAGAACAGGAAGCTTACTGCCAAAACAAAAGTCCTTGTCTATCAAGCCTGTGTCCTTAGTACTCTTCTCTATGGCAGTGAAACCTGGACAACTTACTCACACCAAGAGAACAATTTAAACAGCTTTCATATGCGGTGTCTGCGAAGAATTCTTGGTATTAAGTGGCAAGACAAAATCACAAATACTGAAGTATTGGAAAGATCAGGTTGTGTGACAGTTTATTCCATGCTCAGTCTTCGTAGACTTAGATGGATAGGACATCTTAGGAGGATGGATGATGGTAGAATACCAAAGGATATCTTTTTTGGTGAATTACAGATGGGTAAGAGATCTCAGGGTCGGCCTCTACTACGATACAAAGATGTGTGTAAGCGGGACATGATTGATACAGGCATTGATAATGCACATTGGGAGCAAGTCGCCGCTGAACGTGTTGCGTGGAGGGCAAATATCAGAAATGGAATAAAGTCAAAGGAGAAAATTATTGCAGAAAAGTCACACACCAAGCGTTTGAGACGTAAGATGGTGCATGATGGTGGAAATGACCACGTGTTCACATGCACCCACTGTGAACGGACATTTACAGCGCAAATTGGCCTTATCAGTCACACTCGCTACCGCCATAGTTAAAAGTTATTATGCCTTTTTAGAGCACAAACTATCGTCTGTCAAGACGGCAAGGTGCCAATGACACATATAGATACCCCCATCATCACATATAGATACCCCCTCATCACATACAGCTACCCCCATCATCACATATAGATACCTCCTCATCACATATAGATACCCCCTCATCACATATAGCTACCCCTTCATCACATATAGATACCCCCACCATTACTTATAGCTACCCCCTCATTACGTATAGCTACCCCCTTATCACATATCGCTACTCTCTCCTAATTTCGTTGATCTACCCTCTCCTGATCATGTACAACTTCATCTCATCACATACAAATATACCCTTCTTATCACATCTACGGCTGATAGTCATCAAGCGCGTTGATTGTTTAAGACGTATCCAGCAAAACAATGATACGGAGAAGTAACCTTTATATTTTAATGTAGTTGTGTCTGTGTATATTCTGTGCTGACGAAGACTTTAGCCGCAACGTCCATTTTGTTTCGTGTTCTAGTAAAGCTCACAAAATACTTATCGTTTTTTGGCGATTCATTCATCACATACAACAATACCCTACTCATCACAAAAATTCATTTACCCCTCATCGTGTACATATACTCCCATAACACAGATGAAAGCTTATTGACAAGATAAACCCGACGTGAAGAAATGATATCTGCGAACAGAACGTATGTTGATCATCCAAAAAAAAACAAAAAAAAACGACGCGGTTTCCATTAGATATCAGCCGGCAAAGATGAAACAAACACATAAACACGGCCGTGGCATCTAAATGAAAATCAGCCAAGTGGATTCCCTGAAAGCCCTGTCACTGATAATATTCCAGATATTAATCATGACTGTGAGAGAATGATCGCCCTATTACACCTGGGACCTGGGTAGATAACGGAGCCTTTTCCGCGTCGCTTGTTCCGGGCAGACGCGGACAGTGATTACGTCACATGAGTATAGGTGTTGATAGAAACATTATTATCTCGTATTAGTTGTTTGTCATAGGTCAGCGTGACTTGGAGTTTAACACACTTATACTTCCTGTGCGCTGACGGCATAGGTAGTAGGTCCATTCCACACACCGGTCAGTTGGACTCGTGGCAACCTACTGAACGTAAAATTGTCTTGTAAATCACAAACTGTCAATAAAGACTGGGGAGGGGCCGATTATAACTTCCTGCAAGGGACAAGCAATTACCCCCCAAAAAAAAGTTGCTCCTAACGGAAATAACCCCCCCCCCCTCCCACCCACCCACCAATTGACTTGGGCTCCCACATGCCCCAGCCAAAAAATGGGTTTTCTAGGGCGTAAAGATGGCCGATGTGTTGTTGACCATATCGCCCATCGGGAGCCGATTGTGACTTCATGGCCTCGGGTTGTACACCATCTGGCTCGGTCTCTCTCCACAGAACGGCAAGCTGCTTGCCGGGAGCATCGCACAAAACACGAACTCCATAGCTCCAGCTATGATCCCACAATATACAAACTCCGTGGCTCCAGCCATGACCCCCACAAAACACGAACTCCATAGTTCCAGCCATAACCTCACAAAGCACACGAACTCCATAGGTTCAGCCATGACCCCACAAAACACACGAACTCCATAGGTTCAGCCATAACCCCACAAAACACACGAACTCTGTGGCTCCAGCCATGACCCCCACAAAACACGAACTCCGTAGCTCTAGTCATGACCCGACAAAACACACGAACTCATAGCTCCAGCCATGACCCCACAAAACACACGAACTCCGTGGCTCCAGCCATGACCCCCACAAAACACGAACTCCATAGCTGCAGTCATGACCCACAAAACACACGAACTCCATGGCTCCAGCCATGACCCCCACAAAACACACGAACTCCATAAGTTCAGCCATGACCCCACAAAACACACGAACTCCATGGCTCCAGTCATGACTCCCACAAAACACGAACTCCATGGCTCCAGCCATGACCCCACAAAACACACGAACTCCATGGCTCCATCGATGACCCCCACAAAACACGAACTCCATAGCTCCAGCCATGACCCCACAAAACGCACAAACTCCGTGGCTCCAGCCATAACCCGCTATGAGTGTCCGGAAAATGGCACTCTTGAACGACGCAGTCCGATGGATAATATATCGCCAAATGTAATCTCCCATTTAGACACAAGGATGCTATATTGCCATATTAAGGTCACCATTTATGTGTTTTTTTCTTAGTATCTTTCGAAATATTAATGATCATAACGGAATTGTACATTATAATACTTGTTCATTTGATTGTGTACCACGTTTGGTCCAAACTTACTTTTTGTTTGGCAATGAATCAGTTAACCACGTGGCCACGGAGACCCACCGATTGGTCGACCTTACAGAATATGCCAATAGCAATACGCCTCGTGGCATGGAAACAGGTCCTTGACTTTTTTTGGTTTGTAACAAGCTGTTTATCGTCCTATGGAACATATGCTGTAATGCACGGGTGTGCAAACTTTTTGTGCTTTGGGCCACATTGACAAAATGTAAACATTGACAAATGTAACGTCTACACAAATATGTCAGGCAAGAAATCGTGCACTATTTGATTTATGGCTTCTGTGTTTAAATTCATTAAGGGCTAAGGGGATGCATTGTTTTAAACAAATAATAATACAAGCAGCACAAACCTCATAAGTCAGCGATTGGATGGCACACTTTGGAAACGGTCATGTGATTGATGGGGACAATGCGTTTCGCGTGTTGTTTAACACACAAAATGGCCACTGAAGCTATCGCCATTAATCGGCAGAAGCCAGTCTTGTGCAAATAGAAAGACATGAAAGTAATTTTAAAATTACTGTGGTAAACCATGGAAATTACTGTGTGAATATGTGCATATTTCAACTTTAAGGACTTATCTAAACACTTTAGTTCATGTTGTGTGATTTTTCAGTATGTATCTGAGGAGGTGCAGCGAAATATGCTAGGCAATAAATCGTGCAATCTGTTGTTTGTGTCTTCGTTATTCAAATACAAGCAGCGTCCGCTTAATTAAAATACAAAATAACAGGCAGGATTGGGCGGTCACGATCGCCGACGTCTGCTCCAAACCTGGAACCCACAGAAGACATTCCTGCTATGAGAGCAATTGCTGTGACCTCTGCACATAATCTATCTGGCTTTGTTGTATCTGCATTCAGTCTTATCACTGATTTATTCCCCATCTTTCTTGTCGTTATGTATTTGCTTTATCCTTTCAGGTATTATAATGACTTCTATTCTGTGATCATAAATGGTTATAGATGCAGTAATTTACGTATTCTCCTCCCACACAGCATGTGTGCAGGTATAGATTTTCTCCCAATACTCACTGTTATTAGTTCTGGATCGTCAGCAAAAACGAGTTCATTAGTGGCGTTTCTGTATTTGGCTAGGCCTGAGAAATGAATCCACGGCTATTGATTGGCACTTATAAGGGGAAATTGAGATTATACACATTAGGTCATATTGGCTTGTGTGTTATCTGATATTTACTTCTTTCCTACACTTCTGTGAGTGATAATCTATACCTGTCACTGTATTTATGATGCCATTATAGTGGTGTCGCGTTAGTAGTGTCGAGGGTGTCCTAGCTATTGCAATTTCAGCGTTTTAGGCATGGGCTGCGTGATTGTGATCTTTGCGGTATTTGTATGGGCCAATCTGCAGTAAGTGATGTGACCAATACAACAACGATCGTCTTTACCTCCAGGGACATTTCCTAGTACCTATTATGGCTTTGTCAAGGTGGAAACCCGGATTAGTTTACATGTTTTTTATGTGGATTCGAACACCTGACTACTCGGGCCGGCGGGCAAGCCGTGCTAACCACTGCGGTTATCTTAAAGTTAGTTGCATATCCTTTACAGTGCGAAGCAGTCAACCCCAGCATTTTTTGGGCTGTATGTGATATCTTGGCAAGTTTACGTTCAGTAGTTTGCCATTGATTTCTAAACGGCCGTTACTCATACCTGTGTATGGAAAACCAACACAATGTGGCCTGCTTCCAAATCGCCCGCAGCTGTGTTTCGAACACGGTATGCGGATTTACGAATTGCATTCATAAGTCCTTCGCCTCAGAGTCGGCTATATATGTCCTACCTACAGAACAATCTATCGATCTGTGGATCTGTCGTCTATCAGTCCATCCATCCATTTATCCATCCATTCTCACCCACCCAACTGTCTGTCCGTCCATTCACACTTACCCACCTACCTACCCACCCACCCAACTGTCCGTCCGTCCATCTGCCTGCCTGTTCATCGGACTGTCTGTCTGTCTTGTCTATCTGAATGTATGCATATCTATTTGTCTGTCTGTCTAACCATCTAATTACATATCTAATGGCATGTCTGACCTGGCCTGCCACAGAAAGCAGAGACAGTCTCGGCAACCGTCCACACAAACATAGCATTCACGGACACAATACAATGCCGCTTTCTCATAACATAACGTGGGTAGAGAATGAGATATGCCGAGACCCACTGGACATTAGGAATATTAAAAGCCATATGCCCGCCACTGTAAGGATTTCATTACCAGGCATGTCTATGATTTAACTGAATGAAAGACATAGATGTCATTCCACATGCAAGTAATTTTGTAACAACAACATTTCGCATTTCTATATGCGACACGCAAAGCAAAAAGCACGCGCTTGCGATAGATGGACGGATGGATGCATAAGAGGGATAGAGCTCAGTAGGGAGGTAAAGAACTCACAGAGTACAGGACTGAAGTTGATATCAGAGCACGCACTCATCATTGTTATGTACCATATCGATAAGCGTGGGCGGTCATGGCTCGCCGTCTCACACGATCAACACAGTCCTTGGCCAGGTCTGTGTTCTTGTCCCGCTGGTGCCATATAGCCAGGCCATCCAGGTATTCGTCTCTCCAGCCTTCCGTTGATCTTTCCCGTCATTTTCACCCACTAAGAGAACACATTCGACAACAGACACATTGACAGCAGTTAAAACATCGAAGTGCTTACTCTCTATCTCTGTCTGTCTGTCTGTCTGTCTCTCTCTTCATTTACTACAGCAACTCACTGATAGATATCACTTGTTCAGTTGCATCAACAAGAAGCGTAGCCACAGAAATAGTTACACTGTTACTTCATCATTGGACCTCTGTTCAATTAGCTTTAACTGACACGGAAATTCCACAAGTGTTTTGCGGGATTTCTCTGCTGATTGAGTTGAGTCAAGAACCGACATCACTGTACTCGGGGCATTTCCATAAGCGGTCAATCCTCATTTTCAACAGCAAGCGTGAGTCTCAGTACTAGTGGTGCCCGTTGCTATCTGATTATATGTTCATCTTGCTTTACCTCTGAGTGACGACTGGCGACCAGATTCTCTGCCCACCCCTTGCTGTTGCATTCTGTCTAGACCATGACAGTCTATCTGTTCTTCTGCATTAATCACATTCTCCCAGAGGGCCTTCACCACATCTGCCTTCTCATGCATATCTAAATATCACGCACAGCTTCATCCGTGTGTACTTGTGTACATCCACCCACCCATCCATCTTATGGTGCATATTATAGGAAACTAACAGAACACCCGTTTCCACGCCTTGATATGTAAATGGATATCAAATTGATTAACTGATTATATGGAGGCAGACAGACAAACAGAGACAGACAGGACTGCTAGATTGACGTAACATGTTCTGTCAGTTTTCTGTGACTGCCTGCCTGATGTCATTCTCTGTCCAGAATGCAATCTTTCACTTTTAAAATTTTCACACATTTCATTTATTAATTAACCACCTTGTATTTTACATATAAGTATAACATCAGATGGAAGATGCACAACAGAGATTAAGAGCAGAATAGGGCAAGCAAAGGCTGCAATTCAGAAAATGGAGAGTATCCTATGCAATAAGTCACTATCATTGAATATAAGAAAGAGAGTGCTAAAGTGCTATATAGAACATGTATTACTGTATGGCAGTGAATCTTAGAATGTAAATGAAAAAATTAGGAAGAGATTGGAAGCAACAGAGATGTGGTTCCTGAAACGAATATTGCGAATTCCTTGGACTGCCAAAGTAACTAACGACTGTCTGAAAGAGGCTAATGACACAGAAAATTATATACAACAATAAGAAAGAGACAAACAGCTTTCTTTTGTCATGTGATGAGAAGAGAGGCATTGGAGAACATCCTGACAACTGGAAAGATCGAGGGGAAGAGAGGGAGAGGCAGACCAAGAGAAATTAGGCTTGATGGATTGAGACGGTGACATGGAGGGATATCGTCAGCAGAGTTGATCCAGAAAACTAAAGATCGAGATGGCACTTGACCGCACTGCACTTGATGATGATGATGTCTTCTGCTATTAAGCAAACACCGAAACCACTCCCTTCGTGTACATTCTGTACATATAAAGAAGACAACCACGCCTTACTGGGCTTCTCCATTTCACTGGCACGATAACGCTGAAATGTCCATCAACCGCTGAAATGTCCACCAACCGGCTCCAGAACTGGCCGTTATGACAATAGTGTGATCCCCTGTAGAGGAAAAGACATTTCCAGGCTGCAAGTCGGTCAAGTGATATGGTCAGGAGCATTCACTTTCTTCTGCAGGTGCCTGGTCTGGATCTGACATCAACGATTGTCACAATGCTGGTGACAGAGAGAATTGGCTGTTGTTGTGTCTAGTGTATGTCAATGTGAATGTTGTGCTGGACGTCTGATCAACAACGCTGAGTCAATATAGAACACCGTTCTGCGCCCACACAAATATTTATTATGGATGAATATATATGCTGCACATGCACATTTCCAGAAACAATCAGAGTATTGTTCGATACATTAGGTTCATGCGAATACAATATTGCTTTCTGCAGGCCTTCAAAAATTCACTTGTTACGCAGGTCTCTTATCTATCCCTGAATGTAACCAACTCCTCTGAGTATTTTCTCTCTGAACCCAGTGTCCCTCATTGGCCTGATACTCAATGCTTCTCACTCCCGGGCTGAAGTTTTCCTATTTTCCCCCCAAACCGAGTATCTGGCTAGTTTCCCTAACTTAGCCCAAACTTGACTCCTCTGGCTAAGTTTCCCTAACTTAGCCCCAGAAATCAACTTCCCCCAGTTTTCCCAAACTTCTCTCGCTATTCAGCCTCTTCCGGATCACCATGAAAATCTATTGAACCCGATTATCAGTTCACATGAAAACACCATTCTGAGTTTTCTCAGCACGTTCCTCTCTGTCCCCTGGTGACTCAGACTGACATCTACGTGCTCTAACAATGCCCTGTGTTTGGGTTCAACCATTGTCTTGGGATTTCTAATTACCCTCTCTGGACTCACCTCCACCCTACTCTCATCTCACATCTGTTAACCTTCCATTGTTCTATTCAGATTCTTAACTCGTACATCCGCCCTACCTTGGCGTTCAACGTGCACATTGATGTTCGTCCGTTATAAATGACGAGGACCATTCATTCACTGCATATTATGATGAGGAACGAATGACATGCGCTTTAGTGATGACGGTCAAATCAGCAGTGGTTCGGATCGCATCGGTAACTTACGGGGTATGTGAGCCGGCCGCTCAGAAAGCAATGGCAAACTACTGAGCGTAATCTTGCCAAGAGATCAACATACAGCTGAAAGATGCTGGTGTTGACAGCTAAGTCCTGTAAAGGATATGCTAACAAAAAAAAACAAAAAACAAAAAGTGGCCGCGCAACTCCATCGTCCTCGCTCTCTCGTCTGCGTCCATCTGGCTCCAATGGCGAGCATGGCAAGACGACTGGAAGACGGACACAGATGCAGTGGACGTTAGGCTGCCACGGCCAGTTATCCCTGTATATATTGGCTCTCGAGAGCCTCGTGCAAACGGCCCTTCCGTCAATTCCTTTAATTTTCAGTTTTAAGACAAGCGTAGCGACAAGCCAATGAGCGTATGATTACTGATAGGATCATCCAGATATCCATCGCCGAGACGGACTGACCGCCAGGACAAGCCACATACACATGCTAGCGAGAAACTGCCTACAGAAGATATTGCTCGTCTAAGTTGCGCACAAATCTCCCGATTTACGGTTGAGCCTCATGAGCTCGCAATGCATTTGGCCACTGACAGGACAGACGTTCACGCACACACAAGCCAAGAATAGCATCGCTAAAGCGCGCTCTCCCGGTACAAGGTGATACATGCAAAACCACTGGACGCCTACCGACGAGCTTTCAAGCTACGCCGGCAGGACTGACCGAAAAGCAATACCATTTTACTGACTGCAGGCCCCACTACTCATCGAGAGAGCGTGGGCGCTTATCGAGACTTTGTCGAACGGCCGTACAAATTTGCTCTTTTGCCCGCTCAAACCACGACCCTGGCTGCTCGATGCGGTTACATTCTCGAAACGCCTGCCTCGTTAACTTGCGTTGGCTGGGAAGATCCCATTTTGGTGCACCTCACACAGCCATCCGAAACGACGAACGCTAGACGCGGAACTGAACTTGTAGGCATGACTGCCCAATTGTCTGACATGTAATTTATTTGGGGAAGTTTTTATCGCTTGTCTTATCATTTGTTGCCGAGTTGTTTAATCTATCCGCATATACCCTTCTCCGTCGTTCCCCGCTTCTGCCGCTGAATATGTTTCCACACAAGGCTAATGTCTCTGCCCCGCTTCTTCTGTCAATGTGGCCCATAGACTTGTCTTTCTGTTATTGTTTGTGGGTGATATTGTAACACTAGCAGTTCTCAATACGCCGGCGTTTGTTTTCTCCTCTGTCTTCTCAAGAAGATTCTCAAAAACCACATCTCAATTGCCTCCAGTTTCTTGACCGTGTCATTACAGTGTTGTGTACGTTGGACAAATCAGCTGACTTCAAGTTACGACAGGACCAGAAATCAGCGGCCTTAAAAAGTTGTGATATTATGAAGGAATCAAGCATACATGACCTTTTCTGATATGCATTGATAACGCCCAAGCTGAGCTGTACAGTATGTAGGGGAGAGGTTGTTTTGTTGCTTTGTGGTGTGGAAAACTTTGGAAAACCAAGTCGAAATTCAGCATAGTACAGTAAGTCTTCTCTTAGACTGTTTAAAGACAATCCTGATTCACAAGTAGCATCGCACAGATTTGGGACAGGCAGTTAGTGCAATTGGGTTACTTGACAATAGCGTGAAAGTATAAATACAGAAGAAAGATGGCCACTGGACGGACGGTCTGTAGTGGACAGTGTATGAACGTCAGCACTTAAGATGTGGGAACAGGTAGCTGGCTGCAGACGACCGGTATTGTGTACATTATGAAATAATATGTACGTAAAGCTGGTGCTGTGTGTTTTGTCTACTCCATTGAACACATCTCGAGAAGAAGTTGGCGAACGAGCCAAGTGATCAGAATAGTCACACTGATTGTACCTGCTATCCAAGACACCCTAGATATCATCGAGAATAATCATCGTCTACAACCCCAGTAACAGCATGGCAGTGACCCACAGGCAAGCAGGAATACAAGAATATAGAGTGGGCCACAGACAAACAGGAATACTAGTATATAGACATACCCACAGATAAACAGGAATACAAGTATGTTGAGTGACTCAAAGACAAACAGGATTACAAGTATATAGACAGCCCAAAGACAAACAGGATTACACGTACATTACATAGATTGAGCAACAGACAAACATGTGCACTAGTGAATAAATTGAGCCACAGACAGACATGAACTTAGATATATAGAGAATTACAAACAGGGTCCTAGTTCATAGATTGAGCCACAGCAGGAATTCATGTGTATAGATTGACCTAGAGACAAAGAGCAATACAAGTACAGACTGACCCACACACAAACAAGCTGATAGATAATCAATGGTGTAATCAGTGA
Source organism: Cepaea nemoralis (assembly GCA_014155875.1). NCBI lineage: Eukaryota > Metazoa > Mollusca > Gastropoda > Stylommatophora > Helicidae > Cepaea > Cepaea nemoralis. Next base: position 379,292 of record JACEFZ010024194.1, on the reverse strand, counting down.
TGAAGGAGATAACATAAGCCTCTGGCAGCTTAATCTTTTGGTTAAATTTAGCTCTGTTTGTGCGGCAGCGTTTTCCTGGATTTGTAGAGAAGGTTTGTTTGTTGTTTCCGTATGTTGTTACGAAATGCGTCCACACATTGTACAAACATGTGTTGTTGTTTGTTTGTTTGTTTGTTCAACGATGTTGACGTGAACCTTATTGACATCTTGGCTATTGTAAAGTGCAGTCGGCCTGCGGTGCCTGGTTAGCCTGGTTAGCCTGGCACGTTTATAGCAGTGAAGGCAGAGGATAGCGAACGAAAGAACTTTCTTTTTAATGGGTTGAGAATTGGGCACGCAGCCCCGTCTAACTTCTGCCCTCCTATCAATTTCTTTAATACATTATTTCACCCATACACCATTTGAGGCTAACGAGAACAAAAACAACATTATCAATATATGCATTATAAAAGTGCAAAAATCACTACTACATGACTGACTAATATTAATTATTAATGTGACAAATATTATTAACTATGGGGGACATACTGTACTACCAATAGGGGACTGACTGTTATACCGAGGTTTATGCATATTATTATTATTATTATTATTATTATTATTATTATTATTATTATTAGTATTAGTATTATTATTAGTATTATTATTATTAAGGGGGAAGGTATTCTGTACTGAGATAATGTTCGAATAGTTTGCAATTATATGTATAAGGATTGGTGATGTCTTTGCTGTCAATAAGATAATCAGACTTTAGATGTTCCCAAACTCCTGTACTCGTTCAGTTTCTTTGTAACACAGGACATATCGAGAGTAGAGGATACGATAACCTTCTTAAAGCATGGTTCTTGGTTAAATTTCAGGTGACATGTGTTCGCTACGTGTATGCTAATGTATGAAGTAGGATTGCCAAGGGAAGGCAATTTTCCGCTTTACTTCTGAGTTAGTTCTTATTTGAAATGTGTGTGTTTGTGAATGTGTGTGTCCACCTCTGCCGGCCTGCCTATTTATCTGTCTTTGTAGAAAAGAACGTGAGGACGACTGTCTTTGTCTGCCTCCCTTTGTCCGCCTCCCTTTGTCCGCCGGTCTGACTGTGTGGAAGAGAAGAGCGTCTGTCGTGTTTTCCTGCCTTCCTTTGTCTGCTGCCTGCCTGCCAGCCTTCCTTTGTCTGTTGCCTGCCAGCCTGTTGCCTTCCTTTGTCTGCTACCTGCCAGTCTGCCTGCCTTTCTTTGTCTGCTACCTGCCTTCCTTCCTTTGTCTGCCTCCCAGACTGTGTGGAAGAGAAGAACATATGTCTTGTGTCTGCCTGCATGCCTGCCTTCCTTTGTCTGCTGCCTGTCTGCCTTCCTTCCTTTGTCTGCCTCCCTGTCTGTGTGGAAGAGAAGAGCGTCTGTCGTGTGTCTGCCTGCTTGCCTGCCTTCCTTTGTCTACTGCCTGCCTTTCTTCCTTTTCTGCTGCCTGCCTTCCTTCCTTTATCTGCCTGCTTGTCTGTGTGGAAGAGAAGAGCGTCTGTCGTTTGTCCGTCTGCCTGCCTGCCTGTCTTCCTTTGTCTGCTGCCTGCCAGCCTTCCTTTGTCTGCTGCCTGCCTTTAGTCCTTTGTCTGCCTCCCTGTCTATGTGGAAGAGAAGAGCGTCTGTCGTGTGTCTGCCTGCATGCCTGCCTTCATTTGTCTGCTGCCTGCCTGCCTGCCTTCCTTTATCTGCTGTCTGCCTTCCTTCCTGTCATAAACCTATGGCTTGTGATAGAAAGTAATCTTATTAATGATGCCCAAACTGGTTGTAACGAAAATCAACAGAAACAACGTTGTGGTAACATTAAATTAATGTTTATTGGTCACGAGCGTTTGTTACACCACCCATTAATTTCAATCCCTATTCCAAGAGAATCACACAATCACTAACTACCGGCTAACCCATCTAAGTATTTGACGCCTATCTAAAACAATCCCGTAACTAAGTGGTTCTAAACCCCGACCGTCCCTACGCTAACTGTCACAACAAGCATCACCTCTCCCGTCTTCTCTCTTACACAGCGCATGCGCCGAGCTGTGTGTACACAAATTTAGTTTAATGTGTAATATGGGGCTGTGACACTTCCTTTGTCTGCCTCCCTGTCTGTATGGAAGAGAAGAGCGTCTGTCATGTGTCTGCCTGCCTGTCTGCCTTCCTTTGTCTGCTGCCTGCCTGCCTGCCTGCCTGCCTTCCTTCCTTTGTCTGCCTACCTGCCTCTATGTCTGGCTGTCTTGTCTTTAAGAGTGGGTGAGCGTGCAGGAGGAACATATCACATGCGGTACATCTAGAGGTCAACTGGAGGAAGTCTGCATGTGTACACAGAGAAGATACAGGGTCATTGGTGTTGGGTGCTCATTTCCTCCAACCTTCAGTGCGGAGATGGCACATCCAATATGACACGTTTGGGAATGTGGCGTTAGCCCTATATTTTTTATACACGAACGCCATTATTGCCTCAGTTGTCTGGTATCCATTCCGTGGCGTCAACTTTTGAATTTTATTTCTTCGGCAGAACTGTTCTGTATTCATGATTTCAATCATGTCACATTATTGTCAACTCTCTCTCTCTCTCTCTCTCTCTCTCTCTCTCTCTCTCTCTCTCTCTCTCTCTCTCTCTCTCTCTCTCTCTCTCTCTCTCTCTCCCTCCCTCCCCCCCCCTCTCTCTCTCTCTCTCTCTCTCTCTCTCTCTCTCTCTCTCTCTCTCTCTCTCTCTCTCTCAAGTCCCATTTCTTTTGCTGTAAAACATGAGGGGATACGCAATAAAATTAAGCAACTTCTAATGTTGAATTCCAGCACCGCCCGAGCGAATAAGAAACGACATTGGGTTGCAATTGAAGAGAAGGACGGAGCTGTTCAAGACTGGCATTGACGTGAGATTGGAATTTGGAAGAGCTTTCTAAGTGTATCAACAGGAAGATGGAACGACTGTAAACACTGCAAGCCTGGGCATTGACCAGTCTAGCGATGTCCGCATAGGAGTGATTAGAATTTAGACCCAGTTTGTGTCACTGAGGTTAAACTCTCCGAACTGATCTCATTACCTAGTTTCTTGCTGCCCATATGTCAAGGACGGGCAGAGTTGAGGTTAATTTCCTGCAAGAAAGATTTCACGCCAGATAAACCCCACTTGAGCAAGCATTGAACTGATTCAATCTCTCCATCTGTAACGGTTACGTTCCCCCCTCTTTATACCCTTATCTCTTTCCGTTCTTCGTGTGTTTTCCAAGTGTGGTTAATGTGAGCTGATGTTAGAATGCAATCGTAATCTCTAACACGTCTTTCTGTCCGCGGATTCTTTATAAGGGTGTTGCATTCCGGCATTTTAGCTTTCAAACTGCCGGCATTTTAGCTTTCAAACTGTCACCACTTTCCTCTGCTGTTTATTGTAAAGCCGCATTAGAATGCCGTTAACGACGTTTGGGTGTGGTTATATTGAACCTCTAGGTCGGTGGTTCTAAACCCGTGGGGAATTCCCCCCCCCCCTAGGGGGGGGGGGGGGAATTAAGGCTTCAAAAGGGAAGGGGGAAGAATTAAGATTACTTCAAGATCGCGTTAATACAAGAACCGATTACTTGATATTGTTTGTCCCTCCATACTTTATGGTACTGTACTTCTTGCCCTTCTGAAATTCACTTTATAACGTAAGTAGACCCGCAAATCAAGTTTTATGTAGACGTCTAGATTTGTTCTAGTATGTGTTATTAAATTTAGCTTCCATTTTTACGTATACTGTATAGGGGCGTGTCAGAGCCTAACATGGGATAGCTATGCAGCAACATCGTTACGACACCCGGCGGACAAGAATTGTCGGCTGGCAAGATTGTTACCTGACACGCGACCAGCGGTCAGGCTGACGACAGACGCACGCAGGCCACGTGACGCCACTAGAGGCGGTGGGCAGTTTGCGTGCTAGCCTCAGACCGAGCTGGGACCTGAGACTGGACGGACGTGTGCGGGAAAGCAAGGCGTTTGTGTGGATCTCTGTGGTTGAAAGCCGAACGACTGTCATCTTGAGCGTCAGACTTGTGAGCTGTATTGTGGTTGTGAGCGTCGTGAGTTATATATTGTATATTGTTGTAATCATCGTTCTGTATTTAATATGGCAATAAATCCATAGAACGTTGTGTCGTTGAGTCTTACGTCGAATCATGTTATACTTGTACTGTCTCACACGTGTTAGCTAAACGAGCCAATTATAAGATCCTGACATGTGTGGACGTGGGTTGCTCGTCCTTATTTAAGAACCTAATATATGTAGACGTGTGTTGCTCGTCTTTGTTTAAACCATACGTCATTAACGATTTAAAACTATAATTCTTGAACTTGTAAAATTTGTCAAGGTTATAGTTATGTAAATGTGATCGTAAAAGTCTCATTGTGATCCATTACTACATTGTTTAAATATGTGTAAAACCATTAGTAAATGTACAGTACATATTGTTTGATCCTGTAAGCGTGTAAAACATTTGTGATTTGTGAAACTTGTCACCGTTTGACCTTGTCGACATTGTGATCAGGGACCTTTTAGAGTGACAAGACAGATCTCACCTGTAGACTACGAAATCCTAATAAAAGACAAACACAAAATATTTCACATAAATATGCTAAGACCATACCACAACAGAGACAACGAACAAGACGATACGACAGCTTGCACCGTGATAATAGATCACGAAGATGACGATTCTAGCGACGAGATTCCAACACCTACATTAGACACGACAAACTGCTTGAATGAGATCAAGATCAATCCAAACTTAAGTCAAGCAGAGACAAACAGTTGCAAACAGTTGATACAACAGTACAACACCATCTTTTCCGACAACCCAGGACAAACAGAATTAGTACAGCATCACATCACACTCACATCAAACACACCCATAAGATGCAGACCATACACCATACCATTACATTACAAGGAACAATTACATCAAGAAATCATCAACTTAGAAAAAACAACATCATCAGACGATCCCTATCAGACTTCTCTTCACCCATGGTCATTGTACGCAAAAAGGACAACACAATACGACTTTGCATCGACTACAGAAAACTGAACAAAATAACTGTTTTAGATCTTGAACCAATGGCAAACACTGACGATCTTCTGACAGAACTGACTGACGCTAAGTTCTTTACGACGCTTGACATGTCTAAAGGTTATTGGCAGATAGCTGTACATGAAGACAGCAGACATCTAACAGCGTTTGCCACGCCTTGGGGACTGTACGAATGGTGCAAACTTCCATTTGGGCTAGTCAATGCCCCAGCCACATTCGTACGCATGACACGACTCCTCCTAGCTGACATTCCTAATATTATTTGCTATATCGACGACATCTGTGTCCATACAGAGACAATGACGGAACATATAAAGACACTAGAACAGACACTAGAACGTATCAGACAGCACGGACTGACAGTGAAGCCTTCAAAGGTGAGCATGGCTTACCAAGAGATATCATTTTTGGGGTATAGAATATCCAATGGCTTTGTCATGACAGACAACAAAATTGTCTCCAAAATTCTAAAACTGTCACTCCCGACTAATAAGAAACAAGTCCGGAGTTTGTTGGGACTGATCAATTATTACAGGCAATTCATTCCTGATTTTTCAGAACTGACCGAGGTTTTTACTAATTTACTAACTAAGGATAAGCCTGAAAAAGTTGTACACGATGAATGCCTACGAAATGCATTTCATAAAGTTTTGGCATACTTTTCTGATAAGAACTCGAATAATCTCATCCTTAAATTGCCCAACATCCATTTACCTTTCAGATTGAGAACAGATGCTAGCTCCGTTGCGATTGGGGCAGTCCTGTTGCAGGAATACAAAAACATCCTGCATCCCGTTTGTTTTATATCAAGAAAACTAAGGCCTCGAGAGCGTGCATGGTCCATTCCACAATTAGAGGCACTTGCCTTAGTAGAAAGTGTGACGAAACTATCCAGATACCTTCTAGGACGTCACTTTATCATCGAAACTGACAACAGTCCATTACGGTATATAAATGCCGGAGTACCATCCAACAATATGATTGCTCGCTGGTCCTTGAAGCTTCAAAATTACAGTTTCGAAGTTCGACATATTCCCGGCAGAATCAATACAATTGCCGATCTTTTGTCCCGTTGTCCGACCGACCCAGTAAGCAATGTCTGAGTGCAGTGTGTACTAATACACTCAGACCAACACAGCCACCAATGAGTGAATTTTGTTTCTATTCACCTACTGTGTAAGGTCTATAATTGTAATTGTGATACGGTTAAAAACCGACATTTATAATATACTTATTTTAATTAAGCCATGTAATGAGTGTAGTATAATTGTGTAGTGTGTGTTAGAAAGAGAACATTATTAACTGTAAATATACAACAAGAACAGTGTCACAGACGCTTAACCACTTACCAGAAGCGAACTTTGCGGGTTAACAGTGACAGCTGTGTGTGGATTTCTTCACCGTGATATTTTAACTACGTGTGCCAATGTGGACTGAACAGTGACTTCTACACCACCTCTGCAGCGAACTTAATCCAAAAAGGTTCAACACTCAAACATCAGAACTAAGAACAGTCGATCATTATCCAGAAGTTGTGAACACATCGGAAATAAGAACATTCCATCATAATCCGAAAGTTGTGATACTATAACATCAGACACGAACTTTGAGAACATTTTACTATCCGTTACAAAATAAAACCGGAGCGGTTGTGTTCAGACAGTGTAACAGCAACTAAATTTTGAGTTTCGTGTGTACTTCCTGTGTAATTTAAAAAGTATAACAAAATTAGCAGACGATATACAAATAGTCAAAAACTTATGACGATTGTAAAATCCTTTTGAATCCATAAAATATAATACACCAATTGGGTACTTATTTATTTTGATTAGTGTAATCTTAGAATCATATCTTGATTAATGTATTCATATTACCGACTTTTCTCGTTAATATGAAGAAACGTCAAGCAATGACGCTAAGAAATTAAATAATTATTGTAATTTATTGTATTTCTTGAATGTCAAAATTACTTCCCTTGCATTTATGATTTACACCAAGGGCCATAATTTGAAACATATTCATTAATGTGTATTGTATAAATAGACTTTTTGTTGCTAAAATGGCTAACACACCGGGTAGGCGTCCACCAAGTATGGCAGAGAGCTGCCAACATTGCAAACCAACATAAGAGCTCCTGGCCAAATGAGGTCAGAGTTTGAGTGTTTAATACGACTCATATAAAGCCGTATTTCAGTCTGGCTAGATGGCTGTTGCAAAACAACCATATTATTACGTTTTTTTCAAATTGCTGCGAGGTAGATGCGAGAAGCTGGTACTACTGATCTGACTGGGTATTATTGCAATTGAGGTAACCAGCCATCAGGGGGATGAAACCTGATTTGTGTTAAAAGTTGAACTTCATTTGTCATTTCAATGCAACTTACATTTTTCGTATATATTTCTATGCCATATATGTATTTTCATGCATAACACAGGGAAAGGGTAGACTCTGACATGAAGTTAACACTACCCCAGTATATACATACATCATGAATGAAAGATGGCATCTTTCATTGAGGTACCCGGGGAGGATGTCAGAGCCTAACATGGGATAGCTATGCAGCAACATCGTTACGACACCCGGCGGACAAGAATTGTCGGCTGGCAAGATTGTTACCTGACACGCGACCAGCGGTCAGGCTGACGACAGACGCACGCAGGCCACGTGACGCCACTAGAGGCGGTGGGCAGTTTGCGTGCTAGCCTCAGACCGAGCTGGGACCTGAGACTGGACGGACGTGTGCGGGAAAGCAAGGCGTTTGTGTGGATCTCTGTGGTTGAAAGCCGAACGACTGTCATCTTGAGCGTCAGACTTGTGAGCTGTATTGTGGTTGTGAGCGTCGTGAGTTATATATTGTATATTGTTGTAATCATCGTTCTGTATTTAATATGGCAATAAATCCATAGAACGTTGTGTCGTTGAGTCTTACGTCGAATCATGTTATACTTGTACTGTCTCACACGTGTTAGCTAAACGAGCCAATTATAAGATCCTGACAGGGCGGTTCTCAGACTGAATGGCTACTAATCCCTTTGTTCAATCTAGCGCCCGTCTTGGCCAGGTACTTGACCAATTTCGGTGCTTGGATTTTAAACTAGGGCCACATAAATTAGGACGTTACACGGGTCAAGTTAGCTTCGGTTTTCTCCCATAACGTATGGTACTTAAAAATTAAATACTAGGGCATGTATTTTTAGGGGATTGTAAGGACGCTATAAGTATACTACAGCCTTAATCCCTCAGGCTCAAGACCCCGACGCCCTACACCGCAAGGTAACTTCTATGGGGAGGAGGCAATATACGACATGGCAGTTTTTATTTTCAGAGAAGTGTTTTTGTTATTTCTGCCACCACATTTCCATGGCCAGTCAGTGGTGAATGTGTGTATTCACAGCTGCTTACTTTCAATTGCTTGTGCAAGAGGTCAGAAAGAACAACTGTGTGAGCTGGAGACTGGCACTTGTGCATTGCAAGCTGTCTCCACTACACATTCTTGTATTTCGATTAAAAGTTAGTTGAGTGGCCTATACAGGAAATCGCATTCAAACCCATCCGTGTTTGGCTGTTTGTGATTTTGTGATGTCTTCTCATATACCAGGTCGAGGCATAGTGAGACGTTGTAACCTGTTCTCTATCCTATCATCGTCTCTTACCAGTAGTTATTTTCATGTTTAAAAAAAAAATAATAATTAAGATGTGCGCCGTTATAACAGGAACATGTTAAATGTAGAGCCAGGACACACAGAAGTAAACATCGACTCCGTGTCGCGGATTCTTGGGAAAATTGGCGGCAGACTTCCCGCTGGTTTCTGAGCCAGGAGAGGGACAGAGGAATTCTGCTACACAATTCCCGTAGACGTGGTTCTTAGGTACTGGGTCGGGGAAGAAAGTCTACACCGCAACACTCATATTGATGGGAGTTCTTCTACTTTTCCTCCTCCTCCTCCTCCTCCTCCTCTTCCGTCTGTGACTGCTGCTGCCGTGCTCAGTTGTCTACATACCTCTATGCCTCTTTTATCTCTTTCCTTCATTCTGTTTCTGCCATCCCACCTTCAGGTTTTTATATACCTTTATTCTTGCTATTTGTTTTTCCTTCTGACGTCGCCAGTCCCCCTCTCACCACAGCTACACAGCCACTCTCATGTCCAGCTGATACTATCGTGTGGAAACGCTGGCTTCTCCACCGATGACATAATCGACACCCGGGTTGATATTATTGACCCATCCCTGACCTGAACTGGCCGCATGACCCTTGTTATCACGTGATTTATTGCAACAGAAGACTATTATTGTAAAATGTTGACTTCTCGTCCTTGACTTAAATTACCTCAGAATGTTTAGTGGCGTCTCCTGAGCTGTCAATTGACACTGCTAATAGAGAAAGCTAACCTTCATGCAAAAATAATACCTCTGCACTCGTTACTAGAAGTTGCACGGGTGTGGCCCACCTTGTAGTTGAACGCGGGCGAATGAAGCCAAAACCAGACATGCCCATCCATCTCTGTCTCTAGAATGATGCATCACTTGCCCCTTGTCAGCCATTTCTTCAAGCTGTCTCTTTATTCATGATGATGTTTGATGTAGTTTCGCGTGCTTCTGTCTCCAACGCGCAACTGGACGGCTTGATTGGTGAATCCACGTGGATAAATTACAACTCTCAGATCGGACGCATTGGCGCTCAGGTCATTTGAGAAATGGCTAAAAGGCTTGCATCTGTCGGAGTGAGGTAGATGTAGAAATTGTCTTCCCAACCCGGTACCGAAATACCATCTCTTCGGGGCTGTGTTGCTGATTTCTCATTTCCCCCTCCCAGGCATAGAAGACCAACCGGCGGGCAAGACCGGCACAGCAACATCATGTCTACTAAGAGACATATTAGGATGTAACTAGGTCATGATTCAGCCCGACATATTCCGGTTGTTTGTATGTATAACAAATTTGAAAAAATGAAATACATGATGTCATAAAAAATGTTCTGCACAGTCCATCTTGAAGCAGAATGCAGCGAATAGCTGACGTCTGCTGGAGTAATTATTTGCACTCCAAACAGAATGATGTTATCAACGGAAGAAAGCATTTTTTTTTTTTTTTCAAATGTGTTCTGCATATAAAGTGTAGTGAGACTTTACAAACACCCTGTGTATGGATTGACTGAGAATTGTCCTCGCTTGATACAATTTCCTGTCTGTCTGTCCGTCCGACCGCCAGCCTGTCTGATGTTTGCTTACCTGTGTATCTGAGTGTCGGCCTGTCTGCATTTTTATCTGTGTGTTTGCCTCTCTTTCTGGTATATATGTTTGTCTGCTGGTATATTTCCTGTCTGTATCTGTCTATTTGTGCGCTTGACTTTTTTTTTTTTGGGGGGGGGGGGGGGGAAGGGGGGTTACAATTATACAATTTTTTTAAGGGCTCGCGGTTCCCCAAGGGCCAGAGCCGCCCACCAGGTCCCCAGTCCCCGTGTGTCATTCGGATGACCGCCTCTGCGTGTGGCCCTGGCAAGATCAAGCGCAGATACTACATTTTGATCTTAGCCAAAAGACCGATTTTTTTACCAGCCTGCCTGTCCTTTCCGTCAGTCTGTCTGACACTGGCTTGTCTGTGCAAACCGAGGTCAGCTAGTCAACACCACTAGGAACTGATCTAGTGACCTCGGCTGCAATTCTTTGACTCCACCCCTGGGGTATACGTGCTCGCCATCTCATGTCACCAACACCCGTTACCAGACCCACTTCTCCCAGACTCACCCATGAATCCAAGTAATAACCCAATTTGAAAACTACGGAGTTAAACCACAACTCCTCGGCCTGGGGCAAACTTCTGATCTGTTTACCGGCTGCCGTTGATTAACATGATGGATTTTAAGTAACAGATGACAACCTCCTCCGTACTTCTATTCAACGACAACTTTGGCCTCTGGTATCAAACTTCTCCGTTGGGTTGTCCCATTCAGTCATGATGCACCGTGAGGTATCGCTTGGTTGGTTTGACTTGGTTTATAAAGCATCTCTTTCATTGCGCAAGGACATCTACATAAGTGCCAAACCTCCTCCCATAGATCACATCATAATCTTAATTCAGCGCACAAACTCCGTATGAGAAATAAATAACCACAATTGCGAATATAGTAGCAGGTACGGGTTAGCATGCAGTTATTTGGAATATAGCGTTACGTGCTTATTCTGCAGACGGAACGCCAGGGGATGACCAGTATTATAATTTTTTTTTTCCGCATATCCTTTTTACAGGACTTAGCTGTCAACAGCAGCATCTTTCAGCTGTCTGTTGATCTCTTGGCAAGATTACGCTCAGTAGTTTGCCATTGCATTCTGAGCGGCCGGCTCAGTTATCCCGCAAGTCACCAGCGGGGGACGAATCGCTCCCAGTTCTCGCCCGCTACGAGACTCTGCGTGATAAACGGGATTACGGAGAAAGTGTTGTAACCCCTCGGCCAGTGAGACCGGCAGTATTATCATTGTCACAAAAATAAAACACCGCGTTTAACCAGTTGATTACTATAGAGACTTTCTGATTAACCGGCCTATCTGCAAAGCCAAAACTATTTTAACTAACAGAAAAAACAAATTGGATGTCAAAATCCCCAGGACGGTCAAAAGTTGCAGCTGCACGTGTTTACATGGGGTCGACAAAATGGGAACATTTGGAAGTGAGTGAGATGAATCTATACACCACTTTCACAGTTTATAAACAGGTCGGATTTAAGTGGAAGTACTCAGCTCGGGAGAAAACAGTCCGTCTGTCATTTAGAGTTTCCGGACATCAAGCGAAATGGCGGCTTGTTATTGAAAACTGTTGTTGGGATCATACAGTAACTCGCTAGCTTGGTGTGGGAGTCAAAACAAGTGATGACAACTCTGACATTGATTGAGCCAGGGAGGATAGATTCTTGACAATGGATGATATGCCCAAATAACACCTGTGTGGACATAAGAATACCGTCACGTGACCAATTTTAGGTTTTGCCATAAACCATGATTGGGAGAAACAGTGTTGACCAAAACCGTGGATTAGGATGGACGTGTTTGTGGGAGAGCTCTACAGTGTTAGATTAATTTAAAATTAACTAGCATGTGTCGTTATGGCAAAGTGTAGCAGCCATCCCGGAATGAGGATAGTTTGCATAAGGTAGTTATATAGTCTAATTAGTCCTAATTAATATAGGCAGTAGTCTTGTTAAAACTAGAGTGTGATGATTAGCACTGTTAGTTGAAAACTAGTTAGAGTAGTGAAGTGATAATCGGCTCTGCTAGGATGAATAGGATAGCGGGGTGATAATTGGAGAGATTTAAGATGGGTTGGGAGATGGGGAAAGTGCTCAATGGGGAGGGATCTTTCAGTGGGTTGCCCACTGAAAGTTTGCGCTCTGTTATTGGTCTTTCCTTTCATAGCCTGATTCGGACGTAGGTGAGGAGCTAATATGCTCTATGACAGTTTAGTTAGCTGTAAAATAACTGAGCAAGGCAATAGGCTTACACTCAGCCGGTAGGATCAGTGACTAGTACTATCACCAGATGTGTTGTTTTTCTCACAGGTTCCATACCAGTTACGAGGAAGTTCAACACTGGGTTTGATGAAGTGCAACGTCAATTAGACATAACACCAGTTGGACACAAAAATGTTTCTTACAAAAAAGGAATAACGTCCGAGAAGAAAGATGGTTCACCTAAGATGGGTGATGATTGTTGATGCAACACAGCATAAGAACATTAGTACCTATACAAGAACATTAAAATATAATAGTCACATGGTGTGATATATTCTAGTGAAATAGTTCAAAAGACTTGATACCTGGACCTAGATAGACACTAGTTAGGTTCAAGTATATTAACAATAACAGTGATACCTAAATAATCACTACAAAGGATTTGTGCATTCTTTAAGAACGATAGGAAAGTATGTGCATTGGGCAACCGGTCCATGATCAGCTGTAATTTACAAACATTATCTATTTCGGATGATCAGGAAGATGGATTACCAGGTAGCTACAGATGACAGTCGGTGTCCGGCAAGAGAGATACAGTACCGGGTGAGGTGGACTTGGTCTGACTTAACGTGCTGTGGTGTGTCCTTTCAAGGATGAACTGACTATGCTATTATCTGAGAGTCCGATCCTACACACATTATAGAACACATCATACATTTTCTTCGCATGCACGTCTCATATACGTTACACTTTTCTTTTAATAAATTAATCTTTATTAATTTTTGGAAGCAAGAGTTATTGAATATGTTGCGTTGGGGGAGAATGAGAGGGGGCATAGTACGACAGTGAGAGAGTGATAGGAAAAGGTGTCCATGGGCTGATGGAGTGTGTTGGACGAAAGCTGGTGGATTCTCCAGGATATTGATAGGAAAAGAAAAATTATAATGTGGGTGTTGACTCTCCTCACTCCAGGGACGACACTTTAAAGGAAGTCACGACAATCATGGCAGAAGAAAATAAACAGTCGGTACTTGTGCCTCCTGTGAAAAAGAGAGTCAGTCAATCAGGTGCCGTCTCCACAATGAAGGTTGGCTGCAATGGATCTCCAACACTGTCTGCCTCTCACCTTGACTGTACATTCTGTCAGACTGATGCTCGTCCATCTCTGGTGTTATCTTCCCACTTGTATCGTTGTCTACCTCTTGCTCGCTTGCCTTCAACTTTGCCCTCCAGTATGATGTTTTATAAGAGTGTTATGTCTTTTAACGTGGCCGAAATATTTCAATTGGCTCTTTTTTATTTCTTTCATCAAGTACCTAACTGTTTTTTTTTATTTTTTAATTTTCTATTGTTATATCCTGCTGCAGTCGTTACTTCTCCTATCTATTATCATAGCAGGTTTGACTTTCTCAGACATAATTCTTGCTGTGACATTGTGAATAGGGCCGGTGTCCCAGCGGGGCGGGATGTGCCAGAGTCAAAATATCTCACAGCCTCTGATTCTCTAGAATCGCTTCGCCTACATATGGTTTACCCGAATCTCTCTAGTAATCAAGCTGCAGGTTGGGTTTGAATCATTTGCCGGAGACTGGATGAGACAGCAGACAAGGTTCAGGTGAAATCTTTTCACCCAGGTAGATGAGACACAGACAGGAATGATTCCACTGTGCCATTGACGAGGTGGTGAAGTTGTCGATTCTGAGTCCCCGTACATCCGACTCCAACAAGCGACATCACGTGAATCACGTTGCACTGTTTCCTCCAGCACGTGACTCCGTACATCCGACTCCAACAAGCGACATCACGTGAATCACGTTGCACTGTTTCCTCCAGCACGTGACTCAGTACATCCGACTTCAACAAGTATATTTTGGAGTTTACCTTCCCTTTGACTGTCCCCAGTCTAGCTACAAGCCGGCAGGTTTATGTATTACCTTCCCTAACCCTTGACCTGTTCGATATGAGAGTTCTAACAGTATCTGCACTGCTATCGTTATAGCTCTTAGGGTCACTGGGGCACTCACGCCCCTCTAAAACATCAAAGGTGGATAGACAACAGAGGGGGACTAGAAAGTCATCCTGCCACATCTGCTTATGTATCTCTCACTATCTCTTACCGGAAAAGAAGATAGAGGAAGACAGTAAGAGTAATTTCACCACGGCATGAAAAAAATAAATAAATAAATAAAGCAACTGCATTTATTCGATTAGAGATCACTAAACGTGCGAAACATGATTGTTCATGATAGTCGGCAGTACACTTGATGATGATGATGATTGGCGCATTGTTTCATATCTGGTTATCTCCTCTTTCTTCTATATATAAGTGCAACTCAATTCCTGTTAATGGAGCTTTTGAAACGCTTGGCTGTACAGACACAAGATAGCAGATTAATATTTGTTGTTTTTGTTGCTCTTTCACTAGCATTTCTGGTGACAATTATAACTCTGCTGGTGTGTTTGTTTCTCGTGTTCTCCCCACACACGCACATTTGATGGGAGGTTATGTTTTCCTCTCGTTTTTATTTTCTTAATTGATTTTCTCCTCTTCAATTACAGCTTCTTGCCCACATTGAATGCCCAGCGTGTGCCTTCTCTCCTGGGCGCTGCTGTTAACGGTTGGGAGCAAGGGGCTCATGTACACGCCTGTTGTGGTAACCAGGTCCTCTTGCTGGTGCTAGCCCGTGCTTGTATAGACGGGTTGGTGCTCAGTGGGTGGTGTAGTCAATATAACGCTGGTCGCCTTTATTTCTCAGGATATTTCATGGTGCCCTGATGGTCTACGGTGTGGTTAAGGGGTCTGCCTTGTGCTCAGAAGGTCATGGGTTCGGTTTGGGACTCCATACCTCAGGTTTTTTGTTTTCTTCTTCTACTGAGACTCTTGGGGGTTGTCGGAGCTTGAGTTCGTGCCATGTGCCACGTTTTGTGTACTGCAGAGAGAGAGACTAAGCTAGATGGGATAAAACCCGGTGCAACGAAGTCGACCCTCTTGTCTTTTGACCTCTGCTGCGAATCCTGGACAGCTAGCCAACGGGCGCAAAAATCCATGGACGCCTTGGAGTTGTGGTTTTATAGAAGACTGCCGAAAATTAATTGGACAGCCAAAATGAGCAATCTAGACAGTTTGAGGGAAGTCGAGTCGCAAAGATAACTTATCACAAGCATCAGAAAGAGGCAGTCATCGCTTTTTTGCCACATTATGACAAGACAAAAACTGGAACATGTTGTGACAACTGGAAAGATTTGAGGAAAGAGAGATGTTTTGTTGTTTGTCCATCAAGAATGATGATGACCATTCATTTCATCCAGTGGGGTCGAAGGTGTGGAGCCGTGGGTTCTAAGATGGCTGATAAGACCTATTTTGCCTCGAAATGTTCTTTGACAATGTGGGCAAAGAATGCTTGACGTCTCTGGAGGAGGATTTCCTGCAGTGGTTTTTCTGTCCTGCCTTTTCTTCACAGCTCTTGCAGTCCTGGTTGCCTCACATATGACTGCACCTTTGCGCAATGATGCACGCCACGAATTTCGGTCTCTGGCTGCAGCCTCCTAGGTGTCATGATGAATTCCAAAAGCATTCAGTGAAATTTTCAGAGTGTCTTTAAAACGTTTCCTCTGGCCACCTTGGGAGCGTTTACCACAACGCAGTTCGCTGTAAAAAATTCGTTTAGGGAGCCTGTGATCTGGCATGCGAGTCAAGTGACCAGCCCAACGAATCTGATTCTTCATCAGTATAGTGTGGATACTGGGCATGGATGCTCTATCTAGGACTTCAGTGTCTGGAATCTTGTCTTGCCATTTAATCTTCAGTAGCTTTCTTAGGCAGACTGTGTGGAAGTGGTTTAGTTTCCTAGCGTGTCGCTGATAAACAGTCCAGGTTTCACAAGCATATAGCAGTGTGGATAATACAACTGCTTTGTAGACTTTTAGCTTTGTTTGCAGGCTTATTCCAGTTCTGTCCCATACATTCTTGTACAGTCTGCCAAAGGCCGCACTGGCCTTGGAGATTCTTGCATTCACTTCGTCATCGATTGTGGCAGCTTGTGACACGGTGCTGCCAAGATAGGTGAATTTGTCCACAACACTTAGTCTATGATCATTCACTTTGATATTCGGCACAGTGTGATTATTCCCTGGAGCTGGCTGGTACATAACTACAGTCTTCTCCAAGTTGATATTGAGCCCAAAGTTGGCACAGGCATGTGAGAAAGCTGAAACATTATGTTGCATGTCCTGCCTCTGAGTTGGCGTATAGAGCGCAATCATCAGCAAACAGGAGCTCTCTGACGGTGTCGCTGTTAATTTTGGTTTTAGCTTTCAGCCTTCTGAGATTGAATAACTTTCCATCCATACGGTAGTTGATGTCTATTCCAATGTCGTCATTCTCGAAGGCATTCATCAACATGGCTGAAAACATGAGGCTGAACAGTGTTGGTGCCAGGACACATCCTTGCTTCACTCCGTTGGTGATAGGAAAGGGTTCAGACAGTTCACCATTTTCCTGTACTCTTGCCTGCATGCCGTCATGAAATAGCCGCACTATTTGGACAAAGTTTCGTGGACAGCCATATTTTGCCATAATCTTCCACAGTCCTTCTCTGCTGACTGTATCAAAAGCCTTGGTAAGGTCAATGAAAGCTGAGAACATTTCGCAGTTCTGTTCCTGACATTTCTCTTGCAGCTGCCTTGCAGCGAAAATCATGTCAACAGTTCCACGTTCTTTTCTGAAGCCACATTGACTCTCAGGAAGAAGACCTTGATCAGATGGGCTGTGAGGCGATTGAGAAGAACTCTGGCGAGTATCTTCCCTGCAATTGAAAGCAAGGAGATGCCTCTGTGGTTGTCACAGGATTGGCGGTTTCCTTTACGTTTGTAAAGGTGGACTATTGACGCGTACTTGAAATCTTGTGGCATGGTCTCGTTCATCCATATGTTTGTGAAGACTTGGTGAAGCTGCTCTGTTAGGACCGGCCCACCTGCCTTGTATATCTCTGCTGGGATGGAGTCAGGACCAGGTGCCTTGCCGCTGGAGAGTTGCTGGATGGCTTTGTTTACTTCCACTATGGTTGGCAGGTCATCAAGTGTCTCATTGGTGGGAACTTGAGGAAGGCAGTTGATGGTTTCATCATGGAAGAAGGAAGTTGCATTTAAGATTTTGCTGAAATGCTCTGCCCATCGTTGAAGGATTTCTTTCTTATCGGTGACCAATGTTCCCCCATCTGCACTGAGGAGGGGAACTATGCCTGGTGATGAAGGACCATAGACCGCTTTCAGTGAGTCGTAGAAGCTTTTCATATCATGTCTATCAGCAAAGCCCTGAATTTCATCAGCTTTGCTGCTCAGCCAGGAGTCCCGTATGTGCCGAAGTTTCTGCTGCACTACTCTCTGAATGTTCTTGAAAGCATCTTTTTTTGATGTTGACTTTGGGTCATTCAAATGTGCCTTGAGGAGAAGATGTTTCTCGGCCAGCAATTGGTTGATGTCTTCGGAATTTTCATCAAACCAGTCTTTATGCTTTCGGGGGGGGGGGGGGGGGGGGGGGGGGGGCTGGGTCCAGGATTTCCATAGCAGTGTTGTAAATTATGTCCTTTAGGGCTCTCCATTCTGTTTCTGTATCCTGTTAGCTTCAGCATTGGGCTTGAGGCGGTCTTCCAGCATATTTTCAAACGACTGCTGCATTTTCTTGCTGTTTAGGCGGGTGACATTTAGCTTTTTTTGCATTTTCGCCCCTTGAGGACGCCGTGGTGGCCTGATGTGGATGTTCATTTTCGAGACAATGAGACGATGGTCTGTCCAACATTCGGCACCCACACATGGATTTTGTCACTCGAACGTCTTGTCTGTCACTCCTCCTGACGATGACATAGTCAATGAGGTGCCAGTGTTTCGAGCGAGGGTGCATCCATGATGTCCTATTTCTCATGGGGAGACGGAAAATTGTGTTCGTAATCAGGAGATCATGTTCGGCACATGTCTGAAGGAGGCGGAGTCCATTGCTGTTACAATTTCCGACTCCATGCTTTCCAATAATGCCACTCCAAGAGGTGGTGTCCGTGCCTACTCTGGCATTGAAATCCCCAAGGAGTATAAGTTTGTCTCCTTTGGGAACAGATGTTAATACATTGTGCAGGTCCTCATAGAACTTGTTCTTGACATCATCTTCGTTGGTCATAGTTGGTGCGTACACACTCACAATGGTTGCATGCTTCCTTCCATTCAGCAGGGGCAACTTCATGGTCATGAGCCTGTCGTTTATAGCCTTTGGAAATCCAGCTAATTTGCCGACCAGGGCCGACTTAATGGCAAATCCCACACCGGATTGGCGTCTTTCCTCGCTTTTCCTTCCACTCCAGAAAAATGTGTAGCACAGATTTGGCCTTCTTCTGCAAGTCGAGTCTCGCTCAAGGCTGCAATGTCGATGTTGTACCTGCCCAGCTCTCTCCCAATCAGTGCTGTTCGTCTCTCTGGACCCGACGCGCCGTCTCTGTCAAGTAGGGTGCGTACATTCCAAGTTCCAATTGTTAAGGGAATATGGTTTACTCTTTTAGCTTTGCTTGTTTTATCTTTCTTTGTATGTCGACCGCAGTTAGGGTACCCACCAACCGCGGCTAGCTGGTTAGGTAGTGATGAAGCAGACAATGTTTAGGGCACCTTTTCTAGCCCCTTCCTCATGCTATGGAGGTGAGCAGTGTGTTCCTATAGAGGGCTGCTCAGTCGCTCAGGGGGCTGCCGAATCTCACTGCTGCTCCGGTCAGTAGAAGACGACCATATGGCCTGAGCCGCCTGTGTGCAGGTCTGCGACTACGGCTGCCAGCGTACCCACGCCTGCCGCTTTGCTGCTCGCCCATCGCCACAGGGCTTGAAGGTGATATGTGACGTTGGATGAAGAATGACTTGCACGATGACTTGGATTAAAGTGAGGAAGAGTTGCGCAATTCGTCGACCTCACTCTCTCGCCTGAGTCCATCTGAGTCCAGTGGCAAGACAAGTCGAGACGACTGGAGACGAATACAGGTGCAGTGGATGAGCAGGGCGCTCTACGTGCCTTGCCGTGCTCATTGCGTTCCACAACGCTTTGCAGGTAGACGCCGTCTTGCCCGTTGAATCAGGAATGATTTCTTCCGCGCAGTCTGCCGAATCCTGTCTTCACATGCTGGGTAGGCATACCCTAGTTTACCTCTTGGTTTGACACCAAATCGGATACCCATGCCTGGTTTAGCCAGCCTCTCACAGCTGTTGCCCGGGGGGTGGCCGCTGTCGCATGCTGACAGCTACTAGGAGCCACAGGCACGAGCTGGGTGTCAGGCTTGGACCAGTGGGGGATGGGTCCTGAAAAGGACATGAGAGTCATCGTTACCAAAGGTGCTACCAATGCCTGACACCCCGTACCCCCCTGAGGAAAGAGAGATAGAAGAAGACAGGGTGAGAAGATTCTTGGCAGTCATGTGTCATAGCACGGAAGGGAGCCAACACACGTATTGATCCATGCCGCCGGAGATCGCAATTTGTGGAGAGGAATGATCGGCCACGCCATCCGGCAAGGCATTGGATGTTGATGAATGGCAGTCTGTCCGCCAACCTACCTATCTAACCACCTACTCAGCAACCGGTCATTGTGACCGTTTGAATTCGACACGTCTCGTGTTAGCGACACCACTTATCTCAATCACTCGTATATCCGTACTTTCTGATACCGACGTTCCTCCATGCTGCAATGCTGTCGAACATCTTCTCTCTGGGTCTCCCCCTGCCTATACTCTCCTCTAACCTTCCCGTCGATAGAATCCGTCTTTCCTCTTTCATGACATGTTCACAGAATGTGGACTGTCTTTTTCTGACGCGTGTAACATGTTTTCTTTGCAAATTCTTCTTTTAAGATACCTTCTTTGTTGTTCATTGAGTACTAATCATCTTATCATCTCATCTAATTCCGTTTGTACATTTCGGTGTCGAGGTGAAGCATAAACAGCGGGAGAGTGCCCTTCTATCGGCTACGCATATCGAGATTCCATGGACTGTTATTCCCTCTGCCCATCGTTTACGAGTCCGGCCTCTTCTTCTGCTTCCATTTGGTCTGTACATCATTGCTTGTTGTGTTATACTGTTCGTTGGTAATCTAGTTACATGGCCAAACCATTAAACTTGCTGTCTTCTGATAAAATCTAGCGCTGCTATAACCCCCACTTTAGTACTGTGTTCTGGTGATTTTTTTTCTTCTGATAATTTTTCTATAAAACCACACCTGCCCAGCATTAAATTCATTAAAATATCAAATAGCAGAAAAGCGTTAATGTCCGCCCCAGACAACTGAAGACAAAAAGCATTACGACGGAAAGTCTTATCCCGAGTGCTTGTTCACACGACGCAAACAGAGCACATAGGTTGAAAATATGAACACAGCGGGGGAAATGTGAGGCTTGACAGCGCCATAAGAGGAATAAATAAATAAATGGCAGAGGTTTCAAACATTGACGTAACGGTCCTTCACATTTTGTCGTTCCGCATATTATGTGCAATCGCAGTTGACAGGTTTGCGCAGGCTTCTCCAAGGCGTTATCCGCTCATTTCGACAGGCGGCTCGCGATCTTATCTCTAGAAAGTTCTAGTTACGAGTGAGTCTATAAAACTCGTTGCTGTACCTAGCTTCCGCAGTATACTTCAATCTTGATTCCTCCCCCCTCCCCCTCTCTGTCTCTGTCTGTCTCTCTCTCTCTCTCTCTCTCTCTCTCTCTCTCTCTCTCTATATATATATATATATATATATATATATATATATATATATATATATATATATATATATATATATATATATATCATGTCTCCACTCACTCCGTATCCCTGTGTTTGTCTTTATCTGTATTTTCTCTCTCTATCGCCCATTCAGCCGCCAACTCTATTTGTTTCTTAGTCTTGCTTGTCCACAACACCTCGTGTCCGGTCGACACCTCTCCTCATTCTCACTCTCTCCCCTCTCTCCCTCTCTGCGTATCCTCTATGCATATCCTCTCTGCGATATATCGTCTCCAAGTATATCCCTTCCCCGTTGTCCCTATCCCCTCACCATCTCTGTAGCCGCCAGGTAACCTACACCAATAAAACATTATTGATTTCAATTTGTCCAAATGGAACCTGTGTAGTAGAGGCGGTCACAAAAACGTCTCGGCCACATTGCTGATCCTGTCATTGATATTCATTGTTCTTGTTTTTGTTTTGTTTGTGTTTTTGTTTTTGACTGGGAAAAGTCGCTAACTCAGATTGTATATTACTCCATCTGGCTGGTCCATTCTGTATCGACGAGTTCACAAATTACTTCCGGTTCACGTGAGCCCAACCACATTTCAGAGTTAATGCTTTATATGCCCTGCTAGTACTGTTGTTAAAAAAAAAAAAAAAAAATTCTATTCGCAGTGGTTAAAGTGTTAACTGTTTAGGGTTGGTTGTAGTGTCTGTAGGGCTGGTCGTAGTGACTGTCTGTGGCGACTGTAGGGCTGACTGTAGGGTTGGCTGTATTGTAGTGGCTAGGCACTCGCCTGGTGGTCGTGGATTCGATCCCCATAGATGCGGGTTCGAAACTTAAAATTGCTCCCAGGTCAACCCAGCCTAAAATGGTTTACCAAGTAACACCACACCCGTGTCTGTTTCTTTCCTTACGTGCGTCTGTTTCTCTCCTTGCGTGTGTCTGTTTCTTTTCTTACGAGTGTCAGTTTCTTTCCTTACATGTGTCTGTTTCTTTCCTTACTTGTGTCTGTTTCTCTCCTTGCGTGTGTCTGTTTCTTTGCTTACGTGTGTCTGTTTCTTTCCTTACGTGTGTCTGTTTCTTTCCTTACGCGTGTCTGTTTCTTTCCTTACATGTCTGTTTCTTTCCTTACGTGTGTCTGTTTCTTTCCCAACGTATGTCTGTTTCTTTCATTACGTGTATCTATGTCTTTCCTTGCGTGTTTCTGTATCTTTCCTTACGTGTGTCTGTTTCTTTCCGTGTGTGTGTGTGTGTGTTTCTTTCCTTGTGTGTGTCTGTTTCTTTCCTTGTGTGTGTCTGTTTCTTTCCTTGTGTGTGTCTGTTTCTTTCCTTAGGTGTGTGTTTCTTTCCTTACGTGTGTCTGTTTCTTTCCTTACGTGTGTCTGTTTATTTCCTTGCGTGTGTCTGTTTCTTTCCTTGCGTGTGTCTGTTTCTTTCCTTACGTGTGTCTGTTTCTTTCCTTACGTGTGTCTGTTTCTTTCCGTGTGTGTGTGTGTTTCTTTCCTTGTGTGTGTCTGTTTCTTTCCTTGTGTGTGTCTGTTTCTTTCCTTGTGTGTGTGTGTGTTTCTTTCCTTACGTGTGTCTGTTTCTTTCCTTACGTGTGTCTGTTTCTTTCCTTACGTGTGTCTGTTTCTTTCCTCGCGTGTGTCTGTTTCTTTCCTTACGCGTGCTTTCCTTACGTGTGTCTGTTTCTTCCCCCCCCCCCCCCCCCCATATTTGTGCTTATTTCATCCCTTGTCTGCGCCGATTTCTTTCTTTATGTGTAAAAATTTATTTTCTTATGTGCGTCTGTAGTTTTCCTAACATGTCTGTTTCTTTCCATGTTTGAATTTATTTCTTCCCTGAACTGCGCTTATTTCTTCCCTTCTCTGTGTTTATTTCGACCTTATATGCGCTGATTTCTTATCTGCGCCGATTTATGTCCTGATCTACGCCAATTTCTTTCCTTATGTGTGTTGATTTCAAACGCCATTATGTGTAAACTGTTTTCTTGTGCATGTACAGTCTTTCACAGATTGCTGTGCGTTTTTAAACAAAATCACATTACTACAAAGCCCGCCTAAACCTCTCGTGCTCAGAGAAAGCCCCGCCTAACTCGACACTCCACGAGAGATTTGACCTGTTGTCCCACAAGGGACTCGCAGAAACAGTGAGATTGGTCTCTTTGCCATGGAGTTAACTAGGTCCACAACCTTTCTTTTAAGGCATTGCCTTCCATCAATGTTCTGTCTTAACCACCATGTCGTGTAATATGGCCAAGGTGTGTCAGTTCTCGAGACACTGCTGTTTATGAGCCATTTTTGTTTGATGTTCGGATTCTCTCTCTCTCTCTCTCTCTCTCTCTCTCTCTCTCTCTCTCTCTCTCTCTCTCTCTCTCTCTCTCGCTCTCTCTCTCTCGCTCTCTCTCTCTCGCTCTGTATATCTCTCTCTCGCTCTGTATCTCTCTCTCTCGCTCTCTCTCTCTCTCTCTCTCTCTCAGGCTGTAAAGTGCATGGGGGTTGGGAGAGAGAAAGGGTGTGTGTGTGTTAAGTGATCAGTTTTTCAATAATATGTGCTAAAAGACAGAATAGATGTTGCTGCTACAATGCCTTCATCAGCAAACAACAATTGCATTTACAAAATATATTCCCCCGTATTAAACGTCACAGTGGTTTTATATACAACATATGTAAAGAAACCAGCCAAGCAGAGACCACAAGAACACCGCATGACGAGAACACAGAAGAAGAACCATCTGCAAATCTGACCATTAGAGAACTCCTGTTTGCGGACGACCAAGCACGAATAGCAAAATCAGAAGCTGAATTACAAGACCACATGAATAGTCTAAACGAAATGTATAGGGAACATAACATGAAAATTAGCACAAGTAAAACAGAGGTATTGACTATAACTAAAGAAGAAAAAACAACGATTCACCTTACGAACATCCCTTGAAACAAGTAAAGAGTTTCAAGTACCTAGGAAGTATAATATCATCAATTGGCAAATCAGAAGACGAGATCGAAAATAGATGCAATAAGGCACACCAACTCATTGGACAAATGGCACCAATACTAAAGAACAAACATGTATCAATAACTACTAAGAAAGCACTTTACAACACAATCTTCCTAACAACTCTATGTTACCAATGCCAAACCTGGACAATGACAGAAAAAGAGAAAAGAAAAATCACAACAACAGAAATGAGATTCCTGAGAAGAATACTCAATGTATCAAGAAGAGATAAGATCGGAAATGAAGAAATCAGGACTAAAGTGGGGGTTATAGCTGCATTAGATTTGATTAGAAGCCAGCAAATCAAATGGTTTGGCCATGCAAGTAGGTTACTAACTAACAGTATACCACAACAAGCAATGATGTGCAGACTAGAGGGAAGCAGAGGAAGAGGCCGACTACGTAAACGATGGACGCAGGGAATAACAGAGTCCATGGGAATATCGATACATGAAGCCCGTAAGCGGGCACTGTCCCGTTGTTTATACTTCATCTCGACACCGCAATGTACAAGAGGAACATGATGAAATGAGATTAAATGAGTGGTTTGATAAAAGCAGTGATGAAATTCTCTCTCTCTCTCTCTCTCTCTCTCTCTCTCTCCTCTCTCTCTCTCTCTCTCTCTCTCTCTGTAGGGGGGGGGGGCGTCTCCCCCTCCCCCCTCTTCCCCACACCTCTTTGTCCTCGTTATTCTAAGAACTTGTCTGTTACGTTTAAGTTCATAATCCTTCATTTCCTGCTTTAGTGATTGCGAAATGGTCCATGACCCACATCCACATACATGCTACCACAGGAGAGATGCAAGTCCTCAAATTGTTGACTTCAGCCTGCGTGCTGGTGTTGCGCCCCAGGTCATTAATACTGTTTACCATCTGTCGTGCGGAGTTAATGGCGGTCTGCTCTGGTAATGTCATGAGCAGGGTCGGGCCCCTCATCGCTTGTCAAAGTGAGGGAAATATTGACCACCTATCCCTCCCTGCTCTCGGGCCTATAAAATGTGGTGACGCTGTCGCATAATCATTATCATCATTATCATTCGCCTTGCCGGTAAGTGTGGGCGGTCATGCCTCGCCTTCTCACTCGATCACCAGAGTCGTGGATCAGCTGATTGTTCCTGTCTCGACCATGCCACGTGGTCAGGCCACTCAGGTATTTACCTCTCTGCCTTCTCCTTGTTCTTTTCTACTCAATCTTGTCAGTTGTCACCAAGTTCTCCAATGTATTTCTTCTCATAACGTGACCAAAAAATACTGACTGTCTACGTCTAATTTATCTTATCAGTTTACGATTTTCATTTATTTCTTGTAGGACTTGGTCATTGGTTTTTCTGTATGTCCATGGTATTCTTTGCATTCTCCTCAGAAACCATATTTCCACAGCCAGCAGATGTTTTTCAGCCTGTTTACTCATTGTTCACGCTTCACATCCGTACAAAAGCACAGGTACTATATAGCACTTCAACACTCTTTTTCTCGTTGCAAATAACATCTTTTTATTGCTCAGTATGCAAAAGGCTACTTTCACCATGGCGATTCTTGTTCTAATCTCGTCAAGACATTTCCCATCAGATGTTATGACTGTTCCTAGACAATTGTACCGATTCAGTTGCTTAAGAATATTCCCATTTACCTTTATATCACATTGTGGTATTTCGTTCTTCCTAATGACAACCGTAATCTATGTCTTCTTACAATTTAATTCTAACTCTAGTTGTTCACTGTGTGAAACAACCGCATCTACTAAATACTAAATGTTGCAGATCCTGCTCATTGTCTGCAATCAATACTGTATCATCCGCATATCTAATGTTATTGATGTTTCAACCTCCAATTGTGATTTCTTTCATATCTTCTACATTTCTGAATATATTTTCACTGTACGGGGAAAAAAGATCTGGAGACATTACACATCCCTATCTCACACCTCTCTTAATTGGCTGATATTGACCTCAATATGCAATATGGCAGCTTGTTGTTTCCAATATATGTTTTTTACAAATCTAAGGTTTTTCTCATCAACTTGTAGATCTGCAAGCATCCTTATCATGTCGACATGTCTTACTTTATTGAAAGCCTGTGTGTAGCCAATAAAGCAAAGGTGTGGGCCTTTGTTTACTGCTATAGAACGTTCAATTTATGTTCTCAGCATATATACAACATTAATAGAACCTTTGCCTTCTACAAACCCACATTGTTCTTCTCCTATTTCGGGTTGTATTTTCTTCCTAACTCTTTGCATGATAATTCTTAGCAAAATCTTCGTGATGTGGCTCATTATACTGATTGTTCGATGTTGATAGTGGACTGCGCTGTTAATGTCATGAGCCGGGTCGTCTCCTTGTGGCTTGTCAAAGTGAGGGAAATATTGGCCACTTGTCTCCCCCCCCCCCCCTGCTCTCGGGACTGTAAGCTCTTATGGCGCCGTCGCATCACAGATACCCATTACACCCTTTGGGCAGCAATTACCTTCGGTATATCAGAATGGTGTCTGACTTGGTGACAGGATTATTAATGTGACCCAGGCGATAGACCCCTAAATACCTTCTCTTCTGATGTTGAACGGGGTACGTGTAATGGTAGAGTGGAATGGAATCGTTACAGATTCATAGAAGGAATTTGCTTGAGATTTTAAAATAAATCTACATTGCTATGACTAGTCGACGTCCGACTTTTGAACAAGCACTCGGTAAGCTACCTGCCACACAACTTACCTCTTGGTTGGAGTGTATTTTATGTGTGTGACTCCTGACATACCTGATCAGATTTGTATAACTACCAAACCCTAGCTCCCTCGACCAGACTTGGTCAAACAAAGACATTAATCCACTCCGGTTAAGGCTCCCTCCACATTATGGGTCTTCCGTTCAGCTTATACTGAAAACGACCACAACGTATTCACCTCCTTCTCGCATGTAGTGTCCTGTTTCTTAGACTTCCACTTTTAGCTTCCTATGTAGTTTAGACATTATGTTTACATATTTGTGATACTTTTGGTTTGTTAGCTAAATATTCCTAGTTTCCGTGTGTATTGAGTAGAACTTTTCTTGAAGCGTTCACCTTTATCCTTGTCCGTCGTTTTGTCCTGCTTAATAATAATCATTTCGCGTTCATTCGTTTTTCTTCCAATAACAGCTGCTTCATTGGCAGCCGCCGAAGTTCTCCCTGCGGACAGTCGACGTTGATTTCTCGGATCTGTCTGAGACAAATTGATTTACTCAAGAGGAGCGACCCAAGCTATTCAACAGCCGCTTTATAAACTCACTTCCGGCAAACATCAGAGATTGTCGACTCAGGGGCTCCTGGGCTTCCTTACAGACTACTGCTAGAGCTAGGGGATTTCTGTTTGTGGTAGGGTGCGCGATTTGATCCGCCGAGAAGCCAGGCCATGACAGAGCAGCAGGCCTTGGAGGGTCAATCCCTAGATTAAAAATGATTGTTTCCTGATTGTTTGAATCTTTCGCATCTCAAAATTCTGCGATTTATTTACTGTATGTTGCTACTATCTAATTTTTAGAGTAGGCGTTGTAT
The DNA here is from genome assembly GCA_014155875.1 of Cepaea nemoralis. NCBI lineage: Eukaryota > Metazoa > Mollusca > Gastropoda > Stylommatophora > Helicidae > Cepaea > Cepaea nemoralis. The sequence continues at coordinate 351,521 of JACEFZ010024194.1, read as the reverse complement.
GAAAAGTGTGTTATTAGTAGGCAAGGTGGCAAGGAGCCAGTATGAACTCAGGTATTACCATGACTGATCCGGCAGTTGCCTAGGGGAGCCACGGCAGTGCAGTTTACTCACACATCGCTTTGTCTCTCTGTTTCTCTCGTATATTTTCTCTCTGTCTCATTCTCTCAGTGTTATAATTGTCATGGGTCTCGGGACCTCCCAGACATCTCTAGGGGTAGGCTAACACAAGAATTGCAAGATAGAATGCCCGCCATTCCAATGGCTTCTTTTTATTTCTTCTCCTTTATCCGCCTCCTCCTTCTCCGGGCTCTTTTTGCTTTTGTGATCAATCACGACTCTTCATCTCTCTAGGTTATCGGTTTATATTTATTAGGGACGTTCATTTGAAACCGTTCCAATGGCTTTATTACAAAAGCATGAAAGAAACATTAACAGGTGTGGTAGAATTAAACAAAACATTCATTTTGATGAATTATGCACCATGGGCTGGTCAGAAGAAGTCGCCGTAGGCATTCAGGCAAGTATACCATTGCTTAGGTAGGCGGCGAATGCCATACTCAAAAAAAGATTGTGATTGCTCACTGAACCAAGTGTTTAGCGCGTTCATTATGTCTGCATCTGTGTGAAATCGTTGCCCCTTGAGAGCTTTTTTTAGAGGTCCGAACAAATGAAAATCACATGGTGACAAATCAGGACTATAAGCTGGATGTTGCAGAATTTCCCACTTCTTCCTTGCTAATGCTTCCTACACAGTCTTTGCGACATGCGGACTAGCATTACCGTGCAATAAAATCACACCACGAGAAAGCATACCAGGTCGTTTATTCTTGATGGCATTTTGCAGCTTGTCTAGTGTTTGCAAGTAGTGGGTAGAGTTGATGTTGACACCAGGTTCTTTAATGTCGACCAACGATAGCCCTTCATGGTCAAAAAATGCGCTCAGCATAACCTTACCAGCGGAAACCTTTAACTTGAATTTTGTTGGCTTTTGATGATCCAGCATGCTTCCATTGCATGCTCTCTCTTTTGCTGATCGTCTCAAAGTGGCGACACCATGATTCATCGCCTGCCACTATGCGGAAATCACCCTCCACTCTGTAACGCAGCAAGTGGTTCAAACACTATCCCATGCGTTCCTCTTTTTGGTGGTCGGTCAACATCCGTGGTATCCACTGTGAACAAACCTTCCAATATTGCAGTCGACCTTTTGAATTGTCCAAATTGACACATCAAATGCTTTCGCTAGTGAACGTATGCTTCGACAACGGTTTATCTGTACTGCTGCATCAATTTTGGCGATTTTTTTTCTGTTGCAACAATTTGCGCTTGACCCGGCAGTCGAAGGTCTGTCGAGAACTGACACCCTTTCTGAAACATGCATGCACTAGTCTGTCACTGTTGTCTTCGACACACATCTGTTACCGGACGCTGCCTGAATTATTCGATGAATGTCCACTGGTCGACATCCTTCGTATGAAAGAAACCGAATCACCGCTCTTTGAGCTTCTTTGGACGGATTTTGGATTAACCCGGCAATTTTCTCAACGGTCAGAAACAGAACCTATGCATCATGGAACGATAAGCACGTGCTTTTTTATTCATTGGTCAGTACTTATCACATGACTATGACATGATCATGTTCAACGTACGCAATTACGCGCGGTGCAGCACAAACGGATTTCAAATTTTCGCCTCTAATATGTTTAAAAAACATGAAATTGATGTCGCTGACATTATCAGTTGCCACCCAGCTGTTGAAGCTATTTTCACATTCTTCCTCTGTCTTCGTGTACCTGCCACATGTACATTTGGCGCTACATTAATGTGGCAATCGAAAGGGAAGCATGAAAGGGAAGATAACGTTATATAAATATTGGGGTTGGGAAGCGGGGAGAACTTCAAGACGCCAATTGTCGTCGAGAAGACGTAGGGTTGCGTGTGTTGAAGACTCGTTACAATGAACCCTCAATGCGGAGATGACATTTCAAGATGAAATGAATAATCACTTAGATCCTGCCACCCAAGGAAGCGTAAACGTGCATCCCTAAGATCGGCACCAAGGAGTAGAATATAGCTCACCTCCGAATCTTTTATCGTGAGTTGAAAGTTCGATCAGCCAAGGTGAGTAAGTTCTGTTCGATAGCTCTACACTGAGGCTCATCCGGCCTTGAGCCAGCATTAATGATCTATAGACAAGCAACGGTTTCTGGTGGTCTGGGCAGTCAGGCTTGATGAGACCGGAAGCCGAAATATGGGAGCTCTCACAGAAACATGTTATACTACTTAACGAGAGAAAACTTATATTGTTTGACTCAGGCATCGATGCCCACGCGATGCTGCCTGCGAGGTTGGCGGGCGTGGCGGGATGCTGTTGGGGATGTCGAGACACTTCTGGTTGCCTTTTGCACGAATAGTGAGTGTCCTTATCAGCCTGTTGGTGATAATTTATGTATGGTTGTCGTTTGCACGAATAGTGTTCTTATCTTATCTACCTGTCAGTGAGGATGTAACGATATTTCTGGTATATTTTGCACGAATAGGAGCGGCTGGCCGAGTGGCTAGAATGCCGGATTCTCCTTCGGGAGACCCGGGTTCGAATCCTTCGCGGCGACTGCACTAGCCAGGCGGCCTTAATTCCTCAGGCTCAAGGACACCCCCCCCCCCCCCCCCCGCCATACACTGCAAGGTACCATATTGGCAGTAAATGAGAGTGACAATGTCCTTATCTACCTGTCAGTGAGGATGTAGGGATATTTCTGTTATATTTTGCACGAATAGTGTCCTTATCTACCTGTCAGTGAGGATGTAGGGATATTTATGGTACATTTTGCACGAATAGTATCCCGATGTACCTGTCGTCGATGATGTAGAGATATTTCTGGTATATTTTGCACGAATACTGTCCTTATCTACCCGTGTGTGTAGCTGTTTGTGTGTGTATAGCTGTTTGTGTGTGTATAGCTGTTTGTGTGTGTATAGCTGTTTGGGTGTGTAGCTGTGTTTGTGTTACATTTTTGTTAGAGAATCGGCGGATCCCAAAGCCACTCTGGGCAGAAAATTCCCTGCCAACCCTGGATGTTAAAGCCCAAACTGGTTAGCCGGTACCTTAACCCTCCTCCCCACAACAGTTGGGGTTATTAAGGTGAAGTGACTGAATGCTAGAAGCTAGTGGGGGTACCACTATTCAGCTCCGTTGTTAGATGAACCTGAAGACAACACGCATCGATACGCTTGCCAGATTTGAATACCAAGCCCTTGTATGTTCAGGGTTGGGGTGCATTGTAGTCAACACGTGATCTGACTGCGTGAGATGCTCAGATGGCAGGACGACTGGAGGGACTGGAAGCACACAGGGCATTTGGCTTTATTAAAGTCACGTTATGCTGCTGCCTGCTCGCTGACAAGAGATCTCACATGCGACCAGTGAGATATGCAGGTTGTGGACAGTCAGAAAGAAAACAAGTTTACCTATTTCAGGTATCATGAGAGTACCCCCCCCCCCCCCACCCCTCTTTTAAATGGATGCGTCCATAAGTGTTTCAGTTTTATTATACCGTTGAAGATGATATGTGCGCTTCAGTTTATATTGTACTTTTGATGAGACCATAGCTGCTTCAGTTTATATTGTACTTTGGGGGGGGGGGGATGTCGCTTAAGAGTCGACTTCATTGCACCGTGTTTTTATCCCATATTGTTCAGTCTCTTTACGCAGCGCGGAAAGCATCGCACAAAGCACGAACTCCGTAGCTCCAGCGACGACCCTCAGGAGTCTCAGAAAAAATGCACTCGTGAACCGAAGGATGCGGTCCAGAATTGCACCCACAACCTTCGGAGCCCGAGGCAGACGGCTTGACCACTTCGCCATGGGGACTCCCATATATATTTTACTTTTGATGAAACCATAGCTGCTTGAATTTATATTGTACTATTGTACATAGCTGCTTCAGTTTATATTATACTATTGATGAGACCATGGCTTCTTTAGTTTATATTGTACTTTTGATGAGTCCATAGGCGCTTCAATTTTCATTCTACTATTGATGAGACCATAGCTGCGTCGTTTTTTCTTGAAACCACAAATGCTCCAGTCTCCACGGTACTTCAGTGAGCTGGTCAAGTTTTCAGTGTACTACCGACTAGCTACGTAGGTGCTCTAATTTCGATAGTACTATGGATGTGTCCATAACTGCTTCCTTTTTCATTGAACTCTGTGGGTGAGTTCTTAGGTGTTTAAAGTTTCGTTGCGCTGCTGATCGTCTATAGGTGCTCCGATTTTCATTACACTACGGATGAGTCCATGGGTGCTCCACTCAGTATCTTAACAAACCCACCAGCAAACGAGCAGAAACTCGGAAATAACAAAACCATTAAAATGTACTGAATACTGAATTTAAGAATTGATGTTATTGCACTCGGGACATTCCCATACATGTTCCGCACCCTTTGTCAGATGCCGGCGAAGAGTGTCATTACTAATATTTACAGTAGCAAATGGATTACAAGTCCGCCTGGCTTTTCGCTATACGATTTGTCACCCAGACCCTCTACTCCAGAGGTTCTCAATCAATCAATCAATCATGTGCCATGCCGGAAAGCGTGGGCGGTCATGACTCGCCATTTTACTCGATCACCAGTGTCGTGGATCAGCTCAGTGTTCCTGTCTCGTCCATGCCATGTGGCCAAGCCATCCAGGTATTTTCCTCTCGGACTTCCTCTTGGTCTGTTCCCCTCGATCTTGCCAGTTGTTACTAAGTTCTCCAATCCATTTCTTCTCATAACATGTCCAAAAAATTTTGACTGTCTACGTCTAATTTCCCCAATCAGCTTACGATGTTCATTTGTCTCCTGTAGTACTTGGTCATTGGTTTTTCTGTCTGTCCATGGTATTCTTTGCATTTTCCTCAGAAACCACATTTCTGCAGCCATCAGATGCTTTTCAGCTTGACTGCTCATTGTCCAAGTTTCACATCCATACAAAAGAACAGGCGTTATGTATCCCCTCAACACTCTTTTTCTCGTTTCAATTGACATCTTTTTATTGGTCAGAATGTTTTTCATCTTGCTAAAGGCTACTTTCGCCATGGCGATTCTTGTTCTAATCTCTTCAAGGCATCTCCCATCAGATGTTATAACTGTTCCAAGATAATTGTACCGATTCACTTGTTGAAGAATATTTCCATTTACTTGTATATTACATTGTGGCACTTCTTCATTCCTACTGACGACCATAACCTGAGTCTTTTTATAATTTAATTCTAACCCCAGTTGCTCACTGTGTACAACAACCGCATCTACTAATTGTTGCAGGTCCTGCGCATTGTCTGCAATTAATACTGTATCATCTGCATATCTAATGTTATTGATGTTTAGTATTCCAATGCTGATTCAATTTATATCCTCTACATTTCTGAAAATATTTTCACTGTACAGGGAAAAAAGATCTGGAGACATCACACATCCCTGCCTAACACCTCTCTTAATTGGCTGATACTGTCCCACTTCATTATCAATCCTTATTGCAGCTTGTTGTTTCCAATATATGTTTTTTATTAATCTAATGTCATTCCCATCAATTTGTAGATCTGCAAGCATATTCACTATGCTGACATGTCTAACGCTATCAAAAGCCTTTGTATAGTCAATAAAGCAAAGATGTATATCCTTGTTCTCAACCGGTGGGGAATTCCCCCCCCCCCCCCCCCCAGGGGGAATTTTGTGGTGTCCACGGTTTTTAGGGAACCACTGCCATACTCGCTGCCTTCTGAGCCAGTCTTTCTATATATGTGTACGCCGTCTGTTCAGCTGCACTCGCCACCCTATTCGAAAGAACCTTCAGGACGTCACCTTTATGGTAAAGTAATTTTCCACTAGACGGGCAGCAGCCCAATCTATCAGTCTGTTCGTTGCCCGGCACATCTGCATGCCTTGGTCAGAAACCGTAATATGCAACAGTAAATTAAAGCAGAGGAGAAAGGGGTGGGGTTGTTCTTTACCAAATAATTACACACCTAAAGAGTTAAGTCGCAGTCGCCGACGCCAGTCAGGCTTTATTAGGAAAATGAAATCAAATCATGGCCAGACGGTTATTGAATGGCTGCCTCGGATGTCCGGTAGAACTATTGTATTGTATCGGTCCGGGGAGATAATGCTAGCACAGGTCATTGATTGGTCTCATCTCGGCCGGCGTCGGTGGCCTGTCTTATGTCACCAGTTTCCACCCACATACAGCTAGTGTTCACTATTGTGGCCTGTAATATGTCTGTACGTGTGTTTGCTTGTCCGTCCCTTCTCCGGCTGCTTGTCCGCCCGTCTGTGTCTGTGTGTCTATCAGGCTGTCTGTCTGACCGTTCTTCCGTCCGCCTGTTCGTCCACCCATCCATCCATCCATCCATCCTCTCTCTCTCTCTCTCTCTCTCTCTCTCTCTCTCTCTCTCTCTCTCTCTCTCTCTCTCTCTCTCTCTCTCTCTCCCTAATCATATCGTCTGTCTGTCCGTTTACCATCTTTCTCTCCCCACTTTCTCTCTCCTCTCTGAATCTGGGTGTGTATATCTGTCGGTCGGTCGGTCGGTCGGACTGTCTGTCTAGCCAGATATCATTTTAAAAGTTGAATTCTCAGTTTCAGAAGTTTAAGTCGCCCATCAGTTATAATGGTATCCGGATTACCATTTGACAAGAGCAGGCTGCCACATTTGTCTCAGATTTCTCACACAGATCTAGAAGCCGGTTGTCGGCTTCACTTTCTATAATAGTGTTCGCCAAAGGATGCTTTCCTCTCTATGTTTTTAAAAATCGGTCTTCTTCTTCTTCTTCTTCTTCTTCTTCTTCTTCTTCTTCTTCTTCTTCTTCTTCTTCTTCTTCTTCTTCTTCTTCTTCTTCTTCTTCTTCTTCTTCAGCTGCTGCTGCTGGTGCTTCCTCTTCTTCTTCTTCACTGCTGCTTCTTCTTCTGCGGCGTCGTCGTCGTTGTCTGGTCAATTTCCCCCCTCTCATTCACATATACACCTATACTGATAAAAATGATTGCACACGCGCGCGCACGCACACGCACACACACACACACACACACGAAATTCGACTGTGTGTGTGTATAGATAGAGATATGGATGGATGGATGGATAGACAGATAGTTAGATATATTAGATAAGATTAGATTAGATTTTGTGGGTGGGTGGGTGGATGGATGGATGTATAATCTGTGTGCTTAAGCATATATGTAATCATTTTACCTGTACAACTTTCTCATGTTCTCCTGCCCGTCTGTCGGCGTCATATTAGGAAGAGTGTCTGGATACTGCCAGATAGTGTCCTTATCTACCTGCTGTTTGTGACAACAGATGCCATGTCTGTTTGTACAATTGTGCACGCGTGTTAGTATTAGTGCACATATTACATGTCCACATATCCTAACATAGAATAGGCGAATGGGATATTCATTCGCTTCATCTTCACAATCAGCAATCAGAATATCCATAGCCGACTCAAATATTTGAGCTGACAGCAACAGTGGATGAATAGTTGATGCCTGAGCCTGGAGTCTGTTTGGTGGAAACTAACACCGGTACACGCATCGTGTATTTGCCACATAGGTAGTTTACCGCAGACAACCGCAGCGATACACCAGCATCAGAGACATTTGTCACATAATTCTATCCTTTATGATAGAAGGCACATTTATTTATCCAAATAGTATCCTAGTATCCAAGTCACGGTATTTTACTCTGTGCATTTGTATCTGAGTGCCTTGGGGCCCAAGGCTTGAACAGACAAGAAGCGTAATGAAGGAATCGGTAAAGAAGTAACTCACAAAGAGAACCGGTTACTGGTATAAGAAACGGACAATCCACATTCTTGGTGCACATCAGGAGAATATTACGAGTTTGACGTAACAACTGGAACAGTAGAGGGGAATAAATGCAGAGGAACACAAGGGACTTGGCATTGAGGAACATCTATGTATGGCAGGAATGATTGGCAGTACGCGGGACATAAATTGTGTTGACAACATTGTAACCACACTATTTCGCCACACGGCATCCACTATAATAAGTATATTTATATTCTGTATTTTATTGAGTAAAGGAAGATAAAGCAATCGCTTGTGGCAAATCCTGCTACAAAGGCCTGATGTGACCAGTTCTTTACCTCGCCAAACAATTTCCAAACAATTGCTGAAACTATTTATTTCTGAGTACAGTGCCAACATTCCAACTGAAAGCTACAAACTGATCTTATTCTCAGTATAATGTCAACATTCTAATGTAGGACACTGGTTGATGTTGTGCCCAGCCGTAGTACACCTCGTGCACAGACGGTAGCGTCTTGTTTTCGAACTCCATTTTTCGGTTATCAAGTGCAATTTTTTTGTATTCGGAGACCGCTGAGAGTTGGTGCGCTTTGCGACACTTTTAGCAGACGGCTAGCCGCTTGGAATTAAATTGTAAGAAGACACAGGTTATGGTCGTCACTAGGAAGAACGAAGTACCACAAAGTAAATGGGAATATTCTTCAACAAGTGAATCGGTACAATTATCTCGGAACAGTCATAACATCTGATGGGAGATGCCTTGAAGAGATTAGAACAAGAATCACCATGGCGAAAGTAGCCTTTAGCAAGATGAAAAACATTCTGACCTATAAAAAGATGTCATTTGAAACGAGAAAAAGAGTGTGAGGAGATACACAAAACCATGTTCTTTTGTATGGATGTGAAACTTGGACAATGTGCTGTCAAGATGAAAAACATCGGATGGCTGCAGAAATGTGGTTTCTGAGGACAATGCAAAGAATACCATGGACAGACAGAAAAACCAATGACCAAGTACTACAGGAGACAAATGAAAATCGTAAATTGATTAGAGAAATTAGACGTAAACAGTCAAAATTTTTTGGACATGTTATGAGAAGATATGGATTGGAGAACTTAGTGACAACTGGCAAGATCGAAGGGAACAGACCAAGAGGAAGAAAGAGAGGCAAATACCTGGATGGCTTGGCCACATGGCTTGGACGAGACAGGAACACTGAGCTGATCCACGACGCTGGTGATCGAGTGAAATGGCGAGTCATGACCGCCCACGCTTTCCGGCATGGCACAATATTGATTGATTAGCCGCTCTGTGGAGAAGGCCTCGCTAGGTGGGATTGTTTTTTTTTGGGGGGGGGGGGGAGGTGGGGCCTCGCTCGTTTCGAACTCCATACACGCTATTTATAGTAATGATGGACTGAATTTTGCATGTGGATTAGCTTCCCCTATTAACTGTCCCTCGCCAACAGGTGAACCCACTCCGAATTCAGAGGTACTTGTAATTTACGTCTCCAAGTCAAGGACGACAGGTCAACATTTTATTGGGATAAAACCTAGTGTAATAAAGTCGGCCCTCTTGCCCTTTAACTTCTGTTGTGCTCAGTACAGTGTTGAAATTGCAGTGTAGAATTTGTGTTTATATGCTTAGTAGAGAGTGCACATTGTGGCGTCAGATATGCGTTAAGTTCATTGCAATACTACCGTATAACTTTAAGACATTGTGAACATTGCAATGACTAAATCATTACATAAGGTAGTTTAGTCGACGGATCAACATCACAGCACACAGCTCCGTTCTACTCCTAACTCAAGCCTGAGTCCGGGGAATGTGAGCTCAGTGCACGAACTCCGTAGCACCATCGAGGATCCTGAAATACTTTGGGTAGATTTTTAACTCGAAATTTTGTCCCGGCAACGCTGTTAGGCTACTCTTTTTCGATGTTCAACTGCCAAGGGATGTTTTACGTGCGCAACAATACACACAAGCGTCCTATCTCACTATTTGTTACTATAAGTCCACATGAAAATTGCCCGGCTATCCGGGCTTGAACCTAGGACCTCCAGCACTCGAGGCGGACACCATACCTCGAGAACACTCAGCCCCCCCCCCCCACCCCACCCCACCCCCCCCTGCTACATAGGGTAGAGCATGACTAGTTCCAGTCTCGCTGATGGTAATAGAGGAGGCTATTAGTAGTAGTAGTAGTAGTAGTAGTAGTAGTAGTAGTAGTAGTAGTAGCAGCAGCAGCAGCAGCAGCAGCAGCGTACGTAACAGTACTAGTACTATAAATCTTAGTAGCAGTAGCACGTACGTATGTACAAGAAGAAACTGGAAACAGTAGAAATAATACTTTCTTCACGTACGGACTGCTATGCTGCTGCTTTTTCTAGTGGTAGTACTGTTACGTACGTAAGAAGGTAAGGAACGAGGAAGAAAGGTAATTAGTTTGCTGTATTTTACAACTTGCACGTAGAACCACAACAGCAGGCAGCACACTGGCTAGTCTGTCCGCTGGACTGGTACAGGCACCAACACACGGCACATGTGTGCCCTTGTGTCAAGTGACCATCCGGCTACAGGTGAGCATTGCCGCCACTCTCTAGTCCACGGCCGTATCGATGTTGCCATGGAGAGAGAATTTGTTTACCGACATAATATTTCTGTATTTTCTCGCTATGAGTGGTTGCCGGGAGGGCGGTCGGCGGACCTGACAAGGAAAAGCAAGGCAGATTATGTAGAAATGCGATTGGGGGTTGGGGATGCTTTCAACGCAAAAAGAAACGTCGATGTGGATGGGTCAGGGAAAGAGTGGAAATGAAAGCACAGCGATACGGTTTATAAACTTGAGACGTGGGCCACTACGGCTTGGTGATTAAGATAGCATTGCGTGTGATTGAGAATGGCGCGGTTGTGTATTGTAGGCATTCCGTGGATCTTGATTTGAGTCAAGAACCGACATCGTAGAACTCAGGACATTCCCATAGTGCTTCATCCTCATCTTAACAGCCAGCGAAGAGCCCTGATACTAATGCTGCCAGTTGCAGTTTGATTATGTGTCCGTCTGACCTTTCCTGGGACTACTGATTGTTGATCACATCCTCTGGTCACTCCCTGTCGCTCCATTCTCTGTAGGCTATGATGATCTATCTGTTTGTACACGCCATCCGGTAGGTCATCGTTTAGTGCAGTACCACTTTATTGTTCATGAGTTAAACACATGTAATTGTATATAGCCGAACGAAATAGAGGAAGACAACATGCACGGAGAAGAATGTTACAGACGTGAACAATATAGGGAGGACATTTAGGGAGCTGCATGAGATTCCAAGAAGCAGGATGGTTTGGCGTGGTTGGTTGTGATTTTATTCCCCAATGGGGAATGCAGGACAGAAGAAGAAAAGTTGGTCACATGTTGAAGTGCATTAGTAGTTGCCTTAGCGAGGCACTGTTGTCATGTTGAGGTGACAGGTTCGAATCCCGCTAGAGGAACTTTCAATGTTTATGATCTGTAGCATGTCCTCTGGCCTCTCCTTCTGTCTGCTACTTCCGCGAGCGCTACACAATACACTCGAATTCATTTATGAACGATCTTGCAACGACTGAGCTTTTAGCATCTGAGCGTTTGTGTTCTTCTTTGTCCACGATAATCTCAACATTGTTCTTTAAACACAATTTCTCCCTGCCTCCTGTTTATTCTCAGTCTATTTAATTGTTGTTCAGATCCACATTCACTGCACAGAAGTGCGCGCGCGCACACACACACACGCGCGCGCGTACGTAAATGCGCGTACACATACACAGACATACATGTACACATATATAACTACACATGCGTACGTGCATTCACAGAGAGAGAGAGAGAGAGAGAGAGAGAGAGAGAGAGAGAGAGAGAAAGAGATGTGTTTGCTATTCCCGTCGTTGTAAAATGTGTATGGATGGCAACTGCCATTTCTTTCACCCACGCCAGACACAAACACGCACGCACACACCCATGCTCTCTCTCTCTCTCTCTCTCTCTCTCTCTCTCTCTCTCTCTCTCTCTCTCTCTCTCTCTCTCTCTCTCTCTCTCTCTCTCTCTCTCTCCGTCTTGTACATTAATCAAAATAACCAACATTCGGAACAGCGCCACGCGATAACAAATTATGGTTATTTAAGAACCGAAACGTATTGATCAGTAAGTTTTCACTGTGAATCCCACACAATTATATGCAATCTTTGTTGGGTTGAGCTATTCTTTCATGTTCGCTTTCCCCTCTCATTCAAGCTTAAAACTGATGTACTAAAGTGTCTGGCTTTTGGAGATTCCATTTTCCCCAGACGGCCCACGTGATCATTCTCACGCCGATTCATTGGCACCTTTCCGTCTTGACAGACGATAGTTTGGTACATTGTGCTTCAAAAAGGCTTAAAAACTACGATCCATGGCGGTGGCGAGTGTGGCTGGTAAGGCCAATTCTTGCTGCAAATGTTTGCCCACAGTAGGTGCATGTGAAAACATGGTCATTTCCACCATTTTGCACCATCTTACGTCTCTCACGCTCTGTGTGTGCTTTATCTGCAATCATTTTCTCCTTTGTCTTTATTCCATTTCTGATAGTTGCCCTCCATGCAACACGTTCAGCGGCGACGTGCTCCCAATGTGCATTATCAATGCCTGTATCAATCATGTCCCGCTTACACACATCTTTGTATCGTAGTAGAGGCCGACCCTGAGATCTCCTACCCGTCTGTAATTCACAAAAAAAGATGTCCTTTGGTATTCTACCATCATCCATCCTCCTAACGTGTCCTATCCATCTAAGTCTACGAAGACTGAGCATGGAATACACCGTCACACAACCTGATCTTTCCAATACTTCAGTATTTGTGATTTTGTCTTGCCACTTAATACCAAGTATTCTTCGCAGACACCGCATATGAAAGCTGTTTAAACGTTTCTCTTGGCGTGAGTAAGTTATCCAGGTTTCACTGCCATAAAGAAGAGTACTAAGGACACAGGCTTGGTAGACGAGGACTTTTGTTTTGGCAGTAAGCTTCCTATTCTCCCACACTCTTTTTGCTAACATGTTCATTGTTGTTGCTGCCTTGCCAATCCTGATGTTGATTTCCTGATGGAGGGATAATTTGTTATTTACCTCTGATCCTTGATATGTAAAATGGTCTACTATCTCCAGTTCGGCGTCGTCAATAAAGATTGATGGTACACCATGTGCACTTTGTGACATAATCTGTGTCTTCTGTTTGTTAATTGTTAAACCAAATTCAGAACAAGCATTGGAAAATGCAGATAGTAGATGTTGTAATTGTTCCTCAGAGTGGGTCGTAATCGCAGCATCATCCGCAAAAAGCAACTCTCTGATTAGTACCCTGCTAATTTTGGTCTTGGCCTTCAATCTCTGAGCATTATAGTATAGAGGCCACCATCTGAGCGTGAGTGAATGTATATACCGTCATCCTGATCACGAAAGGCATATTTCAGTATAAGTGAAAAGTATATCCCAAAGAGGGTGGGGGATAGTACACAACCTTGCTTAACTCCACTCTTGATTTCAAACTCTTCTGAAGTTGAGCCATCAAACTTGATTATACCCTTCATGCCTGTGTGGAACGATTCCACAATGGACAGAAGAGTTGGTGGGCAGTCAATCTTCTTTAGTAGTACTTTGAACAGACCCTCACGACTGACCAAATCGAATGCCTTTGTGAGGTAGATGAAGGCAATAAACAGTGGCTGATTTTGTTCCCGGCATTTTTCTTGCATCCGTCGCAATGAGAATATCATATCAATGGTAGACCGGTTCTGACGGAAGCCGCACTGTGATTCGGGGCAGACTTGATCTCCCAGGACTTGAACATACGCAGTAAATTCACAACACAGGCCGAGAATTACTCATCTTCTTATACAAACAGTTAGAAGTCTCCGTGGCCAGGAGGTTTCACCAAATACCTCGCACTTCGAAGATTGTGGGTTCCGGCCTACATAGTTCGGTTCACGAGTGCAGTTTTCTCTGAGACTATCAGGGGTCGTCGCTGGATATACGATTTCGTGCTTTTTGCGAATGTGTTAGTTTGTCCACGGGAGGGAAGATGACTGGTGAAACCACTATGAGCCCGACAGGACTTTAAATATACAGCCGGCTGGCTCAGATATGATTCAAATGGTAACTTACAGGATTGTATTATGTATTTTGAAGATTCGACGCCCAGCCCGCCGGACAAGTACACGCGTCTTTCGTCTCTCTCGGCACAAGTGGAAGGATGTAATCACTGATCCCCTTGCGTGCTGGATAGCTTCGTGTCGGTACCCTCCTCACCGGCGGTCGTTTCTACCAGATGGTTATTCAACTCATATTCTGTACTCGATTCCCCAAACCAACAACCCCGTTTTGTATTCCGACACTCCAGCAGTTCCACATTCGATATCCCACTTCACATTTTTATATTCAATTCCCTATCCCAACAGTTCCTTACTCGATTCCCCTCCCTTGCACTTCTGAGGTACTTGTCATTTATGTCTCCAAGTCGAGTACGAGTAGTCAACACTTTAGTCCAATTGACCGGTGCTGGGGTCGAACCCGCCGCCTCGGCATCAGCGCAGCGGATGTTTAAGAACGATGACTCTTCTCCATTCGGCCACGCTGACCTAAAAATGTTAGTATTTGTTGCCTTCGTGATCCACTGTTTTTTAAGAACTTTTTATTAACATTTTAAGTTTAAAAGCTTATATTTTCTTATTCATTGAAATGGTCCCCCAAACAGAAAGAAATAAGATGACAGCTTTTCATAAACAAACATTACAGATTTAACATCTTCATGTGCGTCGCAGAGAATTCAATTATTTGTGTCTGTTCATTTAAACACTCCCAGCCAACACAGCACATTTTTTTTTAAAGAATTCGGCACTTCATTTACAATGCAATCTTCTCATCGAGTTTGACAAAGAGGATCGCCATTTTGAGTTTCTGAGGAGGGGGGGGGGGGGGGGTGTCCTGAAACATGACGACTATAGGGTCATTTGTGTTGCTGTTTTGTTTCTGCCAAGTTCATAGCGTGACCAGCTTCGACGACAAAGCTCTTGATCACCCCCAGGGCCCGCGGTCAAAGGTAGATTTCTTGTGGCAGATTAAACAGTGCTTGGCAACGATGCCAAGCCTGGTTATTTATTTGGTCAGGGGCTGGTATAATGTCTGGCGATCTTGTCACGACACTCTAAACCTGGCTTTGGGAGTGTCTGTAGAATCTTTGTTTCTTCTGGTGAATGGTTTAACTTTTAAATCGGGGATTTTCTCCAATTTGCTTTCGGATTTCCTTCCAGTTGTTGCAGGATTTTCTCCTGTTTGTTGCTGGATTTTCTCCTGTTTGTTGCTGGATTTTCTCCTGTTTGTTGCCACATTTTCTCCTGTCTGTTGCTGCATTTTCTCCTGTTTGTTGCCACATTTTCTCCTGTCTGTTGCTGCATTTTCTCCTGTTTGTTGTTGGATTTTCTCTTGTTTGTTGCTGTATTTTCTCCTGTTTGTTGCTGGATTTTCATCTGTATTTTCTCCTGTTTGTTGCTGGATTTTCATCTGTATTTTCTCCTGTTTGTTGCTGGATTTTTACCTCTATTTTCTCCTGTTTGTTGCTGGAATTTCACCTGTTTGTTGCAGGATTTTGTCCTGTTTGTTGCCGCATTTTATCCTGTTTGTTGTAGGATTTTCTCCTGTTTGTCGCTGGATTTTCACCTGTATTTTCTCTGTTTGTTGTCGGATTTCCTCCTGCTTGTTGTCGGATTTCCCCCTGTTTGTTGCAGGATTTTCACTTGTATTTTCTCTTGTTTATTGCAGGATTTTCTCCTGTATAATGCTGGATTTTCACCTGTATTTTTTCCTGTTTGTTGCTGACTTTTCTCCTGTTTGTTGGCGAATTTTTTCCTGTGTTTCCTCAAGTTTTTGTGGTGGGTTTTCTCCTGTATTTTCTCCTGTTGGTTGCTGGATTGTTGTTATATTTAGTTGCAGTTTACTCTGACTTGTCGTTTATAGTTATTTTTCTCTGAGTTGTCATTTATAATTGCAGTTTTCTCTGAGTTGCCATTTATAATTGCAGTTTTCTCCGAGTTGTCATTTATAGTTACCCCTTTCTCTGAGTTGTCATTTATAGTTACCCTTTTCTCTGAGTTGTTTTGTATAGTTATTTTATCTCTAAGTTATCATTTATAATTGCAGTGGTCTCTGAGTACTGAGTCCGCCTCATGGCGTGAAAAGGAGCCAGTTGCACATACTATTCAAAAGTCACATATATAGAAGACTCATTTAAATAAAACATAGGATTGAGGGTGTTCAATGAAGAAAAGTAACTGCCTCATTCTCTGCTTCCTCCTGTCCCCATTTACGACATAGACCCTCAGCCAACTCACGCTAAGCCATCCTGGCGTTTTGCTGTCTGGCATGGAATGCTCTAACCGCTGGTTGATCTTGTTCCATTTTCACTAAACTCCCAAACTATTTAATTCTTTGGTGTTTTGTCAAATCAGTAGTAGATGTTATTCCTGCACTTGTTCTTAGTTTCTCACGTGTCTCTCTGTCTCTTCTTGATTTTCCACCTGAGTTGCTTATTCATCTCACTCACATGTGTGTTCCTGTTTTTTTTTTTTTGTTGAAAGTTGCATATCATTTTCAGGACGTTGCATTTAACACCAGCATTTTACTGCCGTTGTTGATGTCTTGGCAAGTTTTACGTTCAGTAGTTTGCCATTGATGTCTGAATGACCAGCTCCCATACCAACACGTTAAAACCAGCGCGACACGGTAGTGTTCCTGTTACCGGACACAAATGTTCAATCTTCTATCCTTAGGAGTTGAAGTGGTTGTTCACAGAGGACCTTCAGACTCAGTCACGGAGTAGGCCAGCTTTGAAGGCCCCACTACACTTGAACTTAGTCCAGGAAGTTAAAAAGATAGTCTACATGTCCTTGCAGGCTTGTTCTAATGTCACTTAGAGCGTTCGGACAGATAATGATGACATGAAATCTTCATCTAAGATAAGGCTTGAGGTCAGAAATTATAGCAGGACGTGTTGACGGAACAACAACAACTGTGATGATAGTAGCAGTAGCAATAGTTATTCTAGTAATAATAGTAATAGACGAGGTGTAGTAGTAGTAGTAGCAGCAGCATCATCACTTGTAGTAGTAGAAGCAGCAGCATCACCTGTAGTAGTAGTAGTAGTAGTAGTAGTAGTAGTAGTAGTGGTAGTGGTGGTGGTGGCGGCCGCCGCCGTCGTCGTCGTCGTCGTAGTAGTAGTAGTAGTAGTAGTAGTAGTAGTAGTAGTAGTAGTAGTAGTAATGGTGGTGGTGGTGGTGGTAGTAGTAGTAGTAGTAGTAGTGGTGGTGGTAGTAGTAGTAGTAGTAGTAGTAGTAGTAGTAGTAGTAATCGCTGTAAGAGTAGTAGTGGTAGTTGTTGTTGCTGCTGCTGCTGCTGCTGCTATAGTAGTACTATAGTCTGTCCAGAAATGAATGCCGTCATTCACGATCAATTATTTTGAAAACTGTCTGTTGCATCGTTATGAAATTTTTCCTGCCGTCTTATATTTACCCCCACCCAAGGAATATATCTTTGATAGGTCCAAAAGCAACTTAAATCATGGAAAGCGGCGACATTTCTATGATGTGTTCGTGAAAAACTAGTGATTTCTCGCTAACAAACTTGTTTTACAGTAATGAATGCCCCGCCAATTCCTAAAACGACACAAGGTGTATCCGGATTCGTATGGGAGTGGGTGCAATGTCTACTCTGCTGAGACGGAACATGATTACCTGTTTTGCACGACGAATATAGCTGTGAATGTCTCTGTAGTGGGCTTCCTTCTTAACGGTCAAGATGTTGGACCTGTTTTCATTGAACTTTATAGAATTATTCGCATGTTCGTGTGTTGTCCCCTCATTTGACAACGTGTTTCTTCTCACGTTTCTTGTTATACCACAATATGTCAGTTCCCTCCACAATATTACTCTTCGGTTGGTATTCAATGCGTCTAGAGCTTGTATCTTTCAATGCCAGTTGTTTGTCACCTTTGATGGCGTACGGAATTGAAAATTCAGCACTGTGGAATACAAACTGTTGCTATTGACAGGTTGTATTATTTGTGCCGATGCTATCATGTTAAGGGCCTGCAATTCTTCTTCTGAATAGTTGGAGTAAAAATATCCAAGTAGGTGTGCATGTGGATTAATGCCTGCGATCTGCCCAGACCTTAATCTGTGTCGGACGATTCCAGTAGGTTGATGACTGTTCTAGGTTGCATAAAATTCAATCCATCTTTTCTCCAATAGTCATCCTCCTCTTTTAGCACATGGTCCTCACATTTTTTCCACTAACTTTTATCAATATTTAATAGCGCGGACTGGTTAGTATCTTGACGTCAGACAATTTGAATATAGTGTTGTTAGCTGCCACCAGTCCTTCAATTTTAGCCCACACAAATTATATAGAGTTAAAATGAGAGTGGTACGGCGGAAGTCTCAAGCACCCATGACAAGGCTCTTCTTTCAACTTGTGGATTTGATATTTCTTGCTTTTTTGCGCTGTTTTACAAGAGACAACAGTTCTGGCTAGATACACGTTTCTGGAAATGGTATGTTTTCCATTCTTTTCCATCTTTATTGCTCCCTTTGTGCTCGATGCTGTAGGTATTTTGTCTTCTTGGGCAACAACATTGATTTCATGCATTGTCCATAATTGGACACGACGGTCTATCTAGGGATGGAAGCACTGTATTCTCGAGCCAATCTCAAAATACATTACCATTCATCTTATTATGATAATCCCTATTGTCTGTATGCTTTGATACGAACACGAGCTCAGCATTCTGTAGTAAGCCATTATGCGTATTACCAGCATGGACCATGACCAAAAGCTGTCCTATACTACTGGGCACATATCGCTTTATCTATCCATCCACTGATTGCCATTCCTTATCACTTGTGTGGTGCGCATTGATCCACGTTTCATCCAAATACACTACGCCATAATTTTCTTTGTGCATTTCCCTTTTTCACGTAGGTATCTGCTTCTCATGGCTCCTAAATGCGGTTGCTCACAAAGGATATATCTACCTCCCTTGTACTTTCTAACAGTGAAGATAATGTCCTTATAATATTCCACAAAGTTGTTTTGGATAGCTATATGTTATTGTTCTTTCTCAACCAAATCCTAAGTTTTCTTACAGTCACTGTTTCTTTGGCATCCAGCATTTTTATAATTCTGGATAATCCTGGATATAAAATCCTAAATTTTTATAATTTTAGGAGTCTCTGCTGCGAAGTGGTCAAGCCTTTTGACTCGGGCTCCAAAGGTTGTGGGGATTGATTCTGGGCCGCGTCCTTCGGTTCATGAGTTAAATTTTTCGGAGACTCGTGTGGGTCGTCGCTAGAGCTACGGAGTTCGTGCTTTGTGCGACGCTTTCCGCGCTGCGCAAAGAGACTGAGCCATATGGGATAGAACACGGTACAATGAAGTCGACCCTGTCGACTTTTAAGCGACTTTTTAAAAGCATTTTGATAATAGCTTGCCTTATGACATCCTTGTCAAAGCTATCTACAATAACCTTTCTACCTACCGTTTGGTTATTGCGTGGTGGTTTAATTCCAGATTCTTGCACCCATCGACGAAATGACCGTTTACTCAAACCCAATGCATGCACTGTTCTTTTTTCGGAATTTGTAATAGTATCTTCTTCTTCTTCTGCGTTCATCCGGAGTTTTTTTTTCCGGATGTGATTGCGTTGTGCCTGTTTACAGCAGAGCTGCGTTCTTGCGCCGTTAGGCCGACACATCCGACTTCTGCGGGCATTTGTTGACCGGGTTAATCTTCCAGGGGGTTTCTTAGGACGTTTGACTCTCACTGTTGTGGTGTTATCCCCCATCCCAGCTGGCCCATCTAGAACAGCCAAAGATCCTGGTCAGCCCTCAAGGAACGGCAGGGGCAGACCATGGGCATTCCCCGCCATCCAAGGAGGCTTCCATACTTGCAAAGCCGATACATAGCGCTCTGGTAGTGGGCTCACCCAAGGAATCGTCACGTCCTGCACATGGTTGCTTAGCCTCACTTCCGTATATTGGGCCTTCCGTTCACCATAGGATGTTCTTCTGGAAACCAGAAGTATGCAGTCTGCAGATGACATCCACACAGTGAGCTTTCGATTCGGACTTTCCATGTAATGGATTTGCTATCCAAGCAATATTCCATTTCGTGCCACTAGGACACTTTTCCACCTTTTATGAAGCCCACACAGTGGGCTTTTGATTCAGACTTTCCACGTAATGGATTTGCTATCCAAGCAATATTCCATTTCATGCCACTAGGACACTTGTCCACCCTTTATGAAGCCCACACAATGGGCTTTTGATTCGGACTTTCCACGTAATGGATTTGCTATCCAAGCAATATTCCATTTCATGCCTCTGGGTCTTCATGCACCTTTAAATGTCAACCTGTATGTAGTTAAAGTAAGCTGCGGTCAACTTGAGCTTGTTGATATCTCCATAGAGCTTGTCCTCAAATGAAGCAGGTGTGGGCCAAAATATCTTTCTCTGTTCTGCATACGTTGGGCAATCCTGCAGCAAATGTTTTGCTGTCATTTTTCCAGTTCTACAATTACATTCATCGGTATCTCCTATCTTTAGTTTATTGAACAAGTGGTATTTCAGCCTGTTATGTCCTGTGCGGAGTCTGAAGATTGCTACTTGTTCTCTTCGGTCGAGTTTGTAATATGCATCATCCTTCTGATGGCCTGGATGCTCTGATTCCCATTTGGTTCTATAAGTGCTTTTTATCAACCTCTTTGCCTCATTATAGGTTATGTCTATGTCAGGCTGTGGTAGTCGTCCGCCCTCTTTTGCCAGTCTGTCAGCCTCTTCGTTTCCAGGTATACTGCAATGTGATGGGATCCACTGTATTACAACTTTTTTGGATTTCTGGCATAGACCATGGAGTGTTGCTCTTAGGTCAGCTAGTTCTGTGCTGTCATTGCTCTTCAGTATTGAGACAGCTAATTTTGCATCTGTGAAGATAGCTATTTGCTTCTCTTTATTTTCCTCCATCAGGAGCATTTCTGCTGCAGTTTTCAGAGCCTCTACCTCCGCTTTGAAGTTACTTGAAAATTTTCCAGTTGCCATTGAATGTGTTTTTTTCACTCCATTTTATAACTTTAGGAGAATTCCCCCTCCTCCATTCTCTATTGAATTTTTGGCTGATCCATCTGTATATGCATGGGTCCAATTCCTGCTTGGGTAATGTTCTTTTATGTAGTTTAGGGTTATTTCTCTTTTTTCGGTTTCATGCTGAGTGTTCTTTTTCTCAATACCAGGAATTTTTTCTATCATCTCAGGCAGTTGCTGCTGTCTCCAAGCTGGGAACTTGTGTGCATTGTAAATGGGCTTGACTGTTGATATGTTAAGTATAGGATCTGCCCTAATCCTTCGTTTTGCAGTTTCTACAAAGTTGCTACGCTTCAGTCTTCCCTTTCCAAAACTATTAAATCTGTTGTACATAGGGTGGTCTGTCAATCTTCTAAATTTTTCTGCTTGTTGCTGGGCTCTGCTATCTCTTCTATCCTGCATTGGTTGTAAACAAGTGATCTTTTCTAGTTCATTAATAGGCGTTGTCTTCAGGCTTCCAGTTATGATTCGCATTCCTTGGTTTTGGACTCTACTTATTTTGTTAAAGTTTGACTTAGCTGCTGTTGCCCAAGCTGCAATGCCATATTCCAGTACTGGCCTCACCCGCCCAGTATATAACTTCTTGAGAACTTTCTCATCTGCTCCCCACGTTGTACCAGCAAGCTTTTTCATGATTGTCATTCTCTGCCTTGCTCTTGTTCGATTTTTCTCAACCTGTGTCTTCCATGTCAGGCGACGATCAAAGGTGACTCCTAGATAGTTAGGATTTTCTTCATGGCGCAATATTTTTCCATTCAATACCAGCTTAGGTTGCTGAGTTTTATTTGAGAGGGAGAACACTGTGCATGTTGTTTTCTCCTCACTTATCTTCACTAGCCATGATTTTGACCAGTCCTCTAGCGCTAATAAGGCTTGCTGTATTCTGCTGTTAGCTGTACTAATATATTCTTCAGATGTCCATATGGCTAGGTCATCTGCAAAGGAGGATGTGTGTACTCTGGCTGGAAAATTTTCTGTGATGTCATTTATATATGCTAGGAATAATGTTGGTGAAAGAACTCCTCCTTGGGGGACACCTTGCTCCAACAGCATCATTTTGCTTGTTTGTCCTTGTACTTTTGTCCTGGCAGTTCTGTTCTCAAGGTAGTGGCTGATCCATTTATACATTTTTCCACAAACATGCATGTTTTGCAGTTTTACTTTCAGTCCTTCCTTCCATACTTTATCAAATTGTAATAGTATAAAACAGTTTCCTGCGATCAGCTTCTTGACAGAAATATGTGTACAACTTCATAGCGATGCTTTGAAGTGTACAGAATTTCACATTCAATCTCATTGAACAATATTCACACATTTCAATGTTAGCGGTAAGTGGTAAGATTTAAAGAAAAAATAATAATCAGGATTCATGAAAGTACCCACATATTGATTGCATCTCTGAATTCTCCCAGTTTAAACGGTGCGGGGTTCTTGCCATAAGGCCAATCCCGTGAACCACGGAGAATATTCAACATTGAACGCTGATTTTCTGGCTGACACACTGTAATACATTAAAAATTATGGACTTAATCTCTGACCCGTAAATTATATACCGCATATAAACAAACATTAAAATCTGCTGTTCAATCTCCAGAACAAAATTTTTTTGGGTGGACATGATGATAAGGTTATATGCTAAATCTCATAATTTTCCCTCAGTTGGTACTGAGATATGGATTTTTATATGGAGGCAAACAAATGTGAATGCACTATAGCAGCGGTAATGGTAGTAATATTAGTAATAGTGGTGGTGGTGGTGGTAGTGGTAGTAGTAGTGGTGGTGGTGGCGGTGGTAGTAGTAGTAGTTGTAGCTGCTGCTACTGCTGCTGCTACTGTTGTTGTTGTATTAGTAGTATTGGCGGTAGTAGTAGTTGTGGTGGCGTTGGTAATAGTAGATGATGTTGATGTTCTCAGTGTGTTCGCGTCTTGACTCGGAATAACACGAACACTCTCGTGTCAAGTATCTACCCCCTATGACAAACACGTGAAGACAAGACTGTTGACCCCGTCTACAATTGTCTCTGAGTGAGCGAACTCGGCCTTACCCGGCTCGGGGAGAGCGGCGGACAGAAAATTACTGTCTCCTGGCGTGCAGAAATTTCATCAGCGAAACAAACCTTAAGGACACTTGTTTAGATAGCTGAACGCCGGATGTGTGGTTATGGGAGCACGTGCTGGAATCCGTGGCCCGGGTGTATGATTGGGCTAGGTATGATTATTGGGACAAGCATACAAGCCCGAGGCCGGATTGGGCTCTATGGGGGCCACAGGGGGAGCGGAGCGATAAGTGATCGCTGAGGCCACGGAAGCTGTTTCTGTTATTGTGTGAGGGTATTTATTTATTTATTTATTTATTTATTTATTTATTTATATTCGCGTCCGCTTACGCTGAACTGAAGCGTAGTCCATACAAGTACTGCTATTTCTCGGAGGTGATGTCTGGTCATGCATCGAAGTGCAGCGAGGCGCTGTCATTTGATGATAAGTTCGAATCCCGATCGGAATCTATAGCTTTAAATGTTTATTTTACCTAGTGCGCCCTTAAGCCTTTACTTCTTTCTTCTACTTCACTGAGTGCCAAACAATACATTTATGTTTATTTATGAACTATAGAACTATACTATTTCTCGTGCATCAGACTGGCTTTTGCGCGTGGATCAACTTTTCCTATTACTAGTGTCCTTCGCCATCGGGCGAACCCAGTCCGACTTCAGAGATATTTGTAATTTACGTGCCCCAAGTCAAGGATGAGAAGTCAACATTTTAGTCCCACTGACCGGTGTAGGGGTTGATTCCCGCTACCTCAGCATCAGCACACGGGATGTTTAAGAACAAGCGCTCTTATCCATTCAGAGAAAGAGGAACCCGGCCAGACATTCAGTAACAGACGTCGTCCAACAATCTTTACCGCACTATGAACCACCACAACTATAACCAACGCCATTGAGGCTGGTTGAACGAGGTGGAAAGTTGGTTTTTGTTTCTACAAATCGGAATCGAAATCCATGCTGGCCGCGGTGTGAGAGTATTTGAAATGACTAGTTGACTGCAACATGTCGTTATGTTGGTGGCTTCATGACCCAGGCAGAGCTATTTCTCTATCTCTGTCCGCCTGTCTCCTTCCACTTCAGTATATGATGTGTGGCATTCACACCTGAACACGGACATCCACACACTTCTCTCTCTCTCTCTCTCTCTCTCTCTCTCTCTCTCTCTCTCTCTCTCTCTCTCTCTCTCTCTCTACCTCAGCATCAGCACACGGGATGTTTAAGAACAAGCGCTCTTATCCATTCAGAGAAAGAGGAACCCGGCCAGACATTCAGTAACAGACGTCGTCCAACAATCTTTACCGCACTATGAACCACCACAACTATAACCAACGCCATTGAGGCTGGTTGAACGAGGTGGAAAGTTGGTTTTTGTTTCTACAAATCGGAATCGAAATCCATGCTGGCCGCGGTGTGAGAGTATTTGAAATGACTAGTTGACTGCAACATGTCGTTATGTTGGTGGCTTCATGACCCAGGCAGAGCTATTTCTCTATCTCTGTCCGCCTGTCTCCTTCCACTTCAGTATATGATGTGTGGCATTCACACCTGAACACGGACATCCACACACTTCTCTCTCTCTCTCTCTCTCTCTCTCTCTCTCTCTCTCTCTCTCTCTCTCTCTCTCTCTCTCTCTCTCTGGGGGATGGGTGGGTGGGTGATTGTATATGGGTAAGGTTGTGTGGTTAAGGGATGTTTGGTTTGCGGAATGAGTGGGTGGAGGATGTGTGGATGGGTAGAGGATATGTGGTTGGGTGAGTGTGTGTAGGTTAGGAGATGGTGGGGGAGGTTTGTATGGGTGGGCTCGGTATCTGGGAGTGGGCTGGCGGAGATGGGAGATTATGTGGGTGGATGCGGAATTTGTGTTTGGGTAGGTGCGGGATATGTGTGAGTGCGTGGGGGATGTGTGGTTGAGGGATGTGTGTTTGGATGTGTGTGGGTGGAGGTGGATATGTGGGTGGGTGATTGTTGGTGGGTAATCGGACGGGTGGAGGATATGTGAGTGGGTGGGGAGATGTGTGTGGGTTGGGATGTGTGGGTTGTGAAATGTATGTATGCTTGGGGTGTGGGTGGATGGGATGGGTGGTTGGTGAGAGTGTGTGTGGGTTGGGAGATGTGTAGGTGTGGGGATGTGGTGGATGGGTGGGGGGATGTATGTTTTTCTGGGGTGTGTGGGTGAATGGGGGATGTGTGGGTGGGTGGTGGATGTGTCTCATAACATGGTAATATGCATTGTTTATGTTTACAAAATTCATTTGGCAATGTTTTTCCTATGCACTATTGATGAACGAAAGATGAGTGATTGGAAGGGCCGAATGTAAGACGGGCCTACGTGCCCAATTTGTTACCCTTTGAAAATAAAGTCCGTTCGTTCGTTCTCTCTCTCTCCTCTCTCGCTGTCTCTCTCTCTCTCGCTGTCTCTCTGTTTCTCTCTCTCACACACACACGCGAGCGCGCGCGCGCGCGCACACACACACACACACGTTTCCCTCCTTCCATTCTAGTTCCAGTATGATTGTAAGCTTGGTACCCACACTTGAAAATACATTTACTGTCTCAGTGCATGTGTGTGTTTGCGTGCGTATATATATATATATATATATATATATATATATATATATATATATATATATATATATATATATATATATATATATATATATATATAGAGAGAGAGAGAGAGAGAGAGAGAGAGACAAACACACACACAAGGGGCTTCTCATAAATCTTTAGCCTAACCATGAAGGGGTAGGTAGAGAAAATTGAAATTTGGCACAGTGCTTATTCCTTCTCAATGTAGCCACCACCTGAATTTATGCATTTCTGCCATCTCATGGTGACCTTGAAAAGACCTTCAGAATAAAACAACCTATTTTTCGAACTAAACCAGTTATCACAAGCCAGTATGACATCTTCGTCACTGTCAAAACAGTTTCCTTTCAGCTGTTGTTTTTTTTTTTTTTTAAATATTTGGGAAACGAAAAAAGTCTGATGGAGCCAAATCTGGAGAATATGGTGGGTGTGGAAGAATTTAAATATTCAAATCGTTGGCAGTTTTCAGCACAAGCCGTGCTTTATGGGAGGGCGCGTTGCCTTGAAGCAAAGGCAGAATTTGCATACGTGCTATCCCTCGTTTTCTGGTCATAGCCTTTCTTAGTTTGATAAGGAGATATGCATAGTACTGCCCATTAACCTTTTTGCCATGAAGCATGTAATCTTTCTATATGACACCTTTGACGTCCCAGAAAACGGTCAGCATCACTTTTCTTGCAGATTTTTGTGCTCTTGGCTTGACTGGCGAGCCCGGGGTTTTCCACTGCATGCTGGCAATTTTGGATTCTGGGTCATCATGGTGAATCCAAGTCTCATCTACCGTCACCATGCTCGTCAACATGTTTTTCGACCGCCATATGTTGAGCAATTGACCACAGCAATCAACCCTTGTTTATTTCTGTTCACATGTCAGCAGGCGCGGGACCCAGCGGGCACACACTTTTCTCATGTTCAGTCTGTTGTTAAAATTCTAAAAACTTTACTCTTACTCAGTTTTTCTGAACCCGATATCTCTGCATGTTGTCATTTTCCTATCCTGGTCTATGATTTTCTTCACTTTTGCAGCATTTGCATCATTGCACTCTGAGGACGGTCGTCCTGATCTAGGCAGATCAGCAACTTGGGAACGGCCACACTTAAACTGCAAACACCAATTTGTTACAGAAGCACTTCCTCTCCCTGTGTATTTATGTAGGTGTTTTTTTCCTGTGACATCAGTCATTTTATCACAGTCCTGGCGTCTGATTTCTCCATTGTTGTGACGGACCGTTGGATGTGCAGATCAGGTCAATAGGGTGTATTGTGCCATGCACCATATCGGGAAAACCAGTTGAGGAGGGTAATGCATAATTCATATGTACATTACAAATTGCATAAGCTATACATGTGCCAAATTTAAATTGTCTCCGCCTACTCCTTCATAGTCAGGCTAAAGATTTATGAGAAGCCCCATATTTTGTAGTCCAACTAGCACTGGATGGGTAATGTTGTCGATGTCACGCCGGCTGCCTTTACTTCCCACGACATTTACTGGTACCTGTTTAAGGATAGGTCGACCTGAGAACCTAGGTGATGGTTTTAAATTCCAAAACTCACCTCAACGGGGACCCGAACACACGACAACAATTCCACAGCCGTCATATCAAAGTCATTAACTTGAGTGCTTAGCAAACCGCATTGATAAGTGCTGGGAGATGTCATAACTCGGGGAGTGTCTAATCGCGCGGCTGGGCCACTACCTCTGGGAGTTGTGTCTTCAGAGAGCCCGTCGACATATATCTTCTACTTCGTTCCCTGGAGAGCCGGACGCCAGTCACTGTTATTGTATTACGTTGATGCTGTCTGGGCTCGTCCTGATATTTTATTTACCCTTGAAGTTATTTCGTGTCTCCATCGGATGATGATTGAGTTCACTCCTCGCCGCTAGCAGATCTTAGTGATTTCCATCCGCGGGAATTTGATTCACGGATATGCCGAAAGCACGGTTACTACAACCAAGGGTCTGCCTCTGTGTTGCTGGGAGAGATGATGCACTCTTTCGGAAGTTGATGGCGAACTGGGCTGGTACTGTCACGAGTAACGACGGGCGCGGGTTTGACGCGTCGATTGCCTTTCTCAGGGATAGATTGGCCACCTATCCCATCCAAAATATGATAGCGCTATCATATCACAGACCCATAGCAGGAAACTGCTTCGGAGCAATTAATTATTTTATTATTATACGTATATCGGGAGCAGGTACCGCAGGAGCTCAATCAGAGGTGGAATTCGTGAGCTTGACACGCACACTGGTGACAAAAATAGACGGTGCGGTTAGAGCCCTCATTTGCACGCATTATCTATCACTCCTGAACGCAGTGGCTAAGATGCTTGCTATCCGGTTCAGCGGTCAAATATTCGAATTCCCTTCGATGCAAGAATTATTATTATTATTATTATTATTATTATTATTATTATTATTATTATTATTATTTCACCGGCTCCGTGGCCGAGGGGTTAGCAGCTTTCTCCGCTAACCCCGAATACTCTCGTCACGTGACGCGACGAGAATTAGCAGTGGTTCGAATCGCAAAAGTGACTTATGAGAGTATGGAGCCGGTCGCTCAGAAAGTCGTGGCGTGCTGATGAGCGTAATCTAGCCTAGGAATCAACATACAGCTGAAAGATGCTGGTGTTGACCGCAATATCCTGAAACAGGATGGAAACGCGGGGAAAAAAAAAAAAAAATTATTATTTCAAATTAAGCTTGCTTTCTAGGTTGACTCGGCATCAAATAAGCACCAGGAAATTTCCTGAAAAGTAAAAGCAACCAGCGTTATATCGGTTTTCCAAAATTCCGAAGGTACCGAAAAGGAGTCCTTTATTTTTTGTTACCGTTTGTATATAATATAGCCATACGCCTCATTGCGTGGAAATGCCGTTTACTCTTGTTATACTATGTAACGCTCAGTGCGTTCATTGGCCACCATACATCGCATATGTTTTCCATAATCTCCTTATCCAAGGCACTTGTTACGCTCGTGTAAGTAATGCCGGGGGCAGAAGGGGTTAATAATGATAGTTGTCAGGGACAGAAAGGGGTTCAGTAACAACTGTTTGACTTGCGTTAATAACTGCAGACTGGGGCCGACAGAGCTGACATCCGGACACGCCTCGTTCCTGCTGTAATATCTCTTCTCTACTCTACTCTACTCTACTCTACTCTACTCTACTCTACTCTACTCTACTCTACTCTACTCTACTCTACTCTACTCTACTCTACTCTACTCTTCTTATCTATCTATCTAAACATACATATAGTTAGGATGACGTCGTTTCAGAGCATAAAAATAATATAATGAGGAATAACAAGGAGGCGGGATTGGGACAGGAATTGTTAACCGTATCTCTGAGTGGAAACTGCAGGCGTGAAGTTGGCGTGGCAAGCAGAAATGAAAATTAACGCTTATTACACAATGTAGCGGTGGTTTTTAACTAATTAACCAGGGCAGGACGCTGACAGCCACGCCATGCCGCACCAAGTAATGGATGACAGAATGAACCCGGCTCCTGCTGTCCTGGCCGCGTATTGCCTATGACAAGTGCTTATCTGTGCGGGCAAGTCCCCGGGGGACAGGTCATCTCTTTCATCAATGTACAATTGTCACCAGCTAGATGATTTACAGTGATGGGCATATCCGGATGTGGGTGGATGGCTAGGGTTCGTGGGTGGGTTTGTTGTTCAATGGGTGGGGCTGTTGATGAGTTTGTTTGTTAATGGGCTGGGTAAGAAGATTGGTGGGTGGGTAGGTCTTAGATTGATGGGCGAGTGTGTGAGGGACAGACCGCTGACTAGCTAGGTTGGTTGGTGGGTGGGTCTTAGATGAATGGGTGGGTGGGTAAGTGGACAGACCGTTGGCTAGCTAGATAGGTTGGTGGGTGTGTCTTGGATGGGTGGGTGGGTAAGTGGACAGACCGTTGGCTAGCTAGGTAGGTTGGTAGGTGGGTCTTGGATGAGTAGGTGGGTCTTGGATGGGTAGGTGGGTCTTGGATGGGTATGTGGGTCTTGGCTGGGTAGGTGGATGGACCGCTGTCTAGCTAGGTAGGTTGGATGGGTAGATAGAGAGACTGACCGTTGGCTAGCTAGGTAGGTTGGTGGGTTGGTCTTAGATGGGTGGGTGGGTTTTGGATGGGTGGGTGGGTAGGTGGACAAACCGCTGTAAAGCTAGGTAGGTTGGATGGGTTGGTAGGTAGGTGGACACTCCGTTGGCTAGCTAGGTAGGTTGGTGGGTAGGTCTTGGTTTGGGTAGGTGGGTGGACAGATCGCTGGCTAGCTAGGTAGGTTGGTGGGTGGACGCTAGGTAGGTTGGTTGGTGGGTCTTGGATGGGTGGGTAGGTGGACAGACCGCTGACTAGCTAGGTAGGTTGGTGGGTGGACGCGAGGTAGGTTGGTGGGTGGGTAGACAGACCGCTGGCTAGCTAGGTAGGTTGGTGGGTGGGTGTGTCTTGGATGACTGGGTGGGTAGACATACCGCTGGCTAGCTAGGTAGGTTGCTAGGTGGGTGTTGGATGGTTGGGTAGATCAGACCGCTGGTTAGCTATGTGGTTTGGTGGGTGGATGGGTCTTGGGTAGGTGGACAGACTGTTGGCTAGCTAGGTAAGTGGGTCTTAGATGGGTGGGTGGACAGATTGCTGGCTAGCTATGTAGGTGGGTCTTAGATGGGTGGGTGGGTAGACAGACCACTAGCTAGGTATGTTGGTGGGTGGGTGGGTGGTGGACAGACCGCTGGCTAGCTGGGTAGGTTGGTGGGTGGGTCTTGGATGGGTGGATGGGTAGGTGGACATACCGCAGGATAGCTAGGTAGTTTGGTCTTAGATGGGTGGATGGGCGCATCGACGGGCATGCGTAAAGACACAAAGTATACATACAAATATAATCACTCACACTCAGTATCATCCTCATGTTGTACAAAAGCCGTTTAGCAATGACTGATTGAGACGGATCGCTTGTCGTAGCTTGATCCTAACTGCTCGGCCGTTGCTCCTGAATAATGGCAATCTCTCTCTCTCTCTCTCTCTCTCTCTCTCTCTCTCTCTCTCTCTCTCTCTCTCTCTCTCTCTCTCTCTCTCTCTCCTCTTCTCTCTCTCCCTCTCTCTCTCGCTCTCTCTCTCTCGCTCTCTCTCTCCCTCTCTCTCTCACTCTCTCTCTCCTCTTCTCTCTCTCCCTCTCTCTCTCTCTCTCTCTCTCTCTCTCTCGCTCTCTCTACGTTATTCCACACGTCTGTCACTCTTGTTTCACATTCTACCTCTTTGTCTGTCAACTTGCCTGTTTTTCTCTGTCTGTTACTCATCTGTTTCTCAAAACACATCACCTAGTCTCTCTCACTCTCTCTATTTCTCACTCACTCTCTCTCTCTCTCTCTCTCTCTCTCTCTCTCTCTCTCTCTCTCTCTCTCTTTCTTTCTCCCTCTATTATTCATCGTGTCTGTTGCTCAGTTTTCAAAGTCGCGCTCTCTGTCTGTCTGTCTATCTGCCTGTCTGATTCACTCTCACTCTCTCTCTCTCTCTCTCTCTCTCTCTCTATATATATATATATATATATATATATATATATATATATATATATATATATATATATATATATATAGAGAGAGAGAGAGAGAGAGAGAGAGAGAGAGAGAGAGTCAAATGACGGAAAAAGAGAAAAGAAAAATCACAACAACAGGTCGCCGTCCTGCCCTCCTGCCTCCGCCCCTCCCCTTCTTTCAATATGCTCACTGAACCGTAACACCTATAACCCCATCATCATCCTCCATCTTACTCCCTCGGTAGGGTATAAAAAGAAGACATCGGTATTATTCCGAGTGACACATACATTGGAATTGTGAGGTGAGTATGAGCATTTTTTCCAATTCTCATTTTCTCTTCATTGCTTTCATTTTTCATCCTTTTTTTCTTCTCGTCCTGTCGTCACCTTTTGATGTAGTCACAGGAGATCTCCTTGACTATATGTTGTGTTTGTGAATATGTTTGTTTTCTGATGAAGGCTAGTCGCCGCAACGTCCTGTATGTGTCGCAACGTCCTGTATGTGTCGCAACGTCCTGTATGTGTCGTAAATCTGTTTTCTAAAGCTGCACTACTTTGTGTCATTTTATATTGCCCGCCAACACCAGGCTGTCTCATGCCCATGTTTCCATTTAAGTAATGAAAAAGAAACGACCACGTCTTGATGTATGAGTTTATCACAGCCATCACCACATACTTGAGCTAATCTGCGTGACCTGAACGCTGCTATCTATCTACACGATGAGCCGTAATGGAGAAACAAGCAGCACCAGGAGTGTCGGTGAGCGATGTGAAACATTAGTGACAGCACTGCTAAACTGATGGCATCCATCAGTGGAACTGGTTGGCTGCGCAAGTCAGTTATATCATGTTGAATACAGGAAGGCCCCTGTTAACGTCGGGGTTACGTTCTTGGAAAACGCGACTCTTAAGTGAAATGACGTATAGCGAAACACTAGTTCCCATAGAATTAAATGAAATACAATGTATTATGTGACGTTTATTTTGATGGTTGTTGATATTTATTGGCTAAATAGAGGTGAGTTGGAGGACGAGTGGTAGAATTATTGGGATGTAGAGGCATTAAAACCACGACTCGCTCCAAAACTATCATCAGCACTACGAGTACTGCTCTCACTCGCTTTCTTAGCTAGATCTTCATAGAGAGACTTTGCTTTCGCTTGGATAGCCATCTTGCTCATAGGTATATTCCGTTGGTTCTGGTCTTCAATCCAGACGGCCAATAGTGCTTCCATACTCTCCATAAGAGTACTTCTGGTACGTGTGATCTTGGAAGCACTCAAAGGGGGTTGCGTTTTTAGCATCCTCTTTGATTTTCTCAGCACCTGCATGAATTGTCCTTACCGTAGTTGCAGGTAAACCATATATTTTACCGATATCAACAGCCCGATCGCCAGCCTCAAAACGCCGCAACACATCTAACTTTACCTCAAGAGTAACACTTTTCCTGGTTCTCTTACAATCAGACACACTATCAGCACTTACTGTGCGCTTTGAACTCACTATTATGGGTGATTACACAATAAAATCCTGGAAAAAACGCACTGCACAAAATGTAAATTGGCGACGTTAACGCAGCATAGCAACACAAGCGACGACGTTATAGCGGAACGTAGCGACGTAAAGTTAAATTTTGTCCCATTGTGACAACGGTGTTTTAGCGAAACGACGTAAACTGAAGCGGCGTGTAGCAGGGCATTCCTGTATGTGCTATTTGTGCACCAGAGTGTCTGTTCACGAGAAGGTGGATAATTTCAGCTCTAGATGAGCTTCTAGAACTCTAGAATTTTTCTTAGACGACAGTTGTGATGTAGTTGTTGGACAAAGCTTGGGGAAAGAAGAGGATGTCAACAAAGAAGAAGGTGGAGGAGGAGAAGTAGAACAAAAACAACGATAATATGAGCAAGAACAAGAAGCTGCAGCAACAGTGTCGTAATTTGGAGGTGACGGGTTCAAATCCAGGTCGGTAACTATAATCTGTCACTTTCTATGGTGTTTGGTGCGTTCTCTAATCCTCTCTCTTCTACTTATTTGAGTGCCAAACAATACATGTGTGTTTATTAACTGTCTAAGTGGCGTCAAAGGGTTCCCCAATAGATATATTTTTTTTCCGCATATCCTTTATAGGACATTGCAGTCAACACCAGCATTTTTTCGGCTGCTGTTGATGTCTTGGCAGTTGTTACGTTCAGTAGTTTGCCATTGCTTTCTGAACGACCGGCTGACATATCCTCCGTAAGTAACCAACGCGACTCGACCCGCTGTCTAATTTCGCGCGATCCGCTGTTGAATCTCGTGTAGCTGTGTTTCGTACGAGAGTATACGAACAACGTCCTTAACCTTTACGCCAGGGAGACCGGCCAATCGATATTAGAGGTATCAAAACTGAGAGGGAAGACCAGGAGAACTTTCAATCAGATAGCGGTGGGAACGATTAGCAGTGTGACTCTTCGCTGGCTGTTAAACGAGGGAAGGAAGCGCATATGTGAATGTCCTGAGTGCAGTGATGTCGTTTCTTAGCTGAACTCAACAACTCAACTCAACTATTAGAGGTAGTAGTAGGAGGAGGAGAGGAGGAGGAGAAATTTAGTGAGGTATATGGCATAATTATGTGTGTGTGGGGTTTGGGGGTTGGTGGGGGGGGGGGGGAGAAGTAAGAGGCAACCATTGTTGAAAAATGTCCTCATGTGCATTCGAAGTTTGACACATCTGGTTCTAGAGATGGACTCTGTATTTCGTATTTAATCCACCCTAGCCCACGAAAGATACATATTTAAGGCGGCTGTAAACTTAAGTCACCAAATGTTTCCATTTGATTGAGGAGACGTCCATTTTGCCTAGTACAATCTATCTTCTCTGCTGGGGCCAATCCTTCATTTCCTTGTTCGTGATTTTAACCCGGTTAGCAGGCAGACTTAGCACCAGAGACAACAGCGATCTCTTGCGTGGGCTTTTCCGTCTTGTCTCGCTCACTGGGCACGGTCCTCAAACTGACTACCCGTGTTATTTATCTGCATAAATTAGGTACTACATTTTCAGTTACCGAACGTTGTCGGCGATGTTTCAAGCGGCGATTTACGTTTTCTTGTTATTGTTCCCCGGTATTAAGGATATATATAGTACTCTTTATATAGACGTTGCCGCTTGATTTAGTATAAATAATTAAATTGAGCATCCATTCTTACGCGTACTGTGAAATTTTCAAATATTTTAGTCGACGGGGTCATCCCAAACAGAAATTATTAAGATCGTATGCTAAGATGCGCCATGTTAAATTTCAATGGCGGAAATATAGCGGTTTTCCGTGTCATACTACAGCGATGATCATTTAATATTCTTATGGATTATTCAGAGCGACGAGATTATAATGATGCACGTTTGCATACACCACCCATTCTAGTATTTAAGAGTGGAGGAAGAGGCTGGAGGAAGAGGGAGTTTGAGGTTTTCATTTGAGTTTTGCGTTCAAAATAAAAACCTGAGTTATCCCCCTTAGCGCAAAAAAACTTGAATAAGGTATCGTTGGATTTGTATTTTCAAGAGGTATCCAACTATGCAGTTATATAATTAAAAAAGCAATTTAGAAAATGTTCCTAAAGTACCTACATAAATAGAGTTGCCCGAGTAAACTACGGACAGGGTCCATGGGAATCTCGATATGAGGCCCATAAACGGGCAGTCTCCCGCTGTTTATGCTTCACCTCCACACCGTAAGGTACAAGAGGAACAAGGTGACGATGAGAAACAGCTGTTTTGTTGGCCCAAAACGCCTTTCAGAAGTTTGTCTTTGCCGGAGGGAGAAGGGAGACTCACCACTGTAGCTGGAGGTCAGCATGGCCGAACAGACAAGAGCACTCGTTCCTAAACATCCTGTGTGCTCATGCTGGCTGGGGTAGCGGGTTCAACTCCCACACCGGTCAATTTGACTCAAATGTTGACTTCTCGTCCTTGTCTTTGGTACATAAATTACAAGTATCTCCTCTGAAGTCGGAGTGGGTTCACCTGAAGGCAAGGGATACTAGTAAGAGGAAATATATATATATATATATATATATATATATATATATATATATATATATATATATATATATATATATATATATATATATATCATTGGCACCTTTCCGTCTTGACAGACGATAGTTTGGTACATTGTGCTTGAAAAAGGCTTAATAACTACGATCCATGGCGGTGGCGAGTGTGGCTGGTAAGGCCAATTCTTGCTGCAAATGTTTGCCCACAGTAGGTGCATGTGAAAACATGGTAATTTCCACCATATTGCACCATCTTACGTCTCTCACGCTCTGTTTGTGCTTTATCTGCAATCATATTATATATATATATATATATATATATATATATATATATATATATATATATATATATATATATATATATATATATATATATATATATATATATATATATATATATATATATATATATATATATAAGAGACTGTGGTTTGTGGGTATTGGATGCGTTCGATAACGGTACATCCGATTGAGATGAAATTTTCTACACGTCTTCCTTTCATTCATTTGCAACCGACTATAATAATTTCTTAATGTAAAATCTTCGACTTATTTAATAACATTTACTTTTCCATTTTCATTATATAATGTCTATATAGCAGGGGGACTTCACTCTAGAAAAGTTATTTCAAGGGGCATAACTTTTAATAACATTTTTATATACTTTATAGTCATATTGTTGGACTTACTTGCACTATTGTTAAACTCTTTGTCTATAGTTATTTTCAGGCATATGAGTTATAATAAATAATGATATAATCTTTAAGGCATTTTCAAAGTTTTCATAAAAATAATGCATAATGCATAACATTGTAACCCATCTTTTTCTACAGTTTTCATTGAATGGTGTGTGGAAGGACATTATTTTAAGTTACTGTGCGCCAAGAGCTTTGCGAAACCACGCCGGTCAGACAGATAGACAGACAGACAGTCGGGAACGGGAGAGCTTATATGACTACTTATATGAATTAAATTAGATGCTCCCCACCAGGGACTGGGTGAAGCCGGGCCGGGATAGACAGACAAACAGATAGTCGGGAACGGGAGAGCTTATATGACTACGTATATGAATTAAATTAGATGCTCCCCACCAGGAACTGTGTGAAGCCGGGTCAGACAGACAGATAGACAGACAGACAGATAGTCGGGAACGGGAGAGCTTATATGACTACGTATATGAATTAAATTAGATGCTCCCCACCAGGGACTGGGTGAAGCCGGGCCCGGTCAGATAGACAGACAGACAGATAGTCGGGAACGGGAGAGCTCATATGACTACTTATATGAATTAAATGAGATGCTCCCCACCAGAGACTGGGTGAAGCCGGGCCGGGTCAGCCAGCCAGACAGACAAACAAGCAGACAGACAGACTGATAGATAGATAGATCCCCTCCAGGGCCTGGGCGAAGCCGGGCCGTGTCAGCTAGTATCAAGTATATATATATATATATATATATATATATATATATATATTATAATATATAATATATATATATATATATAAAGGGCGTTCATTTGAAATCCGTTCAGCGCGTAATTGCGTACGTTTAACATGATCATGTCATAGTCATGTGATAAGTACTGACTAAAGAATAAAAGAGCAAGTGCTTATCGTCCCATGGTGCATAGTTTCTGTTTCTGACCGTTGAGAAAATGGCCGGGTTGATCCGAAATCCGCCCAAAGTAGCTCAAAGAGCGGTTATTCAATTTCTTTCATTTGAAGGATGTCGACCAGCGGACATTCATCAAAGAATGCAGGCAGCGTACGGTAGCAAATGTGTGTCGAAGACAACAGTGACAGACTGGGCACGAATGTTTCGGAAAGGACGTCAGTTCACGACAGACTTTCGCGGCCGGGTCAAGCGCATATTGTTGCAACAGAAAAAACCATTGCCAAAATTGTTGCAGCAGTACAAATGAACCCTTGTCGAAGCATACGTTCGCTAGCGAAAGAATTTGTTGTGTCAATTGGGACATTCAAAAGGTCGTTCGTAAGAAACTGCAATATCGGAAGGTGTGTTCACAGTAGATACCACGGATGTTGACAGACCACCAATTGCTGCGTTACAGAGTGGAGGGTGATGGATTTCTCTTCTGCATAGTGGCAGGCGATGAATCATGGTGTCACCACTTGAGCCGAGCAGCAAAAGAGAGAGCATGCAATGGAAGCATGCTGGATCACCAAAAGCCAACAAATTCAAGTTACAGGTTTCCGCTGGTAAGGTTATGCTGAGCGCATTTTTTGACCATCAAGGGCTATTGTTGGCAGACTTTAAGAACCTGGTGTCAACATCAACTCTACCCACTACCTGCAAACACTAGACAAGCTGCAAAAAGCCATCAAGAATAAACGACCCGGCATGCTTTCTCGCGGTGTGATTTTGTTGCACGATAATGCTCGTCCGCATGTCGCAAAGATTGTGCAGGAAGCATTAGTTTGGAAGAAGTGGGAAATTCTGCAACATCCAGCCTATAGTCCTTATTTGTCACCATGTGATTTTCATTTGTTCGGACCTCTAAAAAAGCTTTTAAGGGGCAACGATTTCACACAGATGCAGACGTAATGAACGCGGTAAACACTTGGTTCAGTGAGCAACCATAATCTATTTTATTTTGCGGACGGCATTCGCCGCCTACCTAAGCAATGGTATGCTTGCCTGAATGCCTACGGCGACTTCTTCTGGCCAACCCATGGTGAATAATGCATTCAAAATGAATGCTTTGTTTAATTCTACCACACCTATTAATGTTTCTTTCATGCTTTTGTAATAAATCCAATATAACGGTTCGAAGCGAGCGGCGCAGAATTTAAAAAAACAATTAAAACAAAACCACTGTAGCTGTCTTGTTGGCAGGCGACTTATTTGTGTTGGCACTTGGTAGATGCAGCTGTCCTCA
Organism: Cepaea nemoralis; assembly: GCA_014155875.1. Taxonomy (NCBI): domain Eukaryota; kingdom Metazoa; phylum Mollusca; class Gastropoda; order Stylommatophora; family Helicidae; genus Cepaea; species Cepaea nemoralis. The sequence goes on along the minus strand of JACEFZ010024194.1, from coordinate 313,427 downwards.
TGTGAGGATTAGAAGGTACCCATGTGAATGCATATGGTGGGTGCTTGGGCATGTATGGAAAACGCCGCTTGTGATTGAGTTGCAGTACAATTCAGTACCCTTAAGCATTCATCTTCTTTGTGTTGTTGTTGTTGTTGTTGTTGTTGTTGTTCAAATGCCTTGCCGACTGGCGTGGTCGATCATGTTTCTCTATATCTTATGATCTCCAGAAGCATGTATTACTTCGAACAGGGCGAACTAGATCGAATTTCCTCATGGTGTGCTGATGCCGATGCCCTTGTCAACCCTGCAAAGGCATCGGTTACATGGTTCTCCCTAAACAACCATATTGTGAAAACAGACCTGCCGGCAATAAGATTGGATGGGAGCATTTTGAGTAGAACCCAGTCAATGACATATCTTGGCGTGAGGCTTGATCGTAGCCTGTCCTTCAAAGATCATGTCGATTATGTCATAACGACGGCTCGAAAAGGTTTGTCAGCAATGAGAGTCATGGCGACTGCCAAAATCGAGCAAAGACTGCTAATACTTATGTTCCAAGGACTTGTGCTTTCACGCATCGAGTATGCCCTGGCCATCCTCACTGTCAGCCCTACACAGATTGGAAGACATGAAAAGGTACAAAACGAAGCCATGCGCATCATTTTGGGCTGCACGAGAGACACCAGCTGTGTAGAAATGAGATACCTCCTTGACTTCCCGACAATGGAACACAGGATCAAGATCTGGAGAGCTCGTGCATACTTAAAAATAAGTGCAGATGAGCAGCACCCTCTGCATGACGCTATATTCAGAGAAAAGGGTGAAAGGCTAAAGAGGGGCAAATCATGGATGGGTCGGGCGGAAGATGTCGTCAGACAGGTCTGCAGTCTTACCAGTATCAACCCCGGCAAGGAATGGGTGCCGGTGCCTCCAGCTTTTAAGTGCACTTTCTCCTGCATTATCACACTCGACAGACGGTGCAGAGAGCAGAACCCTGCCGCTGTCAATGCAGAGGTTAACGCGCTCATCTATGAACACTCAGATAGCCCCGAAGTGCTCATCTATACAGATGGATCTGTTGTAAAGCAGCAGAGAAGTGCGTGGCCATTTACAGCCCGTTAAGCGGGCCGAACCGTTCAAGAATCCAGTGGTGCCCACTCTATGACCACGAGCAGCATGACGATGGAGGTGATGGCAGTTACACAGGCCTTAATATGGCTGGAATCACAGCATTATACCAACGTATGTGTACTAAGTGATTCAATGAGCATGATTCAGAAAGTCGAAGCTGGATCTGTACGTAGACAGTGGACTGAGTCGCTGCGGAAGTCTGTTGTTCGTAAAGTCACCTTCATCTTCGTCCCGGGACACGCGGGAGTCGAGAGAAATGAACGAGCTGGCTCTGCACCCCCTGTAGATGGCCAGCCCATGGATCGTGCCGATGTTATTAACGTCCTTAAAGATATGGCGAGAACAGAGGACTTTGACCAGTGATTCCACATCGCTGTCCAGGATGAAAGACTTGGGAGTAAGCATCGGCACAGCCAGACACGAGAGGTACATCGGGAAAACAAAGCGCCTCGTCAACCAACACAGAACTGGCACTATTAGCCACCGGACGCTGATGCATATGCTGGGGGGAGGATCTGAGCACCTATGGACATGTCCGGAGTGCAATCAAGATACCCCAACTGATAACTAACTGATAACTAACATGTATCACTTCACTTGCAGACATTCTTCCCTGCCATGACACAAGACTGTCAAGAATTTTCTTTAGTTACCTTCCGCTATCTCTCTTTCCACAAATATTTATAGCTGTCACAATCCATCCATCATATGCCATGCCGGAAAGCGTAGGTGGTCATGACTCGCCATTTCACTCGATCACCAGAGTCGTGGATCAGCTGTCACAATATGTTCTAGATTTTTGTTCTAGATTTATATTCAAGACTGTCAAGAATTTTCTTTAGTTACCTTCCGCTATCTCTCTTTCCACAAATATTTATAGCTGTCACAATCCATCCATCATATGCCATGCCGGAAAGCGTGGGTGGTCATGACTAGCCATTTCACTCAATCACCAGAGTCGTGGATTAGCTGTCACAATATGTTCTAGATTTTTGTTCTAGATTTATATTCAAGACTGTCAAGAATTTTCTTTAGTTACCTTCCGCTATCTCTCTTTCCACAAATATTTATAGCTGTCACAATCCATCCATCATATGCCATGCCGGAAAGCGTGGGTGGTCATGACTCGCCATTTCACTCAATCACCAGAGTCGCGGATCAGCTGTCACAATATGTTCTAGATTTTTGTTCTAGATTTATATTCAAGACTGTCAAGAATTTTCTTTAGTTACCTTCCGCTATCTCTCTTTCCACAAATATTTATAGCTGTCACAATCCATCCATCATATGCCATGCCGGAAAGCGTGGGTGGTCATGACTCGCCATTTCACTCAATCACCAGAGTCGTGGATTAGCTGTCACAATATGTTCTAGATTTTTGTTCTTTTCATAATGTGGCCACGAAAATGATGACTGCCGCTCTCTGGTGTTTATGATCAGTTTTGTGACTTAGCCGCTTTCTGTTTTCTAATGTTTTGATCAGTTTTTATGTCTTAGCCGCTTTCTGATGTTTGTGATCAGTTATGTTTGTGTTCTAGCCGCTTTCTGTTGTTTGTGATCAGTTATGTTTGTGTTTTAGCCGCTTTCTGATGTTTGTGATCAGTTATGTTTGTGTCTTAGCCGCTTTCTGATGTTTGTGATCAGTTATGTTTGTGTCTTAGCCGCTTTCTGTGATGGTGGAGGCTGCGTTGACGGTGGTGGCATCATCATCATCATCATCATCATCATGGAAAGAAGATAATGATGATTACGACGACCACAAAGAAAAAGAAAGAACGTCATTAACCCTCCGTCCCCTACTTCTCAACCACCCGCTAACATCATCGGCCGTGTGACACCCGATTCCACAAAGTAATTCCAGTCTTTTGTTTTCGCGTGAGAGTATCAAATGTGTTACGGAATGTAACTAATGATTAGAAATGTATTCCAAACATTGTTAAACAAAGACGCCATGGATATTTATTATGTACATTGTTCTGTAATAATGTTTACGTATTACCTTGTTGCGGTATTATATGTTACAGTAAGTAACGGATCCTTTTACACGCTTTATGACGCAATGGGCATATGGTGCTAGACTCATATTGTTATAGACTAATCCATGAGGGAAGTGGTTAGTGTCACACCGGCCGACTTTGATATTTCTTGGTACCCATGGGTCGACCTGGGAGCTGGCTCAGTTTTAAACATCCGTATGCATCTTGATTCGAATCGAAACATGACCGCAGGGTCGGCAGGCCAGCGTCTAGCTACCACGGCTACCTACACAATATGTTGCTGATGACACTTGTCAGTGGGTCTACCTAACCCTCCATTGTCTCGCCTATGTCCACCCCTCCATTTTCTCGCCTCTGCCCACCCCTCCATTGTCTCGCCTATGTCCACCCCTCCATTGTTTCGCCTCTGCCCACCCCTCCATTGTCTTCTCTACATCCACCCCTCCATTGTCTCCCTCAGTCCACCTCTCCATTGTCTCCCTTAGTTCATCCCTCCATTGTCTCCTCTATGTCCACCCCTCCATTGTCTCGCGTATGTCCACCCCTCCATTGTCTCGCCTATGTCCACCCCTCCATTGTTTCGCCTCTGCCCACCCCTCCATTGTCTTCTCTACGTCCACCCCTCCATTGTCTCCCTCAGTCCACCTCTCCATTGTCTCCCTTAGTTCATCCCTCCATTGTCTCCTCTATGTCCACCCCTCCATTGTCTCGCGTATGTCCACACCTCCAATGTCTCCCATCTCTCCATCTCTCCATTGTCTCCCATCTTTCCACCCCTCCATTGTCTCCCATCTGTCCACCTCTCCATTGTCTCCCATACATCCACCCCACAATCGTCTTCCCTGTGTCCATCCCTGCATCGTATTCCCTATGTCCATCCCGCCATTATCCCCCATCTGTCCACCCCTCCATTGTTCCCATCTGTCCACCCCTCCATTGTTCTCGTCTGTCCACCACTCCATTGTCTTTCCTCTTGTCCACCCCTCCATTGTCTCTCCACTGTCCATTCCTCCATTGTCTCCCCTCTGTCCACCCCTTCATTGTCTCTTTTCTGTCCACCTTTCCATTGTCTCCCCTCTGCCCACCCCTTCCATATTTCGTCTGTGTTCTAGAATCTGCTTAACTGAAGGGGTTTCTGTAAGGTGCGTGTCGTATTCTAGAAGAACTTGCAGAGCTCACGTGTGTGCTTGCCGGCACGCACTCCGACATTTCATAAATTGAAACAGTAATATAATATTGAAGCCCATGTTTTAGTTATAACTGGAATATACAAATTGCTCTTAAACACTCGGTGGGCCGATGTCGAGGTAGGCGCGTCAGCCTCTACACCGGTGTTTGTCTTAAACTCGTTCATAAAACAATGGCAAACTACTTAATTGCTACGATTGTATTGTTGTACAACAGGCAGTATCAGTGGCTGCGTATTTAGTATTTCAGCTAAAATATTATTCCTCTGACCACGACATGTGATGTATAAATCTACAGTATGCTCCTGACGAGACGCAGAGAAATATGCCAGGCAATAAATCGTGCAATATATTGTTTGTGGCTTCTGTGTTTAATCTACGGACTGCAAAATTGCCTATATAAAATAACCTGGGGTTGATCGTAACGTCCTGCAAAGAACATGCAACATAAAAAAGTATATACTATGAAGGGGAAAGGCAGCCCAATACCAATACTGTCGATAGGTGGGAAGTGTGATGCCTTCGCGTATTCTAGGCCATGACAACCAAGGTGAGGTGGTCAGTTCCATCACTCGGCTCCTTTCCTTCCCGGGCACTTGAGAGAACATTCTGAACATATTCTGGGATGCACTTTGTGAGGATGTTTCCAGATCTATCACGCAGGCTTGCCAACTAACCACTATGCCACTGTGAATCCAATATACGCTGCATGTTATATGTGTGCAGTGTACAAGCTGTATGCCATATATTATGTGTAAGCTATGTACAAGTTGTGTACTATATATTGTGTGTATGCTATGTACAATTTGTATACTACATGTTGTGTGTTTGCTATGTACACGTTGTGTACTATATATTGTGTGTATACTATGTACAAGTTGTGTACTATATATTGTGTGTATGCTATGTACACGTTGTGTACTATATATTGTGTGTATACTATGTACAAGTTGTGTACTATATATTGTGTGTATGCTATGTACATGTTGTATACTATATATTGTGTGTATACTGTGTACAAGTTGTGTACTATACATTATGTGTATGCTATGTACACGTTGTGTACTATATATTGTGTGTATGCTATGTACAAGTTGTATACTATATATTGTGTGTATGCTATGTACAAGTTGTGTACTATATATTGTGTGTATGCTATGTACAAGTTGTATACTATATATTGTGTGTATGCTATGTACAAGTTGTGTACTATATATTGTGTGTATGCTATGTACAAGTTGTATACTATATATTGTGTGTATGCTATGTACAAGTTGTGTACTATATATTGTGTGTATGCTATGTACAAGTTGTATACTATATATTGTGTGTATGCTATGTACAAGTTGTGTACTATATATTGAGTGTATGCTATGTACAAGTTGTGTACTATATATTGTGGTTTTGCTGTGTGCAGGTTGTATGAAATATATTATGTGTATGCTAGCCACAAGCTATATACGATATAATGTGTTTGCTATGTACAAGTTGTGTACTATACATTGTGGTTTTGCTGTGTGCAAGTTGTATGCAATATATTATGTGTATGCTATGTGCAGGTTGTATGCAATATATTATGTGTATGCTATGTGCAGGTTGTATACTATATATTATGTGTATGCTATGTACAAGTTGTATACTATATATTTTGTGTATGCTATGTACAAGTTGTATACTATATATTGTGTGTATGCTGTGTACAAGTTGTGTACTATATATTGTGTGTATGCTGTGTACAAGTTGTGTACTATATATTGTGTGTATACTATGTACAAGTTGTGTACTGTATATTGTGTGTATACTATGTACAAGTTGTGTACTATATATTGTGTGTATGATATGTGCAGGTTGTATGCAATATATTATGTGTTTGCTATGTGCAGGTTGTATACTATATATTATGTGTATGCTATGTACAAGTTGTATACTATATATTGTGTGTATGCTATGTACAAGTTGTATACTATATATTGTGTGTATGCTGTGTACAAGTTGTGTACTATATATTGTGTGTATACTATGTACAAGTTGTGTACTATATATTGTGTGTATGATATGTGCAGGTTGTATGCAATATATTATGTGTTTGCTATGTGCAGGTTGTATACTATATATTATGTGTATGCTATGTACAAGTTGTATACTATATATTGTGTGTATGCTATGTACAAGTTGTATACTATATATTGTGTGTATGCTGTGTACAAGTTGTGTACTATATATTGTGTGTATACTATGTACAAGTTGTGTACTATATATTGTGTGTATGATATGTGCAGGTTGTATGCAATATATTATGTGTTTGCTATGTACAAGCTATATACTATATATTATGTGTATGCTATGTACAAGCTATATACTATATATTATGAGTATGCTATGTACAAGCTGTATATACTATTAGGGACGTTCATTTAAAACCCGTTCCAATGGCTTTGAAAGAAACATTAACAGCTGTGGTAGAATTAAACAAAGCATTCATTTTGAATGAATTATGCACCATGGGTTGGTAAGAAGAATTCGCCGTAGGCATTCAGGCAAGCATCCCATTGCTTAGGTAGGCGGCGAATGCCGTCCGCAAAGAAGGATTATGGTTGCTCACTGAACCAAGTGTTTACCGCGTTCATTACGTCTGCATCTGTGTGAAATCGTTGCCCCTTGAGTGTTATTTTTAGAGGTCCGAACAAATTAAAATCACATGGTGTCAAATCAGGACTAGAGGCTGGATGTTGCAGAAATTCCCACTTCTTACAAGCTAATGCTTCCTGCACAATCTTTGCAACATGCGGATGAGCATTATCATGCAACAAAATCACACCGCGAGAAAGCATGCCGGGTCATTTATTCTTGATAGCTTTTTGCAGCTTGTCTAGTGTTCACAAGTAGTGGGTAGAGTTGATGCTGACACCAGGTTCTTTAAAGTCGGCCAACAATAGCCCTTCTTGGTCAAAACATGCGCTCAGCATAACCTTACCAGCGGAAACCTGTAACTTGAATTGTTTGCTTTTTGTGATCCAGCATGCTTCCATTGCATGCTGTCTCTCTTTTGCTACTCGACTCAAAGTGGTGACACCATGATTCATCGCCTGCCACTATGCGGAAGAGACATGCAACACCCACCACTCTGTAACGCAGCAATTGGTTCAAACACTATTTCATGCGTTCTTCTTTTTGGTGGTCTGTCAACATCCGTGGTACCCACTGTGATCACACCTTCCGATATTGCAGTTTCTTACGGACGACCTTTTGAATTGTCCCAATTGACACATCAAATTCTTTCGCTAGCGAAGTAAGCTTCGACAACGGTTCATCTGTGCTGCTGCATCAATTTTGGCTATGGCTTTTTCTGTTGCAACAATATGCGCTTGACCCGGCCGTCGAAGATCTATCGTGAACTGACGTCCTTTCCGAAACATTCGTTCCCAGTCTTTCACCGTTGTCTTCGACACACATTTGTTACCGTACGCTGCCTGCATTCTTCGATGAATGTCCACTGGTCGACATCCTTCAAATGAAAGAAACTTAATCATCGCTCTTTGAGCTTCTTTGGGTGGATTTTGGATCAAAACGGCCATTTTCTCAATGGTCAGAAACAGAACCTATGCATTATGGAACGATAAGCACGTGCTCTTTTATTCATTGGTCAGTCTCATCATGACTATGACATGATCATGTTCAACGTAAACAATTACGCGCTCTGCGGTACGAACGGATTTCAAATGAACGCTCCTAATAGAAAGAAGTAAAGAATGAGAGGAAGACATGCGGAAATAGAGAGAGAGAGAGAGAGAGAGAGAGAAAGAAAGAAAGAGGGAGAGAGAGAGAGAGAGAGAGAGAGAGAGAGAGAGAGAGAGAGAGAGTTTAAAACACCTTGAAGGTTATCTTGGTGTAAAAATTCTCTGATTACGCTAGAACTGCTGGAATTAATTTTTTGCGCCTCTATCTCGAGAATTTCTGGTCATTTTTTCTCTTCGTTTTCATGTGAAAGGTTTCAAGAACGAAGTAAAAACAACGACATAATGTTGTTTGCACGCGGGGTGTATGTGTATGTAATGTTGCTGCTGTGTAAGTGGCGTATGTGTATGTAATGTTGCTGCTGTATAACTGACATATGTGTATGTAATATTGCTGCTGTATAAGTGACGTATGTGTATGTAATGTTGCTGCTGTATAAGTAACGTATGTGTATGTAATGTTGCTGCTGTATAAGTGGCGTATGTGTATGTAATGTTGCTGCTGTATAAGTGGCGTATGTGTATGTAATGTTGCTGCTGTATAAGTGGCGTATGTGTATGTAATGTTGCTGCTGTATAAGTGACGTATGTGTATGTAATGTTGCTGCTGTATAAGTGACGTATGTGTATGTAATGTTGCTGCTGTATAAGTGACGTATGTGTATGTAATGTTGCTGCTGTATAAGTGACGTATGTGTATGTAATGTTGCTGCTGTATAAGTGGCGTATGTGTATGTAATGTTGCTGCTGTATAAGTGACGTATGTGTATGTAATGCTTCTGTTTTAGCAGCGTATGTGTATGTAATGCTTCTCTGTTTTAGCAGCGTATGTGTATGTAATGCTGCTCCTGTATAAGTGGTGTATGTGTATGTAATGTTGCTTTGTATTAGCAGCGTATGTGTATGTATGTTGTCTGTCTTTGAAACGTATCATCATCATCATCATGTGCCATGCCGGTAAGCGTTCTGCCATCTCACTCGATCACCAGAGTCGTGGATCAGCTCCGTGTTTCTGTCTCGACCATGACACACGGCCAAGCCATCCAGGTACTTGCTTCTAGGTCTTCCCCATGGTCTGTTCCCCTCGATCTTACCAGTTGTCACCAAGTTCTCCAGATCATTTCTTCTCATAACATGCCCAAAAAATTGTGACTGTCTACGTCTAATGTCTCTAATCAGTTTACGATCTTCATTTGTTTCTTGAAGAACTTGTTCATTGGTCTTTCTGGCTGTCCATGGTATTCTTTGCATTTTCCTCAGAAACCACATTTCTACAGCCATCAGATGTTTTTCAGCCTGACTGCTCATTGTCCAAGCTTCACATCCATGTAAGAGTACAGGTTCTATGTAGCATCTCAACACTATTTTTCTCGTTTCAGTTGACATCTTTTTATTGGTCAGTATGTTTTTCATCTTGCTAAAGGCTACTTTTGCCATGGCGATTCTTGTTCTAATCTCTTCAAGGCATCTCCCATCAGATGTTATTACTGTTCCAAGATACTTGTACCTATTCACTTGTTGAAGAATATTCCCATTTACTTGTATATTACATTGTGGTATTTCGTTCTTCCTAGTGACGACCATAATCTGTGTCTTTTTACAATTTAATTCTAACCCTAGTTGTTCACTGTGTGTAACAACCGCATCTACTAAATGTTGCAGGTCCTGTTCATTGTCTGTAATGAAGACTGTATCATCTGCATATCTAATGTTATTGACGCATCGTCCCCCAATGAAACGTATGTGTATGTAATAGTGTATCTGTATAAGTAGCGTATGTGTATATGTAATCTAGTCTCTGTAAAAGCAGCGTATGTGTATGTAATGTCGTCTCTGTAAAGTAGCGATGCGTATGTAATGTTGTCTCTGTATAAGTAGCGTATGTGTATGTAATATTGTATCTGTATAAGTAGTGTATGTAATGCTACTGCTGTATAAGCAGTGTATGTAATATTGTCTCTGTTAATATTATTTAGGCGTGGAAACGTTGGCAGCCGTAGTCGCAGACCTTCACACCGGCGGCTCAGACCACATGGTCGTCTTCTACTGACCTGAGCAGCAGAGGAATTCGGCAGCTCCCTGAGTGACTGAGTAGCCCTTTATAGGAAAGCGCTGCTCACTTTCATAGCACGAGGAAGGGGCTAGAAAAGGTGCCCTAATCATGTCTGCTCCATCATTACCTAACCAGCTAGCCGTGGTTGGTGGGTACTCGATACTGCGGTCGGCATACAAACAAAGTAAAAACAGGTATTGCTAAAAGAGCAAACCATATTCCCCTGACAATCGGAACTTGTAATGTACGCACTCTACTTGATAGAGACGGCGCGTCAGGCCCAGAGAGACCAACAGCACTGATTGGGAGAGAGCTGGGCGGGTACAACATCGACATTGCAGCCTTGAGCGACTGTCACTTGTCGTCTCTGGGGGGACAGTAGAATCAACAAGCATACTTCAAAATTCCTTTTTTTTCAGTTTTGGGTCTATTGCCGGACCTTTGTCTAAACACCCCCCCCCTTTCCAGTCTTTTATTCACTATCTCTCTATCTCTTACCACAAAACCATACCCCTCTTCACTTTCCTCCAGAACATACCCACACAGCACTGTCTTCCAATAAATACTAAAATTATTTAATGAATAAAATGTGCCATGTGTGCGTATAGTGAAGGTGTAAAGATGTCTGTGGTGTGTTCTATCATGTAGTTGAGACCAGATTGACAGTATAAGATCAACATCACAGTTCTCATTACGCAACGGCCATATATTATCACCACAGCACAGAACTGGAATACGGTCACCCAGTGTAGTGTCTCTCTGAATGATATTGATGTCTTCACAATATTTCCTTGACAACTTTTGAAATAAACAGTATGTTCACCACTGCATTTTTTGTAGGTAGTGTCTTTCAGTTTATATATCCCATAAAATGAAACGTTATTATAGTTCAGGTAATGTCTACACTTCCGATACACGTGAATGTAGTATCGTCTATGTCTGAATGAATCACCAAAACTGTCTATAGATATATCACCGACACACTGCTTTCATTTAATTTACTGAATGTTCTGTTACTCAGAGAAAATGTTCTGGCGTTACAGCCTTTCCATTTTTATTATAGTTCATGTGAACAAATTGACCTTCCGTTCTATGTTTGTGTGAACTATATTCTGCTGTCAGTCTCTTCTTATGACTGTATTCTATGTTGCCGTTATTTCTAGAACTGGCTGGCCTTATTTGTGTTACTAGACTCAATCTTGTCGATAGTTATCACTGCACCAGAATATGGTACTTTCTTTCTCTTCAGGAGTGTAGTTATTGCAATGTTCAGTGGAACCTTATAACCACTATCCTCGGCTGAATCGGGAATATATATGCACATCAAGTACAAATGCTCGTTGATTTCAATCAACTCGGAACATTATAAATCCCTTTTCGTATTAGCTCAAGAATAGATCAACACTTCCTCTCGTGGAAGACTTCGTAGCACACTGAATTAACTTTGTATATTACGACCATTTATACTTTGGCTATGTAAGACTATACTGGTATTCCACCGAATATCCCCCTGTTCTCTTCTCCTGTCTTTTGATCTTCATACAACAACATGTCGACAATCTTCTTTGATAAACGATCTTTTCGGGACATCAATGAGTATCCACTCGTTTCTCGGGATCCCGGACATACGTTTCCGTACTTCAAAAGACCTTCGATCGTCTCCATCTTCGTGTTCAAAGCGTTGTGATCGTGGTTTACCGGCCCCCGTCTCACGACAAACAAGTGGTAGCTGTATTTGATCGCCGATCTCAGTTCTTTTGATCCTAGGGTCAATAACCTGTAATCACCTCAGGACAGAAGCGATCTCTGTTCTCTGATCCCAGGGTCAATAACCTTCAATCTTCGTGTGATATATGCGATCTCTGTTTAGTTTTATCGTAGGGTCGTTAACCTACCAGTATTATGTGTCAGCGGCACACGACTTGCAAAAGAAGGCCATATCTGTGAAGTAGGTGCCGGCTATAAAGTCTTCTGGAGTGGAAGGAAAAGCGAGGAAAGACGCCAGCCCGGTGTGGGGTTTGCCATTAAGTCGGCCCTGGTTGCCAAACTAGATGAATTTCCGAAGGCTATTAAGTTATCCCTGCTGAAAGGAATAATGCATGTAACCATCATGAGTGTCTACGCATCAACTATGACCAATTAAGATGACGTCAAAAACAAGTTCGACGAGGACCTGCACAACGTATTAACATCTGTTTCCAAAGGAGACAAACTTATACTCCTTGGGGACTTCAATGCCAGAGTAGACAAGGACACCGCCACTTGGAGTGGCATCACTGAAAAGTATGGAGTCGGAAAATGTAATAACAATTGACTCCTCCTTCAGACCTGTGCCGAACGCGATCTCCTGATCACCAACACAGTTTTTCGAATTCCCAAGAGAAATAGGACATCGTGGAATGACCCTCGTCAAAACACTGGCATCTCATTGACTATGTCATCGTCAGGAGGAGTGACAGACAAGACGTTATAAGTGCTGCTTCATTGATGCTCTGTCGTCATTTGTATATATGTGTCAGCCGAGGTGGGAAGTTATGTGATGGGAATGTCTAGTTGGTTGACGTCAAATTATATGTGCTGCTTCATTGATGCTCTGTCGTCATTTGTATATATGTGTCAGTCGAAGTGGGAAGTTCCATCATGTGCCATGCCGAAAAGCGTGAGCGGTCATGTTTTGCCATCTCACTCGATCACCAGAGTCGTGGATCAGCTCCGTATTATTGTCAACATTATAGTGTTCCTGTCTCGACCATTCCACCTGACCAAGCCATCCAGGTATTTACTTCTCTATCTTCCCCTTGGTCTCCTTAGTTAGGTGGAGCTATTCAAACCGTATGCAAATTAACATCACTAAAACAAAAGCAATGTTATTAACAACCAGACAGAGACTTCAGACTCTAAGCTCACACACATCACTTCAACTTCACATTGATAACATGCCAGTAGAAAGTGTAATTGAGCACAAAACATTAGGGCCTAATCATTGATAGAAACCTAACCTTTAATTCCCACGTTCAAGCGCTCATTAAACAGACAGCGAAAAAAGTCTACCAACTCGCCAAAATTAAAAACTTCCTTGATGAGGACACAAGGGAATTCAATAAAGCTAAACTAATTCACAAAATCCTGCATCGGAATGCCCCAAATTACCTTTGGCCATTGTTTAAATATAATGCTAGACACAATTTGGCCATTGTTTAAATATAATGCTAGACACAGTAAACGTTTAAATATACTACACATTCCGAAGCCTAGGATTGACTTATACAAAACAAGCTTAATGTACTCTGCAGCTCAGCTGTGGAACAATCTTCCACAAGAAATCAAAGACATCACCAATCCCTATTCATATAATCGCAAATTATTCGAACACTATCTCAATACGGATTACCTTCCCCCTTAATAATAGAGATAATAATAATAACAAAACCCTAGTATAACAGCCAGTCCCCTTTTTGTAGGCCAGTATATTCCACATGGCTAATAACAAGTGTCAGACCATTATCTAATATTACTGTGTCGTGTAGTTTTGATGTTCGCATTTTGCCCATGCCTTTATAATGCATATCTTTTATATTGTTGCTGTTCTTTGTTAGCCTTGAATGATGTGTGAATGAAATAATGTATGAAAGAGAGTGATAGAAGGGCAGAATGTTAGACGGGCCTGCGTGCCCAATTCTTAACCCTTTGAAAATAAAGTTTGTTTGTTCGTTCGTTCGTTCGTTCGTTCGTTCGTTCGTTCGATCTTGCCAGTTGTCACCAAGTTCTCCAAGTCATGTCTTCTCATAAAATGCCCAAACAATTTTGACTGTCTACGTCTAATGTTTCTAATCAGTTTACGATCTTCATTTGTTTCTTGAAGGACCTGTTCATTGATTTTTCTGTCTGTTCATGGTATTCTTTGCATTGTCCTCAGAAACCACATTTCCACAGTCATCAGATGTTTTTCAGCTTGTCTGCTCATTGTCCACGCTTCACATCCATACAAAAGTACAGGTTCTATGTAGCACTTCAATACTCTTTTTTCTCGTTTCAATTGATACCTTTTTATTGGACAGTATGTTCTTCATCTTGCAATCACACGATCAGGGTTACGTGAAGCCATGGGTGCAGATGGTGGATGAAGATGAAGAGCAGTTGTAGGTTATGGTCTCCAGCTTCATGACGGTAGGTAGAGGATATCTTCTTTTTTTATGGGGGGGGGGGGGGGGGGTAATAGCTATGGTCATCGACCAGTATGGTCACTGTTAGGAAGGAAAGCAATGGCAAACTACCTTCTTTACAGATGCAAGAATATCATGTACTGCAATCTCATCAGTGGAAAGTTATGTGATGGGAATGTCTAGTTGGCTGACGTCAAATTATAAGTGCTCTTTCATTGATGCGCTGTCGTCATTTGTAAGATATTGAATCCAGATCTGTTGCTGCTATGGCTTTCAATGTTTATACAGTCCTCTTATCGCTATGTATTTCCTATGCTTCTATAAATGCCCATCAATATCTGTTAATTTACCTCTTATGCTGTTTCAGTGGCCGAATCGGTTCTCCCAGCAGTTGCTATTTCCAGTGATCAGATGCTACTTGTCCATGAATGTGTCTGCCTACTACGTTGTCCTTTGTTTCTCCTTTGCTTTTGTCTTAGAGGCCGTATTTTCCAGGCTGTTTGTAACTTCGGACAGAGCTCCAATGGAGCGCAAGCATTAACTGTCCTTCGCAAATTGCTAGCAAAAAGTGCAATGGTTTATCAACCGCTCTGTGCGTGAGCGTGTTTATGTGTGAGAGACTATCCAATCTCGTAAAGGAAGTTATAGAAGTATCTTGGGATGGAAAGGCCACAAGAAACGGAAGTGGCTACCACACATCGTACATCCATGACTTGATATATGTGACACTGCACCATGTCACGGATCTGTACCAAAATATGCTTTTACTTGTTTTAGCAGGCTTATGTTCATTTACATTCGTATGCTGCATTGCCTCTGTGGCATTCACATCTGTTCACATACTTTATGTGACATGTTTACATAAAATACACGTACTGTATGTGACATGTTTATATAGGACAAACTTAATGTATGTGACATATTACAGACAAACAGAATGTATGTGACATGTTTACATATGACAAACATACTACATATAATATGTTAACAGACGGCAGACAAAACACAGCTGCGCGAGATTCGGCAGCGGATCGCACCGCGCTAGTTACTTACGGAGGTATGTCAGCCGGTTGTTCAGAAAGCAATGGCAAACTACTGAACGTAAACCTTGCCAAGACATCAACAGTAGCTGAAAAATGCTGGTGTTGACTGCAGTGTCCTGTAAATGGGATATGCACACACAAAAAAGACGACAGACATAATATATGCGATATGTTTACGGATAACAGACATATTGTAAGTGATATGTTAACAGATGACAAACATACGTATTTATAATCAGGTCTTTATTAGTATCAAGTTCAGAGCAGTACGCAAGTATACATAAGTACAACTTCGTGAGTATCTACATAATTCAGACCTATTCAGGAGAAAGTATACATGTAATGCTATAGTCAGTTCATTGTATGAGCTCAGCTGTGTTGGACTGCATTAACCAACTTCTCGGGTTAGTCTGTTACTGAGGAGTAACACTCTATTCACATCATCTAAGGAGGTCAGGTCTATAGGCCAACATTGTTAACCAATAGTTTAGCCTCGTCGTTTGTTAACCCAGCATTGTTGATCAACAGTTTAGCCATGTCGTTTTGTTAACCTAGCACTGTAGACCAACAGTTTATTTACGTCGATTTGTTAACCCAGAACTGTAGGTCAACAATGTATCTACGTCGTTTTGTTAACCCAGAACTGTAGTCAACAATTTATCCACGTAGTTTTGTTAACCCAACACTGTACGTCAACAGTTTATCCACGTCGTTTTGTTAACCCCGCACTGTAGGTCAACAGTTTATCCACGTCGTTTTGTTAACCCAACAGTTTATCCACGTCGTTTTGTTAACCCATCAGTTTATCCACGTCGTTGTGTTAACCCAACAGTCTATCCACGTCATTTTGTTAACCCAGCACTGTAGGTCAACAGTTTATCCACGTCATTTTGTTAACCCAGCACTGTTAGCCAACACTTTAGCCACGTCGTTCTGTTAACCCGGCACTTAGGCCAACACATTGACGACGCCTGATTGAGAACTCAACACTCTAACCACGTCGACATGGATAACCCAACACTTTAATCATGCCACGTGGGTAACACAGCACTCTAGCCAAGTTGGCATCGAAAGTTGGAACTGTAGTGCAACATATGTCTGCGTCGCATTGGAAACAACACAGTAGGACAACACTCTAGCCTCGCCATTGAGCACACTCTCAGGCCTACATGGAGCCCCAACATGGTGGAACAACGCTCTGGTCGCGTCGGTAATGACAACCGAACACATGGGTAACCGAAAGCTGTAACCACGTCGACATTCGAACCACAACTCTAGTTACGTCGATATTCCTAACCCGACACGCTAACCACGTCGACATTCGTAACCCAACATTGTAACCACGTCGACATTCGTAACCCAACATTGTAACCACATAGACATAGAGCCCCAACACAGCAAGACAAAGCTCTAGCCACGTCAACAATCGTAACTCAGCACTCTAGTCACGCAACCTAGGGTACAAAACACTATGGGCACAATTATAGCACGAGTGCCTAAAAGGTCGGACACTCAGTACATCGAGGAAAGACCAGATGGGCACATAGTACATAGCAACTGGTACCATATTACTATTTGGACTCTTCGCTGGTTGTTGAAGATGAGGACGGGCACTTATGGGAATGTTCTGAATGTTGTGATATCGGTTCTTGACTCAATTTAACTCAACATTGTGAGTATGCATTTTGTGTATGTATGTATGTGTGACAACTGGCAAGATCGAGGAGAAAAGAACAAGGGAAAGCCAGAGAGGTAAATATATGGATGGCTTGGCCACGTGACATGGTGTTGACAATAATACGGAGCTGATCCACGATTCTGGTGATCTTATGAGATAGCGAAAAATGACCGCCCATGCTTATCGGCATAGCGCATCATGATGATGCATGCGTGCATATTCTAAAATTTAACACTGCGTGACCTTATGTCTGTCTAGACCAATGTTTACATGTGAGAGGTTCGGCTTCGTTGCACCGGGTTTTATCCCATATGGTCCAGTCTCTTTCGCAGAGCGGGCTGCCTAAAGCGTCCATTACTACAGCGACGACTCCCAGGAGTCTGAAAAAAATGCACCTGTGAACCAAATGACGGAATCGGGTAAACGAATCCACGACCGTCTGAGCGCTAGGCTGTTGGCTTAACGACTTCTCCAAAGACACCCCAAGACCCCACGGTGGGTGGAATAGTTTTATGCCGGTTTGGGAGGACTGATAAGACGATGGGATAAGTGCATCAATGTTGGTGGAAATTATGTTGAGAAATAAAGGAACAAAGTATGTATGCAAATAAACTGGTTTCAAGTTGTTATCATATTTAGTTATTTTTTTCTACAGCCATTTGTGGCTTACTTAGTAACTTACCCTCGTGTGTGTGTGTGCGCGCGCGCGTGTGCGTTCGTGTTCGTTCATGACTCTGCGTTGGACCTGCCCAGAAAATAATATGGATAGATGGATAGACTGACTGTCTGACTGATTGATTGATTGATAGATTGATTGAATTATTCATGACAGTGCTGGACCAGCCCAGAAAATTACATACATCCCCAATCGTAGTAACAAGAAAGAATTCTATGTTTGCGCTGACAGCAATTGTCGTGTTGCCACATTATCGTTGTGTTATGGGCGACTATTCTGTCTGTGAAATTATGTGAAAATAAGAGTATTATATCCCTCCACCCCCCTTTACACTCCGGGTTAAGTAGCCATGTGTCCCAGGGGATGGTGAGACGCACATTTTCATAATTTCCCAATATACCTGACAATTGGCAAGATCGAGGGGAGAAGAACCAGAGGAAGGCAGAGAAGTAAACACTTCGATGGCTTGGCTACGTGGCATGATCGAGACAAGAACATAGAGCTACTCCACGACTCTGGTGATTATGTGAGATGGCGAAATATGACCGCCCACGCTTATCGTCATGGCACATGATGATACCTAGTCGATGATTAAAAAACCAGTCATGAGAAATGTTGGAACAGACCGCTTTGCGTTGATCTCCGCGGTATGAAGCATCGGCCGTTCGGAAAGCAAATGCAAACTAACGAACTACAAATTGCCTAATAAATCACGAATAAACAATAAATGCTGGGGTTAATTGCAACGTCGTGTGAAGGACATGCAGCAAAGACTTCAGGTTAGAAATGTAACTACGTAAATCATGTGGGGCGAACGCCCGTCAAGCTGTGAAAATGCAATGATTACAAAGGATAAGTACATGATTACACCCGTCAGCTTGATATGAAGACTATCACAAATAATTGAGTAGATGTTGCGGCGACAACGGTACTGCAATCTCTCAGATGAAAATACAATCAGATACTAATGTAAGTAACAGTGATGTTAGATTCGAATTCAGGTCAGATATGACTGGGGTGCTGGACAAAGGAAACTCAAAGGACAGATTCAAAACGAACGTTTCCATACAAGTTTTTGTCAACGAACAAAACCCGGTAAACAAGAATACGATATGGATTTAAATGAAAACCTTACATGTTTTTTTTTCTTCCTTTTAATGTGTGAATATATTCTGGGGAGAGTAAATAACAAATGTATCATTTCTCGATGTAGTCACCACTGCGTTCAATGCAAGTCCTCCAGTGCCGATAAAGTGCTTGGATTCCTGAAGAAAAACAGTATCTTGGGGGTCACTACTCGGTATGCCTGACCCGGTCATGAACAGTCTGTCACAGAAGTCACACCGTTTTGAAACTTTTTACTCCTTTACACTTGCTGGACTGACAGGCATGTATCACCCTACTGGACTTTCAATCGCCAATGAATTTCTAAAGGGTTTACACCTTCACTGATTTCGTTTGCATCGTGATGTCACGTGCTAAACCCCCTTAACATCTTTAACAAAAATATTAACAGCTTACAAGACAATGGCGTGGTTATTGTAATTGTTATCACACTTTTAGGGTTTCATTTTAAGCCCCATCTTATGGTAGTTATTTATCCCCCATCTTATGATCGTTATTTGCACCGATTTTGCACAATCGAGGGCAAATATCAGAAATGCAATAAAGACAAAGGAGAACATGATTACAGATAGGTCACACGCTGACTGTGTGAGACGTCAGATGGTGCTTGAAGGGGGAAATGACCATTTGTTAACATGTATCCATAGTGGACGAACATTTACAGCACGAATTGGTCTGATCAGTCACATTCGCTAGCGCCTTGGGTTGCTGTTAAAGCACAATGTAACAAACTATTGTCTGTCATGACAGCCAGATGCCAGTATATAGTTTATGGTAGTTATTTAAATTTTCGGTTATTTTTATTTCATCCTTGTTTATATTATGCTTTCTCAAGCAGTGGCAAACTACTGAACGTAAACTTGCCACGAGATCACAACAGCCCCAAAAAAAAAAAAATGCTCGTGTTGACTGCGACGTTCTGTAAAGGATGTGCAACTAACTTTTTTTTTTTACATCTTGGCTAATTAATCCGTGTTCTACTTAGTAACGCCGTTATTTGAGGTTATTTAACCCTCGTTGTGTTATGGTTATTTAATTCTAATTCAGGGTGTGTTACTTATGTTGCCATTGATGGCCAAATAACAGTTCTGTGTTAATTAGTTTTTCATAACAGTTTGCAAGGGCAGCATTTAACAAGATGTTTCACTCATATAAATAACATAGCTAGGTTAATGGGTATCTCATTATGTTGTTAACTGATGACTCACGGCTATAACATTATATGGTTAACTGATGACTCACGGCTATAATAGTATATGGTTAATTGATGACTTACGGCTATAACATTATATGGTTAACTGATGACTTACGGCTATAATATTATATGGTTAACTGATGACTTACGGCTATAACATTATATGGTTAACTGATGACTTACGGCTATAACATTATATGGTTAACTGATGACTTACGGCTATAACATTATATGGTTAACTGATGACTTACGGCTATAATATTATATGGTTAACTGATGACTCACGACTATAACATTATATGGTTAACTGATGACTTACGGCTATAATATTATATGGTTAACTTATGACTTAGGCTATAATATTATATGGTTAACTGATGACTTACGGCTATAATATTATATGGTTAACTGATGACTCACGGCTATAATATTATATGGTTAACTGATGACTTAGGCTATAATATTATATGGTTAACTTATGACTTAGGCTATAATATTATATGGTTAACTGATGACTTAGGCTATAATATTATATGGTTAACTTATGGCTTAGGCTATAATATTATATGGTTAACTTATGACGTAGGCTATAATATTATATGGTTAACTGATGACTCACGGCTATAATATTATATGGTTAACTGGTGAATTACGGCTATAATATTATATGGTTAACTGATGACTTACGGCTATAATATTATATGGTTAACTGATGACTTACGGCTATAATATTATATGGTTAACTGATGACTTACGGCTATAATATTATATGGTTAACTGATGACTCACGACTATAACATTATATGTTAAAATGATGACTTACGGCTATAGTATTATAAGGTTAACTGATGACCCACGGATATAACATTATATGGTTAACTGATGACTCACGGCTATAACAGTATATGCTTAACTGATGACTCACGGCTATAACATTATATGCTTAACTGGTGTCTCATAGTTATAACATTATATGCTTAACTGATGACTTACGGCTATAATATTATATGGTTAACTGATGACTTACGGCTATAATATTATATGGTTAACTGGTTACTCAAGGCTATAACATTATATGGTAAAATTATGACTTACGGCTATAAAATTATATGGTAAAATTATGACTTACGGCTATAATATTATATGGTTAGCTGATGACTCACGGTTATAACATTATATGGTTAGCTGATGACTCACGGTTATAACATTAGATGGTTAATTGATGGCTCACGGCTATAACAGTATGTGGTTAGCAATCTTACGGTTATAGTATTATATGGAGATAACTGATATCTCACGGCTGTAACATTATATAGTTAACTGATGACGTACGACGTACATGAGAAATGTAAGAGATTATATAAACAGGGAGCTATATGATGCCCTAAATATCGGCGGTCATGACATACCAGAGATTCGATATGCTGATGATACAGTATTACTATCCACAGCACAGAATGGCATAGAAAACCTAATAGCCTCAACCCAATTGAATAGTGAAAATCACAACTTATATCTTAACATAGCAAAAACAAAGATAATGCATACAGATAAAACTACTATGGAGAAAGAAATATACATTAATGGGGGAAAATTGGAGGTGGTGGAAAAATTTGAAAATCTTGGGTCATTGATTACCAATAACGGTGACACAATGAAAGAAATTAAACGGCGACTATCCATTGCTCTTCAAAGACTAAAACAGCTGAATAAATTATGGAGTGGGACAGACAGAACTACAAAAATTAGATTTTTAAGAGCATGCATCTTTCCAATTGCAACATACGCCTGTGAGACATGGACACTTACTAAACAAGCTGAACAGCGCATAAACGCCTTTGAATATAAATGTTATAGACGAGTTCTAAGAATATCTTGCGTAAAGAAACGAACAAATGCATTCATACTTCAAGCGTTGAATATTGAGGAGGGTTGGCTATTAAAGACGATAAAACAAAGAAAATTGAAGTATTTTGGTCACTTGAAACGTCACGAAAGTTTGGAGAGAACAATAATGGAAGGGTATATGCCTGGGAAGAGAGGAAGAGGAAGGCCAAAGAGAAGATGGGTGCAGGATGTGGCGGATGATCTTCAGATGGGTGTATCAGACGCGGGACATCTTGCTCAAGATCGAGAGGTTTTCCGGAAGGTTGTTATGGGAGCGAGGTTCTGCAAAGGACATGCTACCGAATGAATGATGACGTACGGCTATAACATTATATGGTGATAACTGATATCTCAAGGACTTTGTTCGTAATGCCTTATACCACGTGTGGAACATAGCTGTGCGAGATTCGGCAGCGGATCGCTCGTGCTGGTTACTTGCGGAGGTTTGTGCGCCGGTCGTTCAGAAAGTAGTGGCAAACTACTGAACGTAAAACTTGCCAAGACATCAACAGCAGCTGAAAAAAGCTGGTGTTGACTGCAATTTCCTGTAAAGGATATGCGAAAAACTAAACAACATTATATGGTTAACTGATGACTTACGGCTATAAAATTATATGGTTAACTGATGACTTACGGCTATAACAGTATATGGTTAACTGATGACTTACGGCTATAATATTATATGGTTAACTGATGACTTACGGCTATAACATTATATGGTTAACTGATGACTTACGGCTATAATATTATATGGTTAACTAATGACTTACGGCTATAACAGTATATGGTTAACTGATGACTTACGGCTATAACAGTATATGGTTAACTGATGACTTACGGCTATAACAGTATATGGTTAACTGATGACTTACGGCTATAACAGTATATGGTTAACTGATGACTTACGGCTATAACAGTATATGGTTAACTGATGTCTCACACCTATAACATGATGTTAGCGGGCGTCACACTTCTGTATCACGTAGTAGACGGGGTCGGAGGTCTGTAACATGATGTAATTCACGGGTGTTTCACATCTACAAAATTATGTGGTTACAATAGCATCTTACATTAAGACCACGTCCTACAGGACAGTACTACACACGACCTGTTCAATTTGTAATGCGATATAATAATCAGTTAATACAGTTCTTTCAAAGAATATCAGTTTGGTGGGCATAATGTAAACAGCCTGCGTTATGCTGGCATGGCTTTGGTCGCTGAAAATGGAATAAGTTACAATAAAAGATATATATAATTTTATGGTGATGCCAAAGGAACAGATTGTGCCTAAATGTGCAATTAAAGTAAGTGACGTTATTTTGGGGCAAGTTGTTACAAACTTTTCTTATCTCCTTCTGTCTCATCTAGTTGTTACAAACTTTCTTATCTCCTTCTGTCTCATCTAGTTGTTACAAACTTGTCTTATCTTCTTTTGTTTCATCTAGTTGTTACAAACTGTCTCATCTAGTTGTTACAAGCTTTTTCTTATCTCCTTCTGTTTCATCTAGTTGTTATAAACTGTCTCATCTAGCTGTTACAAACTATTATTATCTCCTTCTGTCTCACCTGTTGTTAGTTAGATCCTTCTATCTCATCTAGTTGTTACTTTAGATCATTCTATCTCATCTAGTTGTTACTTTAGATACTTCTGTCGTGGTTAACAACTTGACTCCCACCGTTATATTACTTAACTCCTGTACCCTCATTTCCTGATTAGTTGTGTCATATATTACATACTTCTGTTTCATCTAGTTGTTACATGAAACTTCTCTATCCCCTCCCTGTCTATACTTTAACACCTTGTCTCCATCGTTATATTAATTTTGCACGTTAATTTCTGTTGAGGACACGCCTTACGTTGATTTTCACAATGGTATAAGCGTCAATGGTTCTGAAAGCAATGCCAAACTACTAGACGTAACATTCATAGTAAAATCACTAACAGGCAATACATATCAGGATTGATTGCGACGTCCTAATGAGCATGCAATCAAAGACTGCTTGGGAGACAACTAGTTAAAGCAATAACTGGCCGGAACAGAAACAGATTTCGTGATGTTTTCTTTATTTCGAACATAATCAACAATTTTGTCTTTCATGCATACTTGTAGCAGAAAACAAAACACTAAAATGTATTGCTTCATTTCCGCTCATCAATAATTGATGTTTGCCGAGTTTCATTTCCTCGTGGCCGTTTTTCCCTCACTGCAAACATTGTTGAGATTGTACATGGAGAGAAACGTTATTATCGTATTTCTAAGGCAGAGATGACGGAAGCTATGAGGAATGGAGTTGTACGCTCCATCTCATAAAACTAATGCTCATCTCACGGACATGTGAATTGCAGTAGCTTCTTCTTTTCGCTAGCATGTACTTTCTTCTCAAGTCTCGCTACAGGCAGTGACAAGCGAGATGATGTTTATAAATGACATATTATCGATTTTTTTTCCTCACGCCACTAAATCACACTGATATGAAACAAACACGGTTTTGTGTGCGCCTTTTGTGGTTTCTCTGTTTCCGGCTCAAATCAAACCTGATTTGTTTGTGGTCGGATAAAGATCTTCTTCTTCTTCTTCTTCTTCTTCTTCTTCTTCTTCTTCTTCTTCTTCTTCTTCTTCTTCTTCTTCTTCTTCTTCTTCTTCTTCTTCTTCTTCTAGATCAGCTTTCTCGAACAACAAACAGTTTTCCTATATTTCTGTATGGTCAAAATGTGCATAATGTTGGGAATTATTTCAGGAAATAACGATTAGTAAGGGATCTGGCCAACCCACTTCATACCGCGACCTAGTTTATCCCCATTGAAGCGAGTTGTTGGTTCCTGCGATGTTGCCTTCAAACCCTACTGTAGTAGTTAATATAGCGTCATTCTTTTACCGTAGCTTTTCTAAGAACATAACTTATTACTATTAGGTCGGCGGGGAAGTGATCTGAAAACACCAGATTCACTCATGTACAAGGATTCATTTGCACTTAGATCAGATCATCTGTGATCATCTGGAAGTAGCGGGTTTAAACCTTGATTTGCCTAGAACCTTCCATGTTTTCTATTGTCTAGTGTGTCGAGAGAAAACAGAAACTGTTGGACCTACATGTTACAAGGGGTAGCGTTTATCAAGATAGTTAGTTGCATATCCTTCACAGGACCCATGTGCCACAGAGCGTGGACCAAGAAGAAGGAAAATAGGACATTCAACAAGATCTGAATATGAAGAACTCTAGCTCATAAACACCGGACACCGAAATACGCTGACTATGTTAAACGTCACAGTGGTTTGGAAAGCACGGTGATGGGAGCCGTGGTTACTGGAAGAAGAATCGGGGCATACCAACACGTAGGTGCCAACAAGATATTAAAGACCCCTTGGGCATAGATCTCTTCTGTAGATAAGACAAGGAGAATCAGCTCCCATTGTTCCTCCTGTTGATCGCACAACGAGAATCTGCTGCCATATTCCCTGCCACGTAACACAAGTGGGAGAATCTTCTCCCATTTATCACACAAGAAGAGTCTGCTCCCTTTGTTTCTACTATATGTCACACAAAGAGAACCTTATCTTCCTCCACCCCTCTTTCATAGTCCCCTCCAATTGACCGCACCAGGAGAATCTCCTTCCATATATCACACCAGAATATCTTTCTCCTCTCCCCCACCCATAGTCTCATCCCATAGTCTCATTCCATTGACCACACTAGGAGGATATCCTCCCATTGACCACACTAGGAGAATCTTCCCTACCTCGCCCATAATCTCCTCCCATTGACCACACTAGGAGAATCTCCTCCCATATACCACACTAGAAGAATCTTTTTCCCCTCCTCCACCCATAGTCTCCTCCCATTGACCGCACCAGGAGAATCTCGTCCCATTGAACGCACTAAGAGTATTTCCTTCCATATACCACAAAGGTGTCACCTCTTTCTCACCACCCCCACCTAGTCTCCTCACATTTACCCCACTAGCAGAATCTCCTCCCATTGACCGCATTAGGAGAAATCTCCCCCCCCCCCCCCCCCACTAACCACACTAGGGGAAATTTCTGCCATATATCACACTAGAAGAATCTTTTTCTGCCCTCCCAACCCGTAGTCTCCTCCCATTGACCACACTATGAGAATCTACCCTATATATCACACTATGAGAATCTACCCTATATATCACACTAGGAGAATCTACTCACATAGTTCCCGTCTATGTATCACACAATAGAAGTCACCCCTCATAGTTTCTTATACAACACACAAGGAGAATTTTCTGTTGCATTCATGAGCTCCATTGTATGACAAAGAGCTGTTGTATTTAATATCTCCACTATACGACAAACTGGTGCATGCATTAGCTCCATTATACGATAAACTAGTGCGTTCATTAGCTCCATTATACGACAAACTGGTGCATTCATGAGCTCCATTTACGACAAACTGGTGCTTTCATTAGCTCCATTATATGACAAACTGGTGCATTCATTAGCTCCATTATATGACAAACTGATGCATTCATTAGCTCCATTATATGACAAACTGGTGCATTCATTAGCTCCATTATATGGCAAACTGATGCATTCATTAGCTCCATTATATGACAAACTGGTGCATTCATTAGCTCCATTATAATATGACAAACTGGTGCATTCATTAGCTCCATTATATGACAAACTGATGCATTCATTAACTCCATTATATGACAAACTGGTGCATTCATTAGCTCCATTATAGACAAACTGGTGCATTCATTATCTCTATTAAACAACAAACAACTGTTACATGCATTAGCTCCACGATATATACAACTGTTGCATTCATTAGCTCCATTATACGACAGACAGCAGTTGCATTCATTAGTTCCGTTATACGACATACGACAGTTGCATTCATTAGCTTCGCATTGCTGTAAAGAACAGTTGCATTCAATAGCTCTATAATGCAACAAAGAATTGTTGTATTCATGAGATCCACAATACGACGAACTGCTGCATTCATTAACTCAACAATACAACGAAGAACTGTTGCATTCATTAACTTCACAAAACGACGAAGAACTTTTACATTCATTAGCTTCACAATACGACGAAGAACTATTGCATTCATTAGCTCCACAATACGACGACCGACTGTTGAATTTATTAGCTTCACAATACGACGAACTATTGCATTTATTCGGTCCACAATATTGGAAAGAATGGTTGCATTCATTAGCTCCACAACACAACAAAGAAGTGGTGCATTAATTTACACCACAATTTAAACATGAACTGTTGCATTCATTGGCTCCACATTTCGACAAAGATCTGCTGTATTCATAATCCCCACTAAAAAGTTAACAAATGTCGTTTACCTGTAAAAGAAGGGACAAGCATTCGTTTCACCCATTCGGTAAATTGGATATGTTTAAAGATCCAGCGACTGTCGGGTCTGTAAATAAACAGAGTTATCATGTTTTGTGTTTGGGTGTGCATACTCCAGGGTAGAGCAGTAACAGGTGTTTGTTGTCTGTGACTCAGAATATTAGCACATTCTGTCTTCTACACTCGAAACTCGGACACAACCGTATTGATTACGGTATTGAACCGTATGATTGCGATGCACATTTTGAGAACGGAGTTGCCTATATCATCCAGACTGATTCAGTAATTGTATATCAGGTGTGTTGATTATTAGTTTATGTTGCGCCACCTAAGTGGCTCAAAGATCACAGCAAATTTCCCATATTGCACTTAGAGTGGCTCATGCAATTGAGACTACAGGTTCGGGTTAAGTGAGGTATGTGCCTCGTGTTCAGTTCCTGTATTTCTCGTCACTTTTACTAATCGGCTCATTGACATGTATTAGAATGTTCAGTTAAAAGTCCACCTGAAACATTGAGCGTCACATGACCAATTGCCAGCCACACTGTGCGTGTAAACAGGCAACGTGTGGGATGACATAGATCTAATGCACACGTGCCAGTTCTGTGTCACTGAGCTATTGTATCAGCTGTCATTGTTGTGTCACTGAGCTGTTGCATCTGCTGTCATTGCGGTGTCACTGAGCAGTTGTATCTGCTGTCAGTGCTGTGTCACTGAGCTGTTGCATCTGCTGTCATTGCGGTGTCACTGAGCTGTTGTATCTGCTGTCAGTGCTGTGTCACTGAGCTGTTGCATCTGCTGTCGGTGCTGTATTTGAACTGCTGCATCTGTTGTCAGTGCTGTCTCACTGAACTAGCTGTTGCTACTGGGTTAGCACCATATACGGAATGCTGAACCCATGGTGGGATTAATAATCATACTGCACAACAGTAGCAGACGTCCATCTGGTCAAAAATATCAGAGCTTTCAAACTTCCGGTGCTCTGCTGCTGAGTAGGCGGTTCAACTGTTACTCCGGCATTCAGTTAAATTTAAACGTTGACTTCTCGTTTAGAAAGTAATAGCAAGCTACTAAAAGTAAAATTGCCAAGAAAATCCGTCTGGGATTGATAGCAACGGACATGCACCAACTCCAGCATAATTTCAAGTATCATTGAGGTCGGCCATCTGACACAGCCTGTTTTTGTTTCAAGCTTACTCTTTCCTGTGTGTATGGCGTGGATTAAAGAGTAACTTGGAGGGCTAAATAGCAATTAGGCAATGACACAACAGTGGTCGAGTTTTGTGAAGGCAATATACTTGCAAGGGCCATTAGCAGCCCCTTGCTTGTGTTTGGAAGAGCACTAGTCTTGTTGAAACATGGCCAGTTAGCAGATGTGATGTTGATGTGCGTATATAGTACGTAACGGGTTATTGTTTTTCCCGTATAACGACTTCTGTTTCGCCATGGAAACTAGATGACATACTCTACCAGCCCGCTTGCCTGTATTGATAAGTCCGGCGGTTCTTGTGTTAGCAGCTGTGGCTATCCTTGCTAGATTAGCGGCCTGGAGCTGCAGGCGCAGTTCGTTGTTACACGGACGTTATTGTCTCGTCATTGTTGTTACACAACTCGTAATCTACTTGCCTATCTGGTGAGCTGTCCTCCGAGTTGGAAGGCTGGCGCATCTCGAACATTTTAATGTTTCTTTTCGGCCCTACACAGCAGAAGATCACTCTCAGCAATGCCGCACATTCCCGCCGGAACTCGCCAGAACACAGTAGAAGCTGAGCACCAAATACCACCTGGTTAAGGCTAGATAGGATTTCGGTGATCTTTTTGGTCAGCTCCATGCGAGCGACTAGGTCCACGCTGAGCCACGAGGACGGCATGTGGATAGTCCAGGATGTTCGTGACGGTGGCGGGGACGGCCAGAAGGAAGAAAGACATGGACACAACTATGACCGGCACCACGAAAGAGTCCTTGCTGGCGTCGGTCTGGGGAGAACCGTGCAACTCCTGGAAGTACCTCAGCAGTAGGGCGATGATGTGGACGAGGTTGAGGGAGATGATGAGAAATAAAGGCAGGTATGTGTAGACAGTCGCCGACCACCACGGCCAGATGAGGATGTGCATGTCTCCTTGCTGAAACGGAACGTAGCAGCCGTGCGGCTGCAGCTCGTAAGTCCACATGGCGTGGATACTGACCACAATCAGGCCTATGACGATTGCTGTCACTGCTGCTTTAGCAGAGAACACTGAACAGTGGCTCTGGGTGCCTGAGCGAGACAAGGTATACAACAAGCGGTCTATGTTCATGGCCACAACAAACCAAATCCCACAGTAAGTGATCACATTTGTAACAAAGCTCCACAACCTACAGCTCCAGTCTGTCAGATTAGATACATATATTTTATTGAAGGCGAAGCATACCCAGCCAATCCCCAGCATTAAGTTGAGCGTCAGTAGATTGGCAACAGCGTAAGCACACATATAAAAACACACGGAGTTCCTTCTCAGCTTCTTCCGTCTGAGAACGAATAAGGCAATGAGGTTGCTTAAATTTCCTACAATGATCACGACGGGAGTCATGTAGCGGAGAAGATCGTCCCGCATTTTGATGTCGCCGTGGTTAAGCAAGAGATCATAGAAAGAGCTCCCGTTATAGAAGGCGTCGCTGCTGTCGTTACCGTCTGCATCTACTGCCAGGTGACCACTGAATGACGGCGCGAGCCCCGAACAGTTGTCGAAAAGCGCGCCAGTGTAGTATAGTGAGCTGAATTCTGCGGTGACCGTGGTTCCCCCGTCCGCCGAGAGAGGCTGAGTCGTGGAGACAGGCGACCGCTCGCCACTCATTCTCAGCGCGTCGCCCATATTGTCGCTGACATTGCAGTGGCTGTGAGGTTACATCAGCTGTGGGCCGCTCAATCTGTAAATGGAAACCAATCATGATAGTTAGTTACAAGGTGTGTGTGTGTGGGGGGGGGGGGGGGGGGGGGGGGAGAGAATTTATTCGCGCTGTACAATACTGTTGGAGACATTACCGAAGAATACTCCGCACATGACTTTTCCCCGTACAGGCATTCTTCTTCTTCTTCTTCTTCTTCTTCTTCTTCTTCTTCTTCTTCTTCTTCTTCTTCTTCTTCTTCTTCTTCTTCTTCGGCACCACCTATGTCATGGCATAATCAGCTGAGGTGACCAGTCTACCCTTAGTGGCTGAGGGGAAGCGGGCGGGGGGGGGGGGGGGTTTGCTGGTGGCCGGAGTAGCGAGGGAAGTCGTCCCTGAGCCAATATTGGTTGGGGAATTATTCTGAACGTAAACTTGCCCAGGAATCACGACCAGCCAAAACAATGCTGTTGTTGACTGCTACGTCCTGTAAAGGATATGCAACTAACCCGTGATTGAACCCCGAGCATTGGATTTATAGGCACGAGAACTTACCACTTTGCCACCGTGATTCACTGATTTTTAGATATATTTAGTGAAACATTTAAAACGTTAAGTTACCCCCATGTCCTTTACAGAATGTTGCAATCAACATCAGCACGTATTGGCAGATTGTGATTTACTATGCAATTTTACGTTTAAAAGTTTGCCTTTGTTTTCTGAACCGCCGACACTCATACAGCCGGAATCAACACAAAGCGATGTGCTTTCAAATCTCCTGCGGCTGATTTTGAACCTTCGTCTCGGTATGTCGGGGATGTGTGAAACTGCATTCACTAACCACTAACCCACAGACCCCTTTAGTGTAATATTATATTTCTCTTAATTTTACATCATCATCATCATCATCATCATCATCCAAACGATAATCACCATCTTAATCATCAGGGTAGGCAGTCCTAAGATTGGTGTTAAATTCTTCTTCTTCTTCTTCTTCTTCTTCTTCTTCTTCTTCTTCTTCTTCTTCTTCTTCTTCTTCTTCTTCTTCTTCTTCTGTGGTATCAACGATTAGAACTCTCCAATGCCAGTCTTTCAGATATTTTGATAAAGTTATGTTGCTTATTTTATTATTTGTTGTTCAGTCTTTCTACATATATTTTTCTCTGTCTTTCGTTGCCTATTTTATCTCGCAATTTTCCCCACTAAGGGGTCTCCATGGCGAAGTTGTTCAGTAATAAGCTTTGAAGGTCGCGGGTTGGTTCCATGGACTGGGTCGTTCAGGCCAATAAACCACCTTTTCCCGGAGATTCCTGGAGAGCATCGCTGGAGCTACCAAGTTTTGATTTGTGCGATGCTCCTGACAAGCGACTAGCCCTACTGCTCAGAGTGACCAAGCCAGCTGGGCTAAAACCCGGTGCAATTGGGTCGATCCTCTCGACTTTTGTACATCGCTTTTACTGTTATTTTCCCATATAAGGCTATTGTTCATGTTTCTGTTCCACCACTAATGTTGATTTTCACTGTAAATGTATCTACTCCCTGTAGTGTTAATGAGTTATCTAGCAGCACTTGCAGCTCCTAGTCCCTGAGGGATTGCCTTCTTGTGTTTCGACGATTCCCTTCTTGTGTTTCGACGATTCCCTACATGCTTCTCAAAGGCCACATCGCCACTTCCTGCAGTTCTATCACCCGCTTCATGTCTCATTGCCCAGCATTCGCATCCATGCAGAAGACCACACGCACACACCTGTTCAGTTAGTGGATTATTTCTGTGCTGGTGACATGCCTGTCTGTAGTCCTACCACAAAAGTGGGTCACCGTGAGATAGTGTGACCCTGACCAGACCAGGGAATTAGGCATCATCATCATATTACTTACAGAGGTCAGCCTGGCCCAATGGATAAGAGCTATCGTTCTCAAACATCCGGTGTATTGATGCTGAGGAAGGGGGTTCAACCTCTACACCGGTCACTGGACTACAATGTTGATTCGCGTCCTTGACTTGGGGACGTGAATTACAAGTGTACCTTTGAAATCAGAGTGGGTTCGCCTAGATGGCGAGGGACACTGATAATAGGGCAAGCTAACCCACACACAAACTTCAGTCTATTGCTACTAGAAGTAGCGTGTATGGACTACGCTCGAAATCAACAGCGACCGCGCAAAAAATATAGAAAAAACAGCGCCAGTTTATACAGTGTAGGGGAAGTAACCTGAAAACTCTCGCCGCCAGGTAAGCTTACATTACGTCCCGTGGATAACCCCTGCACCGTCAAGGCTTAACACGTTAAGGATAACTATCATTGCACAGAGATGTTTCTATAAGTGCTTAGTCTCCTCAATATATCACAGAAGGAGAATCTCAGCATAGTGCACGAACTTGGGGGTACAAACGCCTATAGACCACAATCACACACGTCATAAATAATAATTATATGAGGCGATTTTCTGATTTTGAAATATAGCATGGTCATCGGTATGTTGGCACTACTCTTCTCGATTTCCAACTGCCGATGCATCTTCAGCATACCCGCCGAGTTACATCTTTATATGAGAAAGCCAGACGTCCGACCCATTACGCCAGGATTAGATGAGACATGCCTACATGTTCGTATGTTGTAACAATAAAGTTAATTCAGACCGTGAAACGAATCAGTTCTGCACGAACCATGTGCTGCAGACGTTAATATATCTAAGCCATTCCGCCACAACACACGAATAACAGTTCGTTTCGCTTTTCTGGTCACATAGCTGTTGAGTATGTATGTGCGTTCGTGTATTGTGTGGTATGAGTACGTGCATGAGTATGTGTGGCTCATACCCACTTACATTAATATGCACCAGGAAGGTAGTTAGTTAGTTAGTTAATTAGTTAGTTAGTTAGTTAGTTAGTTAGTCGACATATCATCCTCATTGCACATCGAACCATTCAGTCCATAAGTGCTCGGATCCCCTCCTCAGCACATCCCGCAGCGTATAGCGGCTAACGACGCCAGTTCTGTGTTGGTTTATCAATCTTCTTTGGCTTCCTGCGTAGTGTTCTAGTTTGGCCACCCCTCTTTTGATTTGCTGTTCTCGCAGTCTGACCATGGTTGTAGATACGCAGTCATCACTTGGTTCTCGTACAAGTCTTACTTCTCGTAGAGCATTCAGAATGTCTGCCTGGTCCATGGCGCGTCCGCCCACCACCTTAGCCTTACCTGCGAGCTTGTCATCCCGCTCATTTCCTTGTACTCACGCATGCCCTGGCACGAAGATGAAACTAATCTTTGTCAGCCGAGACCGCTCCAGAGACAGCAACCACTCTCTTCTGATCCACCCCATCTCTATCCTCTTGAGCATGCTCATTGAGACGCTAAGAAAACATGCCCTATTTAATGTCTGTGTCTCGAGTCATGTTATTGCTTTACTTACTGCCATGACTTCTATAGTTAGGCTACTTGTGGTCTCAACAAAAGCACCAGAGTCCTCCTTCACAATTCTCCCTCTGGCCCGCGCCGTGAAGGCCCATGAGCTTCTCACATGTCGGACGACCGACCCATCTGTGTAGATGACAGCATCACCGTCTAACGAATTCTCGAAAATCAACGCTTGTACTTCCCCTCCACAGCAGCCGGATTTTCTTGTCTGCATTTTCTGTCTAGTTGGATGCAAACTGAAAAGGACGTACAGAAATCTGTTGGCACTTGTACCCACTCCTCGCCAGGTTCTAAGTCCTCCAGTGAACACACCTGTTGAAGAATATCTTCGGCTTGACCCATCCACGACCTTCCTCTTTTTAACCTGCTGCCCTTCGCCTTCCTAATTTCACTATGCAGTGGATGTTGTGTGTTTGCGTTAATTCTGAGGTAGGGACGTGCTCTGCAAATTTGTAGTCTTCAATGGTTGGAAAATCAAGAAGGTAGCGCATCGCCCTGCATACTGTATTTCTTGTACATCCAAGAATAATGCGCATAGCTTCATTTTGTATCCTGCCCATCCTTTCTATCTGCTTACGGCTGAGAGTCAGGATTGCCATCGCATACTCAGAAACAGACATGACCAGCCCCTCATATAGGAGGCATAGATGGCGCTGCTCACAGTTTGCTGCCACCATCATCCGCATCGCAGCCACCAGGAAGTTACACCCGTAGGCTGTTTCTGCGTGACTGAATTCTCCCGTTTTCTGTAACCAGCGACGTTGAATTTCCAGCCATTATTTCATTATTTCCTCTCTCTATCTCTCTCTATCTCTCTCTCTCTTTCTCTCCCTCCCTCTCTCTCTCTCTCTCCCTCTCCCCTCTCTCTCTCTCCCTCTCTCTCTTTCCCTCTCTCTCCCTTCTCTCTGTCTCTCTCAGACTCTCTGTCTCTCTGTCTGTCTCTCTCTCTCACTCTCTCTTTCTCTCTCTCTCTCTCTCTCTCTCTCTCTCTCTCTCTCTCTCTCTCTCTCATTCTAAGTACGTGGACAATCACATAACAAAAGGGCGAGAAACGTCTGCCATTAAGTGTCCTTCTTTACAATGTTTCTACAGCTCTCATTATTTCACTTAGCTTGTCGTTAGAAAGAGCGGCGGCCCCATGCTCAGGCTAAAAAACTGACAGACATTGTTTATGGGAGAATCAATTACGTGGTTAAATAAACTCCAAACTCGGCAATGCGAACAGATAAAACAGTACAGCAATTCTCGTTGACCTAATGCTCATATCATGTAGCTCCGAAATGTTCCAGAAGTCTCCGAATCTTGTTTAAATGCTTCAATGGATCTTGGATATTAGTTCTTCTTCTTCTTCTTCTTCTTCTTCTTCTTCTTCTTCTTCTTCTTCTTCTTCTTCTTCTTCTTCTTCTTCTTCTTCTTTTGGGGATGTGTGGATGGGTAGGAGATGTGTGAGGAGATGTGTGTGTGGGTGAGGGATGTGTCTTTGGGGTGTGGTGTTGTGTGGGAGTGGAGCTGGGTGTTGATAAAGGATGTGTGTGTGGGTGGGTGGGGTGTAGTTGGGTTTGCGGGTGGGTGAAGGATGTGTGTGAGGGTGGGGGATATGTGTTTAGATGGGTGGTTGGGGTGTGTGAGTGTAGGTGGGTAGATAGGAGATGTATGTGTTGAGTGGGTGAGGGATGTATGGGTGTTAGTGGTTGAGGGATAAGTACGTGTGTCTAGGGATGTGTGAGGGGATGAGATTATGGGTTGGGGATGTGTGTGCGTGGATGGGAGGTGTGTGTTTGTGAAAGGGGGATGTCTTGGTGGGTGGGATGTGTGTGAGGGATGTGTATATGGGTGGGGAGATTGTGCGTGGGTGGGGATGTGTGTGTGTGTGTGTATGGGTAGGGGTGTGTGGTTAATGGATGTATGGCTGGGGGATGGGTGGGTGGAGGATGTGTGGTTGGGTAGAGATGTGTGGGTGGGTGATTGTATATGAGTAAGGGTGTATGGTTAAGGGATGTTTGGTTGGGGGATGGGTGGGTAGAGGATATGTGGGTGGGTGAGTGTGTGTAGGTTAGGAGATGGTGGGGGATGTTTGTAGGGGTGGGCTCGGGATCTGTGAGTGGGCTGGGGGAGATGGGAGATTATGTGGGTGGGTGCGGAATTTGTGCGTGGGTAGGTGCGGGATATGTGAGTTGACGGGGAGGGGGGATGTGTGGGTTGGG
This sequence comes from Cepaea nemoralis, assembly GCA_014155875.1. Classification (NCBI taxonomy): domain Eukaryota; kingdom Metazoa; phylum Mollusca; class Gastropoda; order Stylommatophora; family Helicidae; genus Cepaea; species Cepaea nemoralis. The sequence goes on along the minus strand of JACEFZ010024194.1, from coordinate 277,739 downwards.
GAATTTATGTGTGCTTGGGGTGTGGGTGGATGGGATTGTGGTGGGTGAGAGGTGGGTGGGGAGATGTGTAGGTGTAGGGATATGGTGGATGGGTATGTAGGGTATGTATGTGTGTGTGTGTGTTATGTGTGTGGTTGGGTGGGGGAGTTGGAGTGAATGGGGGATGTGTGGGTGGATTGTGGATGTGTCTCACAACATAGTAATATGCATTGTTTATGTTTACAAAATTCATGTGACAATGTTTTTTCCTATACACTGTTGATGAAAGAAAGATGAGTGATTGGAAGGGCCGAATGTTAGGCGGGCCTGCGTGCCCAATTTGTTACCCTTTGAGAATAAAGTCTGTTCGTTCGTTCGTTCGTTCGTTCATTCGTTCTTCTTCTTCTTCTTCTTCTTCTTCTTCTTCTTCTTCTTCTTCTTCTTCTTCTTCTTCTTCTTCTTCTCAACCTGCTTATCCTCCGCTACTTCTTTAGCGATTAACGTTTGCTATGCCTCGTCCTCTTCTATAGCGACCAACGTTTGATGTCCGTCTATTCCGTTCGCTCCGTCTATTCCGGCAGGCGTGTGTCATGAACAGTGCTTATCGCCTGAAGCCTTCACTGGTCCCCAAGAATTTGTCTAGAGGGGTCGCTCTTGTAGGCTCTTGTATCTTTGTGGTCGCTCTTGTAAGCTCTTGTAGGCCCTTGTATCTTTGTGGCCGCTCTTGTAGGCTCTTGTATCTTTGTGGTCTCTCTTGTAGCCTTTTGTATCCTTGTGGTCATTCTTGTAGGCTCTTGTATCTTTGTGGTCACTCTTGTAGGCTCTTGTATTTTTGTGGTCACTCTTGAAGGCTCTTGTATCTTTGTGGTCACTCTTGTATCTTTGTGGTCACTCTTGTAGGCTCTTGTATCTTTGTGGTCGCTCTTGTATTTTTGTGGTCACTCTTGAAGGCTCTTGAATCTTTGTGGTCGCTCTTGTATCTTTGTGGTCACTCTTGTAGGCTCTTGTATCTTTGTGGTCACTCTTGTATTTTTGTGGTCACTCTTGTAGGCTCTTGTATCTTTGTGGTCACTCTTGTAGGCGCTTGTATCTTTGTGGTCACTCTTGTAGGCTCTTGTATCTTTGTGGTCACTCTTGTATTTTTGTGGTCACTCTTGAAGGCTCTTGAATCTTTGTGGTCGCTCTTGTATCTTTGTGGTCACTCTTGTAGGCTCTTGTATCTTTGTGGTCACTCTTATAGGCTCTTGTATCTTTGTGGTCACTCTTGTAGGCTCTTGTATCTTTGTGGTCACTCTTGTAGGCTCGTGTATCTGTATGGTCGCTCTTGTAGGCTCTCGTATCTGTGTGGTCGCTCTTGTAGGCTCTTGTATCTTTGTTGTCGCTCTTGTAGGCTCGTGTATCTTTGTGGTCACTCTTGTAGGCTCTTGTATCTTTGTTGTCGCTCTTGTAGGCTCTTGTATCTTTGTGGTCACTCTTGTAGGCTCTTGTATCTTTGTGGTCACTCTTGTAGGCTCTTGTATCTTTGTGGTCACTCTTGTAGGCTCGTGTATCTGTATGGTCGCTCTTGTAGGCTCTCGTATCTGTGTGGTCGCTCTTGTAGGCTCTTGTATCTTTGTTGTCGCTCTTGTATCTTTGTGGTCACTCTTGTATCTTTGTGGTCGTTCTTGTAAGCTTTTGTATCTTTGTGGTCGCTATTGTAGGCTCTTGTATCTTTGTGTTCGCTCTTGTAGGCTCTTGTATCTTTGTGGTCGCTATTGTAAGCTCTTGTATCTTTGTGGTCGCTCTTGTATCTTTGTTGTCGTTCTTGTAAGCTCTTGTATCTTTGTGGTCGCTATTGTAGGCTCTTGTATCTTTGTGGTCGCTCTTGTAGACTCTTGTATCTTTGTGGTCGCTCTTGTAGGCTCTTGTATCTTTGTGGTCAATCTTGTAGGCTCTTGTATCTTTGTGGTCGCTCTTGTAGGCTCTTGTATCTTTGTGGTCACTCTTGTAGGCTCTTGTATCTTTGTGGTCGCTCTTGTAGGCTCTTGTATCTTTGTGGTCAATCTTGTAGGCTCTTGTATCTTTGTGGTCACTCTCGTAGGCTCTTGTATCTTTGTGGTCACTCTTGTAGGCTCTTGTATCTTTGTGGTCACTCTTGTAGGCTTTTGTATCTTTGTGGTCGCTCTTGTATCTTTGTGGTCACTCTTGTAAGCTCTTGTATCTTTGTGGTCACTCTTGTAGGCTCTTATATCTTTGTGGTCGCTCTTGTATCTTTGTGGTCACTCTTGTAAGCTCTTGTATCTTTGTGGTCACTCTTGTAGGCTCTTGTATCTTTGTGGTCGCTCTTGTATCTTTGTGGTCACTCTTGTATCTTTGTGGTCACTCTTGTAAGCTCTTGTATCTTTGTGGTCACTCTTGTAAGCTCTTGTATCTTTGTGGTCACTCTTGTAGGCTCTTGTATCTGTGTGGTCACTCTTGTAGGCTCTTGTATCTATGTGGTCACTCTTGTAGGCTCTTGTATCTATGTGGTCACTCTTGTATCTATGTGGTCACTCTTGTATCTATGTGGTCACTCTTGTAGGCTCTTGTATCTTTTTGGTCACTCTCGTAGGCTCTTGTATCTTTGTGGTCACTCTTGTAAGCTCTTGTATCTTTGTGGTCACTCTTGTAGGCTCTTGTATCTGTGTGGTCACTCTTGTAGGCTCTTGTATCTGTGTGGTCACTCTTGTAGGCTCTTATATCTTTGTGATGGCTCTTGTAGGTTTTTGTATCCTTGTGATGGCTCTTGTAGGCTCTTGTATCTTTGTGATGGCTCTTGTAGGCTATTGTATCTTTGTGGTCACTCTTGTAGGCTCTTGTATCTTTGTGGACACTCTTTTAGGCTCTTATATCTTTGTGATGGCTCTTGTAGGCTCTTGTATCTTTGTAATGGCTCTTGTATCCTTGCTGTTCTGGCGAAGTCATGGCAGTCTTGCAGGACATGCTCTGGGGTTTGCTGTGGTGCTCTAAAGCTGCATGTCGTGAGACCCGTTTTGTGGCGTTGTGCTCTACGTGTGCAATGAATGCCCTGTTCTGATTCTGAAGATTCTGGCCTACGCATTTCTGTCAAACTCATTTATGCTGTCGTGCTTTGGTCTGTAGTTTTTGTTTTCTTACTCCCATTTCGGAAACTGATGTTTTATCAGAAGTTGACACTGACGATACAACATTGGTGGTGCAAACTTCGCATTCACACTCTAAGCTAAGTGATATGTGTTGTACATTAGCGTCGTCAGAATTGAAAATGTCCGCGAATTCGATATAGACAGATAAAGTTACTTACATATCACACACTGTCGTTGTGTCGGCCCCGGAGCCTTACTGGTCTGAAGAAATAGACCAGCCACCTCTTGTAGTTGAACTCTGACTATTGTCTTGCCAGACAAGCTTACTAATCACTATACCCAGCAGATTTACCAACATATAAATGTTGCTTACTAATTAGTCACTTGTATAAAACATAGCGTGGCATCAGAGTGAAGACATCTCTAATTGTTTTTACGGCTTAAGCGTTTCCATGCAAAAATGGAGAACAAACAATTTCTTCTTCTTCTTCGTTCATCCGGAGTTTTTTTTTCGGATGTGATTGCGTTGTGCCTGTTTACAGCAGAGCTGCGTTCTTGCGCCGTTAGGCCGACACATCCGACTTCTGCGGGCATTTGTTGACCGGGTTAACCTTCCCGGGAACAAACAATTTGATTCTGCTTCATAATGCCCCAGCTCTTTCGTCTCTTATGGTGAAGCAGTACCTCGCAGCGTACGATGTGACTGCCCTGGAATATGCTCCATATTCTCCCAGCCTGCTCTGCCTATGTCTCTTTCCCGGATATGCTTACAACATATGCTTGGCATTGGCAGGGCAGCGATTAAAAGATGATGGGGACATTGTTGCGATTGCTGCAATGCAGCTGAGAGAAGTTTCCAAGAATTGGGCGCAGGAATGTCTCTAGGACTTTAGCCAAACGTATGGTGGTTGTTTGGTCGGTGGGTTGGCTAGTGAGCCCCCTGGACGACTGAGAGTTAAGTCCGATGCATTAACGTTCAAGTTGTTTGAGCCATGAAAAGGGCTTCTTGCGTGGATACAAGTGAGGATGTTGTAGTGACTGGTCTTCCCTTCCGTTACTAAAGTGCCATCTCCACGGAAATGGTTGCATAGTTTTCTTGTCCCTCTCCAAACTCAGAAACCAGCTACTGGAACATCTGGAGATTCATATATCATATATGTCTGCGTGTCTGTATGTCGACCTGTCTATCAATCTGCCTATCAATAATTAATATATCTATCCATCCGTCTCCCCCTCCCTCTCTCTCTCTCTCTTTCTCTGTCTCTCTCTCTCTCTCTGTCTCTGTCTCTCTCTCTCCCTGTCCTCTATTCTCTCTTGTCTCTCTGTCATCTCTCCTCCCCTTCTCTCTCTCTCTCTCTCTCTCTCTCTCTCTCTCTCTCTCTCTCTCTCTCTCTCTCTCTCTCGCTCGCTCGCTCGCTCGCTTCATTCAGCATCATACCTCCAAGTTACATCAGCGCGAGTTAATCAATCAGGGACAATCATCAATTTATGTGATCGGAATACTAGTGGGACCCCAGCCTGGAGAGCGGGCCTGTCACCGACGTACAGCACGCGCCAGCGCAGCCTTCCCGTGTTCACTTCTCTCTCATCACGCGGCCATTGGCTTTTCTTGCTGGCAGGCTCGGCGCAGATTTGTGCCACTGTGCTCACATTCATTCATTCATTTTTTTTTAAAATTCGCATATCCTTTACAGGACATCGCTGTCAACCGCAGAATCTTTCAGCTGTCTGTTGATTTCTTGGCAAGATTAGCGCTCAGTAGCTTGCCATTGCTTTCTGAGCGGCCGGCTCAGTTACCCCGCAAGTCACCAGCGGGGGTAGAACCGCTCCCAGTTCTCGCCCACTACGAGACTCTGCGTGATAAACGGGATTACGGAGAAAGTATTGTAACCCCTCGGCCAGAGAGACCGGCCATTCATTCATACATTTATTTAATTATTCCTATCATACTTACCTACCTGCCTTCCTGTCTGTCTGCCTCAGTCCGTCCTTCATTCATTCATTCATTCATTCATTCATTCATTTAATTATTCCTACCATACTTACCTACCTGCCTACCTGTCTGTCTGACTCCGCACGTCCTTCCTTCCTTCCAAACACACTTACGTACACATATATATAAGTACGTACATATTAGGGACGTTCATTTGAAACCCGTTCCAATGTCTTTATTACAAAAGCATGAAAAAAACATTAACAGGTGTGGTAGAATTAAACAAAGAATGAATTATGCACCATGGGTTGGTAGAAGAAGTCGCCGTAGGCATTCAGGCAAGCATCCCATTGCTTAGGTAGGCGGCGAATGTCGTCCGCAAAAACGGATTGTGGTTGCTCACTGAACCAAGTGTTTACCGCGTTCATTACGTCTGCATCTGTGTGAAATCGTTGCCCCATAGAGAGATTTTTTTTTAGATTTCTGAACAAATGAACATCACATGGTGAAAAATCAGGTCTATAGGCTGGATGTTGCAGAATTTCCCACTTCTTCCTTGCTAATGCTTCCTGCACAATCTTTGCGACATGCGGACGAGCATTATCGTGCAACAAAATCACACCGCGAGAAAGTATGCCGGGTCGTTTCCTTCTTCTTTCGTTTGCTTGAAATATGTCTATATCTGCAATGTTGTCTCTTGTATGAATTTAACTGTCTTTTTCAGTTCACACAGTGGTCCATAGAGTTTATCTTCCACTGTCGTCTCTCTGGGCCAGAAGGTTTGCCTAGATATGTTATATTTTGGGCAGTCTTGGAGTATGTGCTCTGCTGTCTGCGACGCCAATCCACATGTGCACATGGCTGTTTCACCAATCTTGAATTTTGTATACATGTGGTTGCGTAATCTATTGTGTCCTGTTCTGAGGCGCAGAATAATGACTTGTTCTGGTCTGTCCATAACGTGGTAGTCATCTTGAGCAGGTTTTGGTTGCTTTCTGACTGATTTGATCATTCTTTTCTTTTGGTGGTATGTAACGTGCGCATCAGGCTGTTCTTCTTTGGCTCCTTCCTTAGCCAATTGATCAGCTCTGTTGTTTCAGGGTACTCCACAGTGGGATGCTATCCACTGTATGGTGACCTTATGCTGACTGCTAAGTTCAGAAAGTAGTGTACTTAGTACTGGCAATTTCCCAGACAGGAGCGCCTCGAGTACTGATTTTGCATCTGTCAGTAACAGGTTGTGTACCATTGCTGGTATTTAGTAATTTCTCTGTTGCTATCTTGATTGCCTCAATTTCAGCATCATAGTTATGGCAGTACTTTCCTGTTGGTTCTCTGGCTGTGTATTATTTGAGTATTCTATGTACACTCCCGCTCCTCCATTTCGAACAGCATTTTGTGCCGACCCATCTGTGTAGACTCGGATCCAGACGTCCTGTGAGTATTCTTCATCAAGGAAGCTGAAAGTGGCTGTTCTGCGCTGCACACTGTTCTGTTCTTCCTGGTCAAATTTTCCTCTCACTTTTGTCTGGATTTGTAATGATAGTCTATGCTCATCTTTACATGGAGTTCGCTCTGGAATAGTCGTTAGTGGGATACCAACTGTGGGCAGATCGGTGGTTTCTCTGCAGAGTCGTTTGGCCTGTTGGATAAAACTACTTCTTTTCAACCGCCCCATAGCTAGGTTTTCAAATCTGTTCTTCATACGGTGGCCTGGCAAGCTGAGGAACTTTTCTGCTTGTATTAGCGTTTACGTATCTCTGCGCTCACTCAGTGCTTGTGTTCTCCCCATCTTCTCCATTTCCACAATAGGGGTTGATCTCATCCCTCCTGTGGTGACTCTAAGTGCTTGATTTTGCACCTTGTCCAGCTCTTGCAGTGTGGTTTTTTGATGCTGAACACCACACAGTTGACCCATATTCCAGGTGTGGTCGTATGCTCTGTTGGTAAACTTTGCTAAGTATTTTCCCACTGGCTCCCCATGTGGTTCCACTTAGCTTTCTCAGGACGGCTATTTTTCTTCTGGCTTTTGCTACTGCTTTGTTGATGTGCTTTGTCCTTGTCAGCCTGCCATCAAATGGTACTCCAAGGTATGTTGATCCTGCCTTTTGTTTTAAAGAGAGGGTAAATAGAATGGTGCTGCACTTGTCAGTGTTTATGCTGACACACCATCTATTTGCCCATGTAGCAAATGTATCTACAGCTCTTTATGGCAATTTGGTGGCCACTGATGCATGTTCATTTGTGCTCCATAAAACCAGGTCATCGGCGTACATTGCCGCTTTAATTCTATGATGTAGATTAGCAACAAGATCATTGATGAAGATTAGAAAAAGTGTGGGGGACAAGACTCCGCCCTGGGGAACACCGTGACGCAGTAGTACTTTCTTGCTCTTGAGTCCGTCTATCTGTACTCGGGCTCTTCTGTTGTGCAAGTATGCTTTCACCCATTTGTACATTCTTCCATTGACTTTGCAGTTTCTCAGTTTATTCATCAGACCTTCTTTCCAGACTTTGTCAAAGGCTTTCTTCAGGTCTATCCATGCCGCAAGAACCAGCTTCTTCTCTTGAAATGCATCCTCAATTTCTTGAGAGAGGTAGGTTGTCTGATCTTCCGTAGAGTAGCACAGCCTAAAGCCAGCCTGCTGTGGCACAATGATGTTTTTACTTTCAATGTACCACTGCAGTCTGTGATTGATGATGCGCTCCAGTGTTTTGCAGAGACAGCTGGTGCGGCTAATTGGTCTGTAGCTAGAGGCAATGGAACCATCTTTCCCTGATTTTAGGAGGGGTATCATGATTGCTTCTCTCCAGGCTTGTGGAACACTGCCTAAGGCCCAGCTGTTATTGAAGATCTGCAACAGCTTTGCTTTGGCCTCTGTTCCTAGGTTCCTGATCATTTCATTGGAGATACCATCAGCTCCTGGTGACTTTCTCATTTTCAGTTTTGATATGGCTAGCTCCAGTTCGCTGATTGTGAAGGGTAAAATAAACAGTCAGAACAGAACCAAATAATATATAAAGCAAGTAGATAGACAAGCTGGTACGTTGGTAGATAAGTAGTCAAGTGTATAAGTGGCGATATAGACAGACAGGTATGCGGAAGATAAAGAGAGACTTAGCGTGGCAAACTTGTCCTCACTGGTGAACAGGAACAAATAAATGCCTTATCCAGTCAGCGGTTGGGTTCAATTCCCTGTTACTTCATATCAGCGTTGCTTTCCCTGGCCGGGGCAATTAAGAGATTGTTATTGAGCCCTGTTGGTAAATGTCTGTCCGTAAGATGTCGTGACTAGTTGGACTATTCTCTAACACAGTGGTTCTCAACCGGTGTGGAATCCCCCAGGATTCGGGGGGAATTAAGATTATTTCAAGATCGCGTTAATTCAAGAACCGATTGCTTGATATTGTTTCCCTTCATACTGTACGGTTCTGTAAGTCTCACCCTTCTAAAATTCAATTTATAAAGTAAGTAGACCCACAAATCATGTTTTATGTGGACGTCTAGACTTGTTTTAGTATGTGCTATTAAAGTTAGCTTCCATTATCACGTATACTGTGTAGGGGCAGGGCAGGATTTTTAGGTAGGAAATACGAAAGGGGGGAATGGCGTTCTGAAAATATGGTGAAGGGGGGCGCATGCCAAGTTTTTAGGTAGGAAATACGAAAGGGGGGAATGACGTTCTGAAAATATGGTGAAAGGGGGGGGGGGGCACGGGCCAAAAAAGGTTGAGAACCACTGCTCAAACACTACTGTGCTAGTTCGCTGCCAACTGTAGGTGTATAGTAGGAAATACTGTCTCTGCTTCCCGGACGGACAGAAACATCAGTGAGCTAGTCCTACAGGAAGCAAGTAAAAAAACCGATAAATGATTAGAGGAGTTAGACTTGGACAGTCACCTTTTTCTGGGTACATTATAGTCAGTCAGTCGCGGTTCCAACTTCACGGCAAAGGGTCGCCCCATTATGCATCATTCCTGTGCCAGTGAATATTACACAAAATGTTCCTCACTAAATCAAATAAAAAGGAACAGACAGGAGTCTCGACAAACCAACAGCCCTCACAGGTATACTGTGCATAATGCCGCAGACAGAATACCAACACAAAAGTCCGCCATTATGTGATATTAGCTAGTATTGATGATGTTGCAACTAGATTTATTGATGATTGTAAAGCTCCTATATTTATTGTACTTGGAGTCTCGCCTGCGGTTGCCTCGACATGGCCAGACCAAATGATAGATCTGAGTGCACGGAGGAATAGGTGGCCAGTTGTTTCTTCTGTTGGCGGACGACGAACGTAGGCGTCGAAACTTCGTCATAACATCAGCCGGCTCTGTGGCGAAGGTATTACGGACGCTGTTCGCAATCTCGCATCCCGCGTTTGAAACACAGCTGCGAGCGATTTGGCAACAGGACTGCCATGCGTTGTTTCATACAAAGGTATGAGTGTCGGTCATTCAGAGAGCAGTGGCAAACTTCTGAACGTAAACTAGTCAAGAAATCACACACAGCCAAAAATGCTGGAGTTGACTGATATTTCCTGTAAAGGATATGCACATAACTTAATATATCAGCTCTTCCGCGAAACAACGTAAAGGGCAGATAAATCATGTGGTCACTTGACTGTTCAAGATCTGCAACAGCGACATTGGGTTTGATTGATGGCGCTGTCTTTAGCAGGATCGATATCCTTAGAGATCACTGTGAATTAGCCACGTTGGGGAGATTAGCTCTTCGATTCTTTGATGCCATATTCGGGACTGTACGATCTCTAAGCCAGACGTGTGTGGCCGGTCGAGATTTGTAACACGTTGGTTTCTTTTAGCAAGGTGGCATTGGAATCAGTTGAATCAATATGTCATGAGGATCAATCCGTGGCAAACACTGCCAGCATTTTGGGACATGTGAGCCCAGATATTGTTATTGTTATGGCTTTGGACAACTGAATGTGAACTTGTGTATATTAGCGTGCAGGTGGTTGATATAGAGACTTTTCTCCCGACTAGGTACGATGGTTCAAAGCTGCCCTACCTCTCTTGAAGCTTAGATACCAGCGGCTGTGCAATACCGGTATTGTAACTTTACATCTGATTTTTTAGGGGGGGGGGGGAGAGAGAGAGAGAGAGAGAGAGAGAGAGAGAGAGAGAGAGAGAGAGAGAGAGAGATGATAGGTGTAACTAGATTATAATGTCGCACATCACATAATGACTGGCTGGGATTAAGACAAAGTTGGTCATGTGGCTTCCGCGGGTTTTGGGTATGTCAACAATCTCCACAATTACTGTGAGCTCTCAGCACATACAGCATAAAGTGGTGAGGTGCTTAACTCCATTGCTTTGCAACGTTTCCTTACTAGAAAAGGTATAATAGCATATGTTGTGACGCATTTCCTTCAAACGAGGGGAATGATGATGTTGAGGTGCTCGTTTGATTGGGCTCCGTCGAAATCGAAGCAACGCTCATCTGGAAAACAATACTGTCCTGCCATACATCATCATCTAGTGGCTTGTCATGTGCAGAACTTTGCTGCTCCCACGAGTCTTTTGAAACGTCTGTCAATCATTAGCCAGCTGTCCTGTCCCTGTAATTATCTATCACGCCTTTATTACATCTATATTGTGGTTTTCTTCTTCTTTCTTCTTCACTGGTGAGTCTACATGGTCAAGCTGTCTGCCTCGCGCTCCGAAGGTTGTGGGTTCAATTCCGGGCAACTTCTTTCGGTACGCGGGTGCATTTCCTCGTAAAAACTGCAGCCCAAAATCATGCGCATGGCTTCGTTTTGTACCTTTTCAAGTCTTCCAATCTGTGTGGGGCTGACAGTGAGGATAGCCAGGGCATACTCGATGCGTGAAAGCACCAGTCCAGGGAACAGTCCTTGGTCCTGTCCGGAGTGCAATGAAGATACCCCAACTGATAATTGATAACTGATATTTTCCTTGCAGACTTCTGGGGGTCGGCGCTGGAGCTACAGAACTCGTGCTTTTCGTGATACTTTCGGCAGGCCGCCCTGTGGAAAGAGACCGAGCCATGTGGGATAAAACCCGGTGCAATGAAGTCGATTCTCTCGACTGTTACGTTATTTTTTGTCTTCTTTGCCTCTTCCTTCCCCACCCCCACCCATCTTGCACACGCAACACCCTGTACCCATGTTCATAATCATACACGCGGACTCTTATCACATACTTGTTAGTACACAACAAAGAAGCAGATGAGTAACATGTGTGTGTGTGTGTGTGTGTTTCATGTTGTTGTACCGGTGTGTGTATGTTTCATGTTGTTGTACCGGTGTGTGTGTTGTGTGTGATGTTGTTGTACCGATGTGTGTGTGTGTGTTTCATGTTGTTGTACCGGTGTGTGTGTGATGTTGTGGTACCGGTGTGTGTGTGTTTCATGTTGTTGTACCGATGTGTGTGTGTGTATGTGTGTGTGTGTTTCATGTTGTTGTACTGGTGTGTGTGTGTGTGTGTGTTTCATGTTGTTGTACTGGTGTGTGTGTGTGTGTCATGTTGTTGTACCGGTGTGTGTGTGTTTATTGTGTGTGTTGTGTGTGTGTGTGTATTGTGTGTGTGTGTGCGCGCGCGCGCTAACGAAGGCTTTAGTCGCAACGTCCATTTTGTCACATATGAGCCCGGTAAGGATTACCGTCTACTTCTAATGTTTTGTTTTTTCTTGTCGTAATTCATGAATTATATTTACCCAACATTGCATATCTCTTCTATACCAAAATGGACCGCTGCGTTTGGCCAATCTCTATTGAATAACTGATAAAAGGAAGGCCGTGACAATCAATATCAGCTTTGACATTCCGGCTCAGGTATCACAAACACAGACATACGGTTGTCGGGAAATACCTTTCACGTCTGCTACAGGCAGCATCACAACTAGCGTAATGAATTCTCCGTGGAATACGCCACGCCATGTCGCAGGTTGAAATCAACCGTCGAAGACAGACCTGCTCCTCGTGTGTCGCTATACTATTAAAAAATTGCTGTAAACACCATCAGCTCAATCGGCTGATTGCGGGAGAATCTGTTTTCTGTTTTTGCTTTCATGGTCCTATTTTGGCTGGTGTTATGAGGGAAAAGCAACGATTACGGAATCTGCGACTGTAAACACGCTCGCTGGCTTGTCGTCAGAGATTAGGCGTTGACAGAATAAGTAGGTAAAAACTCAAGAATCATTTTTAGTTAGTTAGTTAGTTGCGGTTACAACTTCATGGCACAGGGTTTCCCCATAACGCCCCATTCCTGTGTCAGTGAATATCACACAAAATTCCCCTCACTGCCCTATGTGAAAAGTGGAACAGGCGGGAACGAACGAACGAACAAACTTTATTTTAAAAGGGTAACAAATTGGGCACGAGGCCCGTCTTACATTCGGCCCTTTCAATCACTCATCTTTGATTCATCAAATGTGCATGTTACATTAACATAGGGGAAAAAACATTGTCAAATGGATTTTGTAAGCATAAACAATGCATATTACGCATGATACATTCACATGAGAAAACAAAAAAAAACATTCAAATGAAAGTTGTAAACATAAACAGTGCATATTGCAATGTTGTGAGACACATCCCCCATCCACCCTCATATCCCGCAGCCACCAACACATCCCCCACCCACCAAACCTCCCCCACCCACCCACACATACCTCCACGCACTCACACAGAACCAGGCGAGCATACATGCCGCCACACACCCACTGAACCCCACCCACACACATTTCCCCAAGAAGAAGAAGAAGAAGAAGAAGAAGAAGATGATGATGATGATGATGATGATGTAGAAGAAGAAGAAGAAGATGAAGAAGAAGACGAAGGAGGAGGAGAAGAAGGAGGAGGAGGAGAAGAAGAAGAATAAGAAGAAGAAGAAGAAACCACACAGTCTCGATGAGGATAATTTTTACAGTCCTCGATGCTTTTCGGTGGGCACGTGAGTGGAGTTGATAGGGAGCTACGCTGATAATGTCATTAGCGCGGTCAGAAGAGGGTAAGACGTCTGCGTTCTTCGTCTCACTAAGTGAGGAATAAACTGGCCACCTATTGCCCGGTGCACTCAGGCCTACAGCATGTGATGGCCCTAGCACGCCATAGACCTATAATGGGTTACTGCTCAGGGACATGTTTTGAGGCGTTTCGAGTACATGTTGCCTGTCCCATATGTTTTATAGACCAGTGGATACTCCGGGAATGACGTGGTCAACATCACACAACTCGCAGTTTGAAGGATTTATCTAATTACTTTATTTTATGTTGTGCGATTTCTGCAGTATGTACCTGACGAAATGCAGTGAAATATACCTAGCAATAAATCGTGCAATCTATTGTTTGTGTCTTTGTTATTCAAACATAGAATTGTTAAATGTGACGTTATATCGGTACAGTTGCATGGACTGTTGGGCGAGGGACTAATTCCAGTAAAGGGCGGAGAAGATATGTGACTCCAGAATACGGTATATAACACTTGTCAACAACCAAAATGTACCGGGTATGAAAATATCTGATCTTAACTCATTTTGGTGTGCTGAAGACGAAAATGACATTAAAAATGTTGATTGGCTTTTCAGGTTTTCAAGATACATGCTACTAGTTTATTTAATTATGGTCAATGTATGTATATGACGCAACTGTTGTGGGCCATTGCATAATTTCTTCTAATTACCAATAAAAATGTAACTAGAAGTTGATGATGCATTCCTACCTATGATTACGTCACCTTTGTTTATAAATATCGTATCTCTAATAAAATTTTGCCATTAGTCCTTTTGCATTTGTCCTTATAAAAAATATTGTAGTTAGAAATGCCTAGGACATATGTGAACTACACTAATAATTTATGTTATATATGTGGTGAGGCGACATTTCTGTAACAAACACGAAATGTAACTAAAGTGGTTAAGAGGGCGTTCAGTTTGTATTTTGACTGCAGAATATGATATCAAGATAAGAGCGGGGTATCACACATATGCTGCAGTACATGTCAGTGATGAGCATGATGAATGATTTGACCAGGAAATTGCTCCTGTGGAGACGGGGTATTATGGCAACTGGGGCCATTCAATGCTTGCTGATTACTGTTGCACTGTGACAAGAGACACCTCATCGACTGACTACAAGAAACAAGCAAAGAAAGCTCCAAGAGAGTCTCAATATTGGCTGAATGGGTTCAAATGTGCCTTTTTAAAACATTATATGTGAACTTTAAATAATGCATTTTTTATCATTGTATGTTGAAATATCAATTAATTGAGTATATAACCATAATTTTATAATGCAAAGGAGAAAGACCAACTGTTGACCCCAGAGAATTAAACAAGCATACGTTACTTGTATTACTGTAATGTAAATTCATCATTTTTTTTTCACCAGAGCCAGTTGGTTGATATTTGAAATCAGTCTGTCAAAATCAATAAGAGTGGTGTATTTAAATTCTGATACTAATAACTTTTGAAAATTTGTTGACTAGTGCAATTAGCCTCGTTAAACGAAATTGTATGAACAATAAAGATCCTGAAGAATCACTAGGCTGTGATGAGATACCAGCTGAACTAATTAAAGCGGGAGGAGAAGAAAGCATACAAATCTATCACGCTTTATATAAAAAGATTTGAAAATATGGTATATGGCAAAAAGTTTGGAAGAGAACTATATTCATTCCATTACCAAAAAAATGGCAACTTAAAATTATGTACCAGCTATAGAACTGTTGCCCTGATCAGCAAGTAAACTTCTACTAACAATCATAATGGGAAGACTTCGTGGGGAAAATTTAGGAAGAGATTAAACATGATTCAAGCTGGATTGAGACAAGGGAGAGGAACAAGAGATCACATCCTCAACATGCGTTTAATAATAGAGAAGTGTAGTGAATTTAATGTAAGCCTATTCTCGTGTGTTGTTGATTATTCAAAGGTATTTGACTGTGTACAACATCAGAAATATTGCGAAATCATGAGGAAAATGGGCTGCCCATCAAATGTAGAACAACTTATACGAATGCTCTATCTAGACCAACAAGCAGCGGTTAGAATAGATGGTGAGACATCAGATTAGTTTGACATTAAGCAGGGAGTCCGTCAGGGATGTGTGCTGTCCCCGTATTTGTTTAACCTGTACGCAGAAAATATAATAAGAAATGTTAGAGATGATATAACCAAGGAGCAATATGATGCCATAAATATCGGTTGTCATGAAATACCGGAGATTCGATATGCTGATGATACAGTATTACCGTATTACTATCCATATCACAGAATGGTATTGAAAGACCTTAACCCGAAAGAATAGTGAAAATCATAACTTATATCTTAACATAGCAAAAACAAAGATAATTCACACAGATGAAACTAATATGGAGAAAGAACTATATGTTGATGCGGAAAAATTGAATGTGGTGGAAATTTTCGAATATTGTGAGTCATTAATTACCAACAATGGTGACACAATGAAAGAAATTAACAGACGAATATCTATTGCTCTTCAAAAACTAAAGCAACTAAATAAATTGTGGCGTGGGACAGATAGACATAGAAATATTAGATTTTTAAGAGCATGGATCCTTCCTATTGCAACATACGCCTGTGAGACCTGGACACTTACTAAACAAACTGACAGCGCATACATGTCTTTGAGTATACATGTTATAGACGGGTTCTAATAATATCTTGCATACATAAAATAACAAATGCATCCATACGACAAGATCTGAATATTTAACAAGGTTTGGCCTCTAAAGACGATCAAACAAAGAAAATTGAAATGTTTTGGTTACTTGAAACTTCTTAAAAGTTTGGAGAGAATAATAATGAAGGGGTATATGCCCGGGAAGAGAGGAAGAGGAAGACCAAAGGGAAGTTTGGTGCAGAATGTGGCAGATGATCTCCAGATGGGTGTAGCGGACGCGGTACATCTTGCTTATGACCTAGAGGTCTTCCGGAAGGTTGTTATGGGAGTGAAGTTCTGCAAAGGGCATGCTACTGAATGAATGAATGAGTATAATTAGATTTTCCCTATATATATAATTAGACTGTTCCTATATGTGGCGGTAGATTGTGGTATATTGTTAGTGTTTCATTATGAATGACTCCAAATGATGGCATATAATTAGACTTTCCCTACGTTTGGCTGTAGAATGCGGTAGTGTGTTTGTATGTAAACAGATGGTCTAAACCCAACTCACTTTCCCTATTAGCGGGTGAACAATCCAACGCTTGGCGACGTCCACACATATTTTAAAATGTCACATAAGTTTAAGACTGTCCTTACACACAACTCAAGATTCCAGTATGTAAGTAAACAGTTCCTATATACTACTGAGAAATCCAGTATCTAAGCAGACAGTCGCTACTCGTCACTGTAGATTCCAGTATGTAAGCATGTTGTCACTACATATCAGTCTACATTCCAGTATGTAAGCAGGTTGTCACTACATATCACTCTACATTCCAGTATGTAAGCAAACAGTTCCTATATACTACTGAGAAATCCAGTATCTAAGCAGGCAGTCGCTACTCGCCACTGTAGATTCCAGTATGTAAGCAGGTTGTCACTACATATCACTCTAGACTCCAATATATAAGCAGGTTGTCACTACATATCACTCCAGATTCCAGTATGTACGCATGTTGTCACTACATATCACTCTAGACTCCAGTATATAAGCAGGTTGTCACTACATATCACTCTAGACTCCAGTATGTAAGCAGGTTGTCACTACATATCACTCTAGACTCCAGTATGTAAGCAGGTTGTCACTACATATCACTCTAGATTCCAGTATGTACGCATGTTGTCACTACATATCACTCTAGACTCCAGTATGTAAGCAAGTTGTCACTACATATCACTCTAGACTCCAGTATGTAAGCAGGTTGCCACTACATATAACTCTAGACTCCAGTATGTAAGCAGGTTGTCACTACATATCACTCTAGACTCCAGTATGTAAGCAGGTTGTCACTACATATCACTCTAGATTCCAGTATGTACGCATGTTGTCACTACATATCACTCTAGACTCCAGTATGTAAGCAAGTTGTCACTACATATCACTCTAGACTCCAGTATGCAAGCAGGTTGTCACTACATATCACTCTAGATTCCAGTATGTAAGCAGGTTGCCACTATATATCTTTCTAGATTCCAGTATGTAAGCAGATTGCAACCGCATATCACTCAAGTATCCAGAATCTAAGCAGGTTGCCACTACATATCACTCTGGATTCCAGCATGTAAGCAGATCATACCTACATAATAATCAAGATTACAGTACATAAACAGACCACCCCTGCATATCACTCAATTTATAGTATGTAGCAGACAGCCACTATCATTCACGATTCCTGTATGTAAGCAGAATGCCACTATCATTCACGATTCCTGTATGTAAGCAGAAAGCCACTATCACTCACTATTCCTGTATATAAGCAGACTGCCACTATCACTCACGATTCCTGTATATAAGCAGACTGCCACTATCGCTCACTACTCCTGTATGTAGCAGACTGCCACTACCACTCACCACTCCTGTATGTAGCAGACTGCCACTATCACTCACTACTCCTGTATGTAGCAAAATGCCACTGTCACTCACTACTCCTGTATGTAGCAAAATGCCACTATCACTCACTACTCCTGTATGTAGCAAAATGTCACTGTCACTCACTACTCCTGTATGTAGCAAAATGCCACTGTCACTCACCACTCCTGTATGTAGCAGACTGCCACTATCACTCACTACTCCTGTATGTAGCAAAATGCCACTATCACTCACTACTCCTGTATGTAGCAAAATGCCACTATCACTCACTACTCCTGTATGTAGCAAAATGCCACTATCACTCACTACTCCTGTATGTAAAAAAATGCCACTGTCACTCACTACTCCTGTATGTAGCAGACTGCCACTATCACTCACGATTCCTGTTTGTAAGCAGACTGCCACTATCACTCACGATTCCTGTATGTAGCTGACTGCCATTATCACTCACTACTCCTGTATATAAGCAGACTGCCACTATCACTCACGATTCCTGTATATAAGCAGACTGCCACTATCACTCACTACTCCTGTATATAAGCAGACTGCCACTATCACTCACGATTCCTGTATATAAGCAGACTGCCACTATCACTCACGATTCCTGTATATAAGCAGACTGCCACTATCACTCAAGATTCCTGTATATAAGCAGACTGCCACTATCACTCACGATTCCTGTATATAAGCAGACTGCCACTATCACTCACTACTCCTGTATATAAGCAGACTGCCACTATCACTCACTATTCCTGTATATAAGCAGACTGCCACTATCACTCACTACTCCTGTATATAAGCAGACTGCCACTATCACTCACTACTCCTGTATATAAGCAGACTGCCACTATCACTCACTACTCCTGTATATAAGCAGACTGCCACTATCACTCACTATTCCTGTATATAAGCAGACTGCCACTATCACTCACGATTCCTGTATATAAGCAGACTGCCACTATCACTCACTACTCCTGTATATAAGCAGACTGCCACTATCACTCACTACTCCTGTATGTAAAAAAATGCCACTGTCACTCACTACTCCTGTATGTAGCAGACTGCCACTATCACTCACGATTCCTGTTTGTAAGCAGACTGCCACTATCACTCACGATTCCTGTATGTAGCTGACTGCCATTATCACTCACTACTCCTGTATATAAGCAGAATGCCACTATCACTCACGATTCCTGTATATAAGCAGAATGCCACTATCACTCACTACTCCTGTATATAAGCAGACTGCCACTATCACTCACTACTCCTGTATATAAGCAGACTGCCACTATCACTCACTACTCCTGTATATAAGCAGACTGCCACTATCACTCACTACTCCTGTATATAAGCAGACTGCCACTATCACTCACTACTCCTGTATATAAGCAGACTGCCACTATCACTCACTACTCCTGTATATAAGCAGACTGCCACTATCACTCAAGATTCCTGTTTGTAAGCAGACTGCCACTATCACTCACGATTCCTGTATATAAGCAGACTGTCACTCAAGATTCCAGCATGTAAGCAGCTTTCCCCCACTTATCACCTAATATTTCAGTATGTAAATACACGCCCCTACACACACTCAACATACCCTTATGTAAGCAGACCACCACTATCTATCACTCAAGCAGTGTACGGCACACTATCTTACACACCACTCAAGATTGTAGCATGTAAGAAGACAAGCCTACGTGTAACTCATTTCACAATACATAATCCCGGCAACGTTAGTCTATAAGATGATGAAATCGATCCTCTTCTATATACAACGCGATATTGCAATATGTCATTAGGCGTTCAACTATATGCAACTTTAGCTTAGTAAATGTAACTCTAGCTTGCAGTAACCGAGTTTTTCCAAACTCATCCTTCTTAACCACAACACACACACACGCGCGCACACACATAAACACGCGCCTATACAATGTCTAATGTCACAGAGGCTGGCCTACATCTGGGTGATGGATTGTGATATCCAATTCACTGACCTACATCTGGGTAGCTCAATGAGTTCATCGGGGAGTGCTGGCTCGACAGACCCCCTAGAGCTACTTCTGGCTTCCATTGATCATCCGACCAGTATGACATTTACTGTTGTAGGCAAGTTGACAGTTCCCCAACCGATTGACGGCGCCGTTGTATCATCATCACGGTCGGGGATAGTATAGCGTATCTCGGTGCCTCCATTGATTTGCTTGTAAGATGTCGCTTGTCTTCTATACCTTGTGACTATTTGAGTAAGATAGAGGCGTGACTATGTGGGGAATATTAATTGATTTAGTGCCACGGAATGATTAATCGTCTCAAGCGACTTCCCGTATCTGCCATGGGCTTATTTATATACGTAGTTTTACTTATGCAACCCCCTTTTATTGGATGCTAATTGTCGTATAATGGCATGAGTGTCAGTCATTCAGAAAGCAGTGACCAACTACTGACCGTAAACTTGCCAAGAAACCATAGTCAAAAATGCTGGGTTGACTGCAATGTCCTGTAAAGGATATGCAACTGACATTAACTAGTGCATGGGGAATTAGGTAGCCAGTCTCTCCCTCAGGAGCGAGCGCAGCCCAGAAATCTGATCCTCATCCCACGGCGCTCACGACTGTATCATTGTAGCTCCCTAGCAACTACCTAACACGCCCGATACTTGTAACTGGTCTTTTTGATCATATACTTCAGAGGGGAGCAGCGTTGCAAACTTGTAATTATATCATAAAGCTTGAGTTGACTAACGTCCGCGAAGACCGGAATCCATCTGCAACCTGTGATCTCTATATGAAATAACCCAACCCTCAACAAGTTTAATATTAACCACGTGTGGGCTTAGCTTCCACGTTACGGTCTGCTTCTCCTAACGCATATTGATCACTTATGCAATTTGCCTTCATGTGTGGGACACATTGGCCGCTCCTAAATATGGTAGCTAATTGGTAAACTTGAACATATAGGGCAGTTATAGAATCCGTACATGTATATCTTGGTAGAAATGACTGAGCTACCGTATGACAAAAGACGGTACTACTACCTGTTTTCTGTTAGCGCCGAATGGTGGGATGTCAGATATTAGTCAAATATGACGGAGCTACCGTATGCCAGCAGACGGTACTGCCTGCTTTATGTTAGCGCCGAATGTTGGGCTGCGCTCACCAAACCCGACACCCCACATTGTGCCCAAAGAGGAAGTGTCGACTTTCAGGGCATCCTGAGTGTTGAATTGAGCTGAGGTGAGCTAAGAACCGACATCACTTCACTCAAGACAATTCCATATGCGCACGTCCCTTCGTTCCTGAGAGACAAGACACTAGTCTGACTAACAGAGGGAGTTCAAAATTCACTCACAATGATGGTATACGATTAGCACCCACGACTGGCACACGCTGCTTAGGTGTGCTTAGAATGAGTGTGTTGTCTGCCTAACGAGATAGTGCCAATTTCTTCATATCATTCCAGAGTGAATAAGTTAAATCAGCGGGTTTCTAATAACATCTATTGAAAGAGAGGTGCCGGGTAAGGGTGTTGCCCCCCCCCCCCCCCACCCCGAATCACATCGCCTTTGTCTAGTTCTAGTGAGGTAATATCATCTATCTATAATATCTATCAATTCACATAAACAAGGCAATATAAAATCTCCCTGAGTCTGTCACAATTGTCGAGGCCGGGCATCCCCTGCTGTCTCTACGACTTCATTTCTTGCCTCGATATTGCTGGACTCAGTTGATCACCCAATCGTTATTGCTTACTTCTCGCTGAGCTTGTTAGTTTATTGTCTTTTCGGTCCACATTGTCTTCCAACCCACCAACCATTTTTACTATAATCAAGTGTCATTTTCACTATTGTCAAGTGTCATTTTGGCAATATTCACCGGCTGTTCTTTTTTTTTTTTTTTTTTTTGCCTTTGATCTTCAATGGGACTATCACACGCCAAGTCTCCTATCCTTTACCATCTGACGTAGCTGCCCTCCATATCCTCCTGATAGTATTCATGGCTGTCTGTAATTCAGTTCCCACTCTAATTCTGTCCTCCGTGTATATGTAGGTCTCCCATTTCCTTGACTTAAGGTTTCCAGAGATAGGCCTGTCTATAACAGGTGAGCAGCGCCAACGTCTAACCCCGACCTCTTGATTCGCCAGAATGTGTTTAGTTCCCTTCATGATTTTCGCATGAGTGATTCTGTCATACAATTTTAGACTTCTCTTAATTGCAGGTACTTCTTCTTTCGTTCGCTTGAAATATGTCTATAACTGCAATGTTGTCTCTTGTATGAATTTAACTGTCGTGTTTAGTTCACACAGCGGTCCATAGAGTTTATCTTCCACTGTCGTCTCTCTATGCCAGAAGGTTTGCCTAGACATGTTGTAATTTGGGTAGTCTTGGATTATGTGCTCTGCTGTCTGCTGACGCCAATCCACATATGCACATGGCTGATTCACCAATCTTGAATTTTGTATACATGTGATTGCGTAACCTATTATGTCCTGTTCTGAGGCGCAGAATAATGACTTGTTCTGGTCTGTCCATAATGTGGTAGTCGTCTTGAGCAGGTTTTGGTGGCTTTCTGACTGATTTGATCATTCTTTTCTTTTGGTGATTTGTAACGGGCACATCAGGCTGTTCATCTTTTGCTTCTTCCTTAGCCAATTGATCAGCTCTGTCGTTTCCGGGTATTACATAGTGGGGTGGTATCCACTGTATGGTGACCTTATGCTGACTGCTAAGTTCAGAAAGTAATGTCCTTGGTACTGGAAATTTCCCAGACAGGAGCGCCCCGAGTACTGATTTTGCATCTGTCAATAGCACCACAGACTGTGTACCATGGCTGGTATTTGGTAATTTGTCTGTTGCTGTCTTGATTGCCTCAATTTCAGCATCATAGTTATGGCAGTACTTCCCAGTTGGTACTCTGGCCGTGTCCCTAGTATTATTTGGGTATGCTATGTACACTCCCGCTTCTCCATTTTGAACAGCATTTTATGCTGACCCATCTGTGTAGACTCGAATCCAGAGGTCCTGTGGGTATTCTTTATGAAGGAAGCTGAGAGTGGCTGTTCTGCTCTGTACACTGTTCTGATCTTACTTGTCAGATATTCCTCTCATTTTTGTCTGGATGTGTAGTGATAGTCTATGTTCATCATTCCATGGAGTTAGCTCCGGATTAGTTTTCTGCGGGATACCAACTGTGGGCAGATCGGTGGTTTCTCTGCAGAGTCGTTTGGCCTGGTGGATAAAACTACTTATTTTAATCCGCCCCATAGCTAGCTTTTCAAATCTGTTCTTCATACGGTGGCCTGGCAAGCTGAAGAACTTTTCTGCTTTTATTAGCGTTTTCGTATCTCTGCGCCCTCTCAGTGCTTGTGTTCTACCTCCCCATCTTCTCCATCTCCACTATAGGGGTTGATCTCATCCCTCCTGTGGTGACTCTTAAGTGCTTGATCTTGCACCTTGTCCAGCTCTTGTAGTGTGGTTTTTGATGCTGAATACCACGTAGTTGACCCATATTCCAGGTGTGGTCGTGTGCTCTATCGATAAACTTTGCTAAGTATTTTTCCCAAGTCGTTCCACTTAGTTTTCTCAAAATAGCTATTTTCCTTCTGGCTTTTGCTAATGCTTTGTTGATATGCTTTCTCTGTGTCAGCCTGCCATCAAATGTTATTCCAAGGTATATTGGTTCTTTATCTTCTCTAAGGGGTATTCCATTTATCTGGATGATCCCTGCCTTTTGTTTTGGAGAGAGGGTAAATAGAGTGGTGCTGCACTTGTCAGTGTTTATGCTGACACACCATTTATTTGCCCATGAAACAAATGTATGTACAACTCCATAGAACCAAGTCATCAGCGTACATTTCCGCTTTAATTCCATGCGGTAGATTAGCAACAAGATCATTGACGAAGATAAGGAAAAGTGTGGGGGACAAGACTCCGCCCTGGGGAACACCGTGGCGCAGTAGTACTTTCTTGCTCTTGAGTCCGTCTAGCTCAGTGGTTCTCAACCTTTTTTGGCCCGTGCCCCCCTTCACCATATTTTCAGAACGTCATTCCCCCCCCCCTCCCTTCCGATCAAAAATTTGGCCCGTGCCCCCCTTCACCGTATTTCAGAACGTTATTCCCCCCCCCCCCCCTTTCATATTTCCTATCTAAACATCCCCCACCCCTACACAGATATACGTAAAAATAGAAGGTAAATTTAATAGCATATACTAAAACAAGTCTACACATCCACATTAAACATGATTTGTGGGTCTACTTACTTTATAAAATGAATTTTAGAAGGATGAGAGGTACATAACTGTAAAGTATGAAAGGAAAAACAATATCAAGTAATCGGTTCTTGTATTAACGCGATCTTGAAATGGTCTTCATCTCCCACCCCCCCCCCCCTGGAAACCCTAAAATTCCCTCTTGGGGGGGGGGGAATTCCCCACCGGTTGAGAACCACTGGTCTAGCTGTACTCGGGCTCTTCTGTTGTGCAAGAATGCATTCACCCATTTGTACATTACAGTTTCTCAATTTCTTCGTCAGACCTTCTTTCCAGACTTTGTCAAAGGTTTTCTTCAGATCTTTCCATGCAGCAAACACCAGCTTCTTCTCCTCGAATGCATCCTTAATTTCTTTAGAGAGGTAGGTTGTCTGATCTTCCGTAGTATAGCACTGCCTAAAGCCAGCTTGCTGTGGCACAAGGATGTTTTCACGTTCAATGTGCCACTGCTGTCTGTGATTGATGATGCGCTCCATTGTTTTGCAGAGACAGTTGGTGAGGCTAATTGGTCTGTAGCTAGAGGCAATGGAACTATCTTTCCCTGATTTTAGGAGGGGTATCATGATTGCTTCTCTCCAGGCTTGTGGAACACTGCCTAGTGTCCAACTGTTATTGAATATCCGCAACAGCTTTGATTTGGCTTCTGTTCCTAGGTTCCTGGTCATTTCATTTGGAGATACCATCAGCTTCTGGTGACTTTCTCATTTTCAGTTTTGATATGGCTAGCTCCAGTTCGCTGATTGTGATGGGTGCCTCCAGAACCTCATGTACTGTTTCATTCTGTCCTGAATGTTGCCATTTTTCTCAAATCTCTTGGTGTTTCTCTGGACTAATGTCGATAGTGATATCTTGTGCGAGTGAGTCCGCAAATTGGTCAGCTGCTTGCTTTTCTGTTAAGATGTTTCCGTCTTTATGTAGTGCAATTTTTTGAGTTTCTCCCTGTGCCCTGATCGTTAAGTTGTTTTATTAGCTTCCACAACTTCCTTGTGTCCCTTTCAAAGTTCAGAGGCTCTGTTTTCTCCTGGCAGCTTTTACGTTTACCTGCAGCTTGGCCCTTTGAAATTTGGCTTTTGCGTGCTAGTATTTATTGTGGTGCTCGTGGCTGGGTTTGGCCTCTGCTTGCTTTCTACACACTTCCACATCATTATGCAACTGTTCCAGTTCACTACTCCAATAGTGTTTATAATGTTTACAGGCTCCTCTTGGTACTGTTTCTCGTGCTGCCTGTGTTATGCATTTCCCAAACTCTTCAACTACTTCATTTATGTCTTTCTCAGTGTTTAAGTTTCTAACCAGTATGCTGGTGCGATGCTTGTACATTGCCCAGTCTGCTTTCTTGTTGTTCCACCTCGAGAGGGTGCTGCTTTCCATTACAAGCTCATTTTCTACCGTTAAAAAAGACTGGCAGATGGTCACTGCCACCAAGTTGTTTCCCAACAATTCGTGTAATGTTTCACTCCAGGTCTGGTGAATGAAAAGCCAGGTCAGGTGTAGTTGTAGTGTGCCATGATCTCGAGTAGAAAGTATGTGGGTCGGACGGCTTGTTAATCAAGATGAATCTATTCTCATCCTGCCAGTCTTCCAGTCTCTCTCCTCTCTGGTCCATGTGATCATAGCCCCAGCTCATGCGAGTGGCTGTTGAAGTCGCCACACACAATCATTTATTTTTTCTTTTAATGGTAGTGTGTCCAGTGCCTGTGGGCGATCACTTGAACAGTAGTAATTGATCAGATGAAGGTCTGTATTGCCTGTCTTAAGTTTAAGTGTCTGATACTCAGCCCCTTTCATGTAAACTTCAATTTGAGAAGCAGTAATGTTATTTTGTACAAGGGTCAGTATCCCACCATTTCGCCTATCCTTTCGGGTCAGATCGGTAACACTGGTAGCCTTTAATTTTGAAGGCTATATTTTCGTTGAGGTGAGTTTCTTGCAAGCAACATACGCTTACTCTTTCTTGGTTCAAGATGTTTCTACGCCTCTGCATTCCAGTGCATTATATTTAGTCTTTGTTTTGTATGACCACATGCTCTATTCTCAGGTCCCCTGGCTCCACAGGACATCTGAGAAGGACCTCCCTTAGCTGTGGATTCACTCCAGAAAAGGGCAGTGCGTTTAATTAATGGTGAAAAGCATACCGGCAATTCTAACCTACATAAACGTCTTCGGTTACTGCCACTCCACTAATTCACAAAATCCTATTTCAAAATGCTCCAAGCTACCCTTGGCCATTGTTTAAATATAACGCTAGACATAGCGAACGACTAAATATACTTCATGTCCCTAAACCTAGGATCCATCCATCCATCATGTGCCATGCCGGTAAGCGTGGGCGGTCATGTTCTGCCATCTCACTCGATCACCAGAGTCGTGGATCAGCTCCGTGTTTCTGACTTGCTTCTAGGTCTTCCCCTTGGTCTGTTCCCCTCGATCTTACCAGTCGTCACCAAGTTCTCCAATCCATTTCTTCTCATAACATGCCCAAAAAATTTTGACTGTCTACGTCTAATTTCTCTAATCAATTTACGATCTTCATTTGTTTCTTGAAGAACTTGTTCATTGGTCTTTCTGGCTGTCCATGGTATTCTTTGCATTTTCCTCAGAAACCACATCTCTACAGCCATCAGATGTTTTTCAGCCTGACTGCTCATTGTCCACGCTTCACATCCATATAAAAGTACAGGTTCTATGTAGCATCTCAACACTCTTTTTCTCGTTTCAATTGACATCTTTTTATTGGTCAGTATGTTTTTCATCTTGCTAAAGGCTACTTTTGCCATGGCGATTCTAGGATAAACTTATATAAAACAAACTTAGCATACTCTGCCGCTCAGTTGTGGAACAATCTTCCACAAGAAATCAAAGACACCACCAATCATTATACATACATTCGCAACCTGTTTGAACACTACCTCAGTACAGACTACATTCCCCCATAAACAAAAACACAAAAAGACAATAATGGTAACTTACCTCAAACGACAACTAGCCAAAAACAACATTCCCTTATGTATGGTACGTTACACCCTCCTTAAGTATTTATAATGCCCATGTTAAACACTGCCTCAGTGAGTCATTTGTTATTGATTAGTATTCATGCGTTTTTAATGCTATTGTTCTTTTGTTGTCAAAATTTGCTTCATAAGTAATGTTGAATGAAAGAATGTATGAGAGGAAATAGAGAAGAAGGGCAGAATGTCAGACGGCCTGCGTGCCCAATTCTTAACCCTTTGAAAATAAAGACTTTCGTTTCGTTTTGTTTCGTGTTTGGACCCCTTCGAGACATAAGACCCGGCACTGCACCTGCCTGTGGGTCCAAAGCAGGGCGAGCACCATAACATTTAACAGTAGTCGACATATTTCATTACGCGTGATTGCATGGCATCCTGATTTATGTGGTGCGCCTCCTGGCTGGTTGCCTCCGTCTTCAGCACATTTCCTTTGCTAGAGCAGACTGTGGTCTTACTCGAGTTTAGGTGTGTAGGCACACACACACGTGTCTGCGCATGCATGTACGTGCATACACATCTAGAGCGTTCTGGTTATTTCTCGGCGCCAGTGACTCGCCGCCGCCCCTTCTCCTGTTAGTTAAAACAGCTCCGCCACGAGAAGGCCAGGAGTTGGACTTTTGCTACATAGGTGATGAATAGGGGGAGTTGTGTGGTCTCGAGGTATGGTGTCCGCCTCGAGTGCTGGAGGTCCCGGGTTCAAGCCCCGGTGAGGACCGGGATTTTTTCACGTGGACTTCTAGTAAAAAAATTTCTCTTGGTCTCTGGGTAGTGAGATCGGACGCCCGTGTGTATTGCTGCGCATGAAAAAAAATCCATTGGCAGTTGGAAATCGAAAAAGATTAACCTAACGGCGCTGCCCGGGCAAAATTTCGAGTTAAAAATCTACCCAAAGTATTTCAGGATCCTCGCCGGTGCTGCGGAGTTCGTGCACTGAGCTGAGTTTCTCCAGACTCAGGTTTGAGTTAGGAGGAGAACGGAGCACTTATGGGTTACACCCGTGTGCCGTGATGTTGATCCATCGACTAAACTAAACTAAACTAACTAAACGATGAATGCTCGAGCCATCGGGGTATTTTAGCAAGGTTGGGCGCTTACCCCAACCCCGCCCCCGGCTACATACAGCAACATTTGGAACCAATTGCAGGTTCGATCTACTGCATCTTTGTAGTTTATTTGTATTTGTATTATTCGTTCTCCCTTTCTCATCCACATAGCAGTACATAGTCGACGTTAGAGCTGAATATTCTAAGTTCGTAGCTACATGTTATTTCCCTGGCCTCTACAAGTTCCCTGTTGTCACGAAAGCTTCTCATGCTTTGGATTCTTCTTTTAATATATCTTTCTGTTCCTCAGACAGATGGAAAGAGCAATGAAGATATCTTGTAATAAATTAACTCACAAAGAGAACCGGCTACTCGCATCAGAAGTAGACAGTCCGCATTCTTTGGCAGGTCATGAGAAGAGGACAGTTTGAGTATGTCGTCACAACGGGAAGGTTTGTTGGGAAGAGAGGCATGGGCAGACAAAGAAATAAAATGCTGGACAGTTTGATTATCATGGCATTGAGGAACGTCGGTATCAAATACGATTGACAGCAAAAGATACATAACTCCATGGACAGACATGATCACCAGTGCCACACGGCATGAAGAAGAATCTGTTCCCGGAATGTATGTACATTGCTACCTAAATAAGTGTCTGATTCAACCTCTTGAATCGATGTGCCACCAAGGGACATCGGGTTACCATTTGCTGGGTTTACTCTCATTGCCTGCGGAATTTGTAGACCTACTTGTTGATACCTCCCACCAAGTGTGTTCAGAGGTCAGCATGGCCGAATTGATAAGAACGCATGTTCTTAAACATTCGGTGTGCTGATGCCGAGGTTAGGGGTTCAACCCCTACACTGGACAGTTGGACTCAAATGTTGACCTCTCGTCCTTTAGTTGGGGACGTAAATTACAAGAACATCTGAAGTCGGAGTGGGTTCGCCAGATGGCGAGGGACACTGATAATAGGGAAAGCTAATCCAAACACAAAATTCAGTCCAACACTACTAGAAGTTGTGTATGGACTACGCTTGAGTTCAGAGCGAGCGAGCGAGCGCCAAATACAAAAAAAAATGCATTTGTCAAATGTTGTACCCGAACAGGGCGGCCTTCCATATCTGGCGTGTCCATCTGTTTCTACCCTTGTATGTAGACATTACTTCCGCGGTATGCGCACCGTTGACGTCAATTATCCACAGATTTTTATGGCGCCTGTCGCTGGCTGGGTTATTGATCCTCTTGTTCTTGGCGTTATTACTTGAGACACAAAGGAAGTAAACGTGATACGGCAATGCTGGCCAGTAGATGTGTGTAATCATTGACCGTGTGTGTGTGCGTGTGTGTGTGTGTGTGTGTGTGTGTGTGTGTGTGTGTGTGTGTGTGTGTGTGTGTAAGTCTTTACCCTGTGGAAGGTGGGGGGGGGGGGGGGGGGGGGGGAATTAAAGTGTTGTTGACTTTACTACTCTGTGATTACTGTCGTTGATGTTTGTTGAATTTGTTTACTTACTTTTGAAGAGTTGGTGTATTTTCTTGTCTGTTTCTATCTATCTATCTGTCGGTCTGTTTGTCATTCTGTCAGTGTCTCTGTCTATCTATCTATCTATCTATCTATCTATCTATCTATCTATCTATCTATCTATCTATCTATCTATCTATCTATCTATCTATCTATCTATCTATCTATCTATCTGTCTGTCTGTCTGTCTGTCTGTCTGTCTCTCTCTCTCTCCCCTCCCCCCGTTCTGTCTGTTCATATGTGTGGGTGTTCGTGCTAGTGCGTGCATGAGCACAGTACACGCTCTGTATTCTGAATTAATTGGTTCCTGGGTTTCGTTCTGAATATTGAATGTTCTGCTTATTGGATCAATGTTTTTCCTCAGGCCGTCATGTCAGAGAGTTTCTGACTCCAAAACGTTACTCGTCATAAATCATTTTGAAGGCATAAAGTTGGTCATTTCCTTTAACTTCTACAATAACATGTCATCATCATTGTCAAATGCCTTGTCAACTGGCGTGGGCGATCGTGCTTCTCCGCATCTTGCGATCTACAGCGGCATTCATCAGTTCGTGCGCTGATGCCCTTCCGCGCCATGACATAAGACTGTCACGAATTGTCTCTCATTGTCATCCTCTACCTTCTTTTTCTTAAATCTTTCCAGTTACACAGTATGTTTCATTTCTGGCCTTATGCATGTATGCCTGTGCGCGCTGTAAGTTTGTCGAGACTGTTGTCTGGTCTACTATTTACTAGTGACAGTGAGGAAGATGTTGGGTGATATTCACTGGCACAGAAAAGAGTATTATGGGTTGACTCTTTGCCGTGAAGTTGGAACAACGGCAAACGAATAAAGTATGTTCCAGCTTGTTTGTCTTCACAGTGTGGCCACAAAATGAAGACTGCCTAATTCTGATGTTTATGATCAATTGTCTTTGTATCTTAGACTCTGTCAAGACATGTATATTACTTGTTGTGAAGACCTACCCAGGGATAGATAGAGCCCGTCACCTTGGATAAAATCTGCCGAGAGGAAGTCAACCTTGTACTAATGCATGCCGAAGTCGGACACGTTGTCTTATAAGGTGCCTAACCAGGTTGACGCACTTCCCTCGGAAGAGGGACAAGGAAGAGAAGGATTACTCGTTTTGTCTGTCCAAGGGATTTTCGGCATTCTTCTATAACGCCTCGTCACTAATGCTTCTAAAGATGTTGTTTATTAATTGTCCACGATTGACAGTCAAAATCACACGTACAGTTCAGAAATCACACAATATCTCTTTAGGCACACACACGTTTGAAAGACAAAAGGATCGATTTCGTTGCATCGGGTTGTCCTATATATGACTTGGTCTCGTTCCGCAGGCCAATCTGCCGAAGGCGTCACACGAATAACTTAGCTGCAGCGACGATCCCCAGGAGTGTTCGAGACAATTACACTCGTGAATCGAAGGACGCAGTCCGGAATCGAACCCACAACCTTGGGCCCATGAGACAGACGGCGTAACCACTTGGCCACGGGGACTTCTTGTAAACACACAATAGGACTAGTAAGGACGGTCAACACTGTAACAGGGATGATTATTAAATGGTGTACTCCACAAGTAACATTTGGACAATCCTTAGTTGAGTTGAGTTGTGTTGAGCTAAGAACTGACATCAATGCACTCAGATATTCCCATATGCGCTCCGTCCCCTCGTTCAAGAACCAACGAAGAGTTACACTACTATAGTATGTCCAGAAATGAATGCTGTCATTCACGATCAATTATTTTGAAAACTGTCTGTTGCATCGTTATGAAATTTTTCCTGCCGTCTTATATTTACCCCCCACCCAAGGAATATGTCTTTGATAGGTCCAAAAGCAACTTAAATCATCGAAAGCGGCGACATTTCTTTGATGTTTTGGTGAAAAACGTGATTTCTCGCTAACAAACTTGTTTTTACAGTTGAAGAAACAATCGATGCTTGCTCACAGGTTTTACCAGTTCGTACGGGGAATTCCCATGTTTACAGGCAAGTTATATGAATCCCAAGTGGTTTGTTGACATATCCAATTGAAAAGGAACTTTCCAGTCACATGATGTGTCCATAGCCTCATTAGAATAATCAATACTCACTGTTGACTCCTTGATTTGTCCTCATTCACAATTATAGTCCTTTCACCGTTCAACTTGTGCACACTCATTGTTACTAGTGACACATTTATAGGAAATAAATTTCTCTTGGTTTTTAAAGTCTTGCACCAATATTAAGTCAATCTCTTCAATCAGATAGTACTAACTGTTTATATATTTCACATAGTCATATTTTCAATACTTGATAAGACATTTAATTATTTCACTTGTTGACTACATCTTTTTGCCGAATCTGTTCAATTGTTCACATGCCTTTTGTAATGCATACAGTTCAACGCCTGTTTTGTCATTTCAAATTCATTATGATAGCAGGACTTGGTGATTATGTTTCTCGTTTAATCATGTGTGATCAACTTTTCCGTTAGCCAATTCTCTACTTGTAGAATGATACTTTGTGGCTTAAACTTTACGTTGGCACGTGTTACGTATGTAAAATCATCTGTGGCCTCAGGTTTCATATGGACGATAAACCCCCAAGTGCCAGGATATGACTGGACTATCTGAATGAGCTACTATCGATACTTGTGTAGCAACACTTCTCGTGTCCAACAGGGGATGATTCATTCTTCTCTTCTTCTCCAGTCAGAACCCTGGTCATCTCGCAGCACATGAGTATATCATGGTTACTCAATCATACGTCATAAACCTCACCCACTCGAACTCCAGTTAACTCGAACAAGAGTGAACACCAAGACTGTTATAAGTTTTCTACGTATAATATACACAATCACATAATCAAAGAAACCATCACTTATTCGACAGTCACATCACATTACACTACATCACAGATTAAATGCGTGGCTCAATGTAGAGCCATAACGCTGTCTACTTTTCACCATGTCCACACAGGACGATGGATCAACGCCGACTAACTTGTCCCGAGCTCACTTCCTATCACCTGGGAAGTGAGTTCCAACGTTTTTCACGTTGTGTGGAAAGCCCCTGCTTTCCACGTTCTCGTGTTCAATTCTGAATACAGTCGTAACCTGTACTCTGTGACCTAGGCTATAACTGAACCATGCCATGACGTCGTCAGGCTCATGGCAGTAATGATTGCCCCGCCAGTTCAGATGACGACACAAGGTGTATCCGGATTCGTATTGGAGTGGGTGCAGTAAAAGAAGTAGATTAAAAGTCGACAGGGTCGACTGCATTGCACCGGGTTTTTATCCCATATGGCTCAGTCTCTTTCCGCAGCGTGGAAAGCGTCGCACAAAGCACGAACTCCGTAGCTCCAGCGACGACCCTCGGGAGACTCCGAAAAAATGCACTCGTGAAATGAAGGACGCGGCCCGGAATCGAACATACAACCTTCGGAGCCCGAGTCAGACGGCTTGACTACTTAACCACGGAGAAGTCCGAGAGTAGGTGCAATGTGTAATATTAGTAAAGACAGAGAATTTCCAGAGGCATGGGGTAAATAATGTGTAAATTTACAGGAAAGAAGAAGGAATATATTTCTTACCTTATTTTTCATTTCCTTCTTGTTTCTTCACCTGCTGGTTAATAATGTGTACACAAGTATTCATGTTAGCTTTTTATATTGAGTTCGTGAAAGCTTCCAAATAGTTGCGCGTTAATGTGCGTATTGAGTGACCAGAAATGATACCGCAATTTAGTCATCATGTTTCCATTTTTAAGGATCTGTTCAGGTGTCTGTGTAGTTTGTTCACACGTACACATGGGTGATAGACCCGCTTTGAGTCATCGTGAAAGATTGTCTACTCTGCTGTTTACCATTCAGAGACGGAACATGATTACCTGTTTTGCACTGTGAAAATAGTTGTCAGTGTCTCTGTAGTGGGCTTTCTTCTTAACGACCAAGATGTTGGTCCTCTTTTCATTGAAGTTTATAGATTGATTCGTATGCACGTGTATTGTCCCCTAATTTTACAACGTGTTTACTCTCACGTTTCTTGTTATGCCACAATATGTCAGTTTCCACCGCAATATTACTCTTCTGTTGGTATTCAATGCGTTTAGTGTGTGTGTGTGTGTGTTTTTTTTTTTTTTTTTTTTCAAAACAGTTGTTTGTCACCGCTGAGGGCTTGCAGAATTGAAAATTCATCACTGTGGAATACAAACTGTTGCCATTATTATGCTGATGCTGTAATGTTTAGGGCCTGCAATTCGTCTGAATAGTTGGAGCAAAATATCCCAGTAAGCATGCACGTAGATTAAGGTCTGCGATCTGCTCAGACCTTAATCCATCCTTTCTCCAATAGTCCTCTTCCTCTTTCAACACATGGTCCTAACATTTTTTCCAGTCACTTTTATCAGTATTTAATGGCGCGGACTGGGTTAGTATCTTGACGTCAGACAATTTGAATGTAGTATTGGCAGCTGCCACCTGTCCTTTAATTTTAGCCAACACGAGTTCTATAGAGTTTAAATGGCAATGATACGGTGGAAGTCTCAAGCACCTATGGCCATGCTCTTCTATCACCTTGTCGATGTGATATTTCTTGCTTTTTTTTGCGCCTGTTTTACAAGGAACAACAACTGTAGCTTGAAATATGTTTCTGAAAATGGTATATTTTCCCTTTGGAGCCATATCTTTATTGCTTCCTTTGTGCTCGATGCCGTAGGTATTTTGTCTTCTTGGGTAACAACATTGTGATATGATGCATTGTCCATGATTAGACAAGACGGTCTATCAAGAGATGGAAGTACTGTATTCTCGAGCCAATCTCTACATACATTACCATTCATCTCATTATGATAATCCCTATTTTCTGTATGCTTTGATACGAACAAGAGCCCATCATTCTGTAGTAAGCCATTATGAGTACTGCCAGCATAGGCTATGACCAAACGCTGTCCGTTACTACTGGGCACATAACGCTTTATCTTTCCATCCACTGATTGCCATTCCTTTTCACTTGTGTGGTGCGCATTGATCCACGTCTCATCCAAATACACTATGTCATAATTTTCTTTGCGCATTTCCCTTATTTCACGTAGGTATCTGCTTCTCATGGCTCCTAAATGCGGTTGCTCGCAAAGGATATTTCTACCTCCCTTGTACTTTCTAAAAGTGAAGCCTAATGTCCTTATAATTTTCCACAAAGTTGTTTTGGATCATCATCATCAAGTGCCGTGCCGGCTGGCGTAGGCGTTCATGGCTCTCCACAGATCTCGGTCTTTGGTTTTCTGGATCAACTCTGCTGCTGATATTCCTCCATGCCACCGTCTCAATCCATCCAGCATAATTTCTCTTGGTCTGCCTCTGCCTCTATTCCCCTCGATCTTTCCAGTTGTTACGATGTTCTCCAATGCCTCTCTTCTCATCACGTGACCGAAGAAAGATGTTTGTCTCTGTCTTATTGTTGTATATAATGTTCTAGTTTCATTAGCCTGTTTCAGGCAGTCATCGTTAGTTACTCTGGCAGTCCAAGGAATTCGCAACATTCGTCTCAGGAACCACATCTGTTGCTTCTAATTTCTTCTTACTTTGTTCATTTACATTCCAAGATTCACTGCCATACAGCAAAACTGGTTCTTCATAGCATTTCAGCACTCTCTTTCTTACATTCAGTGATAGTGACTTATTGCACAAGATACTCTTCATTTTCTGAAATGCGGCTTTTGCCTGCCCTATTCTGTTCCTAATCTCTGTTGTACATCTTCCATCTGATGTTATAATCTGTTGTTATATAATCTGTTGTCAACCATCTGTTGTTTTGGATAGCTCTATATTATTGTTCTTTCTCAACAAAACCCTCAGTTTCCTTACAGTCACTGTTTCTTTGGCATCCATCATTTTTATAATATCTCGCCTGATGACATCCTTGTCAAAGCTGTCTACAATTGCCTTTCTACCTACTGTTTGCTTATCGCGTGTTGGTTTCATTCCAGATTCTTGCACTCATCGACGAAATGACCGTTTACTCAAACCCAGTGCATGCACTGTTCTTTTTTCGGGATTTGTAACAGTATGAAACAGTTTCCAGCGATCAGCTTCTTGACAAAAATATGTGTACAACTTCATAGCGATGCTTTGAAGTGTACACAATTTCACATTCAATCCCATTAAACAATATTTACGCATTCAAATATTAGCTATTAATATTATATTAATGGTAAGGTTTATTTATATAATCACGTTTCATGAAAGAACCCACACTGAAGACACCTCTGAACAATCCATTTAACTGCGCGCAGTTTGTGCCAAAACGGAAACCACGAGACAATTTTTTAAAAAGCGCGGATGTGTCTTGGTGAAGCTTTAATACTTTTAAAATTATGGACTTAATCTCTGAGGCGTAAATTATATACCGCATATAAACAAACATTGAAATCTGCTGTACAATCTCCAGAACAAAATTTTTTTTGTTGGGTGGACATAATGATAAGGTTATATGCTAAATCTCATAATTTTCCCTCAATTGGTTACTGAGATATGGAATTTTATATTGGGGCAGAAAAAAGTAAAAAGACTATAATCGTTTCCACCATTATCTAATTGAAAGTTATCCTGGTCTTCCCTCTTATTTGGACAATCCTTAGTTGAGTTGAGTTGGACAATCCTTATCTTTGCTGAGGGGTGGGAGGGTGTGGATGAAGTGATGTGGAGAAGGGAAGAAGGAGTGGGGGGGGGGCATCTTCCATAAAACAACTGGTATATAGCTGAATAACTAACTGCCTCGCTGTTTTACATTCATGTTGTGGATATTCGTTCTGAAACACTCAGCGCCCGCCAACTGTTGTTCGTTAATCCACACTGACATGTGTTCACTCGGCGGTCTACCGTTTTTACTGAGAATTTAACTCGACACCACTTGTTGCACACAACAGACATAACAGTGATGTTGGCATGCCATAATCCCAGGCCACGTCAACATCATGTGGTGGTCTCCATTTTCGTGTTTTGATTAAATCCGTTTTTAATTCTGTCTTTGTTTTTTAAATCTCTCTCCCTCTCTATTTCTCTCTCTCTCTCTCTCTCTCTCTCTCTCTCTCTCTCTCTCTCTCTCTCTCTCTCTCTCTCTCTCTCTCTCTCTCTCTCTCTCTCTCTCTGTGTGTGTGTGTGTTCGTTCTTATTTGTGGCCGTAATTACATCATGTTTTCCTAATAAAATAAAAGTAACATGGCTATACAACAGGTAACCATTGAATGACAAGAGCTCGTACTGATCGCACCTGTAAGACAGCTTGTCTCGCTCCGAATATAGCGCAAATGCGCTCGACTAACGGCAGGGCCGTCCGGCTGGCCTGTCTATCTATGTAGTAGTGGTGTGTGTATGTCTGTTTGTCGCTGCAGTATTATCTGCACTTACTGGACATCCAAATATCGTATCATCAAACATTTGCGGCCTATGACAAACCACAATGCACTGGCAGCATGAACTGTTTATGATCAACATCAACCATCCCCGACGCCATCTAAATGTCACCGCATAGTCCTGGATGGCCGGACGCCAGGCTAAGAACCGCTGATGTATGTACGTACGTACGTACGTATGCGTGCGTGCGTGTGTGTTGTGTTGTGGTCTGTACGAAACGTACGGTACGTACGTACAGTACGGTACGTACTCGTATGGTGTGCGTCTGGACGCATGGTGTGTGTATGTCTATGTAGGTATGTACGTGCGTATACATACATTTGTACGTACGTTTGTATGTAGGTATGTTTGTATGTACATGTGTGTATGTATGTGTGTGTGTATGTGGGCGTGTGTGTGCAAGCATGGATGTGTGTGGTGTGCAGCGATTCATGTATCGCATGTGACCATCCGTTAATCGGCTTCTGTGTGACGGAATGGCTTCTCCGTCGTGGAATGCTCACATCATAATTCCGTTTGTTGGCCCTTGCTGAATGCCCGCCTATCTCCATAGATTCCGTTTGTTTGACGTTTGATGGCTTTGCGGTCCTGGTTTATTGGTCGTGCGCGTGCCTGCGTTTGGGTTGTTTGGTGGGTGGGTAGGTCTCTATGCCTTAACGTGTGGCTCTGTGACTTGCGTGTGTGGGTCTGTCTGTGACTTGCATGCGTGTCTGGCTGTTGTTTAGATGTCCGGATGAACACTTTCTGTGACTAGGAGGCTCGACCAATTGACAAACACACATATACTAGCCAGTGTTTCCACTAATTTGTATCAAGGAACAGAAGAACAAGAATACTTAGCTAACTACACACATGACTGCACATATAACTAACACTACATCACTACACATATAACTAACACTACATGTCTACACATATAACTAACACTACATAACTACAGATATAACTAACAGCACATGACTACAGATATAACTAACACAACATGACTACACAATATAACTAACACCACATGACTACACATATAACTAGCACCATATGACTACACAAATAACTAACACCACATGACTACACATATAACTAGCACCATATGACTACAAATATAACTAACACTACATCACTACACATATAACTAACACCATATGACTACACATATAACTAACACCATATGACTACACATATAACTAACACCATATGACTACACATATAACTAACACCATATGACTACACAAATATCTACAACCACATCACTACACATACAACTAAAACCACATCACTACACATATAACTAAAACCACATCACTACACATATAACTAACACCACATCACTGCACATATAACTAACACCACACGACTACACATATAACTAACACCACATGACTATACAAATAACTAACACCACATCTCGATACACATAACTAGCACCACGTCACTTCAAAATAACTAACACACAAAACTAATACAATGTCACCACACACATAACTTACACCACGTCACCACACACATAACTTACGCCACGTCACCACACACATAACTTACTCACGTCACCACACACATAACTTACACCACGTCAACTTACACCACGTCACCACACACATAACTTACACCACGTCACCACACACATAACTTAAACCACGTCACCACACACATAACTTACTCACGTCACCACACACATAACTTACTCACGTCACCACACACATAACTTACACCACGTCAACTTACACCACGTCACCACACACATAACTTACACCACGTCACCACACACATAACTTATGTTACCAGACACATAACTAATAACATGTCACCACACACATAACTTACACCACGTCAACTTACACCACGTCACCACACACATAACTTACACCACGTCACCACACACATAACTTATGTTACCAGACACATAACTAATACCATGTCACCACACACATAACTTACTCACGTCACCACACACATAACTTACACCACGTCACCACACACATAACTTACACCACGTCACCACACACATAACTAATACCTCGTCACCACACACATAACTTACACCACGTCACCACACACATAACTTACACCACGTCACCACACACATAACTTACACCACGTCATCACACACATAACTTACACCACGTCACCACACACATAACTTACACCACGTCACCACACACATAACTTACACCACGTCACCACACACATAACTAATACCACGTCATCACACACATAACTTACACCACGTCAACTTACACCACGTCATCACACACATAACTTACACCACGTCACCACACACACAACTAGTACCACGTCACCACACACATAACTTACGCCACGTCACCACACACATAACTTACACCACGTCACCACACACATAACTAATACCACGTCATCACACACATAACTTACACCACGTCAACTTACACCACGTCACCACACACATAACTTACACCACGTCACCACACACATAACTAATACCACGTCACCACACACATAACTTACGCCACGTCACCACACACATAACTTACACCACGTCACCACACACATAACTAATACCACGTCACCACACACATAACTTACGCCACGTCACCACACACATAACTTACGCCACGTCACCACACACATAACTTACACCACGTCACCACACAGATAACTTACACCATGTCACCACACACATAACTTACGCCACGTCACCACACACATAACTTACACCTCGTCACCACACACATAACTTACTCACGTTACCACACACATAACTTACGCCACGTCACCACACACACAACTTACACCACGTCACCACACACATAACTATTACCATGTCACCACACACATAACTTACACCACGTCACCACACACATAACTTACTCACGTCACCACACACATAACTTACACCACGTCACCACACACATAACTTACTCACGTTACCACACACATAACTTACACCACGTCACCACACACATAACTAATACCATGTCACCACACACATAACTTACTCACGTCACCACACACATAACTTACTCACGTCACCACACACATAACTTACACCACTCCACCACACACATAACTTACTCACGTCACCACACACATAACTTACACCACGTCACCACACACATAACTTACTCACGTCACCACACACATAACTTACACCACGTCACCACACACATAACTTACACCACGTCACCACACACATAACTAATACCACGTCACCACACACATAACTTACACCGCGTTACCACACACATAACTTACTCACGTCACCACACACATAACTTACACCACGTCACCACACACATAACTTACACCACGTCACCACACACATAACTTACACCACGTCACCACACACATAACTTATCCCACGTCACCACACACATAACTTACACCACGTCACCACACACATAACTTACACCACGTCACCACACACATAACTTACACCACGTCACCACACACATAACTTATCCCACGTCACCACAAACATTACTAACCCCACGTCAACACAAGTATTACCCACACTAAATCACATAAGACATCACTGACACCGAATCACAGCCTAGCAATACGTCATCAACGAAATGAAACCTTTAC
Organism: Cepaea nemoralis; assembly: GCA_014155875.1. Lineage (NCBI taxonomy): Eukaryota > Metazoa > Mollusca > Gastropoda > Stylommatophora > Helicidae > Cepaea > Cepaea nemoralis. The sequence goes on along the minus strand of JACEFZ010024194.1, from coordinate 237,399 downwards.
CTTTATCTGGCCAGTTCAGCGAGTGTTATCCATTCCACAGCTTCCAATTTGTCTTGCCTGCACATTGACGCTCGTCACTTTCTTATCCTGGTACTAGAGAATCCGTCACAGTCTGGGTTGCAGGAGCCATCGCCACAGTGCTTCGCTGTTGTATTTGTTTCTAAGTTTTAGGGTATCTGATTGTCGGCAATCCTTAGTGTGTTGGGTGACCAAATATTCACTCTATCGTTATCCCTGTATACAGACACATATCTATTGTGTTCGCATTTTAAAGGTCTTGTTTCTGTCTGTGTGGTTGCGTTGTGTATATGTGAGAATTCGTGTGTCTGTGTCTTAACGGCGTGAATGTGGCTGTGTTGTATGAGTCATGTGTTTGTGTGTCTATGCTTATTTTATGTTTGTGTGTGTATGTGGGTGTGTGTATCTGCTTTCACATTATGTCTTACAGATACGTGCATAATTTAATGATCTCCACGATTCCCTGTTCCTTGAAATATTGATTTTCGTAATGATATCCACGATTCCCTGTTCCTTGAAATATTGATTTTCGTAATGATATCCACGATTCCCTGTTCCTTGAAATGTTGATTTTCGTAATGATATCCACGATTCCCTGTTCCTTGAAATATTGATTTTCGTAATGATATCCACGATTCCCTGTTCCTTGAAATATTGATTTTCGTAATGATATCCACTATTGCCTCATTCTTGAAATGTTGATTATAGTAATAATATCCATTATTGTCTCTTTCTTTAAATGTTCATTGTAGTAATGCCATCTTATATTGCCTCTTTCTTGAAATTCTCGTTGTAAAGGTATTTAATATTGCCTCTCTCTTGAAATCTTCTTTGTAGTAACGATGTCTAATTTTGCCCCTTTTTTGAAATGTTCATTGTAGTAACGATATCTAATCTTGCCCCTTTCTTGAAATGTTCATTGTAGTAATGATATTTAATATTGCCTCTTTCTTGAAATGTTCATTATAGTAATTATATCCTGTATTGCATCTTTCTTGACATGTTGATTGGAATAGAAATACTTCACGATTCACTGCATGTAAATATATTGATTTGTTAATCCTCTTCTGCTATTGCTGGGTACACAGATGGTGATTATGATAATCCTATTATACAACTCACAACTTGTGGAGTGTTTGGGTGTGATATCCTTTGTTTCATTTCGTAGCACTTAGAAGTGTCGAATGTGCGAATCCTGTCATACTTCTCTGCATTTAGAAATTTCGATTGTGATATTCCTATTACATCATTCACCCCGCCTAGAACTGTTCATTGTGCTTATCCGGTTACATGTCGCAGCGTATAGAAATATTGATTGTGTTAATCCAGTTACTTGTCGCATACAAAAATGTTGATTGTGCTAATCCAGTCGCTGCATATGGAAATGTTGATTGTGTTAATCCAGTTACGTGTTGTCGCATACAAAAATGTTGATTGTGCTAATCCTGTCGCTGCATATAGAAATGTTGATTGGATTAATCCATTGACACGTTGCTACGAATAGAAATGTTGATTGTGTTAATCCTGTCGCTGCATATAGAAATGTTGATTGGATTAATCCATTGACACGTTGCTACGAATAGAAATGTTGATTGTGCTAATCCAGTGACGCGTCGCTGCATTTATAAATGTCCATTGTGTTAATTAATGGTAGACTTCACTATAAATCTTAACATTGATTCCGCGGATCCTATTACACTATATACTACGAACAGAAATGTTCATTGTGATAAAATCGATCATTATGGTAATAACTATTCATTATAATTAATTCACGGCGAATTGCAATATTGACTTCAGAATTACTGTAAAATGTTGACTGCTATTGATAGTCGAATAATTGTTCTGTAACATTTGGGCTTAAAAGCTCAATTTTCTCCTTTAGTGATTGCAAAGATTTCAATTAAACACTGTTGCAAAGTAACCCCAGTGTCTCTGAAACAAACTCGGTTAGTCGCTTACGCCTTGTTACAGATCAGATAGGCGGTCGGCGTGGCATAGAGGTTTTACGTGGTTCTTGAGCTGGTGTCCCCGGGGTTGTGGGGTAATTCCACACACGCGTCAGGGGGACCTAAATGTCGACTTGAAGTTCTTGACCAGGCGTCAATTAACTAATTGGTCTGTGTGGATTCGGTTCGCCTGATGGCGGAGGACACTGGTCAAAGGGAAGGCTAGTCCTAGGAATTCTTAAATATACAGGCTCCTATACAAGTTCAGGGGACTGAGTGGTCTCGAGGTATGGTATCCGCCTCGAGTGCTGAAGGTCCCGGGTTCAGGCCCCGGTGAGGGCCAGGATTTTTTTTCACATGGACTTCTAGTAACAGAAATTTCCCCTGGTCTCTGGATAGTGAGATCGGACGCCTGTATGTATTGTTGCTCACGTAAAAGTTCCCTTGGCAATTGGAAATCGAAAACGAGTATCCCAACGGCGCTGCCCAGGGAAACATTTCGAGTTAAAAATCTACCCAAAGTATTTCAGATCCTCGTCGGTGCTGCGGAGTTCGTGCACTGAACTGAGATTCTCTGGACTCAGGCTTGATTTAGGAGTAGACCGGAGCACTTATGGGTTACACCCGTGTGCCGTAATGTTGATCTGTCGACTAAACTAAATATACAGGCTCAAAACACACACATACACACTGGCAATAGGAAAAGCTAGCCCTGGGTGGCCTGAAATCTTTAGGCTCCAAATAAATAAAGCACACACATTACGTCCTACACGGCAAGGTACTATAGGCAATAATGAGTTGTTGTTTTAATTGTCCATATCTGCTTGCTTTGTTCGCTCGCTTTGAATTACAGCTAAGTCCATACTAGACTGATTTTTTCCTGTGTTCCCCGCCATTAGGTGAACCCACTCCGACATCTGTGGTAATAGTACTTGCGTTCCCAAGTCGCTGTGGAGAAGTTAATGTTAAAGTTCAACTGACCGGTGTGGGGAGAGAACCCATTACCTCGTCATCAGAGTACTGGAAGTTTACTAGCTAACGCTCTGAACCTTTCGGCCACGCGACTTCCACCGATGAGAAACTAAATACCAATGTAGGGAAACTGATTAGAGCAATTAGACGTAGACAGTCACAATGTTTTTGGACACGTTATGGGAAGAAATAAATTGGAGAACTTCGGGACAACTGGCAAGATTGTGGGGAAAAGAACAAGGGGAAAACAGAGAAGTAAATACCTGAATGGCTTGGCCACGTGGCATGGTCGAGACAAGAACACCGAGCTGATCCACGACTCCTGGTGATCGTGTGAGACGGCGAAACATAACCGCTCACTCGCATTGTCATGGCACAGGATGATGATGTGGGAAAGCACTGACATCAAAACTTCATTCATTCATTCTTTTAGTAGCATGTCCATTGCAGAACCTCGCTCCCATAACAACCTTCCGGAAAACCTCTCGATCATAAGCAAGACGTCCCGCGTCCGATACAGCCATCTGGAGATTATCCGCCATATCCTGCACACATCTTCTCTTTGGCCTTCCTCTTCCTCTCTTCACAGGCATATATCCCTCCATTATTGTTCTCTCCAAACTTTCTTTGTTTTATCGTCTTTAATAGCCACCCTTCTTCAATATTCAGCTCTTGAATATTTAAACTTGCGTAAAGTAATTTGTTCATACCATTGTTGAAGATAATAGCAACTTTAACACACCAATTGTAGTAGCGTTTATATTGTTTTGTCTAGTAACTGACTCATTGCCAAGTAGGTTTAGACAAGACATGGTGCACAATGAAATGAACAAGTATTATAATGTAAATTTCCTCTCATTGAGCACTGAAATTGTGGAAGATACCACGGAACAAAACAGCTAACACGATGACCCTAGTATGGCGGTATATCGTCCTTGTGTTCAAATGGTAGGTCAGATATGGCGATATATTATCCTCCTGCACTTAATCATTTAAAGCATTACTGTTATTAAATTACACTACGGTCAGCGTGGCAGAATGGATAAGAACGCGTGTTCTTAAACATCAGGTGTGCTGATGATGAAGTAAGGGGTTCAACCCCTACACCGGAAAGTTGGACTAAAATGTTGACTATCGCCTTGGACTTGGAGACGTAAATTACAAGAACTTCTGAAGTCGGAGTGGGTCGCCTGATGGTGAGGAACACTGTTAACAGGGTAAACTAATCCACACGCATAATTCAGTCCAGCACTACTAGAAGTAGTGTGTATGGGCTACGCTTGAGTTCAAAGCGAGCGAGCGAGCGAAAAAAAAATATTAATTGCACTTATTGACTTCCTGTTATATATTTGAATTGAGTTGAGTCAAGAACCCACATCCCAGCACTCAGGACATTCCCATACGCGCTCCTTCCTCATCTTCAGCTACCAGCCAAGTGTCCCAGTCTATTTATATCCATAACTACGTCGGCATCTGCGGCTTTGTGGAAGATATCATGGAACAAAACAAATAACACGATCTCCCTAGTATGGCGATATATCGTCCTTGTGTCCAAACGGTAGGTCAGATATGGCGATATATTACTCTTCTGCACTGAATCAGTTAAAGCATTCCGGTTATTAAATTAATGAATGCGTGTTCTTAAACATCCGGTGTGCATATGCCGAGGTAAGGGGTTCAACGCCTACACCGGAGAGTTGGACTAAAATGTTGACCTATCGTCCTTGACTTGAAGACGTAAATTACAAGAACCTCTGAAGTCGGAGTTGGTTCGCCTGATGGCGAGGGATACTATTAATAGGAAAAGCTAATCCACTCGCACAATTCAGTCCAGCACTACTAGAAGTAGTGTGTATGGGCTACGCTTGAGTTCAAAGCGAGCGTGCACCCAAACAAAATTTAATTGCACTTATTGACTTCCTGTTATATATTTGAATTGAGTTGAGTCAAGAACCCACATCCCAGCACTCAGGACATTCCCCTACGCGCTCCTTCCTCATCTTCAGCTACCAGCCAAGAGTCCCAGTCTATTTATATCTCTAACTACGTCGAAATCTGGGGCTTTGGAGTAGTGAACGCAGTTTCACAATCCAGACATACCGGGTTTGAAGTCAAGCTGTTTGGAAGCAGACCGCTTTGCGTTGATTTTCATAATGGTGTGAGTGTCGGCCGTCAGAAAGCATTGACAAACTAGTGAAAGTAAAGTGGCAAAGAAAATCACAGCCAATAATTCTTAGGTTAATTGTGGGGTCCTGTAAAGAACCTGCAACTGACGAGAAACGAACTAAATCACTCCAGGACTGGCACTTGTATACAGTAAAAATGTTGCATGCCTTTGCAGGACGGTGTCATCAATTCCAGGTTGGTTTTCTAGGCAATATTCATGGGAAAGTTAACCCGGTCAACAAATGTCCAAAAGAAGTCGGATGTATCGGCTGAAAGATGTGAATATCGCAGCTATGCTGTAAACGAGCACAATGCAATTACGTCCAAAACAAATATTTCGGACGAAAGAAGGAGTTTACTAGTGCTCAGTGAGCGAGAAGTCAGCGATGAACATCAGTTGACCTCTATAGGAATTTAACTGCCAAAACTGCCATCGACACACCAGAAGTTTAAGCCCGAGCGCTCTTATTGTTTCGACCACTTCTTTAGGGTGTATTGTTAATGACTGTGCAGTGTTTGAAAATATTGCCGGTCCAAGTTTTGTATTTACCTTATACAAAACTTGGACCGGCAATATTTTCAAACACTGCAGTCATTAATAATATACCCGTTACCAATTCTTGCTAAACAACGACGTCGTAACTAAAACTGGACTAAAGTAATCACTCATTACAACACATAACGCTGAGATGACATGATTTCCGCACATGAACTGACCAGTTCGGCTGGCTATTTTTGACGTGTCTGTACCTGACATCTGCACTTTATCCCTGTAAGACAGCTACCAATCCCTGCACACGGACATGTTGTCTGCCACACCAGTACTGCCGTTTGGTAAAGTCATTCACGCGAGAGCGATCTTGGCCTGCGCGCGTTCCATCTGTGTCAGATTAAATCTGCAGTTGATCAACGCACGCACCCCTCTCTCACACACATGCACTCACACTCACACACGCACGCACACCCCACTCACACCCCACTCACACTCATAGTTGGCAGGTTGGGCCGTTGGAATACTGGACGTCTGGTTATTCTCGTTGGCTTGATTAAAACAATTCCACTGCGTTCATTTACACCAGGCATTCTTACAACTTCACCGAAGTTATCCCAGTTGATGTATAGCCTTCTGGGATCATCAGCATCATCCAGTGTCTTGTCGGCTGGCGTGGGCGATGATACCTCTCCACAAATTACGATCTCAGACGGCATGGATCAATTCGTGTGCTGACTGCCTTCCGTGCCATGAATCTTCTTACGCTGCCTTCCCCTGTCTCTCTTTCCGCAGATCTTTTCCGTTGTCACAACATGTTCCCGTTTTTGTCTTATCATAACGTGGCCCCAAAAATAAAAAAAACGATGACTGCCTCTTTCTGATGTTTGTGATAAGCTGCCTTTGCGACTCCGCTTCGATTAAAACGTCTTGATTGCTCATTTAGGCTTTCCAATGCCGGTCTCTCTGGCTGAGGGGTTACAACACTTTCTCCGTAATCCCGTTTGTCACGCAGAGTCTCGTAGCTGGAGCGAGCTGGTGACTTGCGGGACACTGAGCCGGCCGTTCAGAAAGCAATGGCAAACTACTGAGCGTAATCTTGCCAAGAAATCAACAGACAGCTGAAAGATGTTGCTGTTGACAGCGATGTCCTGTAAAGGATATGCGAATTTAAAAAATAAAAAAAATTAATTTTCAGCATTTTATTTTTATTTTTTTATAGAACCACATCTCCAGAGCTTGCATGAATATTTTTCGCCTGTTTACTAATTGCCCAGGATTTGAAGCCGTATGTTGAAACTGGTTTTATGTAACATGCAAGAACTCTTTTTCTAACGTTCAAGGACAGTGACTTATTGCATACAACGTTCTTCGTTTGATAGAATGCAGTTTTTGCTTGTCCTATTCTGTTCTTTACATTAATGATGCTTCTTCCATCTGATGTTATCCATGTGCCTAGATATTTCAATTTCTGCAATAGCCCCAAAATAACGTCCTCGAATAAGGGCGAAAAATAGGAGCTCTGTGCAGGGTGGGCACGTTATAAAACCCAGTTCGGAATAGCAAAAAGTAGCCGTAAGTCCACCGTACTGGCAAACTTGTTAGGACATGTTAACTGCCCGGTGTAGATAGAGCCTGATACTTTGGATGGATCTGTCTTGAGGATGTTAACCTGACGTACATGCATGCCCACGTCGGACACGCTGACCTGTGAGATGCATAACATTCTTCTTCTTTCTTTTCTTTCTTTCTTTATTTCATTCTTTCTTTCTTCTTCTTCTTCTTCTTCTTCTTCTTCTTCTTCTTCTTCTTCTTCTTCTTCTTCTTCTTCTTCTTCTTCTTCTTCTTCTTCTTCTTCTTCTTCTTCTCACTGTACCTCGTCCACTACTACTACTACTACTACAACTACTACTACTACTACTACTACTACTACTACTACTACTACTACTACTACTACTACTACTACTACTACTACTACTACTACTTCTTCTTCTTCTTCTTCGTCTTCTTTTTCGTCGTCGTTGTCGTCGTCCCTCTTTCAAAGGGGGCGAGTGACACCTAATTTGTATGTGTCAGGTTTAATTATTCTAGACATCAGTTGTCAATCACTGCGGTGGTAGGAATACTCTTTGCTATTTCCAACTGTGGAGGGATTTTAAACTTTCACACCTGATATCACTATCCAAGCGATTTGGGGTGGGGGGGGGGGGGGGGGATTACATCATTACGTACCAATGGTTCATGGGGAAATTCCCAATCCTATGTAAAAATCGAATTTTCTACCGTAACCTCTCAGCCATAGCTTCCGCATCCACCCCCAGAAGCAAATAAAACAAAAAACATAGATTATAATCACATCGGCGGCTAAGGTACATTTGGTTCCAGTGTTTGCTTATTTATTTCCTGCGTTAATTTATTTGTCTGCGGCGTCAGGTATTATTTCCCCGCTTCCTACAGAATCCCTATTGTCCAGGGTGTTGAGAGTTCGTCTGTAAGCAATTGTTTGTATGTGTATTCTTGCGGTAGTGGTATTGTCTATTGACCATTTGTATTTTTATGCCTGCGCCCAACTTTCAGTTCAATTCGGATTGCCATCGTTTCGCTCCGGACATGGCGATAGGTGCTCCCACATCTCCGTAATAAAAAATCCAGTAGCGTACAGCCATTGCATTTTATTGTCCATGGATTGTGGTGTTGGTCATCATGTCCATCCACAGCCTTCTGTCTCTTGTATGCCAAGCGTTTTTAATACCAGTGTTTGTTTATGCCATGACACTGTCCAGCAATCTTCTCTGTCTCACTCTTCCTCTCCTCCCGTCTTCACCCTTCCTCTCCTCCCGTCTTCACCCTTCCTCTCCTCCCGTCTTCACCCTTCCTCTCCTCCCGTCTTAACTTTCCTGTTATCACGATGCACTCCAGCTTTACTCTTCTCGAGACATGTCCAACTAATGTGGACTGTCCTCGTATGATATTACGAGGGCGAGTCAATAAGTAAGTCACACAGTTCTGTGGGATAGCAGGTAAATGTAGTTGGTGTTTTCTACAGGTGTCATTAGGTGACAGCAGCATTGAACTTTATATTCCTGTTGTTCGTCAGGTGGCGCTAGGTGTCTCATGCGCATGCGCAGCGAATAAACAAAATGGCGAATGTACTTCCGGAGTGTAAAACCAAAGAGCAACGTGCTGTTGTGCGTTTTTTTTGGGGGGGGGGAGGAGGGGGGCAAAAGGACTTCCTGCAACGGACAATCATAAGGAAATGCTTCCTGTTTATGCTGACAAATGTTTGTCCCGTAAAGCGGTGGATAGCTGGGTAGAAAAATCTTCTCAAGGTCGCTCTAAAATTGTTGATGCAAAACGATCGGGTCGCCCTGTTGAGATTGCAACAGAAGCATCCGTGCATTAGATGGAGGAGATGATTAGAGGTGACAGGCGAGTAACGATAGACTCTGTAGAATCTGCAATAGGGTGTTCACATGGTTCAGCATACAATCCATGATCGATTGAAATTTTCAGGACTGTTGGCTAGAGGAATATTGCTTCTTCATGGCAATGCCAGACCACATACGGCTCGATTAACTCAGGAGAAAATTAACCAACTAAGGTGGGAAGTTCTGGAACATCCACCTTACAGCCCCGACTTAGCCCCTAGCGATTACCACCTTTTTGGTCCACTGATAACCCACCTTGGGGGAGACATTTCGCGAATGACGCCGAAGTTGAATGTGAAGTGACAACGTGGTTTAGAAAACAGAGCACGCAGTTCTATGCAGCCGGTGTGGGAGGACTGATAAAACGATGGGATAAGTGCATCAGTGTTGGTGGAAATTATGTTGAGAAATAAAGGGACAATCTATATCTATAAAACAGAGTGTATGTGGTTTTGTGTGTTTGTGGTCAGCTATGTATTGGATGCGTTCGATAACGGTACATCCGATTGAGATGAAATCTTCTACACGTCTTCCTTTCATTCCTGTGCAACCGACTATAATAGTTTCTTAGTGTAAAATCTTCTACTTATTTAATAACATTTACTTTTTCATTTTTCATTATATAATTTCTATATAGCAGGGGGACTTCACTCTAGAAAAGTTATTTCAAGGGGCATAACTTTTAATAACATTTCTATATACTTTATAGTCATATTGTTGGACTTACTTGCACTATTGTTTAAACTCTTTGTCTATAGTTATTTTCAGGCATATGAGTTATAATAAATAATGATATAATCTTTAAGGCATTTTCAAAGTTTTCATAAAAATAATGCATAATGCATAACATTGTAACCCATCTTTTTCTGCTTAAAGAACTTATCAACTGTCATGTCGGTGATTAAAAACAGTTTTCATTAAAAATAATGAATGGTGCGTGGAAGGACATTCTTTTAAGTTACTGTGCGCCAGGAGCTGGGCGAAACCACGCCGGGTCAGATAGATAGACAGACAGACAGATAGTCGGGAACGGAAGCTTATTTGACTACTTATATGAATTAAATGACATGCTCCCCACCAGGGACTGGGTGAAGCCGGGTCGGGTCAGACAGACAGACAGATAGACAGACAGACAGTCGGGAACGGGAAAGCTTATATGACTACTTATATGAATTAAATGAGATGCTCCCCACCAGGGACTGGGTGAAGCCGGGCCGGGTCAGCCAGACAGACAGACAAACAAGCAGACAGACAGACTGATAGATAGATAGATCCCCTCCAGGGCCTGGGCGAAGCCGGGTCGGGTCAGCTAGTGTATTTATAAAAATAAACTTGTTTCAAGTTGTTATCATATTTAGTTACTTTTTCTACAGCCATTTGTGACTTACTTATTGGCTTCCCCTGATAGTAACACGTTCTCTTTGTGAATTAAACTCTTGCAAGATATCTTTATTGCCGTGGTATTTTCATAATTCTTGTGTAAAACCGCATCTGTTACTTATTTTTACCCCTCTATGTGTTATTTAATTGCATATCCTTTACAAGACCTTGCAGTCAACCCCAGAATTTTTTGGCTGTTCGTGATTTCTGGGCAAGTTTACGTTCCGGCACCTATACGACCGGAATACATACCGTTTCTTATATACCTGACCAAGGCGGTCTGCTGTCAAATCGACCGCAGCTGTGTTTCGATCGCGGTATGCGGGATTACGAACAGCGTCGGTAACCCCTTAGCCACGGAGCTTTATACGTGTATGTTCACAAAAATTATATGCGGAATTAACGATGTAATCATTAAATTGCTGGGTTCGGTTACTATAATGGCACAACATTGTTGTCCAGACAATATGTTGACCCTGAAAGTATTTTTGTCTCTATAGTATTGTCTGGTCACTATTGTTGTCAATGAGTTATCCTTCGCCAAATCAATACTACTGTATTGATCGAAACATGGAAAACAACAACAACAACAATTTCCAATACATTACAAATATTCATTAACAGGCGCTTTCGCAGAATATAATTAAGATCATAGGCCAGAATGATTAGTGCGGAGATACATAGAACCGGGACAGCTATCTGTGAATAAGGAGGCGGGGAGGAATAGCTGGTGGTGGATAGGACGCACTTTAAGAAAACCGAGTAAAAATATCACAAGGAAATACTTCCTGTGGAATCCTTAGGCCAAGAAGTATGGGAGATCACAAAACATGTGAAGAAGATATTTAAAGATGGAGAGGTGTAATGTAGGAAAGAAATTTAATGAAGTATTAGAGGTATCAAATAATTGGATGGATATGTGCGAGGTGCTGTCGTGCTCCGTTGCCTGACAAAAGGCATCAAATGTCCTGTCGTCCAGGTTACTATAGTCTTCCCGTACTGATTGCGTCTATAAGTTGGCTTGTGTATGACGTCAAAGAGATAGCATGCGATGTAAATTCTCATTCATTTAAGTAGAGGAAGAAGTAGAGATTAGTGGGGTCAATAGACCCCCCCCCCCCTTCCCTCCCGGGGGATGAATTTAGGGTTTCCGGTGGAGGGGGATTTTAGGGATTCGGGGGGGGGGGGGGGGGGGGGGGGGTGGAAATTAAGATTATTTCAAGATCTCGTTAATACAAGAACCGATTACTTGATATTGTTTCCCCCTCCATACTTTACAGTTCTGTACTTCTCACCCTTCTGAAATTCATGTTATAACGTATGTAGACCCGCAAATCACGTTTTATGTAGACGTATAGACTTTTTCTAATATGTGTTATTAAATTTAGCTTCCATTTTTACGTTTACTGTGTAAAAAAGGGGGGGGGGGATTTATAGGGAGGAAATATGAGAAAAAAGGGGGGATGACGTTCCGAAAATATGGTGAAGGGGTACACGGGCCAAAAAAAAACTGTTGAGAACCACTGCTCTAGTTGAACTCACAATTATGGAGTAAGACAGAATTCTTACCTAGCCAGTTAAATAGTACCAGATGTCTTTGAGGGGTATATTATCCAAGCTTGGGTCAAACATACATTATCTGAGCTTTATGCTGGGATTCAGTGGATCTTGGAAATTAGTTCTATATCTACCGCATTTTATTATCTAGTCGTGTCTCTAATTCTTTTCTTCCGTGTGTTTTAGATATCACTGTTATTTAGTTTGCCCTGATGTTTATAGACAAGAGAGTGTAGTTACACTATTATCACATTTTCTTATTGTGTAATACACAGCAGTATCAATAGTTGAGGAACCAGTGTACTTTTTTTCGCATATCCTTTACAGGACATCGCTGCCAACACCAGCATTTTACCGTTGTCGTTGATTTCTCGGCAAGATTACGCTCAGTAGTTTGCCATTGCTTTCTGAGCGGCCGGCTCACTTATCCCGTAAGTTACCAACGCGGCGAGAACCGCTTCCAATTCTCGCGCGCTGCGTTACCCTACGTGGATAAACGGGATTACGGAGAAAGTCGTTTAAAACCACTAGGCCAGAGAGACCGGCACCAATGTACTATTAGAAATAAATTCACAGGTATCATGAAGTCATTACTGCATATATAAACATAGTTACAAACATAGATAGCAGATGGTCGGATCATCCATCATGTACCGCCGGTTTACTGTCCACGGCACGGCTTTGTCACCTTGCTACATACACTCAGGGGAAGTAATTTGATTGCTGTTGCTCTCCCCTGTTTATTCTAGACTTTTCAGACAGTTATTCTCTTTTTTGTCATCGGCCATGTTATGCTGCGCGTCGTGGTGAATGGATTGTATCGCTTCCCTGTTCGGTCCAGCATGAGAATGGGTTCTGTATGGTGTCTCAAATTGTCTGATTTGATTTGATTGTTATGAATTGGATAGCATGAGAATGGGCTGTGTATGATGTCTCAAATGGTCTGATCTTATTTGATTGTATGAATATGACATTTTAAGGGAGGCTAGATCGCAAAGACAACTAATCACAAACATCAGAAAGAGACAGTCAGTCATCATTTTTTGCGGGACGCAGAGGTGTTTCCAAGGCACCAGGGCCGGGTTATATACTGGCCAAGACCTATTGACGCGTCCTCGTCGAGCGTCCTGGGCAACAGGTCCCTTCGGGGTCCTGGCTGAAGTCAGTAGGATCGCCGATTCCTCCGAAGTCGGAGAGTGTCTGCCTGTACGGCGAGGAACCACCAGTCTGCACACCAATAAGCCAGACATGGGACAACAGATACTCACGCAAAACTCAGGTCCTGTATGACATCACACTGATGTTGGACAACAGGATGCCTTCATCCGACATACAGGATACGTCAGAACATTGGGATACTAGGCGAGAGAACGACCACAGACGAGTTGGCTAGATGGAGTACAAGAGAGGAGAAGAAATCTTACAAGACGATAGTACTAGTAAAAAGACGAGCGAAACACAGAAAAATACATTTGCCCGTCTATGCGACATGTCATGATAGTACTAGCAAAAAGACGAGCGAAACACAGAAAAATACATTTGCCCGTCTATGCGACATGTCATGACAAAAGCAGTAGGATAAAAGGCCCAACTTAAAATGAGTAGCAGGAAGTGTCTTGTGAAGTTAAATCGGCGGTGTGTGCTGACCACGTCACTCAGCCAGTGCCGGTCTGTGGGAGTGCAGCACCATATGTCCAACATGGCTGAAGCCTTGTCTCGGTGCCCTGTACTGTCTCCTTCTGTTGTGTGCATATGTGGTATTGTGTGTGTGTGTGATAATGTGTGCGTGCGTGTTTGTATGCGCGTGTGGTAGTGTGTGGTAGTGTGTGTGCGTGTGTTTATGTGCGTGTATATGTGTTTGTGTGTGTGTGTGTGTGTGTGTGTGTGCAAATGTGTAAAGGTTGTCCCGTGGCAGATACTGCCATTGCGCGTGAAGTGTCAGACCTTCGCATATTGTAGACTACGACAAATAGGGTCGGGTGGCCGGTTCCCTTCCTCGTTACGCTCCCCAGACAATTGGCAGGACATTCTGAACATTTTCTCATTATCATTCCAGCTTTCTCACAACTCTCTTAATCAATATGAATAAACTGTTTAAGCGCCATGGAAACATTAATCGTCTTAAGCAACTTCCCGTATCTGCCATGGGCTTATATAGGGTGTATTTTTAATGACTGCAGTGTTTGGAAATATTGCTGGTCCAAGTTTTGTGTTCACCCTCTGTAAGTTCATGCAACATAATATGTAAATACAAAACTTGGACCGGCAATATTTTCAAACACCGCACAGTCATTAAAATGCACTATGTATATCGCCGACATGTTGTCATTGTGTTATAATACAACATGTCTGTAACCATATTAACTTAAATCAAAACTATGACACACTCAACTTTCCGTTTTTCGCCATCCATTTTTGCTTAGATCCAAGCCTTTTTCTTTGGCACTGAATCTGTTCAGTGTATCATCATCATGCGCCATGTTGAGCGGCACAGGCCAACCCAGGTTTGATTTTCCATGCAACTTTACATATACAAGTTGTCTGTTGCTTTCAAAATGAGAAGTTAACATTAAAGTTCAGTCTACCTGTGTGTTAAATGTCCTCACTGCCCCGCTGTCGGCGCATCGTAAGTTTATGTGCAAGCGCAACTCGATGGATCAGATATCTGAAAATGCGGTCATATAAAGATAGTTGAGTTATTGTTTTGTTAATAACAGCGAAGCGCGGATAGCCGAGTGGCTAGAATGGGTTTCAATCCTTTGTAAGGTATGGACTTTTTCCCGGCCTTATTTCCTCAGGTTCAAAACACCCTTCTTCTCTCTCTCTCTCTCTCTCTCTCTCTCTCTCTCTCTCTCTCTCTCTCTCTCTCTCTCTCTCTCTCTCTCTCTCTCTCTCTCTCTTCCCCCCCCCCCCAATCCCGTTCTACAACGCAAGGTACTATAGGCTGTAGATGACAATAACAGAGCAGGTCGTAAGAAGTTTCTTTCTAGTGATTTTTGAGTGTCCAGGATTCTCAAATATACATTAGTATTAGCAGTATGTAACATTTAAAATGATAGTCGCATAAAGCAACTAGCTGGATAAGATATTGACATTAAGAAAGGAAATGAATAGGCGGGGACCTTGTTACACTACAACCTCTCTCGGTAACGTCTATTTCATTCAGCGACCCTCGCGTTAGAAGATCAGGGGGGAAAACATGCTGAATAGAGACGGCATCGGCACGTAACGAGTCCCCCTGCATGATGCCTTATGAACTATTTCACTCTCTACCCAAGGGATCGATACCATAGAAACTAGTTCACCCTTTACCCAAGGGATCGATGTCTGTAATAAAGGGTCTCTAATGTTGGGATAATTAAGATTCCTTATGTGGCTAAGGTTACATACAGAAAATTGAGATTGAGTTAGAAAAAGAACAGAGATGTGGTCTTTACTTAATGGTGATGTGTTCATAGAAATAGTTGTACTGGTTCACTTGTTTAAGATAATAATATTTTTATTTACCCTTATATTACATTGTGGTATTTCTTTCTTCTTAGTAACGACCATAATCTCTCTTCTTACAATGTAATTCTAACCCGCTGTTATTATTATTATTATTATTATTATTATTTGTTATTATAAAAAGTCATGTCCACATTGAAGGTGGGCTGTAATGAGTGCCCCAGCTCCCTCTGTCTATTAATTATATTATTTTGTCCCATTACTATTTTAAACATCCAGTGATACTTCGTTAGAATATTTATTTGTCCTCATATCTGTGCATTTGTAAAATTTATTTGTGTTTGTTTGCTTCCCCTCCCCCTTTTTTTCGCTTTGACCTCAAGCGTAGTCCATACACATGTTGCAACAACGTCTAGTGCACTGGACTGCTTGTTGCATGCGAATTAGCCCTTCCCTATTATCAGCGCTCTTATCAATTCTGCCATGCTGACCTCGGCTATTTCTTTGTGTTTTATATTCTATTATAATAGTCCTTGTCTTGCTTTTTCCTTCTTCATGCATCCATCATCTGCGGAATTCTGTGTATATCAGTGTCACTGAATGCCTGGCAGAGAGCATTGAAATGTTATGTGAAAGGTTTTCAGTTGTAGGGCATTGCGTCATGGAATATGAGCGGACTAGGAAGGGCTTAACGGCTGTGGTTTCTGAGACAATGTTGCGAACACCATGTACTGCCAACCAGTGCCTGGAAAAGGCTAATACAAGTAGATCATCGTAGACAAATATAACAGAGAGACAAATATAACAGAGAGACAAATATAACAGAGAGACAAATATAACAGAGAGACAAATATAACAGAGAGACAAATATAACAGAGAGACAAATATAACAGAGAGACAAATATAACAGAGAGACAAACAGTGTTCCTTGTCATATGTTTTTTTTTTCCTTCGCTCGCGTTCAAATCAAGCGTTGTCTATACACGTGCTACTACTTCGAGTGCACTGGGCTGAATGTTGCGTGTGGATTATCTTTCCCTATTACCGGTGTCCCTCGCCGAGGCGAACCCACTCCGGCTTCAGAGATACTTGTAATTTACATCCCCAAGTCAAAGACGAGAAGTCAGCATTTTAGTCCCACTGACGCGTGTAGGTGTTGAAACCGCTACCTCGGCATCGAATTTGGTCATCTGTGAAGAGAGGCATTGGAGAACATGGCGACGGCTGAACAGATCTGTGGTAGAAGTGTCCGAGGCGGACGGGAAGAAATGATGCATGATGGTGTACGACGATAGCGGGCAGGATGGAACATTGTCAATAGAGTTAACCCACAACACACGGGACCGAGATCTGTGGAGAGACACCAACTCCTATGCCACTTTGCAAGGCACATAATTATGATTATATATGTCAGGGGTGACATCTGGTGTCTTTGTATTGATTCGCGAAACATATTTCATCTTTGATCAATAGTCTGGTGGTTGGTTGGTTCATGACATTCATTATCCGTTCTGTATAGTAACATTGTACATTTCCATAATTTCTTTGCCCGTTTTAAGCAGTGCTGGATCTAACTTGATGTCTGGGTAGTCTTCTTCCTAGTCTTGAGTTTTGATCTCAAGTGTCCAGTAACTGGAACAAGATCAATAATGCAGTCTGCTCCTGGTATAGTTTTTGTTCCCATTTAACTGCTTCTGAATCTCTTTGAAATCCATCAGTTTTATTGTGAAGTCACTTTTATTACGAACATTATCCCCAATACTTTTCCACGTCTATAAGCATGGATGGTGGTGTTTGAACCAGATGTTACTTATTTTTGTATAATAAAATTCTGCACACGCCATGATCTGTCACGTCTCTCATACCTTTCACATAGGTCATAGCCATCTGTCTTATTCACTCCCTTATTCGCCCCCTTATTCATTGTCTGCGTTTATTTAAAGTCCACGAGTATCACTGTTATTTCAACAGCTTTGGCCAAAAGCCATGTCTAACTCACTATAAAATACATCTATATCTTCTGCGCTATCTGTTGTTGGTGCATATGCCTGCATTACTACTGGTATCCAGAGGTTTTTCCTGGGACTTCACTAAGAGCACTCATTCTGAGATTGTCCAGAATCATTTCACTGTTTGTGCACTCTGTTGATTCAGAACTACGTCGACTCCTCTTTTGTATTCTTTCCTTCATGTGTAAATAGATGATCTGTTTTTCTCCCGCACCTGGCCTTCACATTTCACTATTACCAAATATGCTGACTTTAGCTCTGTCATTATATTCTTGATGTTTATCCAGCTGTGCTTATTTTATGTGTTCTGACATTTTATGTACCCATGTACTTGGTGACAGCTGATAAGATTGAGGGGAAAAGAACAAAGGGAAGGCAGAGAAGTAAATTTCTGGATGGCTTGGCCACGTGGCATGGTCGAGACAAGAACACGAAGCTGATGCACGACTCTGGCGATCGTGTAAATGGCGAAACATGACCACCCGCGCTTATCGACATGGCGCATGATGATGATACATGTATATAATGGTTATATACGTGGCGGGCGCCTGGGTGGGACGGTTAGGAAGTTGCGCTGACAATGGCATCTGCGCTGTCGGACCCAGTTTCTATAGTTGGGCTCGTCGCTCACTACGGGAGGGAGAGACTGACCACCTTTCCTCCATGCACTCAGACCAACAAAATGTGATGGTCATAATATATCCAGGCTTGTCCATGGGAATGGGATTCCCATGGGAAACGTTCCATGGGATGGGATGGGACAGCACACATTTGTATTTCCCATGGGACACATGGGACAGTATCCATTTCATAGCAACTTGATCTACGTCAGAGCTACCCTTAATTTTTCTTTCTTTTTACCTTTTTAAAGCCTTTTATCCTTCATTTTTTTTTCTATCAATTCTTTATCTCGTGGTGGGACACCGGATGAATAAACAAATGAGAGCTGCTAGTCAGCCATTATTGCTGTAGTTGTTGATTGGCGTCTTTGGCAATTTGTAAATACGAAGCTAGTTTTAATCTGCTGTAATCGAAGCAGGAATTGTAGAACAAAAGCCGACAAGTGATTTTGACTTATTTTTTGATTCTCCACCAAACAAAGCACTTAAGTTTGATGACCCCACAAACAAATGCCTTGATGATGAAGTCACCATGTTTAAAAATTTACGGCAACCAACTTCACAACCATTAAATTATTGGAAAATGAACATAGGTTTCCACTGCTAACAGCAGGTGCGAAAATTGTTTTGGCCATACCAGTGTCCTCAGCAGCAGTAGAGCGCTTATTTAGTGCAGCTGGATTGTTGTTAAGTTACGAAAACGGATGTTACCAGCTCTCGTTATAAACTCTGTGTATATCAGATTTTCATGTAAGATGAACATTGTGGAAATGGTTCAGCGATTACCTGGATTCACTGAATTATTAGAAACAGTCGATCAGCAGGAAATTGATAATGTGCTGAATGAGCAGAGTGATTCAGAAACAGAATTAAAAATTAATAAATTCTGTTGTTTTACATGTCTCTTTGTACATTTAGTCCATTTAGTCCTATTAGTCCTATTTAGTAGACACCAACCCTAAACTTTCATTAATTTCATAATTTTATTTGAACTGTATTCCATATTAATATTATCATGGAAATCCCATGGGATGGGATGGGACAGGCATAAATTACCATGGGATGGGATGGTACTGAAAAATGTGTCCTATGGACAAGCCTGAATATATCACAGACCCGCAGCGAGTTCCTGCTTCGAGGATATTTTTTTTTAAAGTACACTATTGTGTTTTGTTTGGTTTGGTGTTTTGTTTGTTTTTTTTGTTGCTTTTTTAAGTACCTATTTATATATGAGTGCATACGTGCTTACGTTCATATATACACCCACAGCCCTCACTCACACATCACTGTAAACACATACATCATACATACACCCTCACATCACTGTAAACACATACATCATATATACACCCATACCCCTCACTCACACATCGCTGTAAACACATACATCATACATACACCCACAGTCCTTACTCACACATCGCTGTAAACACATACATCATACAAAACCCACAGTCCTTACTCACACATCACTGTAAACACATACATCATACATACACCCACAGTCCTTACTCACACATCGCTGTAAACACATACATCATACATACACCCACAGTCCTTACTCACACATCACTGTAAACACATACACCATACATACACCCACAGTCCTTACTCACACATCACTGTAAACACATACATCATACAAAACCCACAGTCCTTACTCACACATCACTGTAAACACATACATCATACATACACCCACAGTCCTTACTCACACATCACTGTAAACACATACATCATACAAAACCCACAGTCCTTACTCACACATCACTGTAAACACATACACCATACATACACCCACAGTCCTTACTCACACATCACTGTAAACACATACATCATACATACACCCACAGTCCTTACTCACACATCACTGTAAACACATACACCATACATACACCCACAGTCCTTACTCACACATCACTGTAAACACATACATCATACAAAACCCACAGTCCTTACTCACACATCACTGTAAACACATACATCATACATACACCCACAGTCCTTACTCACACATCACTGTAAACACATACACCATACATACACCCACAGTCCTTACTCACACATCACTGTAAACACATACATCATACATACACCCACACATCACTGTAAACACATACATCATACATACACCCACAGTCCTTACTCACACATCACTGTAAACACATACACCATACATACACCCACAGTCCTTACTCACACATCACTGTAAACACATACATCATACATACACCCACAGTCCTTACTCACACATCACTGTAAACACATACACCATACATACACCCACAGTCCTTACTCACACATCACTGTAAACACATACATCATACATACACCCACAGTCCTTACTCACACATCACTGTAAACACATACACCATACATACACCCACAGTCCTTACTCACACATCACTGTAAACACATACATCATACAAAACCCACAGTCCTTACTCACACATCACTGTAAACACATACACCATACATACACCCACAGTCCTTACTCACACATCACTGTAAACACATACATCATACATACACCCACAGTCCTTACTCACACATCACTGTAAACACATACACCATACATACACCCACAGTCCTTACTCACACATCACTGTAAACACATACATCATACAAAACCCACAGTCCTTACTCACACATCACTGTAAACACATACACCATACATACACCCACAGTCCTTACTCACACATCACTGTAAACACATACATCATACAAAACCCACAGTCCTTACTCACACATCACTGTAAACACATACATCATACATACACCCACAGTCCTTACTCACACATCGCTGTAAACACATACATCATACAAAACCCACAGTCCTTACTCACACATCACTGTAAACACATACATCATACATACACCCACAGTCCTTACTCACACATCACTGTAAACACATACATCATACATACACCCACACCCCTCACTCACACATCACTGTAAACACATACACCATACGTAGATCTCCACCCCTCACTCACACATCACTGTAAACACATACATGTATTACAATGTGCGTAGTTTAATTTTCACGAGATTGATCCTGTGTCCTCCTATTACTCACACATCGCTGTAAACACGTGGGCGGGTTATAGGTTTCTTGTGCTTCACGAGAGCAGAGAAATCAGAGTGTCTGACGGACTTGCGTGCCCAATTCTACGCCCTTTGAAAATAAAGTTCGTTCGTTCAAGATGTTACCCTGTGCGTCCTTCTCCCACTGACACATAACTGTAAACGCCTATTACAAGGTGTATGTGTTTCACGAGATTTGACCCTGCTCCCTTCTCTCATTCACACATCACTGTAAACACAGATTACATGGTGCCTTTCTGTGACGAGACTTGACCCCTAGCCCCTTCTCTGTCTGCAGAGACCTACTCGGAAGCTGTGAAGATTCTCAAGGGTGAGTACGTGATTTCAGCCATAGAGGAGCACAAGATGGACGTGGCGCTGATCTTTTGTAGGACCAAGGTGGATTGTGACAACCTGGAGAAGTACCTCATCCAGCGCGGTGGAAGTCAGTACTCTTGTTCTTGTTGTCTTTCTTTTTGGTGTTATTGTTTTTCTTGTTAATGTTGTTGCTGCTGTTTCTTGTGGTTCTCTAAAACTTAGTTGTTTTATTATGTCTGTCACTGTCTCTCTGTTTGGCCATCCGTCTGTCTGTCTGCCTGCCTGTTTATCTTTCTATTTATCTTTCTGTCTGCCGGTTTGTCTTTCTATCTACATATGTCTGTTTCTTTATTTATTTTCTTTGTGTGTTCTCTCCATCTCTCCTCTTGTTTCTTTATTATGTTTATATGTTTCTCAGTTCTGTTATGATTTTAGTCTGATACGTAACATAATCACTTATCATTCTTTTGTTTTTGTCTTCTCTCGGTTGCTAGAAATAATGTCTACATCTTAAGTGTTGACTCTTGTATCACCTTCACTATCTTTTAGATCTCTTGGTGGTCTGTAAAGTTATACTTCTACTTTCAGCTGATTGTTGATTTCTTGGCAAGATTACGCTCAGTAGTTTGCCATTGCTTTCTGGGCGACCGGCTCACATACCCGGTAAGTTACCGACGCGGAGAGAACTGCTACCGATTCTCGCGTACATCACGTTACTCACGAGAGTATACGGGATTGTGGAAAAGTCGTGTAACCACTAGACCAGGGAGACCGGCTCTGCTGTTGTTTGCAAGACTAAAAGATGTACATTATCTCGTATTTGAGGCAGTCTTATAGTATGGGGTCAGGTGTCGGAGAAGCCAATCCGCATGTACACATACTGTAACTGATTCGCCAATCAGGTTTTATATACATATGGCTGCGGACTCGGTTTTCACGTTATAAGAGACAGAATAATGATCTTTCCTGGTCAATGGTAATCATCTTGGGTTTTTGACGGTGAATTTCTAGTTGATTTTGTATTTTCTTTTGGTGGTATGTGGCTTGAACACCCTATCGCTTTTTTGTTGCACCTTCTTTAAGGAGTTTGTTCTGGGGTAGTTTTCAATGGGATGCCAACTGCATGCAGGTAGATATGTGGTTTGTCTGCTCAGTCGTTTGACTTTATGGATA
Organism: Cepaea nemoralis; assembly: GCA_014155875.1. Lineage (NCBI taxonomy): Eukaryota > Metazoa > Mollusca > Gastropoda > Stylommatophora > Helicidae > Cepaea > Cepaea nemoralis. The sequence goes on along the minus strand of JACEFZ010024194.1, from coordinate 214,785 downwards.
AAACTGCTTTTCAACCGCCCTATTGTTGGGTTTTGAATCTGTTCCTCATAGGGTGGTCCGGCATATTGAGGAACTTGTGTACTTGAACCTCCTTAATTCTGCGCTCTGTGTTGTCCTTCCCATCTTCACTAGAGGGGTTGATTTCTTTCAGGCGTTAGCTCTTAAGTGTTTGATTTTGCACCTGGTCCAGGTCTTGTAGTGTGGTTTTTGATGTGCAGTTGACGCATGTTCCAGGTGTGATGTCAATTATGTTGGTATTCTGTGCTAAGTGTGCCTGTTTTTCTCAATCAAGGTAGTACTTTAAAATACCGCATATAATACTCACCAAGTTTACTCATTTCTATCCACTAACACTCAGGTGTGTGTTATGCTCGAGTACTAAAATTGTTTCGTTTCCCATATTGAAAATAACCGTTTTACCATAAATGTTTGTGCTCAATCACCTTTTATATGCGAGATATTACTTACCGTGGCTGGTTCAGTTTTCGCCTCACTTTTCTTCTCCTCCTCCTGCGTCTTCTCCTCCTCCTGCTTCTTCTCCACATCGTCCTTGTCCTTCTTCGTCGTCTCCTCATCCTCTTCTTTTCTTCATCCTTCTTCCCTCGTCTTCATCCTTCCATCGTCTTCTGCTTCTTCTAACACAGTCAGAAGTCAATTTGAATATATTTTTAGAAAGCAGTAGTCCATATAGTTTGCCCACAAATGGACCACGTCTGGGCCAAGGTAATGTTCTGTGGTCTACATTTTATGCATTCTGTAGCAAACTGCTAATAAACTTAAGGTTCTTCTTTTCCGGAAAGCTCATTGTTTGTTCTTTGTGGTCGCGGTATTATTCAAAACACATTGACAGCCGCGCTTGCCTCCCAGCTGTGTTCAGGGCTCCATTCCCAGTCGTGGCTAGACTTCTTGTCCGGTCCCACTGTGTTATAACGGGTTAGTTTCAGGATTTTCCGGCAGTTACCTGCAAAGGCCGGCTTTGTGGCGAAGGTGTTACGGGCGCAATTCGTAATCCAGCATGCCGCCTTCGAAACACAGCTGCAGGCAATTTGGAAGCAGACCGCCATGCGTTGGTTTCCATACAGTGGTTATGACTGCCGGTCGTTCAGAAAGCAATGGCAAACTACTAAACGTAAAATTTGCCCAGGAATTTTACCAAAAAATATGCTGGAGTTGACTGCTACGTTATATAAAGGATACGCAACTAACTAACCTGAACAGAGCAGCGAGTAAGGAAACTGGTGACCCTCATCTATTCCAATTTCCAATTGCAATTTTCAAAACAAAAATTCCAAATTCGGCCTCGTTCAACCTGCTTCCTCAGCGTCGGTTATTGTTGAGGTCCGTGGTTTTTGTGGGTTCATTCACCCTAATTCTTGTCTTGTGCGTCCTATCTCGGGCTGATTATGTTGGTACATACATCATACATACACCCACACCCCTCACTCGCACATCGCTGTAAACACATACATACTAACACACCCCCTCACATCACTGTAAACACATACATCATACATACACCCACACATTGTTGTAAACACATACATCATACATACACTCACACCCCTCACTCACACATCAATGTAAACACATACATCATACATACACCCACACATTGCTGTAAATACATACATCATACATACACCCACACCCCTCACTCACACATCGCTGTAAACACATACATCATACATACACCCACACATTGCTGTAAATACATACATCATACATATACCCACACCCCTCACTCACACATCGCTGTAAACACATACATCATACATACACCCACACATTGCTGTAAATACATACATCATACATACACCCACACATTGCTGTAAATACATACATCATACATACAACCACACCCCTCACTCACACATCGCTGTAAACATACATCATACATACACCCACACATTGCTGTAAATACATACATCATACATACACCCACACCCCTCACTCACACATCGCTGTAAACACATACATACTATTGGGTATTCTACCGTTCTCCTGAGTTGTTTTGGTCTCTTCTTTTCTCTTTCAATCCAGCACCTTTTGAATTCCTCGTGTCTGAGTTTCTCAATCCTTGCCGACTCGCGTAGCTCCTCCAAGGTAGGCCACCGGGGCCTCTCCGTGTCGTCCTCAGGGTGCTCGTCTTGGTTTCTTCGGATGTCTGGCGGGATATTGTCGTGGCTGAGTTGCTGGCTTTGTCTAGCGGTTCCTCTTGTTGGATGTCATCTTGCAGTTTCTCTCTTTGAACGCTATCTAGAGCAGAGCAACCAGACAGACATAGGAGGCCGAAATCTGGCCAAGGAGGTCACCTCAGTCAGGTTCAAGGCCCAGAACGCTTCGGATGAAGACAGTGACAGTGAAAGAAATCAAGGCTGTGCTTCGACGATAAAAAAAACAGCACTCCAGGGCCTGATGGCATAAGATACGACGACATCAATATGTGTACCGACAACGAGCTAGAGAAACTAGCAGACATGTACAACAGTATAGGGAGTACTAGCATCAAGGAGGGGTGGTTATACAGCTATCTGATTCCCTTGCCGAAGCCTGACAAAGACCACAAAATAATTCAGGGCTATCGAATTATAACCATGCAGAATACAATAGGCAAGCTGCTGGAGAAGGTAATTGCCAGGATAATATCAAACCAGCTGGAGAGGCAAGGTGTTTTCCCACGTACCCTGGTGTCACAAAATAAAACCGTGTGTTTAACCGGTTGATTATTATAGAGGATTTTTTGATTGAAAGGACTATCTGCCAGCGACAACTATTTTTACTAACAGAGAAAACAAATGGGTTGTCAAAATCCCAGGACAATATTTGTAGCTGCACGTGTACATCTCTAACGGATTTGGAACATTCGGTGTTGATGGTGACAGGTCCCGGCATCGCCTTGACAAGATTGTCAACATTTGAATGCAGATGGAAGCCGTGAGATCACAGGGGCAGATGTAAAGAGGAAGTGAGTGCGCTGAATCATACATCGTTTTGACAAGTCGGATGGAAAACGGAAGTACTCAGCACGGAAGTAAACAGTCCATATGTCATATAGTTTCCGGACATCACTCAGAGGGGCAGATTGCTACTGACAGCTTGTTGAGAAAAACTCTTTGTTGGAACTCGACAGTAACTCGATGGCTTGTTTTGGGAATCACAACCAGTGATGACAGATCTAACATGGAGAGAGCCAGAGGGGGGATGGATCCCTGACAGGGGATGATCTGCCAATGTGCCACCTGTGTGGGGGCATAAAGGATAACGTCACGTGGCCAACTTTGGTAGTTTGCCATATAAACCCGAGTTGGGACCAACTAGGGGGACTTGGAAATGCTCTAGTCGGAGTGCCAGGGCACTGCAGTGCTTAGTGGAAATAATATCTACCGTGTGTTAATTAGTGACTTAATTTTACACGTGCCTATAATGGCAGATGTAGATATGATTGATAGGACTGCAGAAGTGCCATTTAAGGTATAACCTATTATAATATTAGTTCTAATTAATATAGACTGTGGCCTTGTTAAACTATAGTGTGATGATTAGCACTGTTAGTGGAAACTAGTTAGAGTAGAATAGTGATATTAACTCTGCTAGATAAGAATAGATTAGTGAAGTGTTGATAAGCTTTACTAGTTGAGAATTGAGTAATGAGGGATAATTGGGATCTTCCCGTAGGTGTCCCTGGTGGGCGGGGTTCCGCATTCTGTTTGCTGATTTTTTCTTTGTCATAGCCTGATTCGGCTCTAGGTGGGTAGCTAATCTGCTCTATGACTAAGTCTAGTTAGCTAAAGATCATTAAGCAAGGTGATAGGCTTACACTCAGCCGAAAGGATCAGTGACTAGTACTATCACCAGATGTGTTGTTTCTATCCTAGGTTCCCTACCAGATCCAAGGAAACTCAACAAGTTTTTGGGAAAGAATCCAATCCCATTCGGAAGAACACCAGTTCAACAATCAATAAAGTTGCATACAGAACGTAACTAAAGCTAGAAGGAAGTTGATTCACCAAAGAGAGTGATGCGTACTGATGCACCATACAGCATCAGACAGTAGTAACGAACTGAAAACATTAAGTCTAATAATTACATAGTGTGATATAATCTCGTGTAATAGAACACAAGACTTGATACTTGAGGCTAGATAGACACGAGGGAGGATCCAGTACAGTAACAATTAACATTAATGACTGTGTACACACTACAAAGGACTTGTGCAGTTTTTTTTAGGAACGATAGGAACGGACATTGTGTAGGGTGCAACCGGTCCATGATTAACTGTTAATACCACCGGTGTCTATTTCGGATGATCATGAAATTGGATTACCAGAGGTCTACAGAGGCAAAGCAGTATCCGGCAAGATGGTTTCGGCACTGGGTGAGATGTCCATGTTCTGACGTAACGTGCTGTGGTCTATCCTTGCTGGGATTAGCTGACTGGGTTGTGGTCTGAGAGTCCGATTCTACACACTTTATAGAACACGTCACACATTTTGTTCGCATACACGTCTCATACACGTTACACTTTTCTTTTAATAAATTAATCTTTATTAATTTCTAGAAGCAAGAGTTGTTGAGTATGTTGCGTTGGGAAGTATGAGAGGGAGCATAGTACGACAGTGAGAGAGTGATAGGAAAAGGTGTCCATAGGCTGATGGAGTGTGTTGGACGGAAGCTGGTGGATTCTCCAGAATATTGAGAGGGGAAAAAAATATTATAATGTGGGTGTCGACTCTCCTCACCCCAGGGACGACACTTTAAAGGAGGACACGACATTATTGGGGGCTCGTCCGGGATCTTTGGACAGCGGGATCTCTCGTAAACGTGATCTTTGGACAGCGGGATCTCTCGTAAACGTGATCTTTGGACAGCGGGATCTCTCGTAAACGTGATCTTTGGACAGCGGGATCTCTCGTAAACGGGATCTTTGGACAGCGGGATCTCCCGTAAACGGAATCCTTGGACAGCAAGATCTCCTGCAAGCAGGAACCTTTGACAGGGGGATCTTCTGACAACGGGGTCTTTTGACACGGGATCCTTAGTTATAAGAGGGAGATATCATTTTGGAGAATCCAGCTAGAGTGAATGTGGATAGGGGTTAGGACTAATATCTTACCTGTTCACACTTCACACGTCTGCATATGTCTGTGGTCCTGATTCTACTCTTGTCACTGAGTGAATGTGCTGTGTGTGGTAATATCTAGATTTATAGTACTTGTTCATATATCTGTATAGTAATTTGCAGTTATATTGTACTAGACCTGCTAGCTTACCTCTCTGTATAATGGCCACCCCTAAACTTAGCACAGCAGAATTAAAGGCAAGGGGGGAGGACATGGGATTGGCGGGGTCTGCTCTAACGGATTACATACAGGAAGTGGAGAGAGAGTATCGTCAAGCAGAAAGGGAAGATCGAAAGGCCGAGCTGGAATTGAGAAGGATGGAATTGGAAGCTGAGCAAGCAGCTAAGAAATTGGAAGCTGAGCAAGCAGCTAAGAAATTGGAAGCTGAGCAAGCAGCTAGGAAATTTGAAGCTGAGCAAGCAGCTAGGAAATTAGAAGCTGAACAGGAAGCACAGAAAAGGGAGCACGAATATCGGATGAGGGAACTCGAGTTGAAAAGTCAATATAATGGAGAAACTGAGGGAGCAGTTGGAGGTTCCTCCATCCCAGGATCAACACCAGTAGGTGGACATGGGTACCATGCTATGAAGTTTCCTTTAGCGGTCTACGAGGAGGACAAAGAGAAGATTGACCAGTACCTTCAACGCTTCGAGGCTATGTCAGTTGCTATGGGTCTGGAGCGTAACTAATGGAATCTTAAGCTATCCCAGGGATTACGCGGGACCGGATACGAGGTCTATACTCGCCTGCCACCAGGACATGAGAACAATTATGACGAGTTAAAGACGGCTCTGCTGAAACGATTCGAGGTTACGTCACATACCTACCGGAAAAAATTTCGAGCAGCGAAACGAGAACCGGGGGAGTTGTTTGCAGCCTACAGTTTGCGTCTTAAATCTTATCTCCATAAGTGGATGGATTTGGCTGGGTTCGCACATGACTATGAGAGTCTGGAAGAGCTCATGGTGGTCGACCAGCTGAAGAAGCAAATGTCTAAACCTCTCAGGACGTTCCTGGGAGAACAAGGAGCGGAACGTATTGACCTCGTGAATAAATTAGCAGAACGGTTCGTCGAGGTACATGGGGAGGCAGGGGAGAACCTTTCCACCAACACCAAAAGTCCAGAGAAACATGATAAGAAGAAAGCCAAAAACTCAGGAACCAAAAAGTGGGGACCTTATGTGCAAAAATCAAGAGGATAGTTCAGAGAAGAAGAAGGAGGGAAGCAAGAGCACTTCAAGCTCTACACCTAAACGACCGTGGTCGGAGAAGTGGTGTTCAATTTGTAAGTCACCCTCTCACAATACGAGGGACTGCAAATCGAAGGCTAAGAACCCTCACTTTGCAGCATGTCAAGTGACTTCCAAGGAGGGTGTCACGGAAAATGCCAAGGTCAACAAGGAAGCTCGCCACCAGGAGAGCTCACTCAAGTCCGACAATAGAAAATCTAGGACAGGGAAATGGTGCAACCAATGCAAGTCAAACACGCACAATGCTATTGACTGCAGGGAAAAGTCAGGAGACACTCAATTCGTCGTGTGCTCAGGGAAACCTAAGGTGGAGCCCACCGAACAGGTCGAGGCCGAGGAAGAGACTCCAGACCAGGAAAAACCACCTGTAGTGGAATTGGTAGAGGTTAACGGTCGTCAAGTGGAGTGTTTATACGACACAGGACTGGACGGGGAGGCCGTGATTTCTGCGGATCTGGTACATCCAGAGCAATTCACAGGTGAAACCTTGGATATACAGCCTGCACAGAAGAGTGCTGTAGTCATGAAGTTGCCTATTGCTAATGTGGAGATTTGGTCAAGGTACGTCACCGGCACCATCAAGGCCGCTGTATTGACCGATCCCATTTTTCCAGTCATCCTAGGTTGCCGGTATGTCTTTCTGGGAATGCCCAGGGAGCCAATCCATATGGGAGCAATGCAGACTCGCTCTCAGACGAAAACGGAAGAGGCAGACGCAAGTGTGACTAACCCAATGCCGGGGGAGCTACGAACTGCCCAGAGTGAGGATGATACTTTACATCCTTGCTACAAAAAGCTGCAGAAAAGTGCTGATCCACCAGGACGGGGGCAGTACTACATGAAGAATAGGATACTCTACAGGAGAGCAGGAAGGGGAGACAACCTATACGGTCAGTTGGTCGTCCCGAAAGCTCACCGGTCCCAGATTCTTCATATGGGGCATACCATCTCCTTTAGTGGACACATGGGTATTGCCGCCACCATGCAGCGAATTTCCTGCCACTACTATTGGCCGGGAATGACAGATGATGTGCGTCGGTATGTGAAGTCATGCCCTGAGTGCCAGAGGATGGCACCAAAACACTGGACAGCACCGGTGGTGTTGGGTGAGATGCCCATCATGAACTCTCCTTTCGAGAGGGTAGCCATCGATATCGTGGGTCCACTTCCCAGGACTAGGAAGAGGAACATGTATATACTCACAATGGTGGATTGCTGTACAATGTGGGGTGAGGCTATACCGTTGACCACGATTGACTCGAAAAGAGTGGCGGACGCACTGATGGAGGCCTTTACCAGATTAGGCTTTCCGGATCAAATTCTGACGGACAATGGATCTCAGTTTTGTGGAAAACTCATGGAGGAGGTATTTAGGGTGTTTCACTCTAACCACATACATACCAGCCCTTACCACCCTCAAGCCAATGGACAAGTGGAGCGTTTCAACGGCACGTTGATGACAATGCTCAGGAAACTAGCGCAGGAAAAACCTGATAGGTGGGATGAATATATCCCAGCAGCACTCTTTGCCTATCGGGAAGTTCCTCATGGCTCAACCGGACTACCACCCGCTACGTTGCTGTTTGGTCGTCCAATCAAAGGACCGTTGGAAGCCATGTTGAGGAGTTGGACTGAAGAGGGGACGTCAGAAGAAGTGATCTCATTCTACAAATACGTGGAGGAACTGAAAGAAAAACTCCACAAGGGATGGACTCTGGCAAATCAAAACTTGAAAAAGGCCAGGAAAAGACATGCGGCTTACTACAACCGTAGGTCTAAAGAAAGATCTCTAGAGGTGGGAGATAAAGTCTTGTTGCTACTCCCAACGGGAAACAACAAACTGGAGATAGGTTGGCAAGGACCATTTCCCGTGGAAAGGGTAATATCCAGAACCAACTATCAGATCCAGATCCGGGGAAAGTCGAAGATTTTCCATATCAATCTCTTGCGGAAATACGAAGAGAGACCCGGAGACAAGGCAGCGCACCTCATGGCAATGGCAGTTGCAGTGGAGACAGAAGTGGGAACCAGCGAGGGCAGGGAATATCCCTTGGAACACCAGGAAACCTATAGGGATGTGCAAGTGAACCCTGATCTGACCTCCCAGGAGAAGGAAAGGATAACCCAGGTTCTCAAGTCTCATAAGGAGATACTGACTGATAAACCAGGACGAACGAGGTTGGTTGAGTTCAATATGACTTTGACCACACAGGAGCCTGTTCGCCAAAAGGTTTACCCAGTGCCATTCTCTAAAGAAAAGGCCCTGGAGGAGGAAATACAAAAACTGCTGGAGGATGACGTGATTGCACCATCCACATCCCCATACAATGCGGGGGTAGTTTTGTTACGCAAACCAAGTGGAGAACACAGGTTGTGTATAGATTACCGACTTCTGAACAGTCATACACAGTTTCAGGTGGAACCTTTGCCGAATCCAACTCAGTTATTCGCTAGGCTCCATAAGGCTCGGTACTTTTCAAAGGTGGATCTGAGTCGGGGGTACTATCAGATACCAGACAAACCGGAGATTCGACCACTGTTAGCTTTCAGTACACCCAGTGGACACTACGAATTCAAGGTCATGCCCTTTGGACTCAGCAATGCACCTAGTGTGTTTACACGCATGATGAGGACTTTACTAGATCCGTTACAGGATCCATCCATCATCTCATTCATGGATGATATTCTGATTTCCAGTGACAGCTTGGATGACCACTTACAATCCTTGGAGAGAGTGTTTAATAGGCTCAAGGAAGCAGGGCTTACTGCTCGTCCAACCAAGTGCATGATTGGTTACCAGACTCTGGAATTTTTAGGTCACACCATCACTCCAGGACACGTTGTTCCAGAAGAGAAGAACCTGGAGAAAATCAGAAATGCACCTAGACCAAAAACGAAGAAGGATGTGCGATCTTTTCTCTCGTTGTGTGGGTTCTACCACAAATTTATCCCACATTTCACTGAACTGGGAGCTCCGTTGACCGAAACCTTGAAAAAGGGATTACCGGATCAAATCATTTGGACACCAGAATGTGAGAATGCCTATAGTCAGTTAAAGGAGGCATTGGTCAGCAAACCTGTATTACAGCTCCCTGACCTTTCCAAACAATTTGTGTTGAGAACAGATGCGAGTGCGATTGGAATTGGAGCCGCTTTGTTACAGGAAGGAAAAGACGATGCTTCGGTTTTGCAACCTGTGGCATACGCAAGTAAGAAACTTCTACAGGCGGAGAGGAATTATTCAACCGTCGAGAGAGAGTGCTTGTCCCTCGTATGGGCAGTGCAAAAATTTCAGCCATATTTGTATGGAGTTAAGTTTCGGGTCCAGTCGGATCATCAGCCCCTGATGTTCCTGGCTACTTCTCAGAAGCTCAACGCACGTTTGATGCGGTGGTCGTTGTTACTTCAACCTTATAATTTCACCGTGGAGTACATTCCTGGGAAGGAAAATGTTGGAGCGGATTTCTTGTCAAGACACCCAGCTCCTGAAGAAGAAGAATGAATCATATGGATTAAACTCACGGTGGAGAAGAGTGAGATGGACTACTCTCTTAGGAGGGGGCCTATGTCACAAAATAAAACCGTGTGTTTAACCAGTTGATTATTATAGAGGATTTTTTGATTGAAAGGACTATCTGCCAGCGACAACTATTTTTACTAACAGAGAAAACAAATGGGTTGTCAAAATCCCAGGACAATATTTGTAGCTGCACGTGTACATCTCTAACGGATTTGGAACATTCGGTGTTGATGGTGACAGGTCCCGGCATCGCCTTGACAAGATTGTCAACATTTGAATGCAGATGGAAGCCGTGAGATCACAGGGGCAGATGTAAAGAGGAAGTGAGTGCGCTGAATCATACATCGTTTTGACAAGTCGGATGGAAAACGGAAGTACTCAGCACGGAAGTAAACAGTCCATATGTCATATAGTTTCCGGACATCACTCAGAGGGGCAGATTGCTGCTGACAGCTTGTTGAGAAAAACTCTTTGTTGGAACTCGACAGTAACTCGATGGCTTGTTTTGGGAATCACAACCAGTGATGACAGATCTAACATGGAGGGAGCCAGAGGGGGGATGGATCCCTGACAGGGGATGATCTGCCAATGTGCCACCTGTGTGGGGGCATAAAGGATAACGTCACGTGGCCAACTTTGGTAGTTTGCCATATAAACCCGAGTTGGGACCAACTAGGGGGACTTGGAAATGTTCTAGTCGGAGTGCCAGGGCACTGCAGTGCTTAGTGGAAATAATATCTACCGTGTGTTAATTAGTGACTTAATTTTACACGTGCCTATAATGGCAGATGTAGATATGATTGATAGGACTGCAGTAGTGCCATTTAAGGTATAACCTATTATAATATTAGTTCTAATTAATATAGACTGTGGCCTTGTTAAACTATAGTGTGATGATTAGCACTGTTAGTGGAAACTAGTTAGAGTAGAATAGTGATATTAACTCTGCTAGTTAAGAATAGATTAGTGAAGTGTTGATAAGCTTTACTAGTTGAGAATTGAGTAATGAGGGATAATTGGGATCTTCCCGTAGGTGTCCCTGGTGGGCGGGGTTCCGCATTCTGTTTGCTGATTTTTTCTTTGTCATAGCCTGATTCGGCTCTAGGTGGGTAGCTAATCTACTCTATGACTAAGTCTAGTTAGCTAAAGATCATTAAGCAAGGTGATAGGCTTACACTCAGCCGAAAGGATCAGTGACTAGTACTATCACCAGATGTGTTGTTTCTATCCTAGGTTCCCTACCAGATCCAAGGAAACTCAACAAGTTTTTGGGAAAGAATCCAATCCCATTCGGACGAACACCAGTTCAACAATCAATAAAGTTGCATACAGAACGTAACTAAAGCTAGAAGGAAGTTGATTCACCAAAGAGAGTGATGCGTACTGATGCACCATACAGCATCAGACAGTAGTAACGAACTGAAAACATTAAGTCTAATAATTACATAGTGTGATATAATCTCGTGTAATAGAACACAAGACTTGATACTTGAGGCTAGATAGACACGAGGGAGGATCCAGTACAGTAACAATTAACATTAATGACTGTGTACACACTACAAAGGACTTGTGCAGTTTTTTTTTTTTTGGAACGATAGGAACGGACATTGTGTAGGGTGCAACCGGTCCATGATTAACTGTTAATACCACCGGTGTCTATTTCGGATGATCATGAAATTGGATTACCAGAGGTCTACAGAGGCAAAGCAGTATCCGGCAAGATGGTTTCGGCACTGGGTGAGATGTCCATGTTCTGACGTAACGTGCTGTGGTCTATCCTTGCTGGGATTAGCTGACTGGGTTGTGGTCTGAGAGTCCGATTCTACACACTTTATAGAACACGTCACACATTTTCTTCGCATACACGTCTCATACACGTTACACTTTTCTTTTAATAAATTAATCTTTATTAATTTCTAGAAGCAAGAGTTGTTGAGTATGTTGCGTTGGGAAGTATGAGAGGGGGCATAGTACGACAGTGAGAGAGTGATAGGAAAAGGTGTCCATAGGCTGATGGAGTGTGTTGGACGGAAGCTGGTGGATTCTCCAGAATATTGAGAGGGGAAAAAAAATATTATAATGTGGGTGTCGACTCTCCTCACTCCAGGGACGACACTTTAAAGGAGGACACGACACCTGGGTGGGTACCGTCCAAAAAGAGAAACCTGGACCAATGCAGCAGTTTTTGCCCATGATGTCTATGAAGGTTTCCACTCTGGCATTGAAACCTTTGCTGCAGCGATTGATCTTGAGGACGCGTACAACAGAGTACCATTGGATTTTTTAATGCTTCAGCTTCTTGAACTCAAAGTAAGTCCATTCCTCCTTAGTTGGATCGCAGCAGCCCTCTTCCAACGGAAAGTAGTTTTTAGATGTGGCAGTTGGACTTCGGAACCAACAACAATATATCCTGGCCTACCACAGGGATCACCATTATCTCCGGTACTGTTCAACGCCTACACAGTGAGAATCACCAATGAGCAGATCACTGGACCTGGCAGGACATTGTCATATGCCGATGATGTTTTAGTGTATCGTCAGGGTAAGGATAGAGAGCAGGTTGCTGTGGAACTACAAACTGAACTCAATCGCATTAGTACTTGGTGTGATGAAGCTGGGGCAATGGTCAACCCAACAAAGGGAACAGTGACTTGGTTCTCGTTGAATAATCATATTGTCAACACTCCAACACCAACTGTAAAGCTGTGTTCAGAGACGGTGGAAAGAACGCAGGCAATGACCACTCAGGGCCCCCCCCCCCCCACCCCTGGCTTAATAAATATGAAAGCCCAATACTTCACACCTCAGGGCACTACCTGCAGAGTGGTTTTTATCTCTACACCCTGAAGGACAGGATCAGGCAATGAACAAACAAGAATTGATAATTATTATCTTTACAGTTTATCGTCACTTTCGCACCTGAATGGCAGGCGGACTGCCTTGGTTGTAATCTGATCGTGCGGGAGAGAACTCGACCCTTTCAGAGGCAATCTGTGAAGCGGTTATCTACCCCTGTGCTACCCGGTACAGTATTTGCATTGGGAACAAGGATCCTACAAGACGGCGGCTTATTGCAGTAGTTGTCAAACTGTAGAGCAGGAGGCTAGCGTGGCCGAATTGATAAGAGCGCTCGCTCTTAAACTCCGGTGCAGGGTGACCAGATCGCCGTGATCAAAAGAAGCCAAGTCACGAAATAAAAAAGCCAAAATAAAGCCAAACACCGCCCAGTACAAAATGAAAAGCCAAGAAAAAAGCCAAACATTGCCTAGTAAAAAGATATATTAAAAATATACTTATATCACATGAAGACCTCTTCTTCAAATAAGTATTCCTCTTCATTGTTGAAATTCAGTACAGGATTCATTAGAATATACTATTCCAGCTTTGAAATCATTCAACATTTTGGATGAAGGTACAAATTCATTACAGCACTTGTTTGAAGATAATGGTTCTGCTCTAATTCTAATAATTGCTTCTAAGAGAGACAGCTGAAGTCTATTCCTTGCTTTGGTTTTTATACATGTTAAAAGAGAGAACATCCTCTCCACTGCGGTATTGCTAATAAGTGTTATTAAGCAAGTAAGAACAAAAGAAGCAAGCTCTTTAAATTGGGGATGTTTCATGACTCCTTGCCAGAACTGCTCTGCATTTTTAGGCAGTCCATTTTCTTTAAATTGTTCTTCTTCCTTCCAATCTATAAAATTTTCTGTATTGTTCTTCAATAATAGTGTGGTTTTCTTCAGCCAAATTCAAAAAGGGCAATTTCGAAAATAGTGGTCTAGAAGCCTGGTTTAAGGTTATTCCAGGGTTAAAATTGGTTAGATCTTTAAATATATTTCTTGCTGAAGGAAGCCGCTTTCTAACTTGATAAAGTGCTTCTTCTCGCACTGATAAGCATCTTTCTTTGAGATCTAAGACCTCTTGTTGGCAATTAATTTTTGTATCAGAACTTTTCTGAATGTAGTTATCACACTCTGACAGGAATTTGATGCCAAAATCAACATTAGAAACATCTTTTTTCTTATTATTGGTATCATAAGTCCTACTATTACGGCGCTTATAATGCAAAAATAGTTCTTCATGTAATTTGTGAGGATCTGCCTTACTTTTCTGAAAAAAGGCTATTTAACCTTTCGAATTCCTGCACAATAGGGGTTGCGAAATGAAAATAAAGGTAGTTTCTTTGATCTAGAAGCATTTCCTTTATAAGTCGTGACTTAAATTTAGTGTAATAATTTGCTAATTCAGCAGAAATAAAATAAGCCTTGAGTTCTTCCCAATTTATTAGAATGTTGAACATTACTTTTCCCCGGACAAGCCAGCCAATAGAAGAAATTTTCTCAAAGGAAGTGATGCAGTTCTAGCTTGCTGAAATTCTGTCGATGAGTTCATAATTTTGAATAAATCTTTAAATGCTTCTCGTCTTAGATTGCTATGTCTAAACCAATTTGGTATTTCTGTCAGCAAAAGTGCAATGTTTTAAGGTAGTTTGACACTGTATATTTGATGCACAATGCTAATGAATGGCAAACACACTTATACTGAACACACGAAGGAGATACATCTGTCATTCTGGACCAAACTGAATTGTTGCATCCAACCATACTGGAAGCACCATCGGATGCAAAACCAATGCAATTTTTTAATGATTGATTACATTTTTCAATTTCATCCTAATTTTCAGCTAATTTAACTTTGTCATCAATTTTCTTGCTTATTGTGACAATACTGAAAGTGTTTTTTGTGAAGATGGCGCGCTCCGCTTGTGTTTTTCTGTTGATTTGCGAGATTTGAAAATCTTGGAACAATATTACAATGGCACAGTTTGCAATATGCCTGTTCAGAACCGTCAGTGGATTTCTTGAGCCACACAAATGTCTTTTCCCCATTGATCATTATATTTCCGATTAGTATCATAAGATGGTTTCCACTTTGGCATGATAATAGGTTCAGTCAATAATATTAATAAGAAATACTTGCGAGTTGCGACTCGCGATTGCTATGAAGGTATAATTAATTTGAAAACTTAACTACTAAACAGTAAGCTGCGCAGTGCTTCAGTGCGCATAGAACATGGCCAGATAAGCTTATCATTTTGCATTTGTTTTTGCTTAAAAATAGTAACACAAGACAACAATTAACTTGGAAAAATTCAAAAAAGAGGCATATACCATTACATATTGTTAATAAGCCAAAAGAAAGCCAAAAAGCCAAACTGATTTTCTGACGCCAAATCTGTTTTTAAAAAGCCAAATTTGTCAAATTTGGCTTCAAAAAAGCCAATCTGGTCACCCTGCTCCGGTGTACTGATACCAAGGCAGCGGGTTCAGCCCCTACCTTCAGTTGGACTAAAATATTTACTTCTTGTCCTTGTCTTAGGATGTAAATTACAAGCGCGCCAGAAGTCGGAGTGGTTTCACCTGATGGCGAGGGACACTGTTAATAGGAAAAGCTGATCCACACCCAAAAATGTCCAGTGCACTAGAAGTAGTAGCACGTTTATGGACCACGCTTGAGTTCAAAACGAAATGAGAGTGCGAGGGGGGGGGGGGGGGGGGGGGGGAGAGAGAGACTGTTGAGCGGAAGACTGGAGTGGTGGCACATGGAGGAAAGTGTGGCATGGAAGGTTGAGGAGATGGGGACTGGCCTGCTTCTCTGGCTTGAAAAAGAATCAGTTCCAATCTCGTAGATGGTGATTGATTGGGGAAGCTTGGTGATGTATGTCTGATTTTTTAGTAGTGGGTGGGTGCATAATCTGTTCGGATAAGTAGTACTAGTAATAGTGATTAGTTGTAGTAGTCCTAGTAGTGGACGTAACGGTAGTATCTGTTGCGGAAGTAGTTACAGGAGTATACGAGCAGCGGTATCATTGGTAATACTTGTGATAGTAGCAGAAGTAGCAATTGTAGTAGTAGTAGTAGTAGTAGTTACGGCAGTATACGAGCAGCGGTAGCATTGGTAATACTCGTGGTAGTTGCAGAAGTAGCAATTGTAGTAGTAGTAGTAGTAGTAGTAGTAGTAGTAGTAGTAGTAGTAGTAGTAGTAGTAGTAGTAGTAGTAGTTGCAGTGGTAGAAATGACAGTAGTAGGAGTGTTAGTGGTAGAGGTAATGACAATAGTGCTAGTGACAGTTGTAAAAGTGATAGTATGGCACTGCTATAAGTGGCAGGAACAGTAATGGGGAACCAGTAATCGTTGTTATAGTGGTAGTAGTCCAAGTAGTAGTAGTAGTTGCGGTGGTTGTGGTAGTAGTAGCTGCAGGAAACATAGTGGTGTTAATGCGCAACATAACTGGCCAAGACCAAAGGTGTGAAAACCGCTGGCTGATAAGAACAAGAAGATTGTGACCGCTGTTTTTTTGTCGATTACAGACAAAAGCCGACTTTGATATAGACAAAAAAAGAGAGCAGTGAAATGTCCCGGTATATCTCGTCACAGCTTGTAAAAATACCAGCTTCGTGTATTTTTGTTTTGCGCCGTTTGTGCCGAGTAGTTGTTTTGAGTGGCTGGGTTAGGAAAAAAAAAGCACGGTAATTAGACCGAGTTTCTGTTATAGCAGATTGGCGATGTGGTGGTAGGTATATGTTGTATTCTTCAGGCGGTACTCGGTTGGTCCGTTGATTTGTTTTGTGGGTTGGTTGGTTACCTGGTTGGTCAGTCAGTTTTGTGGGTTTGACGTCCGGTCGCTTAGTTGGATAGTTTGTCGGTCGTTCAAAAGGCTGATGGGTTGATTGGTGGGTTGCATGCAGGGTTGACAGGTTTGTTGGTTGGTTGCTTGGCTGGTAAGTTGGTGGGTTAGTCGATAGGCTCGTTGATTGGTCAGTTGATCGATAAGCTCGTTGATTAGTCAGTTAGTGCGCGTCTTGCACAAAGGATGTAAGGTGTCAGGTATATGAAGGTATATGGTGCTGGCTCACTATTTTCATACCCCAGTCGGCACTCGGTGGGTGATCTGATCAGTATAACACCAGCCATCTTTACGTCCCGTAACTCTCTGGTACCCAATTTAAGTTGAGAATCCTAGTCAGTTTTTAAAATCCCCAATTCGATTTGAATTCGAGCCCATAAAGAGGCTGGCAGGCAACCCAATGCAATTTTGGATAATCTATTATCGCTGCGGGTTATCAACGACGTGTGATAATAGAAACCAGTGATTGTTGTATATGATTGTTGTAAACCAAATAACTAACTGGGATTTGATCCCATTGATTTAAGCCCGAGGCGGACTCCATAACCACTCGGCCTTGAAGCGTATTGGGTATGTTTTCGCAGTACAGAGAATGCCGAATTTTCCTTCGGGAGACCCGTGTTCGAAGCCTCGGTAAAGTGTGTGTGTGTGTGTGTTGTTGTTTTTTTTCTTAGGTGGGGGGGGGGGGGTTGTCGAGGGCAAAAAGAAAGCTCTAGCCTGCACAGTTCACGGCGACTGCACTAGCCAGGCGGCCTTAATTCCTCAGGCTCAAGACCACCCCCTACCCCCTCAACCCTCTGCCATACACCGCAAGGTATTATATTGGCAGTAAATGACAGTTCACGGTACATGATCCTTCAAGGCCTTAGGTTCATGCCAGAATACGATCAGCGTTGCCAGTGGTGGGTTGTGCTCCATATTTAAATCTCAAATCCCGAAGCAAGGAATAAATCAATCATGAGGTGTGTTGGGTATATAGTTTGTATCAAATGGTCTACTAATCGGCACACGATGATTGATGTTCTTTGTTATGCAGGCCGCCGATTGTAGTCTAAGTCGGCCTAGAAGCACATATCAGTGAAGACAAAATTCGCTCCTTGACGAGATTTGAACTAAAACCACCAGACCGATAGATATACGCGTTATCTACTTTTTTTTTTTTAATCGCGACTCCCTGCGTTCTTAACCCTACATCTCTTTTTGTTTTCTGGCCCTTCCTAAAGCCAGCTATATTTGTTTGCTAATTTATTTCTTGCTTACCTTTTTCTTGGGAATTTCAAACTAATCCATGTTTTCTTGTCTTCTCTATTTTGCTGTTTCTTCGTTCGTTCAGATTTGATGTCTATTAAAATGGCTTGTGTTCGGCATGTTTGATGCTTTCACACAATTACCTTTTTGGCCACACTCCACTCATTAAGAACAGAGAAAGGTGAACATTGTAGTCTCGGCTTCGTGAACAATTATGAACATTTGCCTGGAGTCTATTAAGCTGGTCCGACGCCAGAGCCGTACCGGTGTGCTGACGTTCTCTTGGGTCGTAATTATAGTTCTGGGCTAAATACTAAATATCTGCAGTCTAGCGGCAGTGTTTTTGATCGAAGTCTTAACGATTGAATAACTACTCTCTCTCTCTCTCTCTCTCTCTCTCTCTCTCTCTCTCTCTCTCTCTCTCTCTCTCTCTCTCTCTCTCTCTCTCTCTCTCTCTCTCTCTCTCTCTCTCTCTCTCTCTCTCTCTCTCTCTCTCTCTCTCTCTCTCTCTCTCTCTCTCTCTCTCTCTCTCTCTGTCTGGCGCTCTGTCTGCCTGTTTTTCTATGTCTCTATGTCTGACTTCTTTTGTTTCTGTCTCTGCTTCTATATTTGTATGTCTGTCGCTCTATCTCTTTCTGCTTCTCTCTGTCTCGCTATTTCTCTGCCTCTGTGTCCCTCTCTCTCTCTCTCTCTCTCTCTCTCTCTCTCTCTCTCTCTCTCTCTCCCCTTCTGTGTCTGTCTGTCGCTCTGTCTGTCTGTTTTTCTCTTTGTCTCTCTCCGTTTCTGTCTCTCACATTCTCTCTCTATCTATCTGGTTATATTTCTGTCTCTCTATCGCTCTATCTCTTTCTGCTTCTATCCGTGTCTTGCTGTTTCTCTGTCTGTCTGTCTGTCCGCCTGCCTACCTACCTGTCTGCCTGCCTGCCTGTGCTTCTGCGTCATGCAATATCCTAGCCAATGAAATTGTTAATTGTTTTGAGGTTGAAGGTTTAACGTGTCCCATAATCCTCTAATGTTCCTGATTTAATTCCGTGAGATCAAAGAGGACTAATCACCTGTATGTTTTAGAGCTCCCTGTGGAGCAAGGGATCGGCTCGTGTAACTTGGAGTGTTTCGCAGCACCTATGAGAGAGAGAGAGAGGGGGGGGGGGAGGTTGAATTTCCAAGCATCTATATGAGAAAGGGGAAGAGACCTAGGGAGGGAGAATGAAATTACAAGCATCTATGAGAGAGAGAGAGAGAGAGAGAGAGAGAGAGAGAGAGAGAGAGAGAGAGAGAGAGAGAGAGAGAGAGAGAGAGATTTTCAGGGATATATGAGAGAGAAAGAATTTCCAATCGTTTGTGCAAGAAGAGAATGATGGCACAGACAAGGGTAACAACCCTCATGTACTTGTAACGATAGATAAAGAAGAAAATTGCGTCTTGCTGTTGTTATTGTTGTTTTCCCCGGTCGGGTTACGAGAAATAGAAACGAATATTGCAAGCCAGTCTAAGCCTCGGGGCCAGAGCCCACCGTGGCAGTGTGGCTACAGAAATAGTAACTGAAACAGGAATAAATACAGTACGGCTTGGGGGTTGCACTGAACCACAGACACCTCTCCTCTGACACCGACACCGAAGGAAATGTTGTATTTCCCATCATCATGTGCTTCCCCAACTTGCGTGGGCGGCCATGCTTCTGCATATCTCGCCATCTCTAGCAGAATGTGTCAGAACATCAAATCATGTCTTACTTTTGCCGTGCTGTAATAGACTCAAGAATCTTCTCTCGATGTCTCTCCCTGTTTACCATTAATCTTTCAAGTTGTAGGGGGCTGCATGGTCTCGAGGTATGGTGTCCGCCTCGAATGCTGGAGGTCTCGGGTTCAAGCCCTGGTGAGGACCGGGACTTTTTACATTTTCACGTGGACTTCTAGTAATAACATTTCCCCTGGTCTCTGGGTAGTGAGATCGCCGCCCGTGTGTATTGTTGCGCACGTAAAAAATCCCTTGGCAGTTGGAAATCGAAAAAGAGTAGCCTAACGGCGCTTCCCGGGCAAAATTTCGAGTTACAATCTACCCAAAGTATTTCAGGATCCTCGCCGTGTGCTACGGAGTTCGTGCACTGAGTTGAGTTTCTCCAAACTCAGGTTTGAGTTAGGAGGAGAACGGAGCACTTATGGGTTACACCCGTGTGCCGTGATGTTGATCCATCGACTAAACTAAAAGACTAAACTTTCAAGTTGTTCCTTCTTTCTCGTCTCATAATATAATGACTGCATCTATCTAATAGTCGTGGTAAATTGTTTTTGTGTCTAGCCTCTTATTAGAATAAATAAATAAATGTTTTGCATATCCTTTACAGGACATCGCTGTCAACATCAGCATCTTTCAGCTGTATGTTGATTTCTTGGCAAGATTACGCTCAGTAGTTTGCCATTGCTTTCTGAGCGGCCGGCTCAGTTATCCCGCAAGTCACCAGTGGGGGTCGAACCGCTCCCAGCTCTCGCCCTGCTACGAGACTCTGCGTGATAAACGGGATTACGGAGAAAGTGTTGTAACCCCTCGGCCAGAGAGACCGGCCTTATTAGAAGACTTCGATTAAATATTTTGGCTGTGAATATTTTGGGTGTTTCAACATTCTTCTTTAGAACCGCATGTCTATGAATTCAGGATACTTTTCTCCTTTCTTTGTTTATTCGATATTTGTGAATGCACTGCCATATGTTCAAATTGGTTCTGTGTAACATGTCTTCTATCTCCAACAGGATGATTTTATTTCCTGTCTGTGATGTCTTAACTTGGTTCTGTGTAACATGTCTTCTATCTCCAACAGGATGATTTTATTTCCTGTCTGTGATGTCTTAACTTGGTTCTGTGTAACATGTCTTCTATCTCCAACAGGATTATTTTATTTCCTGTCTTTGTTGATCTTAAATTTTTTTCTCTTTGTCTCTCTCCGTTTCTGCCTCTCCTATTCTCTTTGTCTCTCTCCGTTTCTGCCTCTCCTATTCTCTTTGTCTCTCTCCGTTTCTGCCTCTCCTATTCTCTTTGTCTCTCTCCGTTTCTGCCTCTCCTATTCTCTTTGTCTCTCTCCGTTTCTGCCTCTCCTATTCTCTTTGTCTCTCTCCGTTTCTGCCTCTCCTATTCTCTTTGTCTCTCTCCGTTTCTGCCTCTCCTATTCTCTTTGTCTCTCTCCGTTTCTGCCTCTCCTATTCTCTTTGTCTCTCTCCGTTTCTGCCTCTCCTATTCTCTCTCTGTCTCTCTGATTATATTTATGTCTCTCTACTGCTCTATCTCTTTCTGCTTCTATCCATTTCTTGCTGTTTCTCTGTCTCGTCTGTCTGTCTGTCTGTCTGTGCCTCTGCTTCATGCAATATCATAGCCAGTGAAATTATGTTAACTGTTTTGAGGTTGAAGTTTTAACTCGTCGTATAACCCTCTAATGTTGCTGATTTAATTCCGTGAGATCAAAGAGGACTAGTCACCTTATGATTTAGAGCTCCCTGTGGCTCGTGTAACTTGGAGTGATTCGCAGCTCCTATGAGAGACGGAGGGAGGGAGAGAGAGATTGAATTTCCAAGCATCTATTTATTTGCTTTCCTGTGTTTATTTCCTGTCTTTTTTTTAAATCTTAAATTGATTCTTTGTAACGTCTTCTATCTCCAACAGGATGATTTTATTTCCTGTCTTTGTCGATCATAAATTGGTTCAGTGTAATGTCCTCTTGTCTCCAACGGGATGATTTTATTTACTGTCTTTGTTGATCATAAATTGGTTCTGTGTAACATGTCTTCTATCTCCAACAGGATGATTTTATTTACTGTCTTTGTTAATCTTAAATTGGTTCTGTGAAACATGTCTGTTGATCTTAAATTTGCTGTCAGAGTGTTTCAGCATAGTTTATGTTTGTGACTGGCTGTGTCTACGACTGTCTGTGTCTACGACTGTCTTTGCTGTCGGGTTGTTTCAGCATAGTTATGTTTATGACTGGCTGTGTGTACGGCTGTCTTTGCTGTCAGAGTGTTTTAGCATAGTTATGTTTATGACTGGCTGTATCTACGGCTGTCTTTGCTGTCAGAGTGTTTTAGCATAGTTATGTTTATGATTGTTATGTCCTTCACAGAAAAATACTCGTGTGTCTGTCTGCACGGCGATCGGAACCCGGCGGAACGAAAGGCAAACCTGGAGAAATTCAAGGTAATTGATGCTTTATTAGTATGTTATAGCATGGATATGTCTGTGTGCTGTGTGGATTATGTGACTGTGTGTTTTGCGTCTATTCTGTGACATGGTGTGTGCTGTGTGGATTATGTGACTGTGCGCTGTGTTGATTATGTGACTGTGCGCTGTGTTGATTATGTAACTCTGTGATGTGTTGATTGTGTAACGTTGTGCTGTGTTGATTATGTAACTGTGTGCTGTGTGGATTATGTGACTGTGTTGTGTGGATTATGTGACTGTGCTGTGTGGATTATGTGACTGTGTTGTATGGACTATGAATAAGATTTGTGTGGACTGTCTAAAGAAGATACAGATATTCTCACGGAAAGAGAGATATTGCAGAGGTCTTTAGGGGAGAAAGTTTTGTCTAACTAATTAGGGTTATGTCTGTGATTGACTTGTGTGAATGTGTGTTGTCAGTAGGGTGTGGTATATATATATATATATATATATATATATAGATATATATATATATATATATATATATATATATATATATATATATCACCGCGCGTATTGCGTACGTTGAACTTGATCATGTCATAATCATGTGATAAGTATTGACCAGTGAATAAAAGAGCACGTGTTTATCGTCCCATGATGCATAGGTTCTGTTTCTGACCGTTGAGAAAATGGCCGAGTTAATCCAAAATCCGCCCAAAGAAGCTCAAAGCTCAGTTTATTTCATTTGAAGGATGTCGACCAGTGGACATCCATCGAAGAATACATGCAGCGTACGGTAACAAATGTGTGTCGAAGACAACAATGACAGACTGGTCACGAATGTTTCGGAAAGAACATCAGTTGACGACAGATTTTCCACGGCCGGGTCAAGCGCATATTTTTGCACAGAAAAAAAATCCATCGCCAAAATTGATGCAGCAGTACAGATGAACCGTTGTCGAAGCATACGTTCGCTAGCGAAATATTTGATTTATCAATTGGGACAATTCAAAAGGTCGTTCGTAAGAAACTGCAATATCGGAAGGTGTGTTCACAGTGGGTACCACGGATGTTGACCGACCACCAAAATTAGGAACGCATGGGATGGTGTTTGAACTACTTTCTGCGTTACAGCGTGGAGGGTGATGCATTTCTTTTCCGCATAATGTCAGGCGATGAATCATGGTGTCACCACTTTGAGCCGAGCAGCAAAAGAGAGGACATGTAATGGAAGCATGCTGGATCACCAAAAGTAAAAAAATCAAGTCACAGGTTTCCGCTGGTAAGGTTATGCTGAGCGCATTTTTTTAACCATGATTGTTAGCCGACTTTAAAAAGCCTGGTGTCAACATAAACTCTACCCACTACTTTGCAAACACTAGACAAGCTGCAGAAAGCCATCAAGAATAAACGACCCGGCATGCTTTCTCGCGGTGTGATTTTGTTGCACGATAATGCTCGTCCGCAAGTCGCAAAGATTGTGCAGGAAGCATTAGCTTGGAAGAAGTGGGAAATTCTGCAATATCCAGTCTATATTCCTGATTTGTAACCATGTGATTTTCATTTGTTCGGACCTCTAAAAACAAAAAAAACTCTCAAATGGCAACGATTTCACACAGATGCAGACGCAATGAACGCGATAAACACTTGGTTCAGTGAGCAACCGCAATCCTGTTTTGCGGACGGCATTCACCGCGTCCCTAAGCAATGGGATACTTGTCTGAATGCCTACGGCGACTCCTTCTGGCCAACTCATCGTGCATAATTCATTCTAAATGAATGCTTTGTTTAATTCTGCCACGCCTGTTAATGTTTCTTTCATGCTTTTGTACTAAAGCCATTGGAACGGGTTTCAAATGATCGTCTTTATATATATATATATATATATATATATATATATATATATATATATATATATATATATATATATATATATATATATATATATATATATGAATAAATATGTGAGAATTAACAAACACGGCAGTTCTGGTCAGCCCCACCTACTGTAACCGGACACAGTTCTAATTGGAGATCAGATGACAAAATAATAGACACCTGACTCCCCAAATGAGTTGGAAAGAATGATACATTGCATGTGTGTCGCCTGCCCCGCCTTGGCAACGTGACTTGTATTTGCGGCCCTCGTATATTGTCAAAGATCTTGAAAACCCAGATGAGAGTTGACGTCGATTCTCTTCAGTGTTGAAGATAGATAAATATGGAAGAAGCAGAGGCCTTTGTGCGAGGCAAATTGATCTCTGTTTATCTGTAGGAGTTCTGTGGATGGATGTAGATGGAGGTTCATAGACGTATTAAGATGTATGAGATCTTGGCAAGCGTGGCATTTGTCAATGATCTAATTGGAGAAAATATAGGATTTATTTCCTCCTCCTGCTGCTTCTCCTTCTTTCTCTTTCTTCTACTCCTTCTTCTTCTTCTTCTTCTTCTTCTTCTTCTACTTCCCATTCTGCTGCTGCTTCTTTTCTTCTTCTTCGTCTGCTGCTGCTGCTTTTATCTTTTCTCTTTCTTCAACGGATGTATTTCTTCTTCTCCGTCTTCATCGGCTGCTGCTGTTTCTTCTACTGCTGCTGCGTCTTCTTCTACAGTTCATCTACAGTTGCTACGTTTTTTATTGCTGCCTTGTCGTCTACTGTTGATGTGTCTTCTTCTATTGCTGGTTATTCAACTTCTATAGCTGTTGCGTCGTCTTCTTCCATTGCTGTTGCGCCTTCTTCTATCGTTACTGCGTCGTCTTCTACTGCTGCTGCTTTACTACTACTACTACTACTACTACTACTACTACTACTACTACTACTACTACTACTACTACTACTACTACTGCTGCTGCTGCTGCTGCTGCTGTTACTACTACTGATCTCCTGGTTTTTTTTTACTGCAGCTGCTACCTCTGCTTCTGTGTCGTCTTCTGCTGTAGCTGCTACTGCTGCTGCTGCTTTTGCTTCTTGTACTGCTGTTGCGTCTTTCTTCTACTGCTGCTGCTGCTTCTGCTTCTTGTACTGCTGTTGCGTCTTTCTTCTACTGCTGCTGCTGCTTCTTGTACTGCTGTTGCGTCTTTCTTCTACTGCTGCTGCTTCTTGTACTGCTGTTGCGTCTTTCTTCTACTGCTGCTGCTTCTTGTACTGCTGTTGCGTCTTTCTTCTACTGCTGCTGCTTCTGCTTCTTGTACTGCTGTTGCGTCTTTCTTCTACTGCTGCTGCTGCTTCTGCTTCTTGTACTGCTGTTGCGTCTTTCTTCTACTGCTGCTGCTGCTTCTTGTACTGCTGTTGCGTCTTTCTTCTACTGCTGCTTCTGCTTCTTGTACTGCTGTTGCGTCTTTCTTCTACTGCTGCTTCTGCTTCTGCTTCTTGTACTGCTGTTGCGTCTTTCTTCTACTGCTGCTGCTGCTGCTGCTTCTTGTACTGCTGTTGCGTCTTTCTTCTACTGCTGCTGCTGCTTCTTGTACTGCTGTTGCGTCTTTCTTCTACTGCTACTGCTGCTGCTTCTGCTTCTTGTACTGCTGTTGCGTCTTTCTTCTACTGCTGCTGCTGCTTCTGCTTCTTGTACTGCTGTTGCGTCTTTCTTCTACTGCTGCTGCTGCTTCTGCTTCTTGTACTGCTGTTGCGTCTTTCTTCTACTGCTGCTACTGCTTCTTGTACTGCTGTTGCGTCTTTCTTCTACTGCTGCTTCTGCTTCTTGTACTGCTGTTGCGTCTTTCTTCTACTGCTGCTGCTGCTTCTTGTACTGCTGTTGCGTCTTTCTTCTACTGCTGCTGCTGCTTCTTGTACTGCTGTTGCGTCTTTCTTCTACTGCTGCTGCTGCTTCTTGTACTGCTGTTGCGTCTTTCTTCTACTGCTGCTGCTGCTTCTTGTACTGCTGTTGCGTCTTTCTTCTACTGCTACTGCTGCTGCTGCTTCTTGTACTGCTGTTGCGTCTTTCTTCTACTGCTGCTGCTGCTTCTTGTACTGCTGTTGCGTCTTTCTTCTACTGCTACTGCTGCTGCTGCTTCTTGTACTGCTGTTGCGTCTTTCTTCTACTGCTGCTGCTGCTTCTGCTTCTTGTACTGCTGTTGCGTCTTTCTTCTACTGCTGCTGCTGCTTCTTGTACTGCTGTTGCGTCTTTCTTCTACTGCTGCTGCTGCTTCTTGTACTGCTGTTGCGTCTTTCTTCTACTGCTGCTTCTGCTTCTTGTACTGCTGTTGCGTCTTTCTTCTACTGCTGCTACTGCTTCTTGTACTGCTGTTGCGTCTTTCTTCTACTGCTGCTTCTGCTTCTTGTACTGCTGTTGCGTCTTTCTTCTACTGCTGCTGCTGCTTCTTGTACTGCTGTTGCGTCTTTCTTCTACTGCTGCTTCTGCTTCTTGTACTGCTGTTGCGTCTTTCTTCTACTGCTGCTGCTGCTTCTTGTACTGCTGTTGCGTCTTTCTTCTACTGCTGCTGCTGCTTCTTGTACTGCTGTTGCGTCTTTCTTCTACTGCTGCTTCTGCTTCTTGTACTGCTGTTGCGTCTTTCTTCTACTGCTGCTGCTGCTTCTTGTACTGCTGTTGCGTCTTTCTTCTGCTGCTGCTGCTGCTTCTTGTACTGCTGTTGCGTCTTTCTTCTACTGCTGCTGCTGCTTCTTGTACTGCTGTTGCGTCTTTCTTCTACTGCTGCTGCTGCTTCTTGTACTGCTGTTGCGTCTTTCTTCTACTGCTGCTTCTGCTTCTGTACTGCTGTTGCGTCTTTCTTCTACTGCTGCTGCTGCTTCTTGTACTGCTGTTGCGTCTTTCTTCTGCTGCTGCTGCTGCTTCTTGTACTGCTGTTGCGTCTTTCTTCTACTGCTGCTTCTGCTTCTTGTACTGCTGTTGCGTCTTTCTTCTACTGCTGCTGCTGCTTCTGCTTCTTGTACTGCTGTTGCGTCTTTCTTCTACTGCTGCTGCTGCTTCTTGTACTGCTGTTGCGTCTTTCTTCTACTGCTGCTGCTGCTTCTTGTACTGCTGTTGCGTCTTTCTTCTACTGCTGCTGCTGCTTCTTGTACTGCTGTTGCGTCTTTCTTCTACTGCTGCTTCTGCTTCTTGTACTGCTGTTGCGTCTTTCTTCTACTGCTGCTGCTGCTTCTTGTACTGCTGTTGCGTCTTTCTTCTACTGCTGCTGCTGCTTCTTGTACTGCTGTTGCGTCTTTCTTCTACTGCTGCTTCTGCTTCTGCTTCTTGTACTGCTGTTGCGTCTTTCTTCTACTGCTGCTGCTGCTGCTGCTTCTTGTACTGCTGTTGCGTCTTTCTTCTACTGCTGCTGCTGCTTCTTGTACTGCTGTTGCGTCTTTCTTCTACTGCTGCTGCTGCTTCTTGTACTGCTGTTGCGTCTTTCTTCTACTGCTGCTGCTGCTTCTGCTTCTTGTACTGCTGTTGCGTCTTTCTTCTACTGCTGCTTCTGCTTCTTGTACTGCTGTTGCGTCTTTCTTCTACTGCTGCTTCTGCTTCTTGTACTGCTGTTGCGTCTTTCTTCTACTGCTGCTTCTGCTTCTTGTACTGCTGTTGCGTCTTTCTTCTACTGCTGCTGCTGCTTCTTGTACTGCTGTTGCGTCTTTCTTCTACTGCTGCTGCTGCTTCTGCTTCTTGTACTGCTGTTGCGTCTTTCTTCTACTGCTGCTTCTGCTTCTTGTACTGCTGTTGCGTCTTTCTTCTACTGCTGCTGCGTGCTTCTTGTACTGCTGTTGCGTCTTTCTTCTACTGCTGCTGCTGCTTCTTGTACTGCTGTTGCGTCTTTCTTCTACTGCTGCTTCTGCTTCTGCTTCTTGTACTGCTGTTGCGTCTTTCTTCTACTGCTGCTGCTGCTTCTTGTACTGCTGTTGCGTCTTTCTTCTACTGCTGCTGCTGCTTCTTGTACTGCTGTTGCGTCTTTCTTCTACTGCTGCTTTCGCTTCTGCTTCTTGTACTGCTGTTGCGTCTTTCTTCTACTGCTGCTGCTGCTGCTGCTTCTTGTACTGCTGTTGCGTCTTTCTTCTACTGCTGCTGCTGCTGCTTCTTGTACTGCTGTTGCGTCTTTCTTCTACTGCCGCTGCTGCTTCTTGTACTGCTGTTGCGTCTTCTCTACTGCTGCTGCTGCTTCTTGTACTGCTGTTGCGTCTTTCTTCTACTGCTGCTGCTGCTTCTTGTACTGCTGTTGCGTCTTTCTTCTACTGCTGCTGCTGCTTCTTCTGTACTGCTGTTGCGTCTTTCTTCTACTGCTGCTTCTGCTTTCTTGTACTGCTGTTGCGTCTTTCTTCTACTGCTGCTGCTGCTTCTTGTACTGCTGTTGCGTCTTTCTTCTACTGCTGCTTCTGCTTCTTGTACTGCTGTTGCGTCTTTCTTCTACTGCTGCTGCTGCTTCTTGTACTGCTGTTGCGTCTTTCTTCTCTGCGCTGCTGCTCTGTACTGCTGTGGTCTTTCTTCACTGCTGCTCTGCTTCTTGTACTGCTGTTGCGTCTTTCTTCTACTGCTGCTGCTGCTTCTTGTACTGCTGTTGCGTCTTTCTTCTACTGCTGCTGCTGCTTTTGCTTCTGTACTGCTGTTGCGTCTTCTTCTACTGCTCTGCTGCTGCTGCTTCTTGTACTGCTGTTGCGTCTTTCTTCTACTGCTGCTGCTGCTTCTTGTACTGCTGTTGCGTCTTTCTTCTACTGCTGCTTCTGCTTCTTGTACTGCTGTTGCGTCTTTCTTCTACTGCTGCTTCTGCTCTTGTACTGCTGTTGCGTCTTTCTTCTACTGCTGCTGCTGCTTCTTGTACTGCTGTTTGCGTCTTTCTTCTACTGCTGCTTCTGCTTCTTGTACGGCTGTTGCGTCTTTCTTCTACTGCTGCTTCTGCTTCTTGTACTGCTGTTGCGTCTTTCTTCTACTGCTGCTGCTGCTTCTTGTACTGCTGTTGCGTCTTTCTTCTGCTGCTGCTGCTGCTCTTGTACTGCTGTTGCGTCTTTCTTCTACTGCTGCTTCTGCTTCTTGTACTGCTGTTTGCGTCTTTCTTCTACTGCTGCTGCTGCTTCTGCTTCTTGTACTGCTGTTGCGTCTTCTTCTACTGCTGCTTCTGCTTCTTGTACTGCTGTTGCGTCTTTCTTCTACTGCTGCTTCTGCTTCTGCTTCTTGTACTGCTGTTGCGTCTTTCTTCTACTGCTGCTGCTGCTTCTTGTACTGCTGTTGCGTCTTTCTCTACTGCTGCTGCTGCTTCTTGTACTGCTGTTGCGTCTTTCTTCTACTGCTGCTGCTGCTGCTTCTTGTACTGCTGTTGCGTCTTTCTTCTACTGCTGCTGCTTCTGCTTCTTGTACTGCTGTTGCGTCTTTCTTCTACTGCTGCTGCTGCTGCTTCTGCTTCTTGTACTGCTGTTGCGTCTTTCTTCTACTGCTACTGCTGCTGCTGCTTCTTGTACTGCTGTTGCGTCTTTCTTCTACTGCTGCTGCTGCTTCTGCTTCTTGTACTGCTGTTGCGTCTTTCTTCTACTGCTGCTGCTGCTTCTTGTACTGCTGTTGCGTCTTTCTTCTACTGCTGCTGCTGCTTCTTGTACTGCTGTTGCGTCTTTCTTCTACTGCTGCTTCTGCTTCTTGTACTGCTGTTGCGTCTTTCTGCTACTGCTGCTGCTGCTTCTTGTACTGCTGTTGCGTCTTTCTTCTACTGCTGCTGCTGCTTCTTCTACTGCTGCTGCGTCTTCTTCTACTGCTGCTGCTGCTTCTTCTACTGCTGTTGCGTCTTTCTCTACTGCTGCTTCTGCTTCTGCTTCTTGTACTGCTGTTGCGTCTTTCTTCTACTGCTGCTGCTGCTTCTTGTACTGCTGTTGCGTCTTTCTTCTACTGCTGCTGCTTCTGCTTCTTGTACTGCTGTTGCGTCTTTCTTCTACTGCTGCTTCTGCTTCTGCTTCTTGTACTGCTGTTGCGTCTTTCTTCTACTGCTGCTGCTGCTTCTTGTACTGCTGTTGCGTCTTTCTTCTACTGCTGCTGCTGCTTCTGCTTCTTGTACTGCTGTTGCGTCTTTCTTCTACTGCTGCTTCTGCTTCTGCTTCTTGTACTGCTGTTGCGTCTTTCTTCTACTGCTGCTGCTGCTGCTTCTTGTACTGCTGTTGCGTCTTTCTTCTACTGCTGCTGCTGCTTCTTGTACTGCTGTTGCGTCTTTCTTCTACTGCTGCTGCTGCTTCTTGTACTGCTGTTGCGTCTTTCTTCTACTGCTGCTGCTGCTTCTTGTACTGCTGTTGCGTCTTTCTTCTACTGCTGCTTCTGCTTCTTGTACTGCTGTTGCGTCTTTCTTCTACTGCTGCTGCTGCTTCTGCTTCTTGTACTGCTGTTGCGTCTTTCTTCTACTGCTGCTGCTGCTTTTGCTTCTTGTACTGCTGTTGCGTCTTTCTTCTACTGCTGCTGCTGCTTTCTGCTTCTTGGTACTGCTGTTGCGTCTTTATTCTACTGCTGCTGCTGCTTCTTGTACTGCTGTTGCGTCTTTCTTCTACTGCTGCTTCTGCTTCTTGTACTGCCTGTTGCGTCTTTCTTCTACTGCTGCTGCTGCTTCTTGTACTGCTGTTGCGTCTTTCTTTCTACTGCTGCTTCTGCTCTTGTACTGCTGTTGCGTCTTTCTTCTACTGCTGCTGCTGCTTCTGCTTCTTGTACTGCTGTTGCGTCTTTCTTCTACTGCTGCTGCTGCTTCTGCTTCTTGTACTGCTGTTGCGTCTTTCTTCTACTGCTGCTGCTGCTTTTGCTTCTTGTACTGCTGTTGCGTCTTTCTTCTACTGCTGCTGCTGCTTCTTGTACTGCTGTTGCGTCTTTCTTCTACTGCTGCTGCTGCTTCTTGTACTGCTGTTGCGTCTTCTTCTACTGCTGCTGCGTGCTTCTTGTACTGCTGTTGCGTCTTTCTTCTACTGCTGCTTCTGCTTCTTGTACTGCTGTTGCGTCTTTCTTCTACTGCTGCTTCTGCTTCTTGTACTGCTGTTGCGTCTTTCTTCTACTGCTGCTGCTGCTTCTGCTTCTTGTACTGCTGTTGCGTCTTTCTTCTACTGCTGCTTCTGCTTCTTGTACTGCTGTTGCGTCTTTCTTCTACTGCTGCTGCTGCTTCTGCTTCTTGTACTGCTGTTGCGTCTTTCTTCTACTGCTGCTGAGTCTTCTTCTACTGCTGCTGCTGCTTTTTCTTATATTTCTGCTGCGTATTCTTCTATTGCTGCTGCTGCGTCTTCTTCTACTGATGATGCTGCGTACTGACGAGACAACATATAAACAGCGTGCAGTTGAACTGAGACAGTGTAAACAAACCAAAGCTAATATCAACACAGAACCAATATAGCGACAAGCGCTCAGCAGTACATATAATAAATTCGTGACTAACTGAACAAGGAATCGACGGTCAAGGGACAGGATAAGCAATTCAGCGAAAGTGAAACACAGACGTAGGTCACCCTTCGTCCAGTCGTCTTAGGTACAGACGTGTGTTGCTATCAAGTTCTCCAGTTAATCATCAACGGCAGCAGTATGTTCCGTCTGCCTCGCTCATGTATCGGGTATTCCATCGAACTGTGCAAGTATCCTCAGTGAGAGTGACAGGAGCGTCAACTCAGTGAGCCACCAACTACCAGTGAGTGAGGGTTTCTTATGTATAAAATGTTGGAAGATGATGATGCGCGGCTGAAGCAGATAGTGTAAGTAACTGAATCGTATGCCAGACTTGTTTGAAAGATACATTGTTGATGCGATCGTCGCTTTGAACTTAAGCGTTGTCATTACACGTGTTATTTCTAATGCACTGGGCTGTTTTTGTGTGTGAATTAGCTTTCCCTATTACCACGCCATCAGGCGAATCCACTCCGAGTTCTCAGGTACTTGTAATGTACGTCCCCAAGTCAAGGACGAGATTTCAACATTTTAGTAAAACAGACCAGTATAGGGGTTGAACCCGCATACTGGACGTTTAAGAACACGCGATCTTATCTATTCGGCCATACTGACCTCCAGATGAAATGAGAAGAAATGATTTGGAGAACTTGGTGACAACTGGTAAGATCGAGGGGAACAGCCAAGGGGAAGACCTAGAAGCAAGTACCTGGATGGCTTGGCCTTGTGGCATGGTCGAGACAATAACACGGAGCTGATCCACGATTCTGTTGATCGAGTGAGATGGCAGAACATGACCGCCCACGCTTACCGGCATGGCACATGATGGATGGATAGATGGACCTCCAGATTCCCGGAGTAATTGGTTTTGAGCTCATTACCTGGGGGACATGCAAGTAGTGTGCTTGTGAATTATCTGCTGCTGCCGTGTGTTGAGTAAATCTGTCGGACCATCTTCCGTTGGTGCGAGTTCACAATCACCGCCGTTTTCACCGTGTTTAACTAAGTGCCATGGGATGATAAATCGTCTTATTCAAACTTCCCAGTAACTGCCATGGGTTTATAAATGAAACTATAATTAAAATATCAATACAGTAGTTTTCCCATATATTGTCAGTCATTTACTGCCTATATAGATCCTTGCGGTGTATGGCAGGGGACCACCCTTTAATTGTATATGAATATATATAATACATGTCAATTAAAGGGATTCACTTGCCATTATGGTCCGAGTAGAAACCTGGCCAGCCCGCCACTGTACGTAGGTAGCGCACCAGATAATTCAACAACAACAACAGAGGGTCACGGTGGAGAGAGATAAGTTAGACCGTGCGTGTTAATTAGCTTTTCCCGAGGTTAATCGTGCGATGGCGATGTCTAGTCTCCAGAGGCCGATCACTGTCTGCAGTCAAGCTAAGAGCAATAATGAGTGCGGACGGGCCTGTCATCAAACTGTTTATTCACTGTTATTGCCGCTATCGTTGGTGGGGTTTACTCAGGTTATTGATAGATCATTGAGGGTTTAGAGCCCGGTCCTAGGGTATGCAGGGAATCAATGGAAGCCTGTGGTACTTAAGTAGCGTGTGTGTGCGGAGAGGAGAGGGAGGGAGAATTATAGAGAGTATGGTTACGACCTTGTTGGCGTGAGATGGGGTGCATTTAATTTCGTTAGCTAGATAGTTTAAATAGTTATGCGGTTAGTTAGCTAGTTTAGCTAACATTAGTTAGTTAGTTTAGCTAGCCTTAGTTAGGTTAGCTAGCCTCAGTTAGTTAGTTTAGCCAGTGGCGTCACTGGGGTTGGTGTCACCCAGTGCGGTAAACTCTTGGTGTCACCCCTCTAGACTTTCACCATGGTCTTCTCCCGAGTGTTCCTGTACCATATATAATCGCATATAGTAATTTAACAATGTACTAGTATTTAACAATGAACGGTTATGAAACCCGACTAGACAGAGCTATGTCTGCTTTGTCAAATTTGCAATTTTTTTTATTTTGGTGTCACCCCTTGATGGTGTCACCCGGTGCGGCCCGCACCCCCCTAGTGACGCCCCTGAGTTTAGCTAACCTTAGCTAGTTAGTTAGTTTAGCTAGCCTTAGTTAGGTTAGCTAGCCTCAGTTAGTTAGTTTAGCTAACCTTAGTTAGTTAGTTTAGCTAGCCTTAGTTAGGTTAGCTAGCCTCAGTTAGTTAGGTTAGCTAGCCCCAGTTAGTTAGTTTAGCTAGCCTTAGTTAGGTTAGCTAGCCTCAGTTAGTTAGGTTAGCTAGCCCCAGTTAGTTAGTTTAGCTAGCCTTAGTTAGGTTAGCTAGCCTCAGTTAGTTAGGTTAGCTAGCCCCAGTTAGTTAGTTAGTTTAGCTAGCCTTAGTTAGGTTAGCTAGCCTCAGTTAGTTAGGTTAGCTAACCTTAGTTAGTTAGTTAGTTTAGCTAGCCTTAGTTAGGTTAGCTAGCCTCAGTTAGTTAGTTTAGCTAGCCTTAGTTAGGTTAGCTAGCCTCAGTTAGTTAGGTTAGCTAGCCCCAGTTAGTTAGTTAGTTTAGCTAGCCTTAGTTAGGTTAGCTAGCCTCAGTTAGTTAGTTTAGCTAACCTTAGTTAGTTAGTTAGTTTAGCTAGCCTTAGTTAGGTTAGCTAGCCTCAGTTAGTTAGGTTAGCTAGCCCCAGTTAGTTAGTTTAGCTAGCCTTAGTTAGGTTAGCTAGCCTCAGTTAGTTAGGTTAGCTAGCCCCAGTTAGTTAGTTTAGCTAGCCTTAGTTAGGTTAGCTAGCCTCAGTTAGTTAGGTTAGCTAGCCCCAGTTAGTTAGTTAGTTTAGCTAGCCTCAGTTAGTTAGGTTAGCTAGCCCCAGTTAGTTAGTTTAGCTAGCCTTAGTTAGGTTAGCTAGCCTCAGTTAGTTAGGTTAGCTAGCCCCGGTTAGTTAGTTAGTTTAGCTAGCCTTAGTTAGGTTAGCTAGCCTCAGTTAGTTAGTTAGGTTAGCTAGCCCCAGTTAGTTAGTTAGTTTAGCTAGCCTTAGTTTACTTAGTTAGGAGGCAGTTAGTCGACAGATCATCCTCATTGCACATGGGACTATTAGTCCGTAAGTGCTCTCATATATCTCCATAAATGATATGCAACTAACTTTTACGTTGTACCTTTGATCCCAGGATATTCTTGTATGCTTGTAATGCTTATTTTTCACCTGGCAGTGTTTATTTACCTGTTTCCTGTGTTATTTGAATGCACTTCTGAATTGATAGTCCTTGTGATATTTCAGAAACGCGAGGTGAAGTTCATGATCTGCACCGATGTGGCTGCACGAGGCCTGGACATAACCGGCCTCCCTTACGGCAAGTGTTACCTTCTGCTTTGCTTGTTGTGTGTCCGATGTGAAGTATTCTGTGGTAGAGCCTGTTCTGCTGTGTGACTGGGTAACATGGCATGTGAGTGAACACATTTGGAAGGGCTTGATAGTAACGAAGTGTGAATTGTTAGACGATGTTGCTGATACTGTGGACTGCCAGAGTAACTAATAATGATTGTCTGGAAGATGCAAGTGAAAGTATAACATTATATGCAATAATAATGATAGACATTGTTGTCTGGTCATGTAGTGAGAAGTTAAGGACGACTGACAAGATCTGTGGGAAAATAGGCAGACCGAGAGAAATGATGCTGGATGGACGAGACGATGGCATGGAGAGATATTTTCAGTAGAATTGGTTCAGAACACCAAGGGCCGAGATCTGCGGAGAGACATGATGGCAAATGCAATGATGATGATGATAGAGATTGTTTTAAAAAGTAATTTATATTTAAACTCAAAATCGGCTGCCCAATGGATAATCAGATCAGTTTACCTTAATAAAAAAAAAGGGCCTGTGCTCCCTCCTACTGCTGTATGTCATAGAGGAGGGAGGGTGGGCACAAGACTGACCACCTCACCCTTTAGAAAACTTCAGATGAAAAATTCAACCAATCATTGACAAGTCTACAATAGGGCTTGGCATGAGATGGATAAGGGCATATGGCCGATTGTGAGATGGAAGACAGGAGTCGGGATCACATTCCCTGATTGTTGAGCCAATCACACATCCCATGTAGCTCGGATCTGAAAGAGTTGGCCACAAATGTAATCCCTGATTTATCTCTCCCCCCCCCCCCCCCCCCAAAAAAAAAAAAAACCAGACTCCGCCCCTAAAAACCAGTGACTTCTTCTTCTTCTTCTTTCGTTCGCTTCAAATATGTCTATATCTGCAATGTCGTCTCTTGCATGAATTGAACTGTTTTTTTTTCAGTTCACACAGTGGTCCATAGAGTTTATCTTCCACTGTCGTCTCTCTAGGCCAGAAGGTTTGCCTAGATATGTTATATTTTGGGCAGTCTTGGAGTATGTGCTCTGCTGTCTGCGACGCCAATCCACATGTGCACATGGCTGTTTCACCAATCTTGAATTTTGTATACATGTGGTTGCGTAATCTATTGTGTCCTGTTCTGAGGCGCAGAATAATGACTTGTTCTGGTCTGTCCATAACGTGGTAGTCATCTTGAGCAGGTTTTGGTGGCTTTCTGACTGATTTGATCATTCTTTTCTTTTGGTGGTATGTAACGGGCACATCAGGCTGTTCTTCTTTGGCTCCTTCCTTAGCCAATTGATCAGCTCTGTCGTTTCCGGGTACTCCACAGTGGGATGGTATCCACTGTATGGTGACTTTATGCTGACTGCTAAGTTCAGAAAGTAGTGTCCTTAGTACTGGCAATTTCCCAGAGAGGAGCGCCTCGAGTACTGATTTTGCATCTGTTAGTAGCACCACAGGTTGTGTACCATTGCTGTTATTTAGTAATTTCTCTGTTGCTATCTTGATTGCCTCAATTTCGGCATCATAGTTATGGCAGTACTTTCCTGTCGGTACTCTGGCTGTGTCCCTAGTATTATTTGGGTATTCTATGTACACTCCCGCTCCTCCATTTCGAACAGCATTTTGTGCTGACCCATCTGTGTAGACTCGGATCCAGAGATCCTGTGGGTATTCTTCATCAAGGAAGCTGAGAGTGGCTGTTCTGCGCTGCACACTGTTCTGTTCTTCCTTGTCAAATATTCCTCTCACTTTTGTCTGGATTTGTAACGATAGTCTATGCTCATCTTTCCATGGAGTTCGCTCTGGAATAGTTGTTAGGGGGATACCAACTGTGGGCAGATCAGTGGTTTCTCTGCAGAGTCATTTGGCCTGGTGGATAAAACTACTTCTTTTCAACCGCCCCATAGCTAGGTTTTCAAATCTGTTCTTCATAGGGTGGCCTGGCAAGCTGAGGAACTTTTCTGCTTGTATTAGCGTTTTCGTATCTCTGCGCTCACTCAGTGCCTGTGTCCTCCCCATCTTCTCCATTTCCACTATAGGGGTTGATCTCATCCCTCCTGTGGTGACTCTAAGTGCTTGATTTTGCACCTTGTCCAGCTCTTGTAGTGTGGTTTTTGATGCTGAACACCACGCAGTTGACCCATATTCCAGGTGTGGTCGTATGCTCTGTTGGTAAACTTTGCTAAGTATTTTCGTACTGGCTCCCCATGTGGTTCCACTTAGCTTTCTCAGGATGGCTATTTTCCTTCTGGCTTTTGCTACTGCTTTGTTGATGTGCTTTCTCCATGTCAGCTTGCCATCAAATGTTACTCCAAGGTATGTTGGTTCTTTATCTTCTCTTAGGGGAGTTCCATTTATCTGGATGATCCCTGCCTTTTGTTTTGGAGAGAGGGTAAATAGGGTGGTGCTGCACTTGTCAGTGTTTATGCTGACACACCATCTATTTGCCCATGCAGCAAATGTATCTACAGCTCTTTGTAGCAATCTGGTGGCCACTGATGCATATTCATTTGTGCTCCATAGAACCAGGTCATCGGCGTACATTGCCGCTTTAATTCCATGCGGTAGGTGAGCAACAAGATCATTGATGAAGATTAGAAAAAGTGTGGGGGACAAGACTCCGCCCTGGGGGACACCGTGACGCAGTAGTACTTTCTTGCTCTTGAGTCCGTCTATCTGTACTCGGGCTCTTCTGTTGTGCAAGTATGCTTTCACCCATTTGTACATTCTTCCATTGACTTTGCAGTTTCTCAGTTTCTTCATCAGACCTTCTTTCCAGACTTTGTCAAAGGCTTTCTTCAGATCTATCCATGCCGCAAGCACCAGCTTCTTCTCTTGGAATGCATCCTCAATTTCTTGAGAGAGGTAGGTTGTCTGATCTTCCGTAGAGTAGCACTGCCTAAAGCCAGCCTGCTGTGGCACAAGGATGTTTTTACTTTCAATGTACCACTGCAGTCTGTGATTGATGATGCGCTCCAGTGTTTTGCAGAGACAGCTGGTGAGGCTAATTGGTCTGTAGCTAGAGGCAATGGAACCATCTTTCCCTGATTTTAGGAGGGGTATCATGATTGCTTCTCTCCAGGCTTGTGGAACACTGCCTAAGGTCCAGCTGTTATTGAAGATCTGCAACAGCTTTGTTTTGGCCTCTGTTCCTAGGTTCCTGATCATTTCATTGGAGATACCATCAGCTCCTGGTGACTTTCTCATTTTCAGTTTTGATATGGCTAGCTCCAGTTCGCTGATTGTGATGGGTGCCTCCAGAACCTCATGTACTATTTCCTTCTGTCCTGTATGTTGTCGTTTCTCTCGAATCTCTTGTTGTTTCTCTGGACTAATTTTGATATTGCTATCTTGTGCGAATGAGTCCGCAAAATGGTCAGCTGCTTGCTTTCTTGTTAAGATTTTTCCATCTTTATGTAGCGCAATTTTTGAGTTTCTCCCTGTGCCCTCGTCATTAAGCTGTTTTATTAGCTTCCACAATTTCCTTGTGTCTCTTTCAAAGTTCAGAGACTCCGTTTTCTCCTGCCAGCTTTTCCGTCTAGCCTGCAGCTTGGCCCTTTGAAATTTGGCTTTTGCATGCTGGAATTTATTGTGGTGCTCTTGGCTGGGTGTGGCCTCTGCTTGCTTTCTACACACTTCAACATCATTATGCAACTGTTCCAGTTCACTACTCCAGTAGGGTTTATATTGTTTACGGGCTCCTCTTGGTACTGTTTCTCGCGCTGCCTGTAGTATGCATTTCCCAAACTCTTCAACTACTTTATTTATGTCTTTCTCAGTGTTCAGGTTTCTAACCAATATGCTGGTGCGATGCTTGTAGATTGCCCAGTCTGCTTTCTTGTAGTTCCACCTCGAGAGGGTGCTGCTTTCACTTACAAGCTCATTTTCTACGGTTAGAAAGACTGGCCGATGGTCACTGCCACCAAGTTGTTTCCCAACAATTCGTGTAATGTTCCACTCCAGGTCTGGTGAATGAAAAGCCAGGTCAGGTGTAGTTGTAGAGTGCCATGATCTCGAGTAGAAAGTATGTGGGTCGGACGGCTTGTTAATCAACATGAATCTATTCTCATCCTGCCAGTCTTCCAGTCTCTCTCCTCTCTGGTCCATGTGATCATAGCCCCAGCTCTGCGAGTGGCTGTTGAAATCGCCACACACAATCATTTTTTCTTTTAGTGGTAGTGTGTCCAGTGCCTGTGGGCGGTCACTTGGACAGTAGTAATTGATCAGATGTAGATCTGTATTACCTGTCTTAAGTTTAAGTGTCTGATACTCAGCCCCTTCCATGTAGACTTTGATTTGGGAAGCCATGATGTTATTTCTTACAAGGGTCAGTATCCCACCTTTTCGCCTGTCCTTTCGGTCAGATCGGTAACACTGGTAGCCTCTGATTTTGAAGGCTATATTTTCATTGAGGTGAGTTTCTTGCAAGCAACATATGCTTACTTTTTCTTGGTCCAAGATTTTTTCTAATTCTATTTTTTTGTTGCTGACTCCCTCCGCATTCCAGTGCATTATTTTAAGTCTTCGTTTGGTAAGGCCAGTCATCCTATTCTCATGTCCCCTGGCTCCACAGGACATCTGAGAAGGACCTCCAGTAGTTGGGGTTGGACCCTTTCGAGACATAGGGCCCGGCACTGCACCTGCCTGGGGGTCCAAAGCAGGGCGAGCACCATAACGATTAGCAGTAGTCGACATATTTCATTTTGCGTGATTGCGTGGCATCCTGATTTCTGTGGTGCGCCTCTTGGCTGGTTGCCTCCGACTTCAGCACCTTTCTTTGCTAGAGCAGACTGTGGTCTCACTCGAGTGTAGATGTGTACACGCGCACACACCTGTCTGCGCATGCATGTACGTGCATACACATCTAGAGCATACTGGTTATTTTCCGGCGCCAGAGATTCGCCGTCGCCCCTTCTCCTGTTAGTTTAAACAGTTCCGCCGCGTGAAGGCCAGGAGTTGGACTTTTGCTGCATAGGTTATGTATTCACGAGCCATTGAGGTATTTAAGCAATGTTGGGCGCTCACCCCAACACCGCGCCTCGGCTACATACAGCAACATTTGGAACCCAAACCAGTGACAATTCTTATACTCTGCCACCCTTGGGGTATAGGCCCTCGACCCACTCACTCCAAGTCCTCCTATCTTTAGCTATCCCATGCAACTCTGTACATGTCCTTCCAATATTGTTTGCTTCTTTTGAGTATTTAGATCTTCCTGTGTTTCGTTTGCCCTGTGGGTTCCAGACTTTTAAAAAAAAGTCGCTTAAAAGTCGACATAGCCGACTTCATTGCACTGGGTTTTATCCCATATGGCTCAGTCTCTTTCCGCAGCGCGGGTTACTAAAAGCATCGACAAAGCATGAACTGCGTAGCTCCAGCGACAACCCCCAGGAGTCTCAAAAAAAAAGCACTTGTGAACCAAGGGCGCAGCCCAGAATCGAACCCACAACCTTCGGAGCCACGGAGATTCCTTGTTCCAGACTAAAGTGTTTCTAGTTATACTAATCTCCAGTTTCCCCAATGCATGGCCTATCCAGCGCCTAGCGTCTTTTCGTCATGCTTGGTTGGATTTTGTGGCTAAGTATTTCTACATGATGAGGACGCCATCCCCAAGACCAGCCCTCCATCACCTCTTACGACCTGGTTGATCATTAGTCTGATGCTATTCTTTGCTTCCCTTAAAGACGCCGGTAACGCACGGACGGGGCTCCTTCGTCGCTCCTTACAGCATGCGTGCTAGGTTGCAGTATTATTTTTTGCTTCACTTTGATTCATTGCTAAAGAAAAACGTTGGTTTGGACCAAACATGATGACCCTAGTACGGCAATTTATCATCCTTCTGCCCGAATTGTACGTCACATTTGGCGATAAACTATCCTTCGACACTAAATCAGTTAAATGTCATGATTAATCAGTCAAGATGCCATAATTAATAGCTGGTATTTCATGAAACCTGCCCGTTGTCTGTTGGTAATTGTTGTATCTGTTGATGTGACTTGCAGTTATCAACGTAACACTACCAGATGAGAAGCAGAACTACATTCACCGCATTGGTCGTGTGGGCAGGGCTGAGAGGTGAGTGTATCCAGAAGCTGTGTGATCTATCCTCTCACCTGTTGTCCCCAGCAAGTCTGTCTTAGACCGTCAATCTTTTCATTCAGTCATGAAAGAACCCATCTGATCTAGCATTGTTACTGATATATTTCTGTATGCCATGTGTACTAAGGATCGAGCCCATGGTAGGTTTCTGTTGAATTCCTTTGGTTTCTGGCTTTCGATTGTGCATGGAATGAATTATATATTATGAAAGAAACTGAATGTATCAAATTTATATTGAATTATAAGTGGTCATAGGTGAATTCTACAGGATAATGAATGCATATAGACAAAATAAATTGCTACTCCATGATTTAATTAGTAATTGGTACATAATGAATGATAAACTAATTATAATCAATGAGAAATGAATGTAGAATGAGCGATACATGATGAGAAATGTAAGGTGTATTTTTAATGACTGTGCAGTGTATCTTCTTCTGCGTTCATCCAGAGACTTTTTTCGGACGTGATTGCGTTGTGCCTGTTTACAGCAGAGCTGCGTTCTTGCGCCGTTAGGCCGACACGCCCGACTTCTGCGGGCATTTGTTGACCGGGTTAACCTTCCCGGAGGTTTCTTAGGACGTTTGACTCTCACTGTTGTGGTGTCATCCCCCATCCCAGCTGGCCCATTTAGAACAGCCCAAGACATCCTGGTCATCCTCAAGGGAAGGCAGGGGCAGACCATGGCATTCCCCGTCATCTAAAGAGGCTTCTATTGTTGCAGAGCCTACACATAGTGTTCTGGTACTGGACTCACCCAAGGAATCGTCACGTCCTGCACATGGCTGCTTAGCCACACTTCCGTAAATTGAGCCTTCCAGGCACCACAGGCTGTTCCTCCGGAAACCAGAAGAATGCAGTCTGCAGATGACATCCACACAGTGAGCTTTCGATTCGGACTTTCCACTTAATGGATTTGCTATCCAAGCAATATTCCATTTCATGCCACTTAGGACACTTTTTCCACCTTTAATGACAACCTATAGCCTACGATGGGTGACGTTGTAATATTCTGTTATGATAATTTGGCTGTGTCCAGTGTGTGCCGCGTGGTTACACACCCGCTTCACACGCGTGATCCGGGCCTTGTTTCCGGATCCGGTCATAGATATGC
The DNA here is from genome assembly GCA_014155875.1 of Cepaea nemoralis. Lineage (NCBI taxonomy): Eukaryota > Metazoa > Mollusca > Gastropoda > Stylommatophora > Helicidae > Cepaea > Cepaea nemoralis. Next base: position 172,976 of record JACEFZ010024194.1, on the reverse strand, counting down.
ACTACTGACGAGCTCAAACGAGAGCGAAACTCGAGTATAGTGCTTCCATATTGACGTGGATAGGCCTTAGGTTCGTACCAGAATGCGATCAGCGTTGCCGGTGGTAGGTTGTGCTGAATATTTAAATTTCAAATCCCGAAACAACCAAATAAATCAATGTGATTATTGCTCACTGGATTTTAGGAGGCCTCATGTATTTATATTTTTACAATATTTGTCTGTTAGTATGGCAAATCTGTCCCAATCCGCTCGTTTGTAATTCCAACGAGGCAAAGACTTTGCTCCTGTGGAACATACTCAATATTCATTACAAGCTTGATTGGTTTGTGGTCATTACCTGCTAATTGGTCAAGCACATGGTGATCGATTTTGTGGAGGATGTCTCCTGTGCAGAAAGCTAGTCTGGAGTAGAAGTGGTAAACCATCTTCTAGAGTAGAAGCTTGGTGTGACGTCCGCTTTGTAGAGTAGATGGAGATTTGAGTCTATTTCCCAGTCCTCCACTTCATCTCCTCTGTTGTCAGTATCTGGGTATCCCCATCTTTCTGAACGGCTATCAGTCTCGAACAGTAATGCAAGTTTGTGTCAGTTATTTTCATGTTTGAAAGTGTAAGGTCCTTATCTGCTGGGCTATACAGGTTGTAAATTCTTATTTTCTCGTCCTTTATCATTATATCAACACCTATAATTATCTTTTGGTTGTCAGAAGTCACAGATACTTCACTACAAGGTAGTGTATTTCGTGTATGTATTAGAACTCCTCATTTGTGTCCTTCGCGGTCGAAACGTGTGGCCTGATACCCTCTGACTGAGAATCTGCGATTGGTGTTGAGGTGTGTCTCTTGAATGCTCATCTATTCTATCTTTATGAAGAGGATGAGTTAAGGGGACTTTCTTGTTAGAAACTCCTTCATCATTCCACTGTAGTATGTTGAGTGTGCGGGTGTTTGGTCAATAGCTCTTAACCTACTCCTCTGTGCCTTGACGCCACAGCACAGGGGAAGGTGACCACAAGTAGTAATGGATGGGCCCCCTCGAGGCAGGGAGCCCGGCACTATCACCGCCTGATGGGACTTCACGGGATTAACACCATAATGAGTAATTTTAAACTGGCATCATGAATTAAGTTACGTTGCCTGCTTTGTCAAGACAAGCCTGTGGCTCAGTACATCTGATCTGGACATCAACACCAACGAGCGCAACCCACTTCAATAGCGCCAACCATCAAGGTGCTTCCGATGTCCAGGTTACTGTCATCCAGTCCTGCTCCTCTGGTCCGCAACATCGCAAGAATACAGAAAACTGGCTCATATTCACTATGGGGTGCCTAACACCACACGGCCTCAACACCCAACATAGTTTCATCTAATCGTAGTCATTTCCCCTCCCCACTCTGTTGCTTCCACACCCTCCTGATATCACCCTTGTCCGGCCTCCAACTTATCCTCTACCCTGTCCCCTATGCCATGTGTGGCGTGTCGTAGGCTCTTTTCCAATCTCTCTCTCTGTCTCTCTCTCAATCTCTCTCTCTCATTCTCCCTCAACAATCGTGCTTCTCTGTGCCTACCTATGCCATGGGTGGAGTGTCATAGGCTGTTTTCCAATCTCTCTCTCAATCTCTCTCTCTCTCTCAATCTCTCTCTCTCATTCTCTCTCAACAATCGTGCTTCTCTGTGCCTACCTATGCCATGTGTGACGGGTCGTAGGCCCTTTTCCAATCTTCTCTCTCTCTTTCTCTCTTTCTCGGTCTCAATCTTTCTCTCTCTCTCTCATTCTCTCTCAACAATCGGGCTCCTCTGTGCCTACCTATGCCATGTGTGGCGTGTCGTAGGCTCTCTTCCAATCTCTCTCTCCCCCTCTCTCTCTCGTTCTCTCTCTCAATCTCTCTCTCTCTCTCTCATTCAATCTCAACGATTGTGCTTCCTGCGCCTACCTATGCCATGTGTGGCGTGGCGCCCCTATGCCATGTGTGGCGTGTCGTAGGCTCTTTTCCAATCTCTCTCTCTCTGTCTCTCTCTCAATCTCTCTCTCTCATTCTCCCTCAACAATCGGGCTTCTCTGTGCCTGCCTATGCCATGGGTGGAGTGTCGTAGACTTTTTTCCAATCTCTCTCTCAATCTCTCTCTCTCTCTCATTCTCCCTCAACAACCGTGCTTCTCTGTGCCTACCCATGCCATGTGTGACGGGTCGTAGGCTCTGTTCCAATCTTCACTCTCTCTTTCTCTCTTTCTCGGGCTCAATCTCTCTCTCTCTCATTCTCTCTCAACAATCGTGCTTCTCTGTGCCTACCTATGCCATGTGTGGCGTGTCATAGGCTCTTTTCCAATCTCTCTCTGCCCCCTCTCTCTCTCTCTCTTTCTCTCTCGCAATCTCTCTCATTCAATCTCAACGATCGTGCTTCTCTGCGCCTACCTATGCCATGTGTGGCGTGTCGTAAGCTCTTTTCCAATCTCTGTCTCTCTCAATCTCTCTCTCTCTCATTCTCTCTCAACAATCGTGCTTCTCTGTGCCTACATATAGTCATGTGTGGCGTGTCGTAGGCTCTTTTCCGATCTCTCTCTCTCTCTCTCTCTCTCTCTCTCTCGATCTCTCTCAATCTCTCTCTCGCTCATTCTCTCTCAACAATAGTGCTTCTCTGTGCCTACCTATGCCATGTGTGGCGTGTCGTAGGCTCTTTTTCCAAACTCTCTCTCTCTCTCTCTCTCTCTCTCTCTCTCTCTTCCATCTTGCTTCTCGGTGTCTACCTATTCCAACTATATTGCTGGTGGTCTGATGTTACACAGCCTCAATAACACAACCACTGGGGGGGGGGGGGGTTGATCCTCATATACGTTGTATAAAAATCAACCTTGCTGGCTCTATTTCATAGGGTACAGTATGAGTGAAGCCTCGTATATGTAGACCGATCGACCCCATACACATCCGGTGGCGTGCCAGTAGGCACTTCTCCAATCTCTATCTCTTTTCCTCTCTCTCTC